>OY288266.1:87037867-87660367 GCA_958450335.1 Hibiscus tridactylites | reverse complement strand
GACGTTTTTTCTTTCTTTTTGTTGATTAGAGTAATTTAATGATTTGCGCTCTTCTAGTGAGTACTCTAAGATTTTGCCTACGGTGATAGATTTGAAGAACACTGATGAAGATTTTATGAGAAGATTTTAAATTCATGTTTGCATACTCTTTGTTTTCCTATGTTTATTTTTATATTTTAGGGTATGCTTATATGTACATTTCTTCTCATTATATTAATGAAATCTAGTGTTTAATTAAAAAAATAAAATAACCATTTATTTAAAAAAAACTTGTAATTTAATTAAATTAAATTATATTATCATATATCATTATCAATGTCTAAAGTTTTTGCTATCCTAATTCCTCCACCATTTCACTCCAAAGAACCCAGCATTCCAGGGTAAGTCTCCAGAAACATCTCATTTTCCTGCTAGATCTTTGTTTGTATTAGTTTCAGCTTTTGGTTCTGAGCTTTATCATAAACTTTCATGGCAAAACCAGTTTTGCATGAAAAAAACATGAGCTTTAAGTTACTTTGTAAAGATCTTATAGATCTTGGCCTGTCCAGAGTCTTTCTGGGCCAAGCATTGATGTCAATGCTGATCTCTCAGGTTTCACTTCTGGTTCTGTACTTAATTAATTGAAAAGCTTCTTTGTTCTTGGGATGCTTTGGTGATCATAAAGGGGATTTAAAGAGTGAAATTTCAGATTTGGATCAAAGAAAAATCAATTGAATTGTGTTTGGTTACATTCAAGTCTAATTTTCTGACAATTGCAGGGTTCCTGGTAGTGATTTATGTCTGCTGAATCTTCCTAATGGCCTGTAATGGTGCAAACCAGCCTTTGCTACCAGGGGTAGCAACTCCGAAAACTCGAAAGAGTAATGGGGATGGAACAAATAAGAGAAGGCGGCTTCGACATGTTCGAAGTGCCCCTTTAGCAGATTTTGGTCCTACTGATACTAATGGAGGAGAAGAACTTCCACGTTCCGAGTCCATTTTCGGGAGACTTAACCCTTTGTTACGATGACCACCGTTGGATATGGAGACCTTGTTCCTAACAGCGACCTCGCGAAACTGCTAGCCTGTGCATTTGTCTTCACAGGAATGGCTCTAATCGGACTTGTGCTTAGCAAAGCGGCTGATTACTTGGCGGAGAAGCAAGATATATTGCTGGTTAAAGCCTTAAATATGTATCAAAAAGTTGGTGAATTTGAGGTTCTAAAGGAGATTGAGAATAAACGGGTGAAATACAAGTTTTATACAACATTGATCCTTCTTGTTGTGCTTATATTAACCGCGACCATATCTTCCTACATAAAGTTGAGAATTTAGACCTTATCGATGCGTTTTACTGCGTTTGTTCTCCAATTACAACCTTGGGATATGGAGATAGAAGCTTTTCAACTGAAGGGGGTCATATTGTTGCTGTGTTTAGATATTAGCTGCCACTATCTGCTTGGCTTAGTTTTTTCTCTACTTTTGCAGAGCTGCTGAGTTTGTTATATTCAAACTTAAACAAATGGGGAAGGTTTGCCAAAATGATATTTCACTTATCTTGGAGGAATTCGAGGATCTCGATGTTGACCAGTCCGGAACCTTGTCGGTATCTGATATAACCGAAGCTCAGTCAGGTGAAACTAGGAACCCATAGAAACATTACCTGTAATGAAAGGTTAGCTAACTTAGTATTAGCCCAGAATCTATTGGAATATGGAGGAATGAGGTGAATGATCTTACAGAATCATTTATAAATCACTGTTTCGAGTTATCGAGTACTCGGTCTTCATCAAACTGAATCGAACTTCTCTTTTTCCCTGGTAATATCTGAATTTGCTGAGCTGCTAGGAAGCAGAACAAACTTGTTATCAGACACTGTCCGAAAATGTCCAGGTGATCATTCACACAGATGCATTGTTTGCCTTTTTACCAGTTATCTGGTTCTTGAACACATGGAAAGCTTGTTATGCAAGAAAAGGAGCAATATACACACGTTTACAAACTTGAACGGCAAGCTGTTTCGTGCTCTGAAATGTACATGACAAGTCATGTTTTGATTTTCAGATTCGACTTCAAGAACACAACTCGATCAATTCCGAAAAAAAGAGAATCAGTTTATTAAGTCCATTTATGGCTAATATCTGAAACATAAATTTGTAGATTAATTTCAATAATCATTTTAAGAACTTGGGAGACACTCATCGAGTGTACAACATTTACTGCATAGAGAATTGATATTTCCATCAACAACTTCAATGAAATGGATTCGAATCCTTAAAAAAGCATGAAATATTGAAATTTCTCATTTTGGATGTGCATACGAAATTTCTCATAATCCTAAGCACATACCAAGATATATCCTTACAGCAGAAAACGACATCAACATGGATCTTCCAGGAACTTTCCAATGCATTTGGAACCAAAGTTCCCTCTATTATAAGCGTTCAATATTTGATTGCAAACTTGCTTTCTCCGGTAAATCGCTTCCGTCTCCGTTGAACTTTCCGAGGTTTTCTTTTTGAGCTTGTTAGTGTAGAACCTAAGCCTAATACCAGATTAGTTTCAATAGATGTATTTTAGTTTTCTATCTCTGAAATTCTATGTTGTAATCCTTCTTGCAGGTAATCTTGATGCTGGATCACTTCTACTCGATCGATTCAATGACTTCCAACGATGCAAAGCAGGCCATGTTAACAAATGATGAACATGCTCCCGAGAAAAGAAGCTTCCGGGGCTGCAAAACTACTTCGGTAGCTGCAAAATGTGCCCCTCCGGATACTCTTCGGTCCGAGATCCCTGATCTTAAGTGGCTTGGCATATACTTCGGTGTCTACTTGACTATTGGAACCATAAGCTTTTACTCGATAAAGGACGATATCGGAGGGAAAAAAACGAACGATTTCGTTGATTCACTTTACTATTGTGTCACCACAATGACCACTGTTGGTAATGGAGACCTTTCCCCTCACAGTTTCGATGCGAAAGTACTATCCAGCATTTTCGTAACCGTAGGGCTGTTTCTGTTCGGAGTAGCAGTGAAGATAGCTGCAAAGTACTTGGTGGTGAAGCAACAAATGGTAATGGTTAACGCCCTGCGCACGGCTCGAAAAATCGGTCCGGTGGAAGCCCTTAAGGAGATTGACAGCCTCAAAATAGACTACCTTAAGGTCAAGATATCGTTGATCGCTATGGGGGTGCATTTTGTCCTCGGGATCTTTGTTCTGCTCACCGTCGAAGGAATGGACTTCTTCGATTCCATCTACTGTGCAGTTACTACCATGACAACCACAGGGTACGGAGAAGAGACCTTCCAAAGTACATTCGGTCGCATGTTCGCTGTATTTTGGACATCGACCGGAACTTCCAGCGTATGCCAGCTATTTCTCTACCTCGCGGAGGTATACACCGATGTCGAAACGAGGAAACTGGCAAAGAGGGTCATTGCTAGCAACATTGCAGCCAAGAAAGACCTGGAGGCAGCCGATGTTATCGTGGATCGCAAGGCGTACGGGTAAGACTCGCTTAATTTGCCGAATGAATTCACATAAAACCACTTAGATAACACGATTAAAGCTCGGTTAACTCATGTCACAGTGCTGCTGGTATAAAAACAAAGCAAGATGATGTTTGGGTCGCCATGATCAAGGATGTTGATGTTGATGATGCGAGTACTGCAGCAAAACCAGCTCAAGAGAAGTGATGAAAATGGCATCAAAAACCAATTGTCACATTATACAGTGCTGTACTAGAGTCTAATAAAAATTGCATGCAATTTGGGATATTGTTTTAAAGTAATTGTATTGAATGAATGATGATGGATTTTTTCTGCACAAGCCTAAAATGGACGCCGTTTATAGTATCTGGAATTGAGTTAGATCATATTCTTAAAGGATGATAAAGTCCTCTGTATATTTTTTTATATAGATTAATTAGTTTTTTTTATTCAAAAGTTGTATTTAGTTAACATTTTGGTATACGGAAAAAATTTAATTTGACTCTCGAACTTTTCAACTGTGTTGCCTGTTATCTTTGTACATTTTTTATTACAAAAAAATAATAATATAACACTCGTTATGTATACTAATATATATTAAATTTCAAAAACGCATAAAAAACTTTCGAAATAAAAAAAACTGATTTTTTAAAATATTAAAAAGGTTTTTCTGTTGTGAATAAAATAAAGAAGAACAAGAATAAGAACAAGAAGAACAAAGAGATGAGAGAATGAGGGAGATTTGTATTATTCTCAAAATATAGAATTGTATACAATGCCTTTAATGAATCATCTATTTATAGGCACAAGAAGTACATAATACATTAAACTCTAATTCATAGAGATAATATTCCTAATAATAAATAAATCAAACTCCTTTGATAAAGTTCTAATCATAATAGACATCCACATAAATAAATATTCATAACACTCCCCCTTGGATGTCTATGAAGATAATGTGCCTCGTTAAAACCTTACTAAGATAAAAACCCAGTGGGAAAAAAAATTCTTTAGTGAAGGAAAAAGAGTACACACATCTTTGATACGCATAACATGTTGCCTCATTAAAAACCTTACCAGGAAAACCCATTGGGACAAAACCTCGGTTAAGGGAAAAAGAGTGCAACGCGTATTTACTCCCCCTCATGCAAACATCACAGAAGATCTTTGAATCTTCATAATTTAATCTTGAATATCATTTTTTCTAAAGATCGTGAGGGATGAAAACTTTGGAGTAATATGTTTCATGATGTATCCACTTTCAAACTGAGATATACATCTTGCATTATCTTCACACAAGATAACTTTTATCATATCTTATAAAAGTAAATCTACATATCCTTTGGATATGTTGGGTCAATAGTCTTAGCCAAACACATTTTTTGGCTTGCCTCGTGCATAACAGTTATTTCTACGACATTTGAGGAGACATCAACGAATGTTTGAAGATCTAAATGTAATGATCTTTGTATATTCACAGATATTTCTTGACCAACTAATATATAGTGCTTCAAGACTAAGAAAAGATATAATTATCTTTATTCACATCTAATAATCTTACAACTATTGGGATACTCAATAGATATGCTCTATTCATATTGAATCTTCTTTAAGATTTTTTCAGCTTATGTCTATTCATAGACAAAAGAAATATATAAAAATGCTCGATCTTCAGGTCGAGATAAACTTGATGTCAAGATTCAAGTACTTGTATTGAAAGTACTTCACGACTTTCCAATTTGAAGCTCTTTAGGAGTTCTAAAATTATCATAATGGATCTTGATCCAAACTCCTTTATAAAATACATAAGGAAATATGATCATTCTTATAGTATTCACTAAGGCGATTATACCAAATGCGCCAAAATATTCATAAGACATGTCTAAATAAATTTCCTCAGAAATTTCCAAATGCTTATAGCATTTTAGATCCTTCAAGGATAAATATGGATCCACAAATAATTAGACGCATGTAAAATTTTCAAAACTGCCAAAGTAATTGCATCCACCATGAAGTAATTAAAACTTTTCATAAATCATAGTTCAAGTCGTATTTACAACTACTTATTTGTGCCTCACTTACATTACACCTTTAGGTGTTTGGACTGGTGGTCCAAATACTTCTATTTTAGAAGTTTAAAGCGTCTTTCAACATTGGCCAATTCAATATCTATACTTTTGGATAGATTTTATAAAAGATCCTCGATTTCTTTCTTTACTTCTATAGAAGTATTTTATGTAAAATCGTTGTCGACAACTTTCCAATATTCTGGTTCCATTCTCGTAATGACATAACTCATCGAGATCTCTTCAAGATTTCAATCTTTATTCCAGGTACCTGAACTCTTCAAGAGTTTTATTATTTGTTATGTCTTGGGTCTCTTCAGGAGCACCCGCCTCCAATATATGACCATCTCATATTACTTTCTATTTACGAGAATTTTGATCATTGGAACCATTTTAACTATCATGCTTCAGGCATGATTTACATTATCTCGCCCTAACATGTACTTTAAACTTAGAGCATTTCAGCTGGTATATGAGACTTAATTACTCTCATTGGGTCAGTAAATATGTCTGGCAGTTGACATGTAATAACATGAATTATCTTATGAACTTCTAGTTCATATACGAGGATCTAGATAATGATATTTCATTTTCCTCTATCCAGCTGATTATTATCTCCCCCTGATGTTGAGAAAAATCATGTCATAAATGATTCTCCAATTAATGTTTAAGAATTTAAACATAAAAGGAGACTCGTACTCAATATATATTCTCAACCCTTTTATTTACCCATTTTGTGCGTTGTGGTGGAGCAATTCATATCGCACATTCAAAAATCACAAAATGGGAAATGTATGGTTTCTGACCAAAAACCAATCATAACGGGGAATTTATTATAACTCGTTGGCTTGATGCGTATAAGTGTTGCTATATGGAAACACCATATAAATAATAACTCTTTTGTTCTCATAGTTTAGCTATTAAATAGGAGGCATCCAATTGAAATTTTGCTAAACTATATTTTTCATAATCAATAGGCTTTGTAACAACCGATATAGCCTAAAATATAAACCCACTAGCTTTTCAAGACGAATAGTCTAACTGCATAATCTGAATATTTTTAGAATCAATCTCACAAACTTCTGGTTGTAAGTCGATAAAACAATGTAGATGCATATACTAAAATCATATAAAACTTTCCACATTTGTGGATATATGGGCCCATATTTCGTTCAGATATGCAAGACATACAGTCTCAACTTCAATACAAGAACTTTAAGTTCTAATTCTTTTGGTAAGTGGGATCATATATATCCTTTGAGAACAAACAACACAAGAACTTCAGGTTCTTTTAGTAAGTGGAATTTAATCAATTCCTTTAAGCAACACAAGAACTTCATGTTCTTTAATAAGTGGAATTTAATTCATTCCTTTGAGAATAAGCACCACAAGAACTACAGGTTCTTTTAATATATGTGCATGTAAATCTCAATAATTTTTGCACCATTGATCAGGATGGTCTAACCGATCATGCCAACTATATATATATATGTGTGCATATATCTCTGAATTTGTAAACTCCTTGTTTACCATAACATGTAATTCAATCTCACTCGTACATGTCTAGTACGACCATTAAAATTGTTCCTTTAAATAGGAATATATTTAGCTCTTTCGGAGCTTTCAATTGAAATTATCTTTTGGTAGTAATATATAGCTCTTCTAGAGCTTTCAACTGACATTTTGGCTACCAAAACTTATATCAATATTGGCTTATTTCAAATGCCAATTGATAACATATGTTATCTATAATTCCCAAAGGGATAGTTTGCGAACTCATATTGCTCTCTTTATGACTTTGACGAGTATAACACACTGTGAATATGGAATAAAGTTCCATTTGACAATAACATATTTGCTCAACCAGAGCCGTTTGTGATATTAGTACTTCCGGATATAGTACTCACATTATTCCCTTGCATTTTAATCGAGAAATGCATAATTGTGCACCTTTCAAAATGTGCTTTGTTTCATTTACTTCAGGTAATGAAAATATGTACTTTGTATCATTCACTTCGAGGAATGAAAAATATAAAATATAGCACATCATATCAAGTCGATTATCTATCAGAGATAAACTTTCAAGTGCTCTTCCGAAGTATTGATATTTTAGTACTTTGAGAAATACTACTCATATTTTCCCTTGCATTTAAATGGGAAAATTATTTCTTATGTTTAAGTACAATATGAGTACTTGCATTATCTGCTAGGCATAAATAGCCACAATTCTAGGCATAAATAGCCACAATTCATTGTATATTTTATTCCGGAAGTAATCATATTCTTCAAATAATAAATTAACATAAAACGTAAATAAATAATATGTGAAATAAATAAACATAAAGCAAACCAACATAAATAAATAATAAATAAAACGAATTAACATAAGAAAACCAATTATTCATGTTAGAGGTTATAAGGGAAATAAAATAAATGATAAATTATTCCCTTCAAGGGTTATGAGAAAATTAACAATATCCAATTGAGTTGGATCAATAACGCCATAATTATTTTCACCATAAACAAATTTTGTTTATATTTTATTTCATTTATCATTCATGATTATGGATAAAGTCCATAATACTTTGGCGTTTGACAAGTACGAAACCAATGGTTTATAACATCACATTGGTAAAAGGATTTCACTTCCTTAGAATGATCTTTATCATTCTTGTCATCCTTATAACTTCGCTACCAGCGGGTAGAAGTATTCTTAAAATGACTATATTTTTTCATGTGTATATTCATAGCCTCGACCACGACCACAACTTTTAATGTGATTTTTTTATTCCTTCCATAATATAATCTCACATTCACTTCAGGGAATGGAGTAGAGCCAGTGGGCCTTTAAAACCTTTTTCACATATCCTTATCACAGAGAACAAAGATTTAATCCTCGTACGCGGCATTGTTAAACCTGTCCACAAGGTCCTTTAAAAACCTCCTTTGAGACCAGTAGCCTCGCAGAACGGGATGTCCAGCCAATTATACTTGGATTATATCGAAAATTATGTCTCTAATTGAATAATGATTTACCATGTTTGCATTCACTTCAGAGAATGAAACAGATCCAATAATTGCATGGAATAAACATCATGCTTGCATTCACTTCAGGGAATGCCCCATCATTGATAATTGCATGGAATAAACATCATGCTTGCATTCACTTCAGGGAATGCCCATCATTGATAATCGCATGGAATAAACATCATGCTTTGCATTCACTTCAAGGAATGCCTCCCATAAAACTTTTTGGATCAAGAAGAATTTTCGTAACTTGAAATTGGGAGAAGTCTATGGTCGAGTTTTTCGACAAAGAAGAAAAATTGCTTTCGAGCAAATATAGACTTTATAACAATCTTTTTATATATTGAAATTCACCATAATTTATCGCACATTAAAATCATAATTTAAAGAATGAAAATAAAATAAGAATTTACCGATATTAGTTTTCCTCTCGAGGAAAATGGAGACGTAGCAAATGACCAAAACATCTTCTCATAATGTCGTGTCTCTTTCCAAGTCATTTAAATACATGTAAAACTCAATTCATGGTTAAAATATCAATATCATCAAATAAAATATTATAAACACATATTGATCTTAATACAAAGTTCAATCATTGTGTCAAAAAATAAACATATATGAAACCATAATAATAAGATCTATATGTATGGATTGAATTGAATATATTAGAAATCAGAGGATCTATGTCATAATTCTCTCTTTAAAAAAAAACTAAACCAACAAAGGTGTTTCATTAATGTACAGATCTTTGTTACTAAAAAAAAAACCTTAAACCTAGAGTACGTATTTTAATTAATTTATATGAAAAACTACCATAGGTCTACGTACATAACTTTGTTATTCATAATTATAAAGTATAGTCAGTAAATCGAACATGCTTTACATGCACCATCATCAAACTTCATGAATTTACAAATATACAAACACAAATAATAATAATTAAGTATGAAAAGCATAAGCAGTTGAGTACCAAAGATGAAAACCCACAAATACTTTCGCTTAACAAACCTTAATCGATTCCATCGTTCCCTCTTCGTCTCTGTCGATTCGTCTTTTGGTTTGTGAGAAGCCACAAATTTATCTCTTTCCAATGTTCGAATAAAATCAAACATACTTCCAAAATTTTCAAAAAAAAATTTAAAACAAAGTTAAAATATAAAGAGAAAGACAATCGGTAACTAAAAAAATAAGGAGAGAAAAAAAAAACTTATCTTTGGTTTATTCTATAATCGAATTTTTCCCGGTAACTTCTTTTGAATTATAACGATGAAGACCTCAGTTGATTAGAGTCTCGTGCTGATAACGTGTTGTGAATAAAATAAAGAAGAACAAGAATAAGAACAAGAAGAACAAAGAGATGAGAGAATGAGGGAGATTTGTATTATTCTCAAAATATAGAATTGTATACAATGCCTTTAATGAATCATCTATTTATAGGCACAAGAAGTACATAATACATTAAACTCTAATTCATAGAGATAATATTCCTAATAATAAATAAATCAAACTCATTTGATAAAGTTCTAATCATAATAGACATCCACATAAATAAATATTCATAACATTTTCTAAATATTTTCTTTTAAAAACATTTTATAATTTTTTATACTAAAAGAACAATAAAAGTTTTTCTTAAAAGTTAAAGTCCTTTTGAGCCGAGATCTAAGGGTGATAACGAGTCTGGCCAGGCTTGACTCGGGCTCGAGACTCGCCGTTTTCAGAATTTTAGGCTCGAGTTCGGCTCGAAAACAATACTATTGGGCTCGGCTCGAGCTCGAAGCTCGTCAAACTCGGCTCGGGCTCGTCAGGCTCGGCTCGAAATGAAAAATTTTGCTATAATTTTTTATATATAAAAGATTCGTTAGAAGTTCCTTTCATAACCAACACTGAAAGGAGATTCAATGACCGAAAAGAGAAAAAAGTGCCAAAAATTAGATTAATCCAAATAATCAATAAATATTCTTATAATACAAACACATAATTAAAGAAAATACAAAATCAAACAACAAACAACTAAAGAAAATGCCCAATTTATTTTAGTTTTTTTACTTTTAGTAGATTTTTCCTAATTTATTTTATTGTTTTTCTTTTTACTAAATATAATACTTTTGATGCATATGTAGATTTCTAACCTGTTCACTAACTTTTCGAACCGATCCTGAGTCTGAGTTGAGCTCACTTGAGCCAAGCTTTGACAGAACTTTGACCGAGCCAAACCCGAATAGCTGACGAGCCGATGAAGCTCATTACTACTCCTACAAGTAGGGGTGTGAAAAACTGACCCGACCTGGTAACCTGCCTGAAACCCGATCGAGTCAGAACCTGGTTTAACCCGAGAATTCAAAGACCGAACCCAACCTGCACCCGACCAAAACGAACCCGAACCCGAATTTGACCTGTAACAGTGGAAACCGAACCCGAACTGCACCCGACCGAAGTGAACCCGAACCCGAATTTGACCTGTTACTGTAGTAACCGAACCCGACCTGCACCCGACCGAAACGAACCCGAACCCGAGACTAACCTGCCAGATAACCGGTTTAACCCGACCTGTTTGGACCCGACCTGAAATGAACCCGACCTGTTTTGAACCCGACCTGTTTTGAACCCGACCTGTTTTGAACCTGAACTGTTATTGACCTGAACTGTTCTTGACCTGAACTGATATTGACCTGAACTGTTATTGACCTGAACTGTTATTGACCTGAACTGATATTGACCTGAACTGATATTGACCTGAACTGATATTAACCTGAACTAATACTATTATTTGATTTGCTAATAATGATAATTATCTGACATTTAAAGAAGTTATATTTAATGAATATAAAATAATGTCAAGTATTGAAAAATTTTAAAATTAATAATAATTTCAAGTATTAATAAATTAATTAACTTAACTTCAATTAAAAGATAAATTGAATTAATAATAATTTTAAGTATTAATAAATTGTATTTCTAATTAACTTGACTATTATTTTAAAATAACTTCAAAGATAAACTATTATACTTAATTAACTTAAGTGGAATGAATAACCATTATTAATTTAAAATTTTATACTTAATAAAATTAAGTTAAATGAGTAAAAATTATTAAATTAAATCTATATTCTTAATTAAAATAAGATGACTTGAATTTTTTATTATAGGAATAAATTAATGCTAAATAATTATTTTTTTATACATTCTAACTCTACAACAATGTCGGTTCGGTGCCCGGGCAATTCACATGGCCGGTAAAATTCCCAAAATACCTTTTTTCTCTCTATCTTGTTATTTATTACTTACTTATTTTATTATTAATATTTATGGTATATTATTAATATGGTCATTAAAATCTGACAATACTCTCTCTCCTATTTATAGTAGTTGACTGAGATGATGTAGAGCTGACATCAGTGTGCCAACTGGATCCAGCTAATGGGGAGAAGAAGAACATAATTTGTGGCAAAGCTTACGGACCAATGAATGAGCGCCACCTGTCATATTTGAGCGGGAAAATGGGTTTTCAGCTTTAGTTGTGTTTGTTGGGCTATTGTTTACCAAATTTGGGCGGGAATAATCATTAGGAACTTAATTTGTGGTTTAGGGTTTAGGTTAAATGTTTAAGGTTTAGGGTATTAGGGTTTAGTGTTTATGAAGCCTTTAGGTTTAGGGTAATCTTAGATCGAGGGTTTAGTGGTTAGGGTTAATTACTCATGCTTTAGGGTTTAATGCTTAGGGTTTAGAATTAGACATTAGGGGTTTAAACCTTAAACCCTAATATTTAATCAATGAACCATAGTCCCTAACCCTAAACCCTAAACAATAACCACTACCCTCTAAACTATAAAACCCTAATATTTAATCTATAGCTCATAGTCCGTAATCCTAGATCGAGGGTTTAGTGGTTAGGGTTAATTACTCATGCTTTAGGGTTTAATGCTTAGGGTTTAGAATTAGACATTAGGGGTTTAAACATTAAACCCTAATATTTAATCAATGAACCATAGTCCCTAACCCTAAACCCTAAACAATAACCACTACCCTCTAAACCATAAAACCCTAATATTTAATCTATAGCTCATAGTCCGTAATCCTAGATCGAGGGTTTAATGGTTAAGGTTAATTACTTATGCTTTAGGGTTTAATGCTTAGGGTTTAGAATTAGACATTAGGGGTTTAAACCCTAAACCCTAATATTTAATCAATGAACCATAGTCCCTAATCCTAAAACCTAAACCCTATACATTTAATTACAAATAATAATAATAATAATAATAATAGTAATAATAATAATAATAATCATAAAACTAATAATAATAATAAGCATAGTAAATATATAATAATAATAATAATTGTATTTAAGTATATAATAATAATAATAATAATAAAAAATAGTAATAATAATAATATTACTAATAGTAAATATATAATAATAATAATAATAATAATAATTGTATTTAAGTATATAATAATAATAATAATAATAAACCCTAAACCCTAACCACTAAACCCTAAAACCTAAACGCTAAAAACAAAAACCATTAATCCATCAATATATATATTACATGTACGTATGTATGTATCATTTTATGAACAGTAAACCCTAAACCCTAAACCCTAAAAACCATAATCCATCAATATATATATAATACATGTAGGTATGTTTGTATTAATTTAAGATCAATAAACCCTAAACCCTAAACCCTAAACCCTAATCCATCAATATATATATAATTAATGTAGGCATGTTTGTATTAATTTAAGATCACTAAACCCTAAACACTAAACTATTAACCCTAAACCCTAAAAACCATAATCCATCAATATATATATAATTAATGTAGGCATGTTTGTATTAATTTAAGATCATTAAACCCTAAACCCTAAACCCTAAAAACCATAATCCACCAATATATATATAATTAATGTAGGCATGTTTGTATTAATTTAAGATCACTAAACCCTAAACTCTAAACCCTAAAAACCATAATCCATCAATATATATATAATTAATGTAGGCATGTTTGTATTAATTTAAGATCATTAAACCCTAAACCATAAACCATAAACCCTAAAAACCATAATCCATCAATATATATATAATTAATGTAGGCATGTTTGCATTAATTTAAGATTACTAAACCCTAAACACTAAACCCTAAACCCTAAACCCTAAAAACCATAATCCATCAATATATATATATAATTAATGTAGGCATGTTTGTTTTAATTTAAGATCATTAAACCCTAAACCCTAAACCATAACCCCTAAACCTTAAAAACCATAATCCATCAATATATATATAATTAATGTAGGCATGTTTGTATTAATTTAAGATCAGTAAACCCTAAACCCTAAACCCTAAAAACCATAATCCATCAATATATATATATATATAATTAATGTAGGCATGTTTGTATTAATTTAAGATTAGTAAACCCTAAACCCTAAACCTTGAAAACCATAATCCATCAATATATATAATTAATGTAGGTATGTTTGTATTAATTTAAGATCCCTAAACCCTAAACCCCAAACCCTAAACCCTAAAAATAAATTCAATAGTACCAACTATATATATATATATATCACATATACGTAATCCCCTAACCCTAAACCATAAAAATAAAAATCATAATCCGTCAATATATATAATACACATAACACAATAAACCATAAACCCGAAGGAACCCGACCTGAAATGAACCCGACCTGAAATGAAACCGACCTGAAATGAACCCGACCTGAAACAAAATCGACCTGAAAAGAACCCGATCTGAAACGAAACCGACCTGAAACGAACCCGACCTGAAACGAAACCGACCTGAAACGAACCCGACCTGAAACGAAACCGACCTGAAATGAACCTGACCTGAAACGAAACCGACCTGAAATGAACCCGACCTGAAACGAAACCGACCTGAAATGAACCCGACCTGAAACGAAACCGACCTGAAATCAGCCTGTCAATTAACCGTTTTGACCCGACCTGAAATGACCCGACCTGAAATGAACCCGACCCGAAATGAACCCGACCTGAAATGAACCCGACACGAAATGAACCCGAACCCGAACCGAATCGAGTCAAAACAAAAAATGACCCGAAATGACCTGTAACCGATTTGACCCGACCTGACAGAGCCCGACCTGAAACCCAACTGTTGACCTGTTTTTACATCCCTACCTACAAGGACCTATAAACAAATATTCAAATAACGATCTCTTATTACAATAAGAGTTGTTATATAAAAATAATAATACTGTCTACAATTATTATTATATTAATCGTAATAATATTTGGCGATTGAAAACATAATCACGATCGCAATTTAAATAATTAAATCTCTTATCATAACCACATTTCATTTACAGCTAAACCAAGGCAGAGTGAGAGCATCAAAGGCTGAATGATTGATGGTGTTAAAAATGGGACCCATTAATGAAAAAAGTGGGTCCCCATAACTTTGAATTTTCTGGTAGGGATTTTGAACCAAAAAAAAATTTTCTGATAGGCATCAACAACTGGGGACCCCACGCTACCAGTTAACACCATCAACATACCATATTTGGCACCATCAGAACGTACGCAGAGTTTTATATTAGGTTTTGAATTTTAGAAAATTATAGTAGTATTAAAATTTTGAGGGAATTTTTACTAAAATATTATTTTGGAATTTTTTAATTTTAAAAGTAGGGATCCCGAAAAATTATTTACAGATCTAGGGATATTTACTGTTGAAAGTCAGAAGACCACTAGTGCAGAGCCCGTTTTTGAACAGTGTTCTTGGGGTTGTTTTACTGTTCAAAAACGGGGTGCTTTCCTCCCCTTTTCTGTTTTGCGCGACGCCACATGGCACGCAGTGAGCAGCCCAGACACCATTACTCGGTGCACTGTTCAAAGACGGGGGGTGGGCAGTCCGACTTTGAACAGTGCTCGAAACGCCCACATCGCGCCACATGGCAGTATAGCATTTTAAAAGGGTGATGGTTGAAAATTACTGTTCAAACTCGGATTGGTCCATGGGTTTTCTGATTTTGAACAGTAATCATCCCTATATTCGAAAATAATATGTGAAGATCCCTATTTTTAAAATAAAAAAATCTCAAAGTAATATTTAAGTAAATATTCCAATTTTGAGACTATAAAATTATAGAATATAGAGGGAAAAAAACAGGACATAGTATGATGAAGAAAAATGTCTGTTTCTTTATTCTCAATATTAAAAAATTGGGTAAACTACTTCATTGACCACCATACTTTTGATAAATTTGCGATTTGACTACATTACTTTTTTTCGAAGCAATTAAACCACCAAACTATTTAAATGGTATCAATGTGACCACCAGCCGTTAAATCCTAAAGGTGAGAGTGAGTGGCAGTTAGCAAAAATTCGTATAATTACACATTTAGTCCTCCTTACTTATACATTCTATCAATTTAGTCTTAATTTTAATTTAATAAAATAAATAAATTATTTAATTAGGTGGTGTCACCACCTGATTGAAGGATGAAAATAAATGGAACAAAACTAGGTATATGCTCCCAGCATGAATCGAACCTAGGAAGCCTGGGGATGAAACCGCATGACAAAGCCATTGAGCCAAAGCCATTTTTGTGATACAAAATGCAAATAATTAATATAATTCATACTTGGTTCTTTATGCCAAGAAAAAGTAAATAAATGTGGATTAACGAGATTCGAACATGTCACGCTTATAATGCATAAAAATATCTAATCCAATAAAATAAATCTAATAATTAAATTATAATTTAAAATTATATCAATTCATTTCAATTATATTCGTAAGTTTGTATTCACTAAATAAATTTAATATAATCTTAAAATTTTAAAGTTGTAATATAATTTCATATATATATATATTAAATTAAATTTTTAATAAATATTAAAATTATAAATTAAGTTAAAAAAATCAATTCAACGATTATATACGTGAAATTATAATAAATGCGAAAAAGAAAAATATATTAAATTTAATTTAAAAATATAAAATTCTTAAAACTATTTTTATTTTAAATTGTACACTAACTATATTTTAAAATATATACAAAATGTTGTTAACTTTAATTTAATTATTAGATTTATTTTATTAGATTAGATGTTTTTATGCATTATAAGTGTGCCATGTTCGAATCTCGTTAATCCACATTTATTTACTTTTCATTGGCATAAAGAACCATGTATGAGTTATATTAATTATTTGCATTTTGTATCACAAAAATGGCTTTGGCCTAGTGGCTTTGCCATGCAGTTTCTTCCCTAGGTTACCCAGGTTTGATTTACGATGGGAGCATATACCCAGTTTTGTTCCATTTATTTTCATCCTTCAATCAGGTGACACGTGTCACCACCTGATTGGGGGATGGAAATAAATGTATTAAATTAAATAAATATAAATTTCAAAGTCTTCCAATAAGGTAGTGACACGTGTCACCACCTAATTAAATAATTTATTTATTTTATTAAATTAAAATTAGGACTAAATTGATACAATGTATAAGTAAGGAGTACTAAATGTGTAATTATACGAATTTTTACTAACTGCCACATCACTCTCACAATTAGGTTTTAACGGCTGGTGGTCACATTGATACCATTTAAATAGTTTGGTGGTTTAATTGCTTCGAAAAAAAGTAATGTGGTCAAATCGCAATTTTATCAAAAGTATGGTTGTCAATGAAGCAGTTTACCCTAAAAAATTAAATCTTAATCGTGAACTCTTATTCTAAATACTAAATCCTACACACTACATTTTAATTTTTACATCTTACCCTTAAATTTTAAACCTAATATTTTTTTAGTGTAGGACATAAATAAAGGAACCAAAAAGTGACAGAAATTTTGTTCTAGTATAATCATCCATCTGGCCGCATGTGAGAGTATCAACCTTCCAAATTATACGTGAATTAAATAATTTCTTCCAAGTTGATACATAAAGAATTTTTGTTTTTAAATTGGTACATGAACTAGACACATCCTCTAAAGTCGGTACTTCAAGAATTTTTGCTTCTAAGTTGGTACTTGAATTAGACATATTCTCACAAATTGGTAGCAAAATCTATACATTCTATCAATTTCGTCATAATTCAAAACAAATCAATAAATTTAATAATTTATATTTAAAAGTTCTATCAAATTATTTTTTATTATTCTCCTAAATTTTTTGCTCTTTTCCTATGAATATTATACTACTTTTCTGATATAATAAAAGTTTAACAATAACTTGTTTTTATCGTAAAATGCAATTGTCCAATTGTTTCTTTAACCTTATAGACTCGCTTGATTTAACATTATCATAGTTTTTTTTACTAAAAATAATGTAATTTTAAAATATTAAGGCTTAAATTTATTGAATTATTTTGATTTAGGATCAAATTAATAAAATATATAAATTTTGAGGATTAAAACTATAAATAAAAATACCAAAACAATGAATGAAATTAAAATTCATGTACCAACTTGAGAGCAAAAAAATTTTAAGTACCAACATGGGAAAAAGTGTCCAGTCCATGTACCAACCTAGGAGTAAAAATTCTTTAGGTACCAACTTGAGGATGTGTCTAGGGATTTAATATTCTTTTCTATTAAAATTGTTTGTTATTATTATTATTTTTAATTTTTTTAAACTTTGTTATGAATAAAAATATATAAATTATTTTTTAAATATAATTTTATAAAATTTAATTATTTAAAATGTCTAAAAAAAGACTAAAGAATAATTTCGGTGAACCGACGGATATATAAAAAAACTGTTAGAACTTAGAAGTGAATGAAAAAATAGAATAACTTGAAAATCAAAATAAATAGAAACATAATACGCAGATGGCTAATGATTTATAAATTTAAAAATCACGATTACTATAAAAATATGATTATTTAATTTTTTGTTTTTGTAATATAAAAAAGTATTTTATATCTCAAATAGAAAAATATTTTTAAAATACCATACATAAATTATTTTTTGATTTTCTAAAAAAATAATTATCTTAGAAATATTACTGAAAAAACACTCTTTAAGTTTCAAACTCTATCAAATAATAAAACAAGTGAAAGTCAAAGAAGGGAATTTGAGATTTTTTTTTTATGAAAAATGAAATTTTGAGATATTTTTATAGAATTAAAGATTTTATAATTTTATAAAAATAAATAAAATTAAAAAAATAAGCTTCATGCCATATATTCATTGCATGAAATTTTCTATGAGACTCAACACATCAACCTTAAATATAACAAAAATAAGACATTAATAATTAATTTTTTATAAAAAAAACTTTAAACATCTTTTTTTTTTGATTAAGGGGGGCATCCACTACACACCTCGTTAAAAAACCTCCCTAATCCTAATGGAGGAAAAAGAGTATGTGCAGTGGAGCAAAGAAACCAAGGATCCGAGACAAAAATACCAAAAAATAAAACTAACAAACATAGCTAATTAACTAAACTTCCCAGCAAGCACCACACACAAAAGCATGGCCACAGCGGCATCCGCTCCATCAGGTAATGATCACCCAAAACGTCCAAACACAGCAAAAACCAAAACTTCAACCGATACCCTCCGCAGCACAGCAACCCAGCAGCTCCTTCTTTAGTTGATCGCGAACAGCCGGGGGTGGTTCAAAGAAACGGTAATACGTCAAAGGTAACTCCTTCGCCAGTTTCGCGAGCGTATCCGCGACCATATTAACTTCGCGCTTCACCCAAGAAAACTGAATTTCCCAATTCCGCTCCACAATTTCCTTGAGATGAACCCGAAGATTCGAAGGAAATCTCGACGGATCTCCCAAGCGAAAGCCGTCATACACATCTCTATTGTCCGTTTCCACAATAATCTTCTGAAATCCAAGAGCCCATGCCGTCGAAAGCCCCTCATATACCGCCTATAGCTCGGCATCGAAAACAGAACACACCCCAGTTTTCTTTGAGAACCCGAACCGCCACTGTCCCAAGCTATTTCGTCCAACACCTCTGTAACACCCGTGTTTTGGGCCTAGGAGTTAACCGAGTTATAATTCGAGTCAAATTAAATTTAATTAAAATAATTCAACTTCAAGTAGTGACCTAATTAAGCTTCAATCGAAAGGGGAGGGACCAATGTTGCAATTTTACCAAAAACTTTTAAAAAGCTAGACTACTTTAACAAAAAAATTGTCTTCCCTCTTTCCTATCTCCTTTTCATGTTAAAACCCCATCTTCTCTTTTCAAACTCTCCCAACACTACAAACCCTATTCCATTCATTTTCTTCCTCAATCCAAGACGTTTTTCAAAGGTAATTATGTTTTCTAACTCTCCTCTTCAATCCCTATCTAACCATGGTCTTGAATTTCAAAAATTGTAGGTTTTGAAAATTAGGGTTCATATGAAATTTGGGGATTTTGATGGGGCTTTTTAATTTGTTTTGTTAAATTATGTTGGGGGTTTGTTTAAGCATGATGAAATACACCATATACTTAAATTTGGTTGAATTTTGATAGAAATTCGTAGAGATGTCTTAGGGCTAGATTTAAGGTTGTAAAACTTGAGTTTTTGGTGGGTTTTGTGTTAAAATTGGTGGGATGTTGGTTTACCTATGGTATGAGAGTGTTTTGGGATGCTTTGGAAGCCATTTGGGTGTTTGGAAGTGGGTTTTTCAGCAAGGGATTTGGGAAGCACGAAAATTGAGTTTTGGGAGATTTTGTGATTTGGGGAAATTTGTGAAATTTGGCTTATGTTGTGAAGTGAATTGATAGTTGAGCTTTAGCATTGATTTGTGGTGTAATAAGTGTGTTTTGCTTGGCTAGAAGCAAGGGGAAACGTTGAAGGAGCTTTGGGACCGAATCCGGGTGCGTAGGAGGATTGTTCGATTTAATAAGGAAGGACGGTGAGTGGTCTAAACTTGTTTTAAAGTTGGTTCGAGCATGAGTAGTGTGTGTGTGTGCAAGTGTGCTTGGTAGGCCACTTCCTTTAATCCAAGTAGTTAACTTAGCCTAATTTCCTTGAATGCTATGTGCTTGATGGCTATGCTCAAATGCTTGTGATTAGATGGGGCATGTATATGTGTATATTATGATGTGGATATATGTGTTGAGCATGAATGTGTTGATGATATGTGGTTGGTGATACATGTTGTGGTTATAATAATTGGCACTAAATAATTACCGGTTGTAAATGATCGATCATTAGGATAGTGTGCACACAAATTGAGTCAAAACGTACGTGGCCTTGATGGCGTTAAGTCATCAAGGAGGAGTACGGTGAAGTAGCATTCCACCGGAAGCTTATTATATTTCTACGGGATGATGAGTGGAATCCCATCCGTAGGGCATGTGGCGATGAGTGGAATCCCGCACATGCAAGGTCCGGTGATGAGTGGAATCCCACCGAGGTAAAGTGTTGTCAAGGTTTATATCCGCACAATCGGGGTAATTAAAGTGGCCAATTAAACTTGTTTATGTAATGTGATATATGATGGTGATATGTGGTATTGATATATGGTTTTGTGCATGATAATTGATATTGATGTGTAATGTTGCTAGGAATGAGAGACCATATATGCCACTTGAAAGACTAGCTAGGTCTACTTGTTTTTATGCAAGGCTTGATATGTAGGAGACTAGGATTACATGCTTGAACCCTGCATTGTTGATGTTTTCCGTTTTCGAGCACCCTCACTAAGCTTATAGCTTACGCTCTCAATGTTCAACAATGCAGATCATTAGCGTGGTGTTAGCTCGAGGCAAGGCAAGAAGGGCTTCCAAGTTTGTAGCTCAAGTATGGTTACCGATTTTGTAATAGCTAGCAATGTGGCAAGTGTCTTTGTATGGCAAGGAATGGGACCACAAGGAGGCCAAGGTGGCCAAGGACCGGCCGGAATTGACTTAGCCCCGTTGGTTCAGGCAATAGCCGGGGCATTCCAGGCTGCAGTAGCTGGAGGTCAGGCAGCTCATCATCAGGGTGAGGGCACTGGATTACCATTAGAGAGACTTCGGGGCCTTGGGGCCGAAGAGTTTAGAGGTGCTACTCCGGAGAGGTCATAGATGTGGTTTGAGAAGACCGTCCGTATCCTTGCTCAGATGGGGTGCACAGGTGATCGTAAGTTGGGTTGTGTTGAGTCCTTGCTTCAGGGTGATGCCTACACCTGGTGGGTCACCGTTACTTCGGGGATGGATGAGACCGAGATCACTTGGGGGTTCTTTGAGACGGCTTTCCGGAAGAAGTATTTGGGTTCGCGATACCTCGATGAGAGGAAGAGAGAGTTTATGGCATTGCTTCAGGGGAGTATGTCCGTGACTGATTATGAGATCCGATTCGTCAGACTGAGTCAGTATGCACCTGAACTTGTACCTACTGAGGTGGAGCGTTGTAACCGCTTCCGATATGGGCTGAATGAGGAGATCAAGACTTATACTCTAGCTTCTGATTACTTTGACTTTGATGTCTTGGTCTCGAGGGCCAAGGACTTGGAGCACAGTTTGAGTTTGACCAGGCGGTCAGGTGGATCTAGTTCAGGTAAGAGGTCCAACAACTTTGATAGAGGTGATGCCAAGAGGCATCGGGACAACCGACATCAGTTCGATCATAGGCGTGGTGGCGGTAACCACGGTAGGGGCCACCAGGGCCAGAGAGCTGGTGGGAAGTTGCCCACATGTGCTACTTGCGGGAGGAACCACACCGGTGAGTGTTGGGGAAATTATCATTCCTGTTGGAGTTGTGGTGCTAGAGACCACATTAGGCGTGACTGTCCACATCAGGTGGGACAGGCACCAGCTCAGGCTCCTGCTAGAGCCAATGATTTTCAGAGAGGCCGCGGGCGCGGTAGAGGTAATTTCCAGCCGAGGAACGATGGTCAGAGAAATTTAGCTCATGTTGTTGCAGTCCAGCCGGAGGGCGGAGGACAGGCTAGGGTTTACGCTCAGCGCGGGGAGCAGCATGACACCGATGTGATCGCAGGTAACTTCTTGATACAGTCTTTGGGTTTGCTTTCTTTGATTGACTCTGGGTCTACACATTCCTACATATTGAGTGAGCATGCACAGTCTTTGAATTTGCCTTGTGAGTTGTTAGAGGTAGGAGTTAGTGTTACTAGTTCTTTTGGGGACACGGTAGTGGTTAGGAAGATGTACCGAAGGTGTCCGTTGATGGTTCAGGGACATGTGTTTCCAGTGGATATGATGGAACTTCCCTTCTATGGTTTTGATGTAATTCTGGGTATGGACTGGCTCACGGAGCATAGAGCTAGGATAGACTTTGAAACTAAACGGATTTCTTTGAAGCTCACAGATGATTATGAGATTGTTGTGGTGGGTGAGAATGTGAAATTCTTATCCAATGTGGTTTCAGTGTTAGAGGCTAAGAGGTTAGTGGAGTTGGGGTGAGAAGCATACTTAGCGTATGTGATGAACCCTAACATGAGTGAGGTTAGACCTCAGGACATCCGGACAGTATGTGATTTTCCTAGTGTGTTTCCGGAAGAATTGCCAGGGTTACCACCGGACAGAGAGGTAGAGCTCAGCATTGAGACTTATTCTGATTCAGCTCCTGTTTCGATTGCTCCGTATCGTATGGCACCGAAGGAATTGAAAGAGTTGAAGACTCAGTTGCAAGAATTGACAGATAGAGGTTTTATTAGGCCTAGTTCTTCACCTTGGGGTGCACCTGTATTGGTTGTGAAGAAGAAAGATGGAAGTATGAGAATGTGCATAGATTACAGACAGTTGAATCAATTGACAGTGAAGAACAAATATCCTTTGCCTAGAATTGATGACTTGTTTGATCAGTTGAGGGGAGCATCGGTCTTTTCGAAGATTGATTTGAGATCAGGTTACTACCAGCTAAAGGTTAGAGAGGTTGATGTACCGAAGACGGCCTTTAGGACTAGGTATGGACACTATGAGTTTTTAGTCATGCCATTTGGGTTGACTAATGCACCGGCAGCTTTCATGGACATGATGAATAGGATTTTTCATCAGTATCTAGATCAGTTTGTGGTTGTATTTATTGATGACATCTTGGTGTACTCGCGAACTGAAGAAGACCATGACCGACATTTGAGACTTGTTTTGAAGACTTTGCTAGATCATCAGTTGTATGCGAAGCTCAGCAAGTGTGAATTCTGGATACGAGAGGTAGTCTTCTTAGGACATGTAGTGTCAGCTGAAGGCATTAGAGTTGATCCGAAGAAGATTGAAGCCATTGTTGAGTGGAAGCAACCGAAGTCAGTGACAGAAGTACGTAGCTTCCTAGGCTTAGCCGGGTACTATAGAAGATTTGTGGAAGGTTTCTCTAAGTTAGCCGCTCCATTGACACAGTTACTTTAGAAGAGTGTTCAGTTTGAGTGGACAGATGCAAGACAGAGAGCCTTTGAGAAATTGAAAGAAGCTTTGACCCAAGCTCCGATCTTGATTCAGCCTGAGTCCGGGAAGGACTACGTGATTTATAGTGATGCCTCGTATGTAGGGTTAGGATGTGTTCTGATGCAAGACCGAAGAGTAGTGGCTTATGCCTCAAGACAGTTGAAGACTCATGAGCGCAACTATCCGACCCATGACATAGAGTTAGCTGCAGTTGTGTTTGCTCTGAAGATTTGGAGGCACTATTTGTATGGTGAGAAATGCACAGTATACACTGACCACAAGAGTTTGAAGTATATTATGACTCAGCGAGATTTGAATCTCAGACAGCGTAGATGGTTAGAGTTGCTAAAGGACTATGATCTTACTATTGAGTACCATCCGGGTAAGGCCAATGTGTGGCCGATGCATTGAGTAGGAAGGTGGCCGTGGACTTGAGAGCCATGTTTGCTAGATTGAGTTTGTCCGGAGATGGTGGCTTGGTAGCCGAGCTTCAGGTTAGACCTACTCTAGGTCAGATGATTCGAGAGAAACAGCTCTTAGATAGATCTTTGGCACCTCACGTGCAAGATATAGCCGAAGGTAGATCTTCAGACTACAGTTTCAGTTCCGATGGGGTCTTATGTTTCAAGGACAGAATAGTTGTGCCTGAAGACAGTGATTTGAGACGTACGATCTTGACTGAAGCCCACAGTAGTCCGTTTGCTATGCATCCAGGAAGTACGAAGATGTACCGTGATTTGAAGAATGAGTATTTTTGGGTTGGCTTGAAGAGAGATGTAGCCGACTTTGTGAGTAAGTGCCTAGTGTGTCAGAGGGTGAAGGCGAAACATCAGGTTCCCTCAGGTTTGTTACAGCCGTTGAGAATTCCGGAATGGAAATAGGAGAACATCACCATGGATTTTGTTTCGGGTTTGCCTTTGACACCTACGAAGAAGAACTCAGTTTGGGTGATAGTAGATCGTTTTACGAAGTGTGCTCACTTCTTGGCAGTCAACACTACTTACACCTTAGATAGATTGGCCGATTTGTACATTGGTGAGATTGTGAGGTTACATGGTGTGCCGAAGTCCATTGTGTCAGATAGAGATCCGCGGTTTACTTCTAGATTTTGGGGGTGTCTGCATACAGCTTTGGGTACCCGTTTGAACTTCAGCACTTCTTATCATCCACAGTCAGATGGTCAGTCAGAGAGGGTCATTCAGATCTTAGAGGATATGTTGCAATGTTGTATCATTGACTTTCAGGGTACTTGGGAGAAGCATCTGCCCCTAGTAGAGTTTGCGTACAACAACAGTTTTCAGTCGAGCATTCAGATGGCTCCGTATGAGGCCTTGTATGGTCGAAAGTGTAGAACTCCAGTGTGTTGGGCCGAGGTAGGACAGAAACTGTTGCCTATGCCGGATTTGCTAAAGGGGACAACCGACAAGGTAAAATTGATTTGTGATCGCTTGAAGGCTGCTTCGGATAGGCAGAAGTCCTATGCCGATTTGAAGAGGAAGGAAGTTGAGTTCTCAGTGGGTGAGAAGGTGTTCTTGAAAGTGTCTCCGTGGAAGAAAGTGATGAGATTTGGCCGAAAGGGGAAGTTGAGTCCGAGGTACATAGGACCGTATGAGATTGTGAAGAGAGTTGGTCCCGTTGCCTATCAGTTGCGTATGCCATCCGAGTTAGAGAAGATACACGATGTGTTCCATGTATCCATGCTTCGTAAGTATAGGTCCGATCCATCACATGTTATGCCCGTAGAAGAAATTGAATTGAATCCGGATTTGACTTATGAGGAAGAGCCCGTTGAGATCTTAGCTTCAAACAGTAAAGTGTTGAGGGGTAGATCAATTGAGTTAGTGAAGGTGAGGTGGCAACGTAGAGGTGTGGACGAGGCCACTTGGGAGAGGAAGGAGGATATGGAAAAGCAGTTTCCGTATCTCTTTCAGTCAGGTAATTTCGGGGACGAAATTCCTTAAGTGGGAGAGAGTTGTAACACCCGTGTTTTGGGCCTAGGAGTTAACCGAGTTATAATTCGAGTCAAATTAAATTTAATTAAAATAATTCAACTTCAAGTAGTGACCTAATTAAGCTTCAATCGAAAGGGGAGGGACCAATGTTGCAATTTTACCAAAAACTTTTAAAAAGCTAGACTACTTTAACAAAAAAATTGTCTTCCCTCTTTCCTATCTCCTTTTCATGTTAAAACCCCATCTTCTCTTTTCAAACTCTCCCAACACTACAAACCCTATTCCATTCATTTTCTTCCTCAATCCAAGACGTTTTTCAAAGGTAATTATGTTTTCTAACTCTCCTCTTCAATCCCTATCTAACCATGGTCTTGAATTTCAAAAATTGTGGGTTTTGAAAATTAGGGTTCATATGAAATTTGGGGATTTTGATGGGGCTTTTTAATTTGTTTTGTTAAATTATGTTGGGGGTTTGTTTAAGCATGATGAAATACACCATATACTTAAATTTGGTTGAATTTTGATAGAAATTCGTAGAGATGTCTTAGGGCTAGATTTAAGGTTGTAAAACTTGAGTTTTTGGTGGGTTTTGTGTTAAAATTGGTGGGCTGTTGGTTTACCTATGGTATGAGAGTGTTTTGGGATGCTTTGGAAGCCATTTGGGTGTTTGGAAGTGGGTTTTTCAGCAAGGGATTTGGGAAGCACGAAAATTGAGTTTTGGGAGATTTTGTGATTTGGGGAAATTTGTGAAATTTGGCTTATGTTGTGAAGTGAATTGATAGTTGAGCTTTAGCATTGATTTGTGGTGTAATAAGTGTGTTTTGCTTGGCTAGAAGCAAGGGGAAACGTTGAAGGAGCTTTGGGACCGAATCCGGGTGCGTAGGAGGATTGTTCGATTTAATAAGGAAGGACGGTGAGTGGTCTAAACTTGTTTTAAAGTTGGTTCGAGCATGAGTAGTGTGTGTGTGTGCAAGTGTGCTTGGTAGGCCACTTCCTTTAATCCAAGTAGTTAACTTAGCCTAATTTCCTTGAATGCTATGTGCTTGATGGCTATGCTCAAATGCTTGTGATTAGATGGGGCATGTATATGTGTATATTATGATGTGGATATATGTGTTGAGCATGAATGTGTTGATGATATGTGGTTGGTGATACATGTTGTGGTTATAATAATTGGCACTAAATAATTACCGGTTGTAAATGATCGATCATTAGGATAGTGTGCACACAAATTGAGTCAAAACGTACGTGGCCTTGATGGCGTTAAGTCATCAAGGAGGAGTACGGTGAAGTAGCATTCCACCGGAAGCTTATTATATTTCTACGGGATGATGAGTGGAATCCCATCCGTAGGGCATGTGGCGATGAGTGGAATCCCGCACATGCAAGGTCCGGTGATGAGTGGAATCCCACCGAGGTAAAGTGTTGTCAAGGTTTATATCCGCACAATCGGGGTAATTAAAGTGACCAATTAAACTTGTTTATGTAATGTGATATATGATGGTGATATGTGGTATTGATATATGGTTTTGTGCATGATAATTGATATTGATGTGTAATGTTGCTAGGAATGAGAGACCATATATGCCACTTGATAGACTAGCTAGGTCTACTTGTTTTTATGCAAGGCTTGATATGTAGGAGACTAGGATTACATGCTTGAACCTTGCATTGTTGATGTTTTCCGTTTTCGAGCACCCTCACTAAGCTTATAGCTTACGCTCTCAATGTTCAACAATGCAGATCATTAGCGTGGTGTTAGCTCGAGGCAAGGCAAGAAGGGCTTCCAAGTTTGTAGCTCAAGTATGGTTACCGATTTTGTAATAGCTAGCAATGTGGCAAGTGTCTTTGTATGAGCATGGGTGACTCATTTGATTGATGTTGTTTTTGGTTTGATTATGGATTGTATGCATGTAATACCTTGATGATTGTTGGTGTGTATGATGGCATGCTTTAGGGTGTTTAGGTTGCCTTATGTATGGATGCAAACCTCTTGTGTTTGACTTGTGCTTTTAAGACCATTTGAGCCTTCAAGTATGCTTATTAATGCCTATATTGCTCATTGAATTGAATGCTATGTATGATTGCTTAAATCCATGTTTGATTGACTCCCTTGGCTTAAATATGCATGCTTCATGGTTGGCTTGCCTTAGGGATTGATGATAGTGTGTTGGTTGAAGGGTTAGAGGGATTTACCGTTGATCTGGTATCGATACTACCCTGTGGTTTCAGGCCTCGTGTATCGATACTCGAGGGGGAGTATCGATACCTTTTTGGCCACTGGAGCTACTGTCGATTTCGGTATCGATACTCATCTCAAGGGTATCGATACCGTTGTCTTGGCTTTGACCGGGGGAAGTCAACTTTAGGGGAGGGTATCGATACCATCATTTGGGGTATCGATACTGTCTCCTCAGGTTGACCAAACCTTGTTGACCTAGTCACAGGGGTATCGATACCCCTCTTAAGGGTATCGATACCGCATGCAGTTTAACTTTAAAAATGGGCTTTTAGGTGTTAGTTTGGGTTCGATTGATTGATTCGTAAATATTGTTCCGCTGTATGTTCACTTAGGATGTAAATCTCATCTAGACAAGATTAAAATGAAAAAAAATAGGGTTGCTAACCGAGGGAGAGTTCCTTAGGGAGTTTTCACTCGGTTTTCCCCGTGTAGCTCACTCGGACCGGTCATCCGGCCAGACCGGGACGAGGGGGTTACAACCTCCACAAAAAGAAGCCCCAGTACTCACATTTCTTGCCCCATCAATGTTCAATTTTACCCAGCCTACCGGGGGTTGCTCCCAACAAGCTGTATGCACAGACCGCACCCTCCCAGTAACGTGAAGGCTTCGTCTCTCCTCCGCCCGCAACACCTCCGCGCAATATCGAAAAGCCCGCTGCAGAAGAGGTTCCTGACAGTCCATCGACAATCCAAATACCACAACATTACGGCGTTCCCACGCTAGCCAAACAACGGTACTAAAAAGAATATCCCAGTTCCCAGGGACCTTAGGATATTTACATATAGGCATAATGTTCACGTGAATCCATCTCACCATAGGTAACCGGAAAAAATCCGCAACCAAATCTGGTTTGATGAGATCTAACCATACCGAACGAATCACACAACAATCCCGGAGAATGTGAGAAATATTTTCCACCGCGGCACCACATAGCACACAACTAGCATCCTCCGCAAAATGTCGTCGCACCCGCTCCTCATTTGTCATCACCCGATCATGACAAACTTTCCACAAAAACATACGAACCCGCGGAAGACCACGAAGTTTAGCTAGACACACCCAAATTGGATCCAAGTCGGTTACAACCGAGTCCTCATAAATAGTATAGGCCGACTTCACCGTGAACTTCCGCGAAGCCTCTAGCGCCCACCCAGGGCAATCAGGGACACCTATATCAATCGGTGGCTTAGTTGCCGCAAGACCCTGCAAAATTGTTTCAGGAAGCCGTCCCGCAAGCACACCCCATTTCCACTGTCCACCCTCGTCCACCATATCCTTGACCATGGCACGATCAATATGACCACAACCGGGAGACACATGATGTACGAGAGGATCAAAAGAACTCACCCAAGCATCATTCCAAAAGTCGATATGCTTCCCATCACCAACATTCCAAACAATATTTTGCCTAAGATCCGACCATAATAATCTGATACCCTGCCACAGACGTGATCCCCGCACATTCGGTAAAGAAGTCGGTGTTATCTCTTGAATACCATATTTTGCCCTCATAACTTTAACCCAAAGTCTACTCGGATCCGAGACCATTATAAAACCCAACTTCAAGAGAAAAGCTGAATTCTGATGCTCCATCCGCTTAATTCCCAACCCACCTTCAGAAATAGGCGAGCAAACAACATTCCAGTTTACAGCATGGCTACCTTTTCTCTCATTATTGTGCCCCCAGATAAAGTTGCGAATTAACCGTTCGATCTCATCACACACATACCGTGGAAGACGAACATATTGCATAACATACATAGGAATAGACGAAAGCACTGATTTTGCCAGCACTACACGTCCGGCGAAGGAAAGCAAACTAACCTTCCAACCCGCTAGTCTATCAGCTACCTTCTGAATCACATACCGATAAGTAGCTTTGGTTACCCGCCCATGAATTAGCGGCACACCCAAATATCGTCCAAGATCTGAGACACATTGAAAACCGAACGCATCACTGATATCCTCCTGCAATGCTATGTGAATGTTAGGGGAAAAAAAGATATTCGTTTTCGAAATACTGACCTTATGCCCCGAACATTCGCAGAATTCACGAAGAACACGACTAACAACATCAAACTGCTCCAAAGAAGCTTCCGCAAACAGAACCAGGTCATCCGCGAAGAATAAGTGAGAAATCAGGGGGCCAGTTCTTTTAAACTGAAAAGCCTTCCAGGTACCTTGGTCTACCTCTCGCTGAATAGCCTGTGCTAGCCTTTCCATGCATAAGACGAAAAGATAGGGAGAAAGAGGATCGCCCTGACGTATCCCTCTAGTCGGTTTGAAACTATCAGACGTATCACCGTTCCAGAGAATTTGTGTAGATACAGAGGAGACACAACTCATAATAAGGGCTCGCAGATGATCCGGAACACCAATGTCGGCAAGGGTGTCGTCAATAAAAGACCATTCAAGCCGATCATAAGCCTTTTCAAGGTCGACTTTAATAGCAAACCAACCCATTTTCCCCTTTCTGGTACGCATAGAGTGAATAATCTCCTGCGCAATAACGATGTTATCCGTGATCGAGCGCCCAGGGACAAAACTCGTCTGATTCTCGGATATCCAATCCGGCAAAAACGGCTTCAATCTATTCACCACAACTTTACTTAAAATCTTGTACACTACCGTACAAAGGCCGATAGGCCGAAACTGAGCAATAGATTTTGGATTATCAACCTTAGGAAGAAGCACCAAAAGGGTTCTATTCAGATCCGGATCCACAACCCCAGAAGAAAACATGCATTGGATGGTATTACAGACCACATCCCCAACAATGCTCCAGTTTTTCTGATAAAAAGATGCATGAAAGCCGTCAATACCCGGCGCTTTCGAAGGAGACATCTGAAATAAAGCAGAGGAAATTTCCGCACGCGAAACTACCCTCTCCAAAGTCGAAACATCCCATTGATTAAGACCCCTAAAATACCCTCGGCAATTATACGCATAACCGGAAGAGCCCTCAGACGAAAAAAGGTTGGCGTAGAAATCAAAAGCCGCACGTTTCAACAACGAAGGATCCGACACCCAATTCCCCGAATCATCCTTCAAACAAACCACAGTATTATGCTTACGTCTACCATTGGCCATTGCATGATAATACTTCGTGTTGCGATCACCATCATTTATCCAATCGCACCTAGCTTTTTGTCTCCATTCACTCTCCTCCATAGCCAAAATATCATCCAGTTCACCTTTAAGAACTTTTTCAAGTTCACTCAGCGATCTCGAATAGCGATGCCCCAAATCCTTATCAATACCCTTTAAACGTGCAAGAATACGCCTCTTGCGCTTACCCAAAGACCCAATGCAATCCGCCTGCCAAAGTGGTAACTTTTGTTGCAAATTACTAATATTCTCATCAAGTGACAACAAATTATCCCATGATTTCTCCAAAAAAGGGGTGAACTCCGCCGAGGCTTGCCACGATTGAACAAACCGGAAAGGTTTCACCGCCTGAGGTAAGCCGTGAAGATCCATGCAAAGAAGAATAGGCCTATGATCCGAACCAATTCTATCCAGATGCCGGACGATACTATTAGGAAAATACTCCATCCATTTCAAATTCACCATGCAACGATCCAAGCGTTCATAGAGGTCACCCCGAGCCCAGGTAAAGCGAGGCCCCTTAAACTCAACCTCATGCAAAGCGTTGGAAAAAACAAAATTCTGAAAATCACGGCTGATACAAAGACGACGAACCTGACCACCACGGCGATCATCTAGGTGCAAGATGGCGTTAAAATCACCCCCAATAAGCCAAGGATGATCAAGCCCAGGATTAATTGTACTTAACTGATCCCATAGGTGCCGTCTATATTGCACCTGAGGGCTCGCATACACCACAGTCAAAACCACCGGACACGGCAAAGCGATACCCTGCACCTTCATATGAATGAACTGATTGGACACGGCCAAAATATGAACCTGTACATTACCATTCCACAATAACCAAATACCACCACTGAACCCCTGAGCTTCCACCCGAAAAGAAGACGGAAAACCCAACCGATTCACAATACGATCCGCACGCGTACCACTCATACGCGTCTCCATTAAAGCAACAATCGAAGGATTAGCGGAAGCACTAATCCGACGAAGATGATCACGAAACGAGGAGCTAGCCGCTCCCTGAATATTCCACATTAGAAAATTAATCATAGGAAAAAAGAAGAGAAACGGAACGGTACCACATCTCAATCCACAACCATGACATTCAGCGACCCAGGTGGATTCGCCTTCGTATCATCACCTTTAGTCTCCGGAGTTGCGGTTACATCCACCACGACATCGTGCAGAACCGACCCCATATGCTGCGCATTCGCAGCAACTCCAACCCCCGCGTTGCTGGTCCGAACATTAGCCAATTGGAGATCATCGAGACGCGCGGAAGCCGACTGCACCCATTCTGACAACAGCGGCATCGTCGGTAATCTATCTGATTTCTTTTTCCCTCGTGCCTGCGGCTTTGTCAAACCCTTACTGCTCTTCTGAACACCTTGTATCTTAACTTTACTACTACTTTTTTGTGACACATGCACCTTTCAGCCATCATCCACAATAGAAATCGCCACATGACTCGGCCCTGCCATGCTATCCTTGTGTTCCACGACCGTCGGCGAAGCCCCTGGAACTGCTGGAGCAACACTCCACTTCCTCCCTTCACCTTCCGTTTTATCTAAAATAATACCAGCATTCGATTGTCGCGGAACGGCATCGCTAGAAACATCCATGCGCACACCTAGCGGCTCAGCCTGCACACTACCAGAGCTATCAACAGTTGCGATTTGCTTCCCCTTATCAGCACCCACAGGACTAGCCTCATTGCTAGTTTGACCTCCATCGCCCTTTTCCGGAATAAGTTCCCTTTCCTCAAGGCCATGAAGCACCTGAAACCGAGATGCACCAACACTAACCGGATCCTTCCTATAAAGATTCTTATTCTCCCCCGTCTTCCGTGGTCTTCGCTTTCGATTTTCCGCCACCATCCAAGGACCATAGAAATCAGCACTTTCACTCTCCTTCACGGGAGCCTTTGTAACATCAGAATTCTCCTTAGAGGCCTCCGTAACCTTCTGGGCACAAAACTCCATAGTATGACCATACACACCATAGTGATAACAGATATGCTGCAAGCCCTCATACTCAATTTTTTGTAAGAAATTGTCAATTCCAATACATGGTAAAAGCGGTTTAGAAAGATCAACCAAAACGGCAAGGCGAGCAAACTTACCTCGCTCACCGGCAACAGTGTTATAATCCACCTTCACAACCTTACCAATGATCGTGGCAATACGATGGAACAAGCTTTTTGAGTAATATCGAATGGGCAGACCCGAAAGCCGAACCCAGACCACCACATGGGAAGGATGAGCTTGCGACGTCGAAAATTCCCGACTCCATGGTTGGACCGTGAGATAACTACCAAATATAGTCCATGGCCCCGTAGTTAGCACACGAACATAGTCCTCAACGCTTTCAAGTTTAACCAGGAAATAATCATTGGCAAGATCGATCAACTGGAAACGACCAACCAATTTCCATAATGCTTGAATGCGGTTCCAAAGCACGCGATAGCTAATCGTTCGACCAAGCAACCTAACAACCAAAGCCTTGTCCATACTACGATCAAGAAGTTCATGCACCCGCTCCGAAAACTTAATCACCGGATACGGTCCATCGGTCCGAACTGTAACGTCATCATCGTTAACAACTATCTCCTCCGCCGTTTCACTAGTTCGCTCCACTCCTTTACCATCAGAATAGCCCGAAACAATGTTAGCATATGACCTAGGTGCTTTAGCACTATTCTCCAAACCATCACCTTGCCCCATCACGACATCCGAGTCAACAACCCCTTCAAAGATAGGGTTTCCAACCACCCTCATCTGATCACCCATGCCCTCGACAGAAGCCTCCACCGCAGCAGCCACCACCTGCGGACACAGCGACTGCCCATCTTCCTTCATCGCCCGGTTGCCAGCCAACGGGCGTTCCTGCGACAAAACACCCACTCCGCTAAGCCCTGTTCCAACCGCAACACTCTGCTGCACCGCCAAACCAGGTTTGGCCGCCGTCCGCGACGCATCCAGGGTTGTAGTCCCTTGCCGTCCCACCACGGGGGCACCGCCACCCAGCCCTAAAGCCCCGGCCGACGCACCCACGCCGACATTAGGGTTTTGATTTTCCGTGTTTTCCTGAATACTCGGAGAAGAAACCATCCCATACGCACGCGTTTTTTTTAACTTTAAACATCTTTATATATATACTTTAACATTTATTTTACAATAAGACTTTAAAATGCAATACAATAAAATGGAATTCTAAACTTAATATAAAACTAAGAATCAAATCAAATTAAAATGGAGAATTCAAAAAACCAAACAAATCCGAGCCAACAAAACGGTCAACGAATCACAATATAAAAGTCCTTTGCTTGCCATTTGCCGGGTCAATCTAACACGTGTCCTTTTTTATACAAGTAATGGTCACCGAACTTTTAAGGTGCGTTCATTTTGATCACCAAACTTTTAAAATTTTTATTGGGGTCACCAAACTTTTATTTTGTTTTATTGTGGTCTCTCTCGTTACCTTCCGTTAGAAGAAGGCCCGTTAGTTTTCCTTTTCTTCAAGGGTAAACTATATAAATGGTCACCGAACTTTTAAAACACTTTAATTTTGGTCACTGAATTTTAAAACTTTCATTAGAGTCACTCAACTTTTGTTTTGCTTCAAAGAAACCCCTTTGGTTTAAAAAAAACTCTTTCAATGTATAAAAAACAAAAGTAAGAAGTAGTGTATCCAAAAGTTGTGTAGATTGATGTATTTACGATAAACAATATTTAAAATTGTGTAGATTGATGTATTTACGAACATATATATGATGTTCTTAAATATTGTCTGTAATGTAAGCCCATTATTTTGATCTATTGATCACATTGTATGAAACCTCATCTTCAAGCTACTTCAAGGTTAATAAGTACAAGAGAGATAGAAAAAAACATTAAGGTTAATTATTGACCAAGAGTATAACATTTTAGTTTACTTCTAAAAGTTGTATCCAAAAGTTGTTCGACAAATTTCCTAGAATATGCAAGCAGAATTGATGCACCTCGTGTTTAAGTTCAAACATTAATTTAATTTTTTATTAGAAATGGAGTTAAGACCAAACATTAGGAGGGGAAGAGTCTATTAAACCTTTAAATATAAAAATCGGGAGGGACAAAAATCTATTTAATTAGTATTTGAACTAATAAGGACTTAAAATACTATTATACCTAAAATCGGGAGAGTCAACCCATACATCCCTTCGTCCTTGTTCGCCATCATGTTTGGTGTTGTTTTTGTAGATGCCTTTGTGTTGGGGGACTCCAATGAAAGTTTTCAAATTTCAGTGACTAAAATGAAAGCGTTTTAAAAGTTTGGTGACTATTTATATAGTTTACCCTTGAAGAAAAGGAAAACTAATGGGCCTTCTAACGAAAGGTAAATGAGGGACCAAAATGAAACCGGAATAAAAGTTGGGTGACCCTAATAAAAAAATTTAAAAATTCGGTGACTAAAATGAATGCGCTTTAAAAGTTCGGTGATTTGTGTACTTCACTGTTTTATATTTTGGTGCAACTACGTGATAGTTTTAAAATTTTAAAAATAAACACACCGTACAAAATTATATTACTCGAATTTAAATCGACTAATATCAGAACTTGATTGGATAGGTGAAGAATAAAAAAATATAAAAACTAGTAAGTAAAAATTAATTAATTAATTATTGTCCTCACAAAATTTACAGTTTGCAGAAAAGGAAAGGAAAATAATTGAGAAGTTAGAGAGCAAAGAGAGTTAGAGATTACACAGTAGATAGAGTTGAAAGTTCCTACTCAGCCTTAAGTGTCAACAGTGAGTTGGGTTGGTTCGCCGGAAACGTAGTCAAGGAGAACTTTACCGGCCTTATCCACCGGATCGGAGTCAGAGGCGGCTGAATGAGCGGAGGTTTTCCCAAAGAAGATGACGGAAACAAGGAAGAGAGCGGTGGAGAGCAGAAGAGGCCAAAAGTAGGTTAAAACGGTGAGAAAAGAAGGTGCGAAAAGGATGATGGGTAAAAGGGAGAGTGCTAAGATTATGGGATGCTTCAGCTTTAACAGTTTTTGTGAGATCTCCATGGTTTTGATTTTTGAAAGATGTGGAAGAATATACAGCTTTACCAGGGTTTTCTTTTTGCTGTTGTTTTTAGGGGAGATGATGAAGCGATTGAAGTGATAGATTCTCTTGGTGAGAATGATGGTTTTTCTTCTTCTTTTTTTAACGAAATGTTTAACTATAAAATAAGTTGGTAAAACGAGGGTTCTGCTGTGAGTCGGTTAAAATACGACTAATATACGACGTGACCGATTAAATAGATGACCAGTTAAAAGCGCGACTGAATATGTTATATGGTTCTACTGGAAAAATTATTTGTGCTGATAATATTATCAACATATTAGATAGCGTCTAATATGTTATTAAAGTTTAAGCTGATGGAGCATTAGAAATTCGACGATAACAAAATAGGTAAATTACTTAATTTGTTGATAAGAGTATCAACATATTAGGTAGTGCCTATTATGTTATTAAAGTTTAAATTGATGGAGCTTTGGAAATCCGACTATAACAAAATAGGTAAATTATTTATTTTGTTGATAAGAGTATCAACATATTAGTTAGCGCCAGCGCCTATTATGTTATTAAAGTTTAAGCTGATGGGGCCTTGGAAATCTGACGATAACAAAATAGGTAAATTACTTATTTTGTTGATAAGAGTATCAACATATTAGATATCACCTATTATGTTATTAAAGTTTAAGCTGATGGGGCCTTGGAAATCCGATGATAATAAAATAGGTAAATTATTTATTTTGTTGATAAGAGTATCAACATATTAGGTTGCGCTTATTATGTTATTAAAGTTTAAGATGACGGGGCCTTGAAAATCCGACGATAACAAAATAGGTAAATTACTTAAAGATTATCAATATATCAACATATTAGGTAGCGTCTAATTTGTATACATTTTATTGTTTACATTAATATTATAACTTTAAACAAACCGGTTACTAGTTTAATGTAATAGGTAGCGCATAAGTATCGATACTTTTTTACATACACTTAAAAACGTATCGATACTTTCGAGCCAATTTCAATCGTTTACATTGCTTTTAAAAAATATCGATACACTTAAAACGTATCGATACTTTCGAGCCAATTTTCAAACGTATTCTCTATCAAACTATTTTCATGACAATGTATCGATTCCTTTTTATGGACGTATCGATACTTTTTTAAAAAGCAATGTAACTGGTTGCAATGTGGCTCGAAAGTATCGATACTTTTTTCCCACTGTGTAAAAAAGTATCGATAATTTTGAAAGCAAATGGATTAACATAGCATACTGGAAATAAAGTATCGATATTTTTTCCCACTATGTATAAAAATATCGATACTTTTTTAAGTAACCGGGTTTCGATTTTATAATTAAAATAATAAAGTACTATTTTGGTCTTTGTATTTTTTTCAAAACAAACTTTTGTGTGGACCAAATTGAATTGAAACTCAAATTTCATGGATTTTAAAGTAAATGAGATTGCCATCTCATTAATGGCATTTTTCTAATAAAATTGTCATCCAAATTAAAAACCCCTCTTTTTGTTTAAAACACAAATTGTCATCTTCTTCACTCTACATTTTCTCTATTACCACGACAAGGGGGAGAGTTTCTCTCATTTCACTATTCCATTTCAATGCTTCTTCATCTTGGCTCGGTTTTGAAAGGTAAATACATCCCCATTTTGCTCTCATCTTCCTCTCTTCAAAAGTACCTTTAGATTTCATTTTCATCCATGTTTTAGAAATTTGGTTTTCCATTGAAAAATGATAAATGTTGTAACTTTATGAGTTTTTAACAAAGTTATTGATTTATTAATATTAGATATGTTGTTTATGAAGCATGTAGTCCAATATATGTGATTTTTACTTGGTTTTACAAACATTCCTGGATTTGGGTTTTCATGGGGTTTTTGAAGGGTTTTGGGATGAGTTTTGGGTGTAGTTTGTGATGGAGATTGTGGGCTGAAGATAGTATAATAGTTGTGGGTTGTTTTGGAATCATTTAAGAGTGTTAAAGGGGTTGAAATCATGAGTTTTGGTTGGGGTTTGAGGGTTGCTCGAGTTTGGTGTTTTAGGGGGTTGTTCATGACTTGAATTCTTGTGTTTGATGCTTAAATAGTATTCCGGGTTTGCTACATTGTTGTATGAGCTGATTTAAGGTTGTTTTGGATTTGTGTTGAGTTGTTTAGAGACAAGGGCTTGTGTTGGTGAAGCATCGGGAGTGAATCCGGAAGCTTGAAGACCTTGGTTGCTTGGTAGTCGAGCTTGAAGGTGAAGGTGAGTGGTTAAAATGTTTTAAATGGTTTTGAGCAATTGGTTCAAGCATGTGGACTAGGTTGGGATTGGTAGACCCACCTAGAGTTGAGATTAGAGTGGTAGCCTAATCCTAAGCTTTAGTTAGAGACTTTGGTTGTACTATATTTGATGTTTGTATCTCATGTTTAGTTGAGATTATGGTGGTAAGGTATATGTTGTTATATATGTATGTTGAGGCATGGTTCGATGCATTGTCATATGCATGTTGAAGATAGGTATAATGTGGATATACATATGTGTGAAATATGATGTGATAATTGTTTTGATGATATACATGTAGAGTTGACGTGTGAAATGAAATTATGAGGTGGTTGCATGATTTCGAGGATCATGGTGAGTATGTGCTAAGCATGGAAGTTGTTGTGATATTATGTTATGAAAGATTATGGATTGTGTATAACATTGGCACTAGTATGCTTGAGTACAATGATCGATCATTAGGATGTTAGTGTGCACACGAGAGTCAAATTCGTGTGTGGCCATGGTGGCGTTAAGTCACCAAGGAGGAGTACGAGTTCGCCCGGAAATCTATATATTAGTCGGTGATGAGTGGAATCCCATCGACGGGGTGTGAGGATGAGTGGAATCCCCTCCGCGAGAACCGGTGATGAGTGTAATCCCACTGAAGGTAATGGTTGTGTTGGAAGTGCGTTCCAATGTATTATCCGCGTATTCGAGTCATAGCTAGGTGCCAATATGAATTGAAATGTGATGCCAATGTGAGATTATATATGTGCCAATAGGATATGAAATGTGATTTCCAATATGAATTGATACATGTTGTTGTTAATACATTGTTATATGTATCTTCGTGTGTTGGACTTATGAGTTGTTGATCATGGCATAGTGTTGATTATATGTTCATGCATCATGTATATTTTAGCTCATGTGGATCGGAGGTAAGACCATGCATTCCATCATGGTAGTTACTCGTGCTTGGACCCTGTATTGTCGAAGGTTTGTTTTATGAGCTTACCCTCACTAAGCTTTCATGCTTACGCTCCTTTTTGTTCGACAATGCAAATCAGTAGCTTGTGGTTGGCAAGGGCAAGGAAAGGTCTCCAAGTGTCTCTTTTGGTTAGCTCAAGTATGATCTTTAAATTGTAGATTGTAATAGTCAAGCAATGGGATAGGTGTTGTTAAATTGAGCTTGGATGTATGTAATGTTGGTTTGGATTTTAGATGTTTTGTTTGAATTGTAAACCCTGTTTATATTGCTTGTCATGAATGCCTATATGTTTGTTTCTAAGGCGTGAACCTTTATGTGTTAAGTATGTCTTCTTTTTGATAAATGTATGAATCCTTTCGTTGCATGATCCTTGTACGTTTTGAATGCCATGTATGTTGATACCTGGGTAGTTAAAGGTAGTACGTATGTTGTTGTGGCTAGGGGAGTCGTAAAATCGTATCTAGAGACAGGTGTTAAATCGTTTTGCTGAAATTTGGATACTTGCAGTGCAGGGCGTATCGATACGCCTAAGGGCCGTATCGATACGGTCTTGCCCTTCAGAACTCAGTTTTGGCCTGGTGTATCGATACGCGAGGGTGTATCGATACGCCCAAAGTTCATTGGAAATCCGAGATTTTGGCGAGACTTTGGCGTATCGATACGGGCTCTAAGCGTATCGGTACGGTTTTGTCTCGTTGACCGTGTGATATTGACCGATGAGGGTGTATCGATACGCCCAAGGGCTGTATCAATACGGTCTCCCCTGAGTTGACTGAGGGTAGTTGACTTGGTCAATGCGTATCGATACCCTTGACAAGTGTATCGATACGTCCTGCTTAAAAAAGAAAAATGGGTTGTTTTAATGTGTTGCTTTGGATGGTCGTTGATATGTTGGTTGTGTTTCCGCTGCCGTGTTTCACATAGGACTTAACAATGCATTTGGACAAGATAAATAAAAGAAATTTTCTAGGGTTGCTAATCGAGGTGGGACCTTAACGGGTTTCACATCGGTTTTCCCCGTGTAGTCTACTCGGACCGGTCAGCCATCCAGACCGGGACGAGGGGGTTACATTTGTTGGTATTAGAGCCTAAGGTTTTCGAGACCTTGGGCAGGTAAGTGAGGTAAGTTTAATTCTTGTATTGAAATAGCACAATGTTTGCTTTCCATGTAAGCATGTTTGCTTGTTTATCAAGTATGCTTGATGTATGTTCATTTGATCGTGCGTGTATATTGCTTGAAGCATGTTGAGTAGAGCCTCATTGCTTCTATTACATCGGAAAAAGAGATTTTAAGTGAGGTAATCATACTTGAGGCACTTGGACGCTTTCCTTTGCTAACCCAGTTTGTATGTAAATTTGTTGTTGTTGATGATTTATTGCTTTTGGGTAAGTTTGAGGCCAAGGCGTGGGCCGTGAATCGGTAAGTAGAAGTTGTGGTTTCTGAAAATGTGGATGATGTTGAGGGAGTTCATCACCATAGTTAGAGAAGTATGGTTGTACTGGAGTTGAGGTACAATTGGTTTGTTTGAGTCAGTGTGTATGTGGGCTGATTCTTGTTGGTGAGGGGCGATGAGACCGATTCTAGTATTAGTTGGTGAAAAGAAGTGAAGATCCATGAGTGGGAGTCAGAGTGATATCGATGTTATAGTAGATAAGCCCTTGGTACATTTTGAGTTTGTTCCCTCCGGTTGATTTTGAGTCTGTACTTCTGTATGTTGTTAGCAAGCATACAAAGTTTGAATGTGCCCGGTGAATCGTTAGAGGTAGGTGTGAGTACCTTAGTTCTTTTGGCGAGATCGAGGTAAGGGTCTCGTGTGAGTAATCTGAAATTCAGAAATGTTAGTTGGTGATCGTTGGGGTTCGGCCTATGGTTTTATTACAAGACAGCCGATCAATATCCGTGAGTGGGAATCGATTTGTGTGATTGGGCCAGTGTGCGTCTGAGTTGTCTTCCAGCAAGAAGGAAAGATGAAGTCGCTTCCGATATAGTTGAGCCGAGAAGGAAGTCTTGAGCTTTAACTCCATATTGTTTGTGTGTGATCAGAACTGAATTTTGAGGTTTCGAGATGCTTTAAGGACAGTTTTGAAGAGTTAGGTTATGTTGAAGAACCAGCCTAGAAACAAGAGAACCGAATACTATAAGTTGTGTACATGTGAAGTTGCAATTTCTGCGGATTCGTCCTTTTGTGTGAGCATGCAAAGAAGTTAGATATACTTGTTGAGATCTTAGACGTAAGGACGCATGCGACTAGACCTTTTGGTGAGATAATGGTGGTCAGAAAGATGTACGGAAGATGTTTGTTGATGGTTCAGGGTTACGTGTTTCCAGTAGATGTGAAGTAATTGTCTTTTAACGGTTTCGATGTAACATTGGATATGGTTTGGCTTGTAGAGCACAGAGTTAGGGTATACGTTGAGACAAAGAGAGAGTTGCCTTGAAGTTGCAGATTTCTGTGAGACTGTAGTGGTAGATGAGGATGTGAACTTCTTATCGAATGTTGATCCAGCTTTAGAGGTCAAAGATTGATTGAGTTTAGTTGACAGCCTTGCATAGCAATGTGATGGATTTGATTTTTGAATGAAGATCAGACTGCAGAAGGTTAGAATAGTTTGTGGTTTTCCTAAAAGTGTTTGGAAGAATTGCCCGATTTGTCTCTTGATAGGAAAGAAGAGTTTATTATTGATACCGTCTTCGAGTTTGCTCCTGTTTGATTGCTCTGTATCTTATGGTTCTCGGAAAAATTGAGAGTGTTGAAGAATCGACTTCGAGATTTGTTAGACCTTAGATTCATTAGGCCTAGTACATCATCTTAAAGTACGACAGTGCAATTTGTGAAGAAGAGGGATGACAATACGAGAATGTGTTCAGATTACAGAAAGTTGAAAGAATTGACAATGAGTAGTTAGTATCCATCTCCGAGCACCAGTGATTTGTTGATCAGTTGGGGTGTGCTTCAGTCTTTTCGAAGATTAATATGAGATCTGATTACTACCAGTTGAAAGTGAGAGAGGTTGATGTACCGAAGACAACTTTTGGGGAAAGATATGGTCACTTTGAGTTCTGAGTAATGTCGCTTCGTTTGACTAGTGTGTTAGTTACTTTTATAGAGGTGTTGAGCAGAATACTCCCTGAGTTCCTTGATCAGTTTGTAGTAGTTTTCCTAGATGATACGGGTATATTCACGTACCGAAGAAGACCATGACAAGCTTTGTAGTTAGTGTTGTAGATCCTATTAGAGAATCAATTGTATGCCAAGTTGAGCAAACATGAACTCTGAGTTAAGGAAGATGTTATCCTAGGACATGTAGATCAGTCGAGTGTATTAGAGTAAACCCTAAGTAGGCAGAAGAAGATGCGAGTTGGAAGAAATCGAAGACAGTGACAGGTATCTATAGTTCCTAGGTCTAGCATGGTTACTTTTGGAGGTTTGTAAATGGTCTTTTGAAGATAGCTACTCCATTGACAGATTGCTGCAGAAGAATGTTCAGTTTGTGTGGTCAGATGCGAGGCAACGAGCCCTTGAGAAACCGAAAGAGACTTTGAAGAGAGCTTCGACCTTGATCCAACCTATATCGGAGAAAGAATTTGTGAACCATAGTGATGCGTTACATGTAGGGTTAGGTTGTGTGCTTATGCAAGATAGAAGATTATGGCCTATTCATCGAGACAGTAGAAAGTACATGAGAAGAATTATCCGACACGAGACATAGAGTTAATTACAATTGTATTTGCTTCAGAAACTTAGAGACAAAGCATGTATAGTAAGAAATGAACAATATATACATTTATCATCAGAGCTTAAAATATTTGACGACTTAGGAACGGTTGAAACTTGAACATCATGAGTTGTTAGAATTGCTTGAAGACCGTGATCTCAAGATTGAGTACTATCCGAAGAGAGTCAGCGTAGTAACCGATGATCCGAGTTATATTTGTTGTTAGATTAGTAGTTGAGTTGCGAGCTATGTTTGCCGGATTCAGTTTATCAAATGATAGTGGTTTTGTGACCGAGTTTCGGGTTGAGCCTACATTGAGTCAAAATACCTAAAGAGAAACAGTTGCAAGACGGGTTCTTGGCACCTCACGTGCAAGACGTAGCGGAAGGAAGACCTTCAGGATACAGTATTAGAGATGATATAGTTTTGCATTTTAGAGACAGAATAGTTGCACTGATTGACATAGTGTTTTGAGACGTATTGTTTTGGCCGAAGCACACGACAGTTCATTTGTATTGCATCTGAGTAGTATGAAGACGTATTGTAGGTTGAAGATGAGTACTTCTGGATTGAGTTGATGAATGATGTGGTTTAGTATGAGAGTAAGGGTATAATTTGCCAACATGTCAAGGCTGAGCATCAGTTTTCTTCTAGTTTGCTACATCCGTGGAAGATTCGTAATGAAAGTGGGTAATAGAGATTCGAGATTTCAACTAGATTTTGAGAACATCTGCATGGTGTTTGGTTACCTGTTGAGGTCAGACGATCGGTCAGAGAAAGTTTTGGGTCAAGTATTCAAAATGTGCTGTATGAGACTGTGAATCGGGCTAGTTTTGCGGTTTATTTGTTGCGGTTATCACCAGAGTTAGAAAGGGGTTCGTAATGTGTTTTTTGTATCTATGCTTCGTAAGTGTGAGTCAGATCTGTCCCATGCTATGTTGTGGAAGAGATTGAGTTCAGTTTAAAATTGACGCACATTGAAGGACCTGTTGAGGTCTTAGCACCGGATAGCTAATGTTGTGTGGTAAGTCTACCGAGTTGGTTAGTATGTTGTGGTGAGAAGAAAAGTGTTGAGGAGCAGTTTCAGTGACTCTTCATGTCCGATAAATTTCGGGGACGAAATTTCCTTAAGGGGAGGAGAGTTGTAACACCCGGGTTTGGGGGTCAGGTGAAAATAGTATTAAAATATTGTTTTGGGTTTCGGTTTTATAATTAAAATAATAAAGTACTATTTTGGTCTTCGTATTTTTTTCAAAATAAACTTTTTTGTGAACCAAATTGAATTGAAACTCAAATTTCATGGATTTTAAAGTAAATGAGATTGCCATCTCATTAATGGCATTTTTATAATAAAATGGTCATCCAAATTAAAAACCCCTATTTTTGTTTAAAACACAAATTGTCATCTTCTTCCCTCTACATTTTCTCAATTTCCACGACAAGGGGGAGAGTTTCTCTCATTTCACTATTCCATTTTAATGCTTCTTCATCTTGGCTCGGTTTTTGAAAGGTAAATACATCCCCATTTTGCTCCCATCTTCCTCTCTTCAAAAGTACCTTTAGATTTCATTTTCATCCATGTTTTAGAAATTTGGTTTTCCATGAAAAAATGATAAAGGTTGTGACTTTATGAGTTTTTAACAAAGTTATTGATTTATTAATGTTAGATATGTTGTTAATGAAGCATGGAGTCCAATATATGTGATTTTTACTTGGTTTTACAAACATTCCTGGATTTGGGTTTTCATTGGGTTTTTGAAGGGCTTTGGGATGAGTTTTGGGTGTGGTTTGTGTTGGAAATTTTGGGCTGAAGTTAGTATAATAGTTGTGGGTTGTTTTGGAATCATTTAAGAGTGTTAAAGGGGTTGAAATCATGAGTTTTGGTTGGGGTTTGAGGGCTGCTTGAGTTTGGTGTTTTTAGGGGTTGTTCATGGCTTGAATTCTTGTGTTTGATGCTTAAATAGTATTCCGAGTTTGCTACATTGTTGTATGAGTTGATTTAAGGTTGTTTTGGATTTGTGTTGAGTTGTTTAGAGACAAGGGCTTGTGCTGGTGAAGCATTGGGAGTGAATCCAGAATCTTGAAGACCTTGGTTGCTTGGTAGTCGAGCTTGGAGGTGAAGGTGAGTGGTTAAAATGTTTTAAATGGTTTTGAGCAATTGGTTCAAGCATGTAGACTAGGTTGGGATTGGTAGACCCACCTAGAGTTGGGATTAGAGTGGTAGCCTAATCCTAAGCTTTAGTTAGAGACTTTGGTTGTACTATATTTGATGTTTGTATCTCATGTTTAGTTGAGATTATGGTGGTAAGGTATATGTTGTTATATATGTATGTTGAGGCATGGTTCGATGCATTGTCATATGCATGTTGAAGATAGGTATAATGTGGATATACATATGTGTTAAATATGATGTGATAATTGTTTTGATGATATACATGTAGAGTTGACGTGTGAAATGAAATTATGAGGTGGTTGCATGATTTCGAGGATCATGGTGAGTACGTGCTAAGCACGGAAGTTGTTGTGATATTATGTTATGAAAGATTATGGATTGTGTTTAACATTGGCACTAGTATGTTTGGGTACAATGACCGATCATTAGGATGTTAGTGTGCACATGAGAGTCAAATTCGCGTGTGGCCTTGGTGGCGTTAAGTCACCAAGGAGGAGTACGAGTTCGCGCAGAAATCTTTATATATTAGTCGGTGATGAGTGGAATCCCATCGATGGGGCGTGAGGATGAGTGGAATCCCCTCCGCGAGAACCGGTGATGAGTGTAATCCCACTGAAGGTAATGGTTGTGTTCGAAGTGCGTTCCAACGTATTATCCGCGTATTCGAGTCATAGCTAGGTGCCAATATGAATTGAAATGTGATGCCAATATAAGATTATATATGTGCCAATAGGATATGAAATGTGATTTCCAATATGAATTGATACATGTTGTTGTTAATACATTGTTGTATGTATCTTCGTGTGTTGGACTTATGAGTTGTTGATCATGGCATAGTGTTGACTATATGTTCATGCGTCATGTATATTTTGGCTCATGTGGATCGGAGGTAAGACCATGCATTCCATCATGGTAGTTACTCGTGCTTGGACCCTGCATTGTCGAAGGTTTGTTTTATGAGCTTACCCTCACTAAGCTTTCATGTTTACGCTCTTTTTTGTTCGACAATGCAAATCAGTAGCTTGTGGTTGGCAAGGGCAAGGAAAGGTCTCCAAGTGTCGCTTTTGGTTAGCTCAAGTATGATCTTTAAATTGTAGATTGTAATAGTCAAGCAATGGGATATGTGTTGTTAAATTGAGCTTGGATGTATGTGATGTTGGTTTGGCTTTTAGATGTTTTGTTTGAATTGTAAACCATGTTTATGTTGTATGTCATGAATGCCTATATGTTTGTTTCTAAGGCATGAACCTTTATGTGTTAAGTATGTCTTTTTTTTGATAAATGTATGAATCCTTTCGTTGCATGATCCTTGTACGTTTTGAATGCCATGTATGTTGATACCTGGGTAGTTAAAGGTAGTACGTATGTTTTTGTGGCTAGGGGAGTCATAAAATCATATCTAGAGTCGAGTCTTAAATCGTTTTACTGAAATTTGGAGACTTGCAGTGCAGGGCGTATCGATATGGTCTTGCCCTTCAGAACTCAGTTTTGGCCTGGTGTATCGAAACGCGGGGGTGTATCAATACGCCCAAAGCTCACTGGAAATCCGAGATTTTGGTGAGACTTTGGTGTATCGATACGGGCTCTAAGCGTATCGGTAAGATTTTGTCTCGTTGACCGTGTGATGTTGACCAAGGAGGGTCTATCGATACGCCCAAGGGCTGTATCGATACGGTCTCCCCTGAGTTGACTGAGGGTAGTTGACTTGGTCAAGGCATATCGATATCCTTGACAGGTGTATCGATACGGCCTGCTTAAAAAGGAAAAATGGGATGTTTTAATGTGTTGCTTTGCATGGTCGTTGATATGTTGGTTGTGTTTCCGTTGTCGTGTTTCACATAGGACTTAACAATGCATTTAGACAAGATAAATTAAAGAAATTTTCTAGGGTTGCTAACCGAGGTGGGACCTTAACAGGTTTCACATCGGTTTTCCCCGTGTAGCCTACTCGGACCGGTCAGCCATCTAGACCGGGATGAGGGGGTTACATTTTTCTTTAAAATTTTCTTTCTAGAGTCGTCATGCCCTTTTTGTTCTTCTTTATTTTATGGCTGGTGGCAACACCAGTCTTAGCGCTGGTTGTCAAACGCCGGTCACCCTCTTTTATTTATTTATCTCGTTTCTTTTGATTTTAGTTTTATTTCAATAAATTTGTTTCTTAGCACGTTCTTCTGCTTCTTAGCGCGTTATTCAGCTTTTTGGCTTGTTTTTCTTTTGCTTTGTTTTTCTATTAGGTTTGGATCTACCACCACCACGACTGATCAAGATGGCGCTACTTTGGTTATCCGGTTGATCTTCCTGCTTTGGACCCTCGATTTGAATTTAGATGCAAGATTAGTCACCGCTATTGTTCACAATCGAGTTTTGGTAATAAACGTGTTGTCAACGTACCCCAGTTCTACAATATCCAAATATTAATGTTATTGTTGATGTTTTTACCTTCACCGTTGGGCTTTGGTGATTTTTGTATCTTGCTTGTTTCAAATATTTGAATTAGGTATTTTACCTTCTTCTTTTCTGGTCCTATTTGATCTAGGGGCGTTAATTTTATTTTTAGGGATTTGTCTAGATCAAGTTGTAAACTTTTTTTCTTCTAATTTCTCTTTTATGAATAAATCTGACGTACTCATTTAAAAAATAAAACCACACTAAAATAATACATTGTAATTTAATTAGATTACTAAAAATGCATCCTCATTTGGAGAAATTATTCTATGGACCCGTCCCACCACGTCATCAATGGCCCCTACGAATTAAAAAAACATGTCATTAATTTTTCCATGTCATTTTCAAACTCAAATTTTATTTTCCAAATCATCTTGTCTAATTAGAATATATCAAGAATGATGAAAAAACTCAATAGATTTATTTCTAGGGTTTGTCTTAATCCCATTTTTTTCCAAGTCGTCGTTCATCACTGCAAGAACTGAAAATTTTTCATCTATTAGGAACATCATCTTCTTCCTAAAATCGGTGAGTCTTTCCTTTTTTTTATTTCTTCGATTAATATGTATCAAAATTAAAAGATTCTATGGATTTATTTCTAGGATTTGTCTTGATCCTCTCTTCTTCTCCAACATCATTCTTGATTACTGCAAGAACAAGGAAAATTGGTGATTTTTTCTATTTTTTTCGATTTCTTCAATTCAAAAAAAAAATCCTCCCAAGTTTCCCCCGATTAGATGCTCGACGTATATGAGCCAACGTTACAAGGACACTCATGTTGATTTAAGTGCATACAATAAACATCAGGCTTGAAGTCCTTCGTCATACGTCGATATTCAGATTTGAATGTTGTTTGTACCATATATTAAAAAGTCTTAGCTTACTCGCATGTAAATTGTATATACAATGATACCATTATTATGAAAAGAACTCATACTAACATGTTTGGAATTTGAATCTCGAGGTTTCAAAAAATTAAAAAATGCTATGGATTTATTTCTAGGATTTGTCTTGATCCCCTCTTCTTCTCCAACATCGTTCTTGATTACTGCAAGAACCAAGGACTTTGCGATTTTGCCAGGAGCGCCAGATTCTTCACTAAAAGGTTAGTTCTTTAATTTTTTATATATGCAATCTAACTATGTCATTTTATGAACTAAAAAGACAGTAACAAATTATTAGCAGGCCGGTCATTTAAATTAGAGAAAGTATCAATGTCTGTTTTCGTCACATCTTCCAATTTTGAAGTTTCGTTACTGTCTAATTTTCACAGTCATCTTTGAGTTAAAATTGACGTTTTCTCTTTGGTGATTCTAATAGAATCAATTTAAATTGGTGTTTAGTTGTAAAATTGTTTATGTTTTAGACTTATAATGGTCTTGTTCTGTTACTGTGTTTTAAGGAATATAAAACATATATAACCTGTAAATAAGTAGTTTGGTTTCTAACTATGTGAAGTTATGAACTAGAAAGACTAACAAATTACTAGTTAGCAATAAGAAATGAGAAATTTGTATTCAAATTAAAAACGATTAAAGTTTAATACGAATTCATAAGCAACCCCCTTTTCAAATATTAAAATTTCTAATCTTTATATTATATGAGGAACGAGACCTTGTTGGATTACTAAATCTGTAAATTATTGCTCTCCTTTCACGCTATGCTTGTAATAAATTCAAATCGTATTTCAAAGTTGCCATTGCAGTGAGTTCCAGACCCCAAAGCTTAGAACTCGATGTCAAACAAGTTAAAGCTCAAATTTGGGACATAGCTAATCAAGAAAGGTTCCACGTCGTCACTTCTACTTATTACAGAGGTGATGTTGGTGCTCTTGTTATTTATTGTATCAGTAGATGAACCATTTTGGACAATGTCGGTCGCTGGCTTAATGAACTCAAGAGTAAGTTCTAGTCTCTTAGTTTGTTTGTTGATGTTTTAATCACATTTTCCTCTTATTTTTGATTTTCTTATGGATCAAAGTTCTTTATGTTGGCTAAGATTATAACTTTATTGCTTCATTTGGAACGTTTGATGGTTTATGGTTGTTGATAAAGAGTTTATAAGAAGATAAATGAATATTCTTGTTTTTACCTTTTTCAAGATTCCATCTTGGTTTGTTCAATTGGTTGGTTATTGTAGGGTAAAGAGCTAGATCAAATGCTGTATCGATTGTAATTTAAGGATAAACGTTGAAGAAAGGTTGAAACATCTATAACAAGATTCCCCTATAAGATTATAACGATTATTGTTTATTTTGTATGTTTTTACCTTGTCACTCCACGGTACGTTGATGCACCTCCAGAGAAACCCTTGTTGTTCATATGTAGAAATAAAAATATAAACAATAAAAGATAATCTATAAACATTTCTCCTTAAAGTTTGAATTACATACTTTCGAATTGTGGCCACAAATTAGTGTTTGATCATGTGCATCATTTCTTATATCTCCTAATTACTAATCTACAACAAAAACACAAATTTTTATATATTTATTACAGTACATCAATGCAGTAATATCTATTTATTTCTGAGAAATTAGTAGTGGTGGATGTTCTCAGGTATTTGAGTGCAACAAGACCATAAGTTTCATCAATTTTTTTCATATAAGATGAAGACTTGACTATTTGTGATTACTTTACATGTCTTTGTACTTACGAGGACATCAATTCATAAATATGGTCATTCGTGTAACCTTATAGTATTAATATATTTTATATTTTTAGTTCTTTATAAATAGTTAATACTTTTTACATGTCTAGGATTGCAACTATATACCTATAAGCATTGACGTAAGCTTCTTAAGTTGGCATAGAGAGACATTTTAATTAGATATAAAATTTAAATATCATTTAGATTTGGATAAATAAACATCGTAATGTGAAGAACTCGAATTAACAACCTCATCCAATAATAAAATCTCAAACTAACAAAGTCCTATTTCCATTTAACAAGTTTATCCGTGAAAGAGTTTACTTGAGTACCTCAACATATAAAATAGACACAAAAAATGTCCTAAAAATGTAAGTTCTAAACACAGTAGAAACATTAACTCCAGCTTCTTCGAGTTTTTTTGGCATCATAATCCTTCCAATATGAGAATTCTCTCAATTTGTAAAAATGTCGTCGTTAATAATGTAAAAGTTAGAAGAAGAAAAAAACCAACTCAAAATGCATTATGGGACATAATTTTAATAAATAAAAAGAATAATTTTATATACATAAAAAACATGTGATTAAAGGTTAGAATCTGGATATCCTTGAGCATGTGCAAGTAATTCCTATAATTAATTGATCAAAAGAATTAATAAAAAACTAAACTATAAAATATTTGTTCTAATAACTAGAAAATCAAATGCATTTTTATAAGGTATAATTGCTTCACATGTTACATGTTTAAAAATTAGAAAAGATAAAATTTGTATTTAAAATAAATACCTGGTAGGAACTTGGAGCCGTGACACCAATCCTTTGTTGCATATTATATTATAAGGTAAACTTGAGTTATTTAAACACCAATTGTTATTTGAAGTCTATAATAAATAAATAAAAATAAATTATTTAATTTGCATGGTGTTTAATAATATACAAATATAAAATAATTATTACTAGTGGTTACCATATTGAAAAATTGCATAACATTTTGATGAGGAGGTGCATAGAAATTGTTCGGAGGCATCATCTTTGGAGGAATGATCTAGAATGAAAAAAAAACAAGGTTAAAAAATTGACATGTAACTAATTAATCATATATTTAAAAAAATTTCATAACTTTGAGTAGAACTAGCAGGTACATTCGAGCGTTCTTCGATAGTTGACCATTTCATTTTTTTATACAATGCAATATTTGTCAAAATAAAGATATTTTAAAAAATTAATCATAGAAAAAAAAGGTAATTTTACAATAAAATCACTTACTAGGCTTAGGTGACTTGAATTCTTTTGACTTTCTTTTTTTAAGATGACCTTTAAGTCTAGCATTAGAGATCCCTTTTGGCCTAACACATTGTGGATTTAAGATCGGAAACTTTAGTTTCCACAATCTTTTTACAATAACATCATCGTCACCTAATATTTCTTCAATTATCGGCTTCCTCATATTTTCTACATTAAAAAATATCTTTTATGTAACAAAGCATAAACCATTATAAGATTCTTAATTGTGTGAATAACTTACTAGATCGTACTCCTCTTGAATTTGTCTCATTCTCTTTGAGCTCGTGATTCTTAGAGACACATAACTTTGTCAGTTCTTTCTTAACTTCCATATTTCCTTCATACAATTTTTTTTTGATAAAGTTGTCTTATATTTTCGTTTCCCTGACTCTTTGTAATCAAATCATAAGCAAAGCCAATTATTCGATTGGAAAATTTAATTTCAGCATTTGTATTGTACTCTTCTGATAGCTCAACAACATTACCACCATGCATATTTTTCTTCACATCTTTAGTCCATCTCTGAAAAGATATATCGTTCAAAAATTTCTTTAACATCTTTAACCCTAAGAATACGTAAAGCATGAGAGCAAAGATACCCACAAAAATCAAACTTTTTACAAGTACAGTGAATTTTCATAGTGCTTAAGTTAAATTGGGCTATCCGAACTCTTGAGCTATTTTCATCCATTATCACTTCAAAAATGTATTTTTTATCATTTTGTGCAACTTCTCTCCAAACCAATGGAATTCCATTAAAAAATTTTCTCTAAAACTATTTATATATTTCATGAGTATAAACTTTCGATGCATGAGTCAAAATGCTAGAACCCTTAATTGCAATCGGAATTGACCCATTTTTGCACTAAAAATATTTCTCAGCTTTAGAAGATCTCCACCTTGCCACCAAGTTTTCAAATTTAAAGACAAATTCAGTGAGAGAAGTAGTGGCTTTAAAAATACCAAGCAAAATATTATTAGTAAATTCAGTGAAAGCAGTACTCCATTTTTCACGACACTTGTATAAACCTTTCAACCACGAATGATCTTGAAGATTATGATCATTTATCATTTTTGTCTAAATTTCTTCAAATTTTAATTCTAATTCATAATACTGCATACATTTATGGAATAAAGCATGAAATTCCACATTTGTATTGAGACTACCAAGATGTAAAGTGGCGTTCTTAGAAATATGTCATAAACATAACTTATGGCATGAACTAGGAAAGACTTGTTCGATAGCTTTGCTAATTGCATGATCCTGGTCTGTCATGATAGTCTTGGGTGCTTGATTTCTCATGGATTGCAAGAAAGACCTGAACAACCACACAAAAGAAGCAGTAGTCTTGTCTAACAAAAATGCACAACCAAACATTATCGTCTGTTGATGATGATTAATCCCTACAAACGGAGCACATATCAAATTATATCTATTGGTACGGTAAGTTGTATTAAAAACTACAACATTTCCAAAACAATCATAATCAAGTCTTGCTCTACCATCTCTCCAAAAAAAGTTTGTCATTCGATTTTTTGATCTACTTGAACCGTGTAAAAAATATTAGATTTTCACTTGCTTTAATCTTGAAATGGTTAAGTAAACTTTGACCATCTTCAACTTCAATCATCATCATCTTATGCTTGTTAACGTAATTGTAACAATCGCGTCTTGTAAAACCGACATTTTCAACACCCCTAACTTCATTCGACATGTAAGAGTAAACATCTTTGGGACGTATATCGACACTAACCTTCGAGTCAATGACATTAGCTTTAGCGACTGCAATTGATCGAGCTGATCTGAGTAAATGTCTTTTTGAAGGAGTTGTCAACTCATAATTATGTTCAGAGATAAATCGAGTGATTGTCCATTGGTCATCTTCCACTGTATAGCGAATCATCGCTAAACACCCAGTTATAGTTTCTAATTTGTTATGCTTTTTCATGTCTTCATCGCCTTCAAGTTCTTTGAAACCTTGTTTAGAATAGTAAAACTATTTGTTACGAATAATTTTAGTGCTAGAAACATATCTATTTTTTTTTTCTTTTCGAACGCTGAAACACATGCCATGACCATAATCATTATACAAATTATAAGCCGTGTCTTCACTATTTACCACAAGTCCTTTCAAATCAACCTTGTTTGTGTCTGTCCTTTTTATAAAAGTCAAACTTTGAGAATTTTCCTCGTCACTATTAAGGGACATATTTGCATAAAACCAAATAATTTATATATACAAGCAACTAAGATGACTAATCTTTAATGGATCCAATAAAGTAATTTTAAATAGTAAAATAACAACTATGTGACAGGAGAAATTATTAACAACTAAATTTTTTTTAATGTTTCTAACTCCAATTGGAAGCAGCTAAACTAGTCAATCTTTAAAAAAATTAAAGAACTAACCTTTTAGCGAAGAATCTGGCGCTCCTGGAAAAATCGCAAAGTCCTTGGTTATTGTAATAATCAAGAAAGATGTTGGAGAAGAAGAGGGGATCAAGACGAATCCTAGAAATAAACTCATAGAATTTTTTAATTTTTTGAAACCTCGAGATTCGAATTCCAAACATATTAGTATGGGTTCTTTTTATAATAATAGTATCACTGTATATACAATTTACATGCGAGTAAGCTAAGACTTTCTAATATATGATACAAACAACATTCAAATTCGAATATCGATGTATGACGAAGGACTTCAAGCCTGATGTTTATTGTATGCATTTAAAATAGCATGAGTGTCCTTGTAACGTTGGCTCAGATACGTCGAGCATCTAATCGGAGGAAACTTGGGAGAATTTTTTTTTTCTGAATTGAAGAAATAAAAAAATATGAAAAACTTACCAATTTCCCTTGTTCATGAAGTAATCAAGAATGATGTTGGAGAAGAAGAGGGGATCAAGACAAATCTTATAAATAAACCCATAGAATCTTTTAATTTTGATACATATTAATTGAAGAAATCGAGAAAAAGATGAAAAACTCACCGATTTTTGGAAGAAAATGACGTTCTTGGTAGATGAAAAATTTTCAGTTCTTGCAGTAATGAACGACGACTTGGAAAAGAATATAGGATTAAGATAAACCCTAGAAATAAATTTATTGAGTTTTTTCATCATTCTTGATATATTATAATTAGACAAGATGATTTGGAAATAAAATTTGAGTTTGCAAATGACGTGGAAAAAATAATGACATGAATTTTTTTAATTCTTAGGGACCATGGATGACGTGATGGGACGGGTCCATAAAATAATTTTTTATTAATTTGATAGTTTAAAGATAAAACATCAATATCTTCTTTTTTTATTATTTGAGAAAACTAAGTGCATAAAATTCAACGAGTGGCTCCGGTAAAAGAAGATGATGTTCATAGTAAAAGATTTAGATTCGATTTTTTCTGTAAAATATGTATTTTATTAACGGATTAAGAAAAAATTATAAACAAATACTATCTTATAATAAATTTAAGGGTAAAGTACACATACAGTCACTAAACTTTAGTAAAAAAAACTAAAGCCTAACCAAACTTTTAAAAATCACAAAATGGCAATTAAAATTTATGTTTTATAACAAAATGGTAACTAGACGTTAAATTCCGTTAAGTGTTTGTTATAAAATTTGGTATAATAACACATTTAGTCCTTAATATTTATACATTCAATCAATTTAGTTCTAATTCGAAACAATTCACTAAATTTAGCCCTCGTTATTTACGCATTCTTTCAATTTGGTCCTTAAATCAAAAAATTTCGACTCGATCGAACGCTCACCTCTATCTTAAGATATGATGCGTCAACTAGAATAACTCGAAATATTTGAATATTTTAAATCATATTTTCTTTTAAATAAAATATTTTTTAAAATAGAATATTTAATATTTTCATATTTAAATCACATCGATTATTTAATAACAACTTTAAATATTCAATTTAATTTAAAAATATTCAAATTAAAAAAATTGATTTAAAATATTAGAATATTTAATTAAATTTTTATAGGAACTCGAAAACTCGACTTGACTCAAATCAATAAAATTTCAAATAAAGTTTGAGTTGTAAAATATGACGCGTCAACTGGAATAACTCGAAATTTTTTGACTTGACTCGATCGAACACTCACCTCTATCTTAAGATATGACGCGTCAACTTGAATAACTCGAAATATTCGAATATTTTAAATCATTTTTCTTTTAAATCGAATATTTTTTAAATAAAATATATAATATTTTCATATTTAAATCACATCAAATATTTAATAACTACTTCAAATATTCGATTTAATTTAAAAATATTCGATTTAAAAGAAAAAAATTGATTTAAAATATTCAAATATTTATTAAATTTTTATAGGAACTCGAAAATTAGATTCGACTCGAATAGAAAAATTTCAATTAAAGTTTGAGTTGTAAAATATGACATGTCAACTCAAATAAATCGAAATTTTTTGACTCGACTCGATCGAACACTCACCTCTATCTTAAGATATGACGCGTCAACTCGAATAACTCGAAATATTTGAATATTTTAAATCATTTTCCTTTTAAATCACATCTAATAATTAATAACTACTTTAAATGTTCGATTTAATTTAAAAATATTCGATTTACAAGAAAAAATTGATTTAAAATATTCAAATATGTAAAGTAATTATTAAATATTAGAATATTTAAAAGAAAAATATTTAAAGTTGTAACACCCGGGTTTAGGGGTTAGGTGAAAATAATATTTTAATATTATTTGGGCTCGAGTTTATAATTAAAATAATCCCTTACGTTTCGGGTTTCAAAAATAAATGTTTAAAATGGGAACAAATTGATTAAATTGCAAGTTGAAGAGCTTTTAAAGAATAAGGGGATAACCATTCATTAATGGCCTTTTGGTAATTTGCCCATTTTTCAATTTAAATCCCCCCTTTTCACAAATAAACACTATTCACTCTCTTCCTCACCCATTTCCAACGTGAAATAAGAGCTCTCTTCCCTTCATCACTATTCCATCAAAAATCTCATCCATTTCAGCTCCTTTTTGAAAGTTAACAACGTTTTTGACTTCTCCTCAACTCCCTCTCTTTAAAAGTACCATTTATTTTCATTTTCATTGAAGTTTTAAAAATGAGGTTTTTGGAGGGTTTTGCGTGAGATTTGGGGGTTGTTTTAGGTGGAATTTGATAGGCTATTGATAGTACTATGGTTAGGGATTGATTTGGGATCATTTGTGTGTGCAATGGGTGTTAGAAACATGGATTTTGGATGTGGTTTTGGGGCTGTCCGAGATTGCAAATATTGGGGTTTGTTCATGGCCTGCAACATTGTAAATTGTGATTGAATTGTGTTCCGGGTTGGTCTTTTGATGTTGGGCTGATTTGAGATTGTTTGAATTGTGTTTGAGGTTGTTTAGAAGCGGGAACTTGTGTTGGAGAAGCTTCGGGAAGAAATCCGGGATTGTGAGAGTGGTTGCTTGCTTGGCTTGGAGCTTGGAAGCTTAGGTGAGTGGTTAAACGTTTTACGTGGTTTTTAAATGATTGGATCGAGTATGTGTACTAGGTTGGGCTTGGTAGACCCATCTAGAGTTAGGATTAGGGTGGTAGCGTAATCCTAAACTTGATCTAGAGCCTTTGGATGAACTTATATATATGGATGTTTATGACTCGTATGACTTGTGATATGATTGCTTATGTATATTGTGTTATACATGTGAGTTGAGGCATGAATTGTGATACTTAAGGCATGCATGGTAATGGTTCATGATTGTGATAATGGTGAGTAAGTGCTAAGCACGGAATTGATTTAAATGAATATTGTGGAATGAGTTTAATGTTGGCACTAGTATGCTTGAGTACAAATGATCGATCATTAGGATGTTAGTGTGTACACATGAGTCAAAAGTCGCGTGTGGCCTTGGTGGCGTTGAGTCACCAAGGAGGAGTACGGGTTCGCCTGGAAATTGTATTTATATATAGTCGATGATGAGTGGAATCCCATCGACGGGGCGTGAGGATAAGTGGAATCCCCTCCGCGACACCGGTGATGAGTGTAATCCCACCGTGAGGTAAAGTGGTTGTTGGATGTGAGTTCCAACGTGTTTATCCGCGTATTCAGGTCATAGCTAGGTTCCAATATTGATTGATATGTGTATCAATGTGTTGTGAATTATGATCCTTATTTGGATGTTTATATGTGATTACATGTGTTGTGGAATAGAGCCTATGAGCATGCCATTTATTTGGATATTGTTCATGCATCTTAGCTTGTGCTCTTGAGGATTCTTGATAATTATGTATTTTTGCCTTGGCTAAGATCGTGCTCGGACCCTGCATTGTCGAGGTTTGTTTTTAAAGAGCTTACCCTCACTAAGTTTATTTCTTACGCTATCTCTTTGTTCGACAATGCAGATCCTTAGTTCGTGGGTTGCTAGGAGCAAGAAGGGGGCCTCCAAGTGTGCTTGTGGTGCTTGTTTAGCTACCAAGTATGAACTTTTAAACTAAGATGTAATGGTCAAGCAATGGGACATGTAATCATATTATGATGTTTTGGATTATGTTGTGGTTGATGTTGCTTAGGAGCATGTTAGACTCCTCGTATGTGCTTGCTATTTGGCTTGGGATGTATGCCTTGCTTGAAACCTTGTTAGTATATTGCTATCTTGAATTTGTCTAAGTGTTGGCCTTGTGAATGCTTACTTCTTAAATGAGTTGTATGAATGCTTGACTTGTGATGTTATGCCTTGGTGTTTAGTCTCGTTTTATTGAGGTTAAAGCATGCTTATATAGTTGGGTTGCCTTAGGTTTAATTGTTAGTGTGTTGTTGGAGGTTTTGGTGGTGTATTGGAGCACCCTTGTGCCTTAAAACAGCCAAAACGAGTCTGCAGACAGGGGGCGTTTCGAAACGGGCCACCCTGTTTCGATACGGTCCCTTTGTGTTTGGCCAGGTGTTTCGAAATGGATAGGGGCTGTTTCGGTACGTTTTTGCTACTGGAATTTTGTGAAATTGACGAGATAAAGGCGTTCCAAAACGGGTCTTTGATGTTTCGAAATGGTCAAATCTCGTTGACCACGAGATGTTGACCGTTGGGGTCGTTTCGATACGGGTCACCCTGTTTCGAAACAGTCTCCTCGGGTTGACCCTGACCTGTTGACTAAGTCAAGGCGTATCGAAACACCCTAAGGGCGTTTCGATACGGCCTGCTGTAAAGGGCTAAAATGAGCTGTTTAATGTATCGTCTTGGTTGGTCGATGTTGAATTGTTGTTTTTTCGCTGTTGTGCTTCACATAGGGTTTAATCATGCCTATAGACAAGATAAAGTTAAAAGAAATTTTCTGGGTCGTTAACCGAGGAGGAACCTTCACGGGTTTTGCTTCGATTTTCCCCGTGTGGCCCACTCGGACCGGTCATCCGACCAGACCAGGGCGAGGGGGTTACACTTGTTGGTATCAGAGCCTAAGGTTACCGAGACCTTGGGCAGGTAAGTGAGGTAAGTTTAAGTTTTGAATTGATATGCACTGTGTTTGCTTTCTTTGTAAGTATGGTTGCTTGTGTGACAAGTATGTTGATTGTTTTATTTCAAAGCATGTTGTTTGAGAGTCTCATTGCTACTATTACATCGGAAAAGAATTTTAAGTGAGGGAAACGTACTTGAGCACTTGGAAGCCTTGCATTGCTAACCCGATCTTGCATACTTTGTTTGTTGTGGTTGTAGTTATCGTTTGAGAGCGATGTCTAGGCCGAGGGGTAGGCCGAGAGTGGTTCATCAGGAACCACGTGTTGCGGCTCCTGTTGAGCCGGTGATTGGTGTGGAGGCTCACATAGAAGGGCCGGTGGTCGCGGGAGTTGGCGCTCCTCCACCACCTCCACCACCACCACCTCTTCCGCCTGGAGCTGGAGGCGAGGATGGAGCTGAGGGAGAGGGACCTCAAGGTGGCCAAGGTCTAGCTGGAATTGATATGACTCCGCCAGTGCAAGCAATAGCGGGAGCATTTCAGGGGAATTGCTGGAATTGATATGAATTCGCTAGTCTACCTTTGGAGAGGCTCCGTAGCTTGGGGGCCGAAGAGTTCAGGGGATCTACTCCAGAGAGATCGGAGTTATGGTTGGAGAAGACAGTTCGTATCTTGGCTCAGATGGGTTGTGCGGGCGCACATAGATTGGGCTATGTGATTTCCTTGCTTCAGGGTGATGCCTACACCTGGTGGGTCACCATCACTACTGGGGTTCCAGAGGCAGAGATTGATTAGGATTTCTTTGAGTCTGCGTTCAGAAAAAGGTACTTGGGACCGAGGTACTTAGATGAGAAGAAGCGAGAGTTCATGGCCCTTACTCAAAGAGAGGCTTCTGTGACTGACTATGAGATTTGTTTTGTTCGTTTGAGTCAGTACGCTCCAGAGTTGGTTCCTACGGAGGTGGAACGATGTAACCGTTTCCGCTATGGGTTGAATGAAGAGGTCAAGAGATACACGTTAGCTTCTGACTACTCAGACTTTGATGTATTGGTCGCGAGGGCCAAGGACTTAGAGCATAGTTTGGGTTCGGCCAAACGATCTAGTGGTTCTAGTTCTGGTAAGAGGCATAACCACTTTGATGGTAGAGATGCCAAGAGGCATAGAGGTGGCGGACATCAGTTTAACCAGAGATGTGGCGCTGGCCATCATGGTAGGGGCTATCAGGGCCATAGAGGAGGAGGGCGTTTGCCCGAGTGCACCCGTTGTGGGAGACAGCACACTGGTGAGTGTTGGGGTAACTTCTATGCTTGTTGGAATTGTGGTTCGAGGGACCACTTTAGGAGGGATTGTCCGCATCAAGCGGCACAAGCACCAAACATTGCTCAGGCTCCTGCGAGAGCGAATGATTTTCAGAGAGGCCATAGGCGCGGTCGTGGCTACTTCTAGCCTAGGGCTGATGCACCTAGGGTAGATGCTCAGAGGAACCTTGCTCATGTTGTGGCAGTGCAGCTAGAGGCAGGAGGACCAGCGAGAGTTTATGCTCAGAGAGAGGTCGGGAACGACACCGATGTGATAGCAGGTAATTTTGAGTTACAGTCTATGTCTTTGCTTTCTTTGGTTGATTCGGGTTCTACACATTCCTACATTTTGAGTGAGCATGCACAGAAGTTAGATATCACTGTTGAGATCTTAGATGTAGGTATGCATGTGACTAGTTCTTTTGGTGAGACAGTTGTGGTTAGACGTATGTATAGGAGATGTCCACTGAAGATTCAGGGTCATGTGTTTTCTGTTGATATGATGGAACTTCCTATCTATGGCTTTGATATTATTTTGGGTATGGACTGGTTAGTTGAGCACCGAGCTAGTGTGGATTTTGAGACGAAGAGGATTTCTTTGAAGCTTTCTGATGACTATGAGGTGGTAGTTTTAGGCGAGAATATTAAGTTCTTGTCTAATGTAGTGTCAGCTTTAGAGGCTCATAGGTTGATGGACTCTGGATGTGGGGCTTACTTAGCTTATGTTATGAATACGAATATGAGTGAAGCTAGACCGAAAGATATCAGAACAGTTTGTGACTTCCCGGATGTGTTTCCTGAAGAGTTGTCGGGTTTACCTCCGGACAGAGATGTTGAGTTTGTGATTGAGACTGTTTCAAGGTCTAATCCAGTTTCGATAGCTCCGTACCATATGGCTCCGAAAGAGTTGAAAGAATTAAAGAGTCTATTGCAAGAATTATTAGACCGTAGTTTCATTAGGCCTAGTAGTTCTCTTTGGGGTGCTCCCGTGTTGTTTGTGAAAAAGAAAGATGGTAGTATGCGCATGTGTATTGACTATAGACAGTTGAATCAGTTGACTGTGAAGAACAAGTATCCGTTGCCTCGCATAGATGATTTGTTTGATCAGTTGAGAGGTGCTTCAGTGTTCTCGAAGATAGATTTGAGATCCGGGTACTATCAGTTGAAAGTAAAAGAGTGATGTTCCGAAGACATCTTTTAGGACTAGATATGGTCACTATGAGTTTCTTGTGATGCCATTTGGGCTCACGAATACACCTGCATCATTCATGGACATGATGAACAGAATTTTTAGAGACTATCTAGACCGTTTTGTAGTTGTTTTCATTGATGACATACTTGTGTACTCGAAGACAGAAGAAGAGCATGATGAGCACTTGAGATTTGTTTTACAGAGATTGTTGAGCAATCAGTTGTATGCGAAACTTAGTAAATGTGAGTTATGGATTCGAGAGGTTGTATTTCTTGGCCATGTTGTTTCGGCCGAAGGTATCCGTGTTGATCCATCGAAGATTGAGGCTATTGTTGAGTGGAAGCAACCTAAATCCGTGACCGAGATTAGGAGTTTCCTAGGATTAGCCGGTTACTATAGGAGATTTGTTGATGGTTTCTCTAGAGTAGCTGCTCCTTTGACTAAATTGTTGCAAAAGGGAGTTAAGTTCGAATGGTCAGATGCAAGACAGAAGGCCTTTGAGAAATTGAAAGAAGCTTTGACGAATGCTCCAGTGTTAGTGCAACCTGTTTCAGGTAAGAAGTTTGTGATTTACAGTGATGCTTCCTACATAGGTTTAAGATATGTTTTGATGCAAGAAAGAAGAGTTGTTGCTTATGCTTCCAGACAGTTGAAGATTCATGAGAAGAATTATCCCACTCATGATATAGAGCTAGCCGCAGTTGTGTTTGCATTGAAGATTTGGCGTCATTATTTGTATGGTGAGAAGTGTATAGTTTACACCGATCACAAGAGCTTGAAGTACTTGATGACACAGAAAGAGTTGAACTTGAGACAAAGAAGATGGCTAGAGTTGCTAAAAGATTATGATTTGACCATTGAGTACCATCTGGGTAAGGCAAATGTAGTAGCTGATGCTTTGAGTAGGAAAGTGGTCGTTGAGTTGAGAGCTATGTTTGCTAGATTGAGTGTGTCCGATGATGGTGGATTGATCACCGAGTTGCAAGTGAAGCCTTCTTTGATTCAGTTGATTAGAGAGAAGCAGTTGCAAGATGTGACTTTAGTCCCTCATGTTCAGGACCTAGCCGAAGGAAGACCGACCGAGTATAGCTTCAGTGGTGAGAGCTTGTTGTGCTTTAGAGATAGAATTGTTGTACCAGAAGATGTTGAGTTGAGACGTTAGATTCTGAGTGAAGCACATTCGAGTCCCTTTTCTATGCATCCGGGTAGTACCAAGATGTATCGTGACTTGAAGGATGATTACTTCTAGGTTGGTTTGAAGAAAGATGTAGCCGAGTATGTAAGCCGTTGTATGGTTTGTCAGAGAGTGAAGGCAGAACATCAGGTTCCTTCAGGTTTGTTACAGCCTTTGAAGATTCCGGAATGGAAATTGGAGAGAATCACCATGGATTTTGTGTCGGGGTTGCCTTTGTCTCCTTCGAAGAAGAACTCTGTTTGGGTGATTGTTGATAGGTTTACGAAGTGTGCTCACTTCTTAGCAGTGAACACTACAGATTCCTTAGACAAGTTGGCAAACTTGTACATCCGTGAGATTGTGAGACTTCATGGAGTTCTGAAGTCTATTGTCTCAGATAGGGATCCTAGATTTACTTTGAGATTCTGGGGTTGTTTGCATAGTGCTCTGGGTAGCCGTTTGCATTTCAGCACGTCTTATCATCTGCAGTACGATGGGCAGTCAGAGCGAGTGATATAGATTCTTGAGGATATGCTTCGTTGTTGTGTGATTGACTTCCAAGGTTCTTGGGAGAAACACTTACCGTTAGTTGAGTTTGCTTACAACAACAGTTATCGGTCTAGTATTCAGATGGCTCCCTATGAGGCTTTGTATAGTAGACGATGTAGGACTCCGATTTGTTGGGCTGAAATAGGTCAGAGATTGTTACCTATGCCAGATTTGCTTAAGGGGACCACCGACAAAGTGAAGTTGATTTGTGACCGTTTGAAGGCAGCTTCCGATCGTCAGAAGTCTTATGCGGATTTGAAGAGGAAAGAGATAGAGTACTCCGTGGGTGAGAAAGTGTTTCTGAAGGTATCTCCGTGGAAGAAGGTAATGAGATTTGGCCGGAAGGGCAAGTTGAGTCAGAGGTTCATTGGTCCGTATGAGATAGTTGGGCGGATTGGGCCTGTAGCTTACCGTTTGAGATTACCTTCTGAGTTAGAGAAGATCCATGATGTCTTTCATGTGTCGATGCTTAGGAGATATAGATCGGATCCTTCTCATGTTATGCCCGTTGAGGAGATAGAGCTAAATCCGGATTTGTCGTATAATGAAGAGCCTATTGAGATACTTGCTTCTAATAGCAAGGTGTTGCGTGGTAAGACCATAGAGTTGGTCGTCAAGGTGTTGTGGAGACATGGAGGCGTGGAAGAGGCCACGTGGGAGAGGAAAGCTGACATGGTTGAGCAGTTTCCGTATTTGTTTCCGTCAGGTAATTTTGGGGACGAAATTCCTTAAGTGGGGGAGAGTTGTAACACCTGGGTTTAGGGGTTAGGTGAAAATAATATTTTAATATTATTTGGGCTCGGGTTTATAATTAAAATAATCCCTTACGTTTCGGGTTCAAAAATAAATGTTTGAAATGGGACCAAATTGATTAAATTGCAAGTTGAAGAGCTTTTAAAGAATAAGGGGATAGCCATTCATTAATGGCCTTTTGGTAATTTGCCCATTTTTCAATTTAAATCCCCCCTTTTCACAAATAAACACTATTCACTCTCTTTCTCACCCATTTCCAACGTGAAACAAGAGCTCTCTTCCCTTCATCATTATTCCATCAAAAAGCTCATCTATTTCAGCTCCTTTTTGAAAGGTAACAACGTTTTTTACTTCTCCTCAACTCATTCTCTTTAAAAGTACCATTTATTTTCATTTTCTTTGAAGTTTTAAAAATGAGATTTTTGGAGGATTTTAGGTGAGTTTTGGGGGTTGTTTAGGTGGAACTTGATAGGCTATTGATAGTACTATGGTTAGGGATTGATTTGGGATCATTTGTGGGTGTAATGGGTGTTGGAAACATGGATTTTGGATGTGGTTTTGGGGCTGTCCGAGATTGCAAATATTGGGGTTTGTTCATGGCTTGCAACATTGTAAATTGTGATTGAATTGTATTCTGGGTTGGTCTTTTGATGTTGGGCTGATTTGGGATTGTTTGAATTGTGTTTGAGGTTGTTTAGAAGCGGGAACTTGTGTTGGAGAAGCTTCGGGAAGAAATCTGGGATTGTGAGAGTGGTTGCTTGCTTGGCTTGGAGCTTGGAAGCTTAGGTGAGTGGTTAAACGTTTTACGTGGTTTTTAAATGATTGGTTCGAATATGTGTACTAGGTTGGGCTTGGTAGACCCACCTAGAGTTAGGATTAGGGTGGTAGCCTAATCCTAAACTTGATCTAGAGCCTTTGGATGAACTTATATATATGGATGTTTATGCCTCGTATGACTTGTGATATGATTGCTTATGTATATTGTGTTATACATGTGAGTTGAGGCATGAATTGTGATGCTTAAGGCATGCATGGTAATGGTTCATGATTGTGATCATGGTGAGTACGTGCTAAGCACGTAATTGATTTAAATGAATATTGTGGAATGAGTTAAATGTTGGCACTAGTATGCTTGAGTACAAATGATCGATCATTAGGATGTTAGTGTGTACACATGAGTCAAAAGTCGTGCGTGGCCTTGGTGGCGTTGAGTCACCAAGGAGGAGTACGGGTTCGCCCGGAAATTGTATTTATATATAGACGATGATGAGTGGAATCCCCTCCGTGAGACCGGTGATGAGTGTAATCCCACCGTGAGGTAAAGTGTTTGTTGGATGTGAGTTCCAACGTGTTTATCCGCGTATTCGGGTCATAGCTAGGTGCCAATATTGATTGATATGTGTATCAATGTGTTGTGAATTATGATCTTTATTTGGATGTTTATATGTGATTACATGTGTTGTGGAATAGAGCCTATGAGCATGACATTTATTTGGATATTGTTCATGCATCTTAGCTTGTGCTCTTGAGGATTCTTGATAATTATGTATTTTTGCCTTGGCTAAGATCGTGCTCGGACCCTGCATTGTCGAGGTTTGTTTTTAAAGAGCTTACCCTCACTAAGCTTTATTGCTTACGCTCTCTCTTTGTTCGACAATGCAGATCCTTAGTTCGTGGGTTGCTAGGAGCAAGAAGGGGGCCTCCAAGTGTGCTTGTGGTGCTTGTTTAGCTACCAAGTATGAACTTTTAAACTAAGATGTAATGGTCAAGCAATGGGACATGTAATCGTATTATGATGTTTTGGATTATGTTGTGGTTGATGTTGTTTAGGAGCATGTTAGACTCCTCGTATGTGCTTGCTATTTAGCTTGGGATGTATGCCTTGCTTGAAACCTTGTTAGTATATTGCTATCTTGAATTTGTCTAAGTGTTGGCCTTGTGAATGCTTACTTCTTAAATGAGTTGTATGAATGCTTGACTTGTGATGTTATGCCTTGGTGTTTAGTCTCATTTTATTGAGGTTAAAACATGCTTATATAGTTGGGTTGCCTTAGGTTTAATTGTTAGTGTGTTGTTGGAGGTTTTGGTGGTGTATTGGGGCACCCTTGTGCCTTAAAACAGCCAAAACGAGTCTGCAGACAAGGGGCGTTTCGAAATGGGCCACCCTGTTTCGATACGATCCCTTTGTGTTTGGCCAGGCGTTTCGAAACGGATAGGGGCTGTTTCGGTACGTTTTTGCTACTGGAATTTTGAGAAATTGACAAGATAAAGGCGTTCCGAAACGGGTCTTTGATGTTTCGAAACGGTCAAATCTCGTTGACCACGAGATGTTGACCGTTGGGGTCGTTTCGATACGGGTCACCCCTGTTTCGAAACGGTCTCCTCGGGTTGACCCTGACCTGTTGACTAAGTCAAGGCGTATCGAAACACCCTAAGGGTGTTTCGATACAGCCTGCTGTAAAGGGCTAAAATGAGCTGTTTAATGTATCGTCTTGGTTGGTCGATGTTGAATTGTTGCTTTTCCGCCGTTGTGCTTCACATAGGGTTTAATCATGCATATAGACAAGATAAAGTTAAAAAAAAATTCTGGGTCGTTAACCGAGGAGGAACCTTAACGGGTTTCGCTTCGGTTTTCCCTGTGTGGCCCACTCGGACCGGTCATCCGACCAGACCGGGACGAGGGGGTTACAAAAGTAGTTAGTAAATATTTGAATATTTTTAATCATTTTTTCTTTTAAATCCAATATTTTTAAATTAAATTGAATATTTAAAGTAGTTATTAAATATTCGATGTGATTTAAATATGAAAATATTAAATATTCTATTTTAAAAAATATTCAATTTAAAAGAAAAAATGATTTAAAATATTCGAATATTTCGAGTTATTCGAGTTGACGCGTCATATCTTATGATAGAGAAATTATTCGAGTTGAAGTGTCATATTTTACAACTCAAACTTTATTTGAAAATTTTTCGAGTCGAGTTTTTGAGTTCCTATAAAAATTTAATTGTAATTATTTATCATGTTACCATACTTTGGAATTTTGCTTTAAGGACCAAATTAAAAGAATGCATAAATAACGAAGGCTAAATTTAGTGAATTGTTTCGAGTTAAGACTAAATTGATTGAATGTATAAATATGAAAGACTAAATGTGTTATTATACCAAATTTTATAACAGACACTTAACTGGATTTAACGTCTAGTTACCATTTTGTTATAAAACATAAAATTTAATTACCATTTTATGATTTTTGAAAATTTGATTATCATTGTGTTTTTTTTACCAAAATTTAGTGACCATCTATATACTTTACTCTAAATTTAATGCTATTAAAAAAATACTAGTGCATGAGACATTTCAACGGTAAAACTTATCTTTAATGGCAATCGGCACATGTATATGTATCCTTTGCCTTTCAGCTAATTTAGTAGAAACACTGTGACACGATACACTACATCAATATATATAATTTGATAACACTTCCCGACACCTGAAAATAATGCAAATAGGACACAAACATAAAAATTCCACATTAATTGAAACACTTTGACAAATTATGCAAAATTTATTATTTATTAATAATATTATTTAGTGACAACACAATTAATAGTTACAATTTATGATATGTAAAATATGTTAATCAATTTTAACCATGTATTGGCACAAAGTCAAAAGCCAACCATCGGATGTCTTTCAGATGTATTGTTTTCTTGTTTCATCGGTTGCGCTTTCACTTTCCTAAAAAATACAAAGCTGCTTGGCACTTAGAATAACTCGTTTAGTATATTTAATTTTTGAATTTCAAATATTTTTTATTTATAAATTTTAATTTTAATTTTAGTACTACTTTGAGAAGAAGGGGAGGGGGCTATAGACTATAGGGAAAGAAATAAGTGTTACTAGTGGCTCTAAAATTCATGATCTAAGAAAAACAAGGGAGCAGAGATGAGCATCTTATCGAGAACAATATATATTATTGGGTTAATTACCTCATTCATACATGTACTATATTGAATTCTCAGTTTCATACATTTAGTTTTTTTTCTTTGTTTTATACATGAACTTTTCTGTCGTTAACGAGTTTATACATTTTCGTCACGGTAATTGACGTGAACCCCTTTGACCACTCATATTTTGACACGTGATATTTATTTTTAAAATAAAAAAGATCCACTTAGTTAAGGGTTAGTAAGTAACAAGATTAGTCCTCAATGTTTTTGTAATTTCTTAAGATTTAATTTTTTTAAATCAGACATTTATTTAAAAATATTATATAAAAATAAAGTTTATTTTAAAAACAAAAAAAATCAGACCAATTAAAGATTGACACGTGGCACAATATTAAAAATATATATTTCTATTTAAAATCATTTTTTTACATTTATTTCTTTCTATTTTCATCTATAAATCTGGATTCCTCGTCTCTCTTCCATCCTTTCTCCCTAGATCTGATTCTCATCTCATTTTATCATCTTCCATCATCTTACCCAGCTTCTTAACTACGGCTAACGCTTGACGACGCTACAACCCCACCAATAGTAGTAGTAGTAGTAGGCCGATTGGCGATTGGGTAACTCATGAGCATCCCGAGCTTAATCGATATCAAATCAAGCGCTGGATGAGTAAAGTGGTGTAAGGGATGATGCAGAGTTTAGAGAGGATGACGAAATTGGGAATTTTGGGGAGGAGAAAGTGTTGCCGAGAAATGAGAATTTGGGTGTGGTAATGAATGGGCATAGTTGTCAATGGCTTAACCTGGCCAACCTTCGCAGTGAAGAAGAAGAATGAGATTCAAAGCTTCGATGGGTTTTATACAATGATAAAGGCACTGATATAGGAAGAACATGTGATTTTGGGTTAGGGTATTATCTCCAATCAAAGTGAAATTTTAGAACATGTGATTTTGGGTTAGGGCATTGTCAACCAAGAAATCATCTAATAAAAGACCTTTCCTTTTAGGATCCCGCAGATCATATTTTGCTCATACATGATAGATATCAAAACAACAACGACAATAACTAATCATGTCTGAAGTTGGAAGAGACAGCTAATTTGTGACTCTAACATTGATACTGCTGGTAATGGCTCAACCGGGGTTAGGGTATTATCATGGGAAGAGGTGTACCACATTACCATATTCAACCGAATGTCCGGCAATGCTCCGCCGCTACTCGTGCATGTAAAGTCCAAGAGCATAGACGGCCAGTTCCAGTTCCAGTTCCATTTCCATCCCAGCTTTTTTATTGCATCTTTAAGAGGTGTTGATTGATAAAGTAAACAAGGATGGGAGATGATGGTGATTCAAGGTTTGAGTTCGAGTGTGGTTTTTCTGGTCTGGGTGTAGCCTGTAGGTGTTTCGGAGTGGAAGAAGATTGTGTCTTCTCTTCGTTGCATGCTTTCATTTATATACGTACATATGTCGTTGTGATGGGACCAGCTACGCTATAGCCTTGTTGTGTCATCAGTAACGGTCACAGGTACCGACACGTGGCCGCTAAATATCATCCGATTAAATATGTTTACAGATCTGAGCGTTTATTATAGAGCGTTTTTACTCGTTCGCTCGTATGGAGGGTTCACCTGTATGAAGGGTGCGCAGGCGTAGACTACCGTGCAGGCATAAGCGTTTGCGGATACTAACAAATAACAATAAACAATAAAATAATGACATTCGATATTTTTAGACCCGGTGTTTATAAAAACGAGAGCAATGCTCGTCATTAGGGGTGAACAAAACTCGACTCGAAAAAAATTAAATCTTTTTATTCGACTCGAGGTGAAAAATTCGACTCGAAATTACGTAAACTCGACTTGAGGTGAAAAACTCGACTCGAGGTGAAAAACTCGACTCGAAATTACGTAAACTCGACTCGAAAAAATTTCAAATAAAGTTTGAGTTGTTAATTAGAAACTCGAATAACTAGAAATTTTTAGTAATTAGTGGGTTGGTTTTTAAGCTCGAGTCGAATCTCTCAATTTTTCCTGATATATATAATACCTATATAAAAATATGAAGAAATATATGTCACATGAAAAAATATGATTAAATATACATGTATATCTTTTATGATTATAGAAAGTCGTTTAAATTGGAATCAAACTATACTATAACATGATAAATAATTACAATTAAATTTGTATAGGAACTCGAAAATTCGACTCGACTCCAATTTCATAAACTCGAATTGAATAGAAAAAATATTCAAATAAAATTTGAATTATAAAATATGACGCGCGTCAATTCGAATAACTCAAAAAATTTTAACTCGACTTGATCGAACGCTCACCCCTACTTGTTGTGTTCTTATACAGAGGCCGTTGTATTGTAAGGTCCAAGAAGATGCATGATTGGGTGGGTTGATAAATAGTGACGAACCCAAGTTGTATACTGGTTCAATTTTTTTGTTTAATAAAAACTTAAGTCTTTATAAGTTTGATTATTAGTTAAATTAAAATTTGACTCCTTTAGTTATTTTGATTTAAATATTTCTTAGGTTTTTATGCAGTCTGCCCTTCTAAATTATGTCTATGTTGATTAATGATCATCAACGTAATACATTTTCTTTTCTTTTCTTTGCTAGGTATATATTGGTTACTATTTATTTTGTTAAGAAATAAATTTTGTTGTATTTTATGTTAGCGTAAGCCCCGCAAACAAAAAGGGATTCGCTTGTAAGTTATAATGCACTTGTAATTTCAATCGTGCAAGTGTTATTATATATTATATTGTTTATTTATTTATAAGTATTGATAAATTAATACCTTAAATAGAATAAAAAATTTAAATTTTAGTATTGTGAATAAAATAAATTAATTTTAAATTATTTCTTTCATAATTAACATTTGCACTCAATTTAAATTAATCTTTAAATGAATTAGTGAGGAAAAAGACTACGTATATAAAAGTAAAAAAATGTAAATTATTAAAAATGCTCGTAAAAGATACATATAATACGTTGCCCCACATATTAGGGTATTCATGGTTAACCAAAATATTACAATGATTAACATGTAGGTTATGTTTTAGTGTAATTACAACATATTATCTTTGTCAAAAACATTGAACACCCTTACTAAGGGTGTTCATGGTAGGTTAACCGTACCGTTTAACTTAAATGGTTGGTTAACCGTTATAGCGGTTATTAACCGTAACCTAACCATTAAAGAAATGGTTAACTGTTAATGTTTTAAATGGTTAACCATTACAGTGGTTAACCGTTAAAAACGGTTCACTTACAGGTTAACCTATTACAATTTTCTTTTAAAATGTTCATTATTTCTTTTTATAATAATAAATCCATCTTTCGGATAAATATTGTATTAAAATTTCAAAAAAAATTAATTGGAGAGATTATAAACACAAACTTCATACTTAGTTAAAAAAAAGTACATATAAGTTAACCATTAACCATCTTTTTTTAGCAGTTCGGTTAATCGAAATCGTTTAACTTTTAATGGTTAGGTTAATTAACTTATAAAGTGAACGGTTATATCGATTACGGCTTATTTTGTACACCCCTAACCCCATATATATAACAAAAACCCCTAGTATCTAGTTACACTAAAAACACCCCTAGTATATATCTAATTATACTAAGAATATAACTTACAAATTAACATGTATGTTCTACTTAGAACATAACTTACAAGTTAAGTTGTATGTTCTGATTGTAACAATGTTAATGAATATGGTAAAGGCAATCAAACCATTGAGACACAGACCAAAACACAGACTTGGTTTTCCACTTTCATTTTCATCATCCTGTTTGCAATCATTCACATGACACGTGTACCCGATTAACATAGTGAGCTGGTTTATTGTTTGATTTCAACAGGAAATGCACTAAATTATCAGATTTGGGTACGAAATGATTGAGGGAAATCAACATAATCGATAGCTTAATCATCTTCATTGGTTGTTTTTGAAGATATTGAGGATTTGAAGTGCATCCGTCTCCACATGCATTTAAGTTCCATGTTCCTGGTCGTTTAGGTAATTGGCAATTGCATTGATTGATATCTCTGAGTGATCTGCAAGAAACACTGGAGCACTGGGTATCTGACGCTACCAACCAAAACAACCATCTCTTCTTCCATTAAATGTTGGATTGAAATCCACGATTGCAGTCGCTATTATTATAAAATATGACATAAAATTTAATTATTAATTATATTAAGCGTATTAAAAGTATTAAAATGTCATATAAATACTTAATTATTAATTTATGTACACTTTCACATCTAATATTTTATTCTTGGTGATTTGACATGACAAATTCTGGTTAGATTTCATATCAAGTTATGGTTTGGTTCTAACATTAAAGAGTATGGACTTTGAACTAACAATTAGTTGGTCTAGCGGAATAAAGTGTTAGGTCCCTTAAACAAAATTAGAAGTTTGAATCATGGTGTTGTGAATGGAGAAAATTGAGTTGAGAAGGTCGTACTTATATTAGGCTTTTATAAAATCTGATTCAAATAAGTCGAATAATGAATCAGATATCAATTATCGAACTAAAAAAGAGTGTGGACTTTGAAGGTGCTTGCAGCAGCAGGAAATGGACTAGCGTGTAGCATCATTGCATGTTGTTGGATTTTTATTGCAGACAAATGAAAATCGGTGAAATGTCTGACATTATTACTTATTATCATGCTTGGTTTTGATTATTGCCTACCTTCCAATTTTGATTTTTTGGCTTTTTGAGCCTTCATGTGATCAATTTACCACTTACCCTTTGCTTGTTCTTTGCCTTTGGGGTTATTTGCTTGGAAAGACAGTAAATCAATTAATAGGACTTTCTCTTGTGAAAATGACAGACTACCTTTCTCCTTTCTGCCAGTACTTTTTTCTCTCCCAAATTTATGATTTGACCCCTAAACTATTTATATTTTCCACTTTGATACTTAAATTATCATTTCCTCTCAATATATTCAATAGATTACAAGTTTTTTTATTCACTTTCATGACTAAACTATCATTTCATCCCAATTTATCAAAAAACAAAGTTACCAATAGAAATCTGACATGCAAAACTTGTTTATTGAACGTAGTTAACTTTCTAGGACGAAATGGGATAAAATGGAAAAAAAAAAGTCGGTACACTAGCGTGAAAATGTATAGTTTAAGGGTCAAATTAAAAATTAAGCCTTTTAGGGTTTTTTTTTTTACAAAGACTCTTAGTTTTTAAGAATTGCATAGTGCCATGTGGGTAAACATTGTATTGCACATGGCTTGCAATTCCAAACCTGGTTGAGCTTAATCGGAAAAGAGCCATTTTTTTTTCTCACAAAGCAAGTCACTTTCAGATAAGAACAAAGCACTTGAGCTTTATGGAACACAGAAGGCTGACTGAGCTGTTTCCTTTTCATTTTTTTTTCTTCAAGTAATGCTGATCTAAGAGGCAAATAAAGGCTACCAATATATCCTCATTTCTAGCAAACAACTTAACTCCTTGGTAACTGAGGTCTCATTCTATGAAAATAAAAAAGAACCCAAAGTCTTAAAAGATCCTTTACTGCTTTTGCTCTCTTTTATTTGCCATTTTCAACATCTGAACATGGTGGAAACAGCAGCTGGGAATCATGTCTGTTCTCCATTTCATCTCTTCAAACCCTATGTACTTTGTGTTTCAATCCTTGTTCCTTCAATTGTTTTGACTTGTTTCCTTGGTCTGGGCTTCTATGTCATCCTTTTCACAACAACAGTCTTGATTTCATCAACAAGTTTCATAGTCAAATTCTCCCAGAAAACAAAGGTGGTGCTTGAAGATGAAGTAGTGCAGCCAGTACTGGTGAAAAACACTGTTCCAGATGCTGCCCGAGGAGCTGAGAATGAGTTTCAAGTTGATGGGTCACCGGATTTGACATCAGAGAGTGAAAGCAGTGAGGATTCAGATGGTGAGCTGAATTGGTTGGTTTCAGTTAATATGGAGCAAAACCCTGAAAATTTTGATGAATATTTAACCTCGGAAGATGATGAAGAAGAAGAAGATGGTCTCATTGAAATTGCTATTCCAAGCAATGGCACCACTGGTTTGGATGAAGAACCAAAACAAAATGTGCAGTCCAATTTGCCAACTTTCTTCCCAGAATCTATTTTCCAGCAGCAAGAGCTTGTGGAACTGTTGGCAGAAATAAATGAGGAAGAAAATCTGATTGAAATTGACATTTCAATGGGTTCTATCAAATGTCCAGCTTTTGAAATTGAAGCTTAAGAGTTGAATTCATTAGTTTCCAAACTTTGAATTCAATATTTTGATTTTTTTTGTTACTCTCGTATTCCCAAGTGGGTTGTTCCGACTAATTCCGACTGATCTGTGTTTTACACATCGATTTAGTGAGCTAATTTTTTAATAAATTTTTTTTACATATATAAATCATCGAACTCAAAATCTATTTAGACGATATTAAACCCTATTAGTTCTATGTTTTGATATTAGGTTTTGGTAAAAATTGTTATGATCAAATATCAGACTTTTTCTCTATTTTTTTTTATATTTTGGCTATGAATTAGACTTTCTTATGATGATGTTTAATGCTTTTTAAAGCATGTGTAATCTTTTTGACACACAATGAAAAAAGTAATCAACATTTTGACTTTTATATTGCATGTGGAATTATTGCTGTTGGAGTTGAAAAATATAAAATACTTTTTTATTAATGACACTTAATTTTAAGGTAAACTACACATTTTTGTTACTCAATTTTGTCTTTGTTTATAGTAGAAAAAAAAGTGTGATTTGAGTATATATATTTAAGATTAATATCTTATACACGGTGGAAACTTTCGGTGGAAACTGAAAGTTTCCACAAGCGCCTTAGTTTTAGGGTATAAGGGTAGGGGTAGGGGGTTAAAATTTAAGGATAATTGTTTCAATTTAAAGTTTAACGTTGATAGGTTAGGGGTTTAAAATTTAAGGATAGTTGTTTCAATTTCCACCGCCTGTGTATAGAATATTTATCCATATATTTATGAAATTAACCTATAAATATTTTACCATTTTGTGGTGACATCCTTCTCTTCCATCATTCAACTATTATTTTTTTTGGATAAATAAAGGTTAATGACAGCAATGAGTTTGAACCCATAACCTTTAATTTGATATGCAAAAGCCTTAGCCATTCGAGCCAAAGTGATCTTTTATCATCATTATTATTTACGACATAATCGATACTAAAATGTTTTTTTTTATCTCATCTTTCTTTTTCGTAAATTGATTTTCCTCAAAACCCATAAGCTCAAATTAAAACATCATCATTATATTAATCTGATCTACAATCTTTATTATCTGATTATTATGAAACCAAGATACATTTCTTTACTAATGTAGCTCGACCTTCCCATCATTTACATTTGGAAGAAAATATTTCGGTGTCCGTTAATAAAAGAGATTCTAATAATTTGAGTTTACAAGAAAGTTTCAGGGACTAATCATCGAAACAAAAGATTTCCTCGTCCCAAAATGTCGGCCCTCAACTTCTAAGAAACCTCCAAAAACTAAAAAAAAGAATCTCCACCTTTGGATTTAAAATAAACGATAACCGAACAGGATCAAAACCGTCCATTATAACCCCTCTAACCATTTTGGGCCACTCTTAGTCTTTACGAGTTACGACTACATTTTAAATCTGGGTTTCAAGCCCGGCAACTTTGAGGCATAAAATTACCGAGAATAAATTTAAAACTCTGCTCTGCTGACTCTCTTTGCCAAGCTTTTGAACACGAATAAAGAGCTACACATTAGGGTGTGCAAAATAAGCCTCAAATGTTAATCGGTATAACTATTACATTTTACAAGTTAATTAACATAACTGTTAAGGTTAAACAATTTCGGTGAACCGAGTTGCTAAAAATGACGGTTAATGTTTAACTTATAGGTTAGCCCATAAACACTTTTTTAATAAGTCTGGAGTTTGTATTTAAAATTTCTCTATTTAAGTTTTTTTTTTTGAAGTCGAAGAGATAGTTACATTATTCTCAAAAGTAATAGTGAACACATGAAAAAATTGTAATAGATTACAAGTTAACGTGTAACCGAAGCGTTTAAGAAACAATTAACCGCTATAATACTTAACTGCTAAAAAATTAGCCATTAACTGCTTATTAACGGTCAAGTAATGGTTAATAACTATTATAACGATTAAAGGACCGTTTAAGTTAAACGGTACGGTTGTGGTTAACCTACTATGAGTCTAAATGATACAGTTAAGGTTAACCTAACATGAACATCCCTACTGCACATCATTGTAAGGTTCTTTTTCCTGCTGATATTTGGTAATTAGCCCTCCATTTTTTTCCCTTCAGTTCAACCTTGAATGTTCCTTACACTTAATGTTTTTCTTTTATGAAGAGGTTAACTGTTGTTCTTGGTTAGAGCTGTTTGCTCATTGTGTTTTGTTCAAAGCTTAGCAGAACTTTATTGTCTGTCGAAATGGACTTCCATTTGTTACAAAAGAATTAGTTGGGAAATTTTCTTTCAAAATTAGTATCACCACTGAGGTTGTCTCTCTGCTTCAAGTTGCCGGTGTGCCGGTCGTTTTCATTGCTTTTCTAGTTACCGAAACGTTTACAAACGTTACTTTTGGGGCGATTCTAAGAACTTAAAATGTTAGACTTTTAAATAATATTTTATGTTAATTTTTATGTGATTCTTGATAAATTTTAATACTTTTTCTAAGAACCTAAAATGTTATAAAAAAAACAAGTATCGAAACTTGTTTTGTAAGTATCAAAATTTGTCAAAAATTATGAAAAAAAAAACTAATATAAAATGTTATTAAAAAGTCCAACATTTTAAGTTTTGGACAAGTATCGAAACTTGTCTGTTTCTAGCCACACCCTAAACCTGCCGCACTTTAGACTCACCCTACTTTTGGTACTCGATTTTTTAAAACACACAATCTCTAGAGATTTAAATTGTGGTTGTGGCTGTGTATTCGGTGGCAGTTTTTATCGCGCTTACGGACAATAACAAATGTATTGTTGTTATTGAAGACTGTTATTTTTTACAATAATAATTTTAGACGGTGTTGCTACCTTTATATACGGCCTTTATTTTACGGTAATGGATTTCTACTTAAATCTCTAAATTCTTTTCTACTCAATTTGATTGTTTGAGTGTTTTATTATTTTACCTACATCTATGAAATTATATTTTTTTTATTCGAAAATTTTAATCATAGTAAGAGACGGAATTAAAATTGAATATAGGAAGTATCCGTTTATCACTCAATTCAACAAATATCAATGTTTTAATTATCTTTATTACATGCCTAATCACTCAAAAAGCCAAAAATATTTTGGACATTATTGCTGTTAGGTCACTTGGGTGTATTGATTGAGAAGGAAAAGTCCACGTCGATCACGTGCGAGACAAATAATCAACGGCTCAAAACAAATTCTGAAAACTTATCAAACGGCTTATACTTCATTCGTGAAAACGGAAAAAGAACGGCCCAGAGCGAACCACATACCTATTTTCTAAATCTATATTATATTTATACTAAAACTATTTACTATAATATCATAAGTCTATATGAAACTTATACATTTTCTATTTAGTTAGGTATTTACTTTTTTATTTAAACCCAATGAGTGACTCTAGTAAACAAGAAAATGATATTTCTTTTAAAAAATTCAGATTTAAATATTTGTGTATGTAAAGTGTGCATATTATCAAAGAGTTAAAAAATATAAATATATATATCTACCATGTAATCACACTAATATATTAAAAGAAAAAAGAAAAAGAAAAACTAATAGATTTGGTTTCAAAGAGCTACGTTTTATATTTGAAATTAGGATGTTTGTGGAAAATCGCAAGTAATCATATTTAGTTATAATCATTTATAATGACATATTTAAATAAAGGTTGTTATTTGATACAATGTTTTTTTAACATAAACATGTCTATTTTAATTTTTAAATTTAAATTTGTAATCTCGAAATACTAAACCATAAACTTTATACTCTAACCTCTAAATTTTAAATTAAAATTATAAATCTTAAATTCTAAACTTTATAACATAAACCCTAAACTATATTCCTAAACCTTAAAATAACTGCACTTGTAAATGCTTTTCTACCATTAGTCTATAGAATAATAATCTTTTAAATAATTATTATAATTAACAAGTCCCATTGAATTGTGTAATTAAAATATCGTGACGTTGTTCTTCAATATTTCATATAAAAGTTGAGGATTTGATGAATTATGTAGGTAATTAATCATAATAATTTTTAAACTTTTTCTATAGTTTTTTTATATATAAAAACAGTGAAATCTTTATTCACCTAAAGTGAGTTTGACAGATAATTGCCGTTATGTAAATATATTGAACTATGCGTAAAAATAAAAATCCTTTACCAGAGTAAGCATATTTGGCTAGTTGGTCAATCTGTTTATCTTTGTTCCTTTAATTTTATTAGGTCATGGATTCTAGACCTGGTAGGAACACCACTTCCATCCCCCTAGAGTTTTCCCTTCCCATCCTCTCTAGGTAGGATTATGATTAGAATTTGTCAAAAAAATCCTTTACCTTTTTGATGCACCTATTTATGGCATTTTTAAATCAATATAACTTTTCTTATATTTTTTTAATTAGAGAAATGACCTCATCCAGGATTATTTGAAAAAATGACTCATATTTTGCTCGCGTTCTCCAAAAGCGTGGAAAGAACTCACTTCATGCAGAAAGCGAGTTCCATCCAACGTGGAAGGACTTTTCAGATAACCCATTATAATATTTGGAAAAACGACCTTGTGTTTTGCATATAGCCAGTTCTACGGGAAATTAAATTTATCGTCGAACAATATTATAATGAACTCGCTTACCTACAAAAAAACGAGTTCAATGAGATTCAAGACTGGACTACAAGGGTTTATATGCATGTTCGAAGGGTTTTTCGGGTTGTTAAATGGAAAATTTTCGTAATTTTTAAGCTTAGAAGCGTAGTTTTGGAACTTATCTTTCAGTTGAGGCTAATATTGACACATACGAGGCATTATAGACGGGGTAAAAATCGTGTTGAAAATGGTTCCAAAGCTTGTTTTATGCATGAAGAACAAGCTCAAATGGCTTGATAGGCATGTTCGAGTGGTTTTTCAAGAAACTAATCGTAAAATTTGTGTAATTTTTAAGCTTAGAGGTGTAGTATTGGAACTTATCTTTTAGTTAAGGGTGATATTGGCACATACGAGGCATAGAACGAAGTAAAAACCACGTTGAAAATGGTTCCAAAGCTTGGTTCTATGAATGAAGAACAAGCTAAAATGGCTTGATAGGCATGTTTGAGTGGTTTTTCTAAGATGTTAATCGGAAAAATGGCGCAATTTTTAAACTTCGAGGCGTAGTAATAGAACTTATCTATCAATTGAGATTGATATTGACACATAACAAGCATTATAAACTGGGTAAAAATTGCGTTAAAAATGGTTCCAAACCAAAAGAAATTGAAACTTAACGAAGAGAATTTGTTAATTAGAAAATTAGTAGTACAATGAAAAAGTACAATTAATCGATGTGAGGGCCTGACCTATTAGGACATTTGCTCTTATTGTGTCCGAGATTCTTACATCTAATGCATAGTTTCGACTGTCCGATTTTTTCTTGATGTTCGACCAAATTCTTGGCACAGTAAATCTGCATTGGTCGTGGACAACCTTTTGATTCGCGTCGTAGTGAAATATCTGGTTGTATTGTAGGTTTATCATCAACTACATCTAGATCACATTCATTTCTAATGGGAGGAAACTCGTATTGATAAACCTTGAATATGGTTTCAAGTATACCAGATCAACGACTGTCATGTAGTGAATTCGTACAAAAGAACAAACAGCAATGACATGCAGACACATGTATTTGAATGTTTGGAAGACTCCGCACTCGCAGGTTCTTTCTCGTATATTAACCACGTATGCGTTGTACTCTATGACTTCCAACGGCCTCGAATATTTCGAAACACGGAATGAATATTGTTCGCAAGAGAAACATCTTACATTCATCGCATTTGAATACGAAACAAATGTTTGCAATTTTGTGAAGAGGTCTGGGAGGACTCTATGGCCACCTGCCATCCAATCTGCTTGTTTTCCCAAGGTTGTAAAAAGGGTTGTCAATCGACAATATGCCGCTTTAACAACAGAAATGATAGGCAAATGTCGCACTCCCTTTAGTGATGAATTGATCACCTCAACCAAGTTCGTTGTCATGTGACCATATCGATGAACCCATCAAATGATCGAAGTCATTTCTCCCTCGAGATTTAAACAAGGTAGTTATATCCCAATATATTCCTAACTCTCACTTGTTCAAACAGCTCCTCAACCTCATGTACGTAATGCATATGGCTTATTCAATAAAAAATGGAATAGTTAATAAGGAATAATAAATGCAAAGATATCTTAAACCCAAAAGAGTAAAAGACATCATCTCTATCACGTGTAACATGAAATATAACATGTCTTCGTAATTTCTTAATGAATAATTCCCAAGACTCGATATCTTTCTTTTCAACTATTACAAAGGCGATGGGAATAGCTTTTCTATTGTCGTATTGTGAAACTGCCAATAATAATATTTGTGTATGTATGTCGTACAACCAAGTGTTGTCGATCTAAACCATCGGCTTGCAGTGGCGAAATGCATTAACGCATTGCGGAAATGTCCAAAATATTCGGTAGAATTGGCACACACCTTGTATAAAACGATCATTTTTGTACGACGGTACAGTTTCCAGTTTCACAACTGTTCACGGTATGTGTTTCTGCATCAATTTTAGCCATGGACACAAATCTTTGTACGATTCCTCCCATTGGCCATACAGTTTTTTTAGGGCCTGATACCTTTCATACCATGCTTTATGGTAGTCAACTGTTTAGGCGTATTGAGATTTAATTGCAGCAATACAAGTTGAAACTATTATACGTGGATTTTCTTTAACCAATAGAATGAAGGCATCACAAAGCATGTGCACATCCAAGTTACGATGATCTTGATTAAGGCTGACAACGGTGCATCTATGAGGTTGGGCGTATTTTGTGATCTTCCATAGGTTCTTCATCATCTTCAAGCATGATACATAAATCATCCAATTACATTCATGGTTCTTGTGGACACATTCAGCAATGTACTTGTCCGCTGTAGTTTTATACACAATCGACGTAACTGAACGACATATATTGTAGTTCTTAATGGCAACATTAACAAGTTTTTTGTCCTGAAGACCATACCCTTATAGAGTTCACCATCACGTCGTTGGTTATATTGCTCAACCTGTGGGAATTAAGAAAATTCTAGAGCTTCAAAATCCACCTCCTAAATTTGGAATAGTAGTAAGTCGTCAACTAATATGTTATAGGTGTAGCAATTGTTCGTCGATCACGAGATCGCTCACGAACCATATTACCAAGATTAAGGCCGACAACACCAACATATGAATGTCTCCCCATAAATGGTGACATGTAATTCACACTAGGGATATACATTGAATATCATTTAGATGAGAAATCATCGAACATGTTAAATGCTTCATGGTATGTCGACCTCATGTCATTTTGAGAAGATAATGCAGCTAACTCATACTGTATGCATTGTACGTTGAATTTTGGGTTGGCGGCGGGTTCAAGTTGAAGTTGAAGCTAACTACGCAAGAATACCTTGGCATCGAAGATGATGATGCACTAAGGTCATTGTGTGTACTGTGTGTACTTAATAAGTTGAAGTCACTTCGTAAACTTGTTGTCGGACTATAAACATTAGGATCAAAGTCAAAATTTGCCCAAAACCAATTTGGGACTCGGATATCATCATCATCAGAAAACTTTGCATGCAGCCTTGTGGGCCCTCCTAATGAATACTGCAAATGGGATTCAACCATCAATTCCACATCATTGTTGTTCACAACATGGTACATTGAGTACTATAATGGTTCCAACGATGTAGGTAGTCGATATTTCAATGGGTTCATTTCTTTCTACGAGCATGTGAAACATTCTTCAAGACTTCATCCATCAACACCTTATACATTAATTTCATCGGTAGCGTTATTGTAACAGTATCTGAGGACTGAAAGACGACGTTGAGAGATATCTGCCCATCATAGTATACCAATGTAGTAATAGTTCTTCTCGCCATATTTTGAAAATATCCATGATCATGCAAAAAGATGGAAAAACATTAGCGAAATTGTAATTTCTTAAAACGGTAAACTACTGTAGAAGTCACTTATGTTTATACTAAGTACAAAGTTAGTCTCCAAATTTGAAAAATGACCAGTAAGGTCCCAAACGTTTTCGGGACGTAAACTTCTAACCACTCAGCCGTTAAATCTAAACAGAACGATGATCTAACACAATAAAAAAATGATAGATTACTTAAATAGTCCCTAAACCATTACTTAACTTGTATTTTAACCACTGAAATAAAAATAATTTATATAATTTCACATTTAATCCTCTATATTTACAATCCACTACTCCCTACCCGCTTCCGAGCCGCACCAAAAGCTTCAAACGACTCATCTTGCTCACATCCACCCTTCAATAACGACTTGAAGCTATCCTCATTTTACCCCTTGTGAGGTATAATCTGCATTTCGGAACAGAGTACGAGAACTTGAAAAGGATGCAAATGTTTTAGAATCTCGGGGTCTCGATCATAGTCCTGGTAAAATCAAGTTCAACATAATTAAATGATTCATTTTAAGGGAAATCTTTTACATGTACCGAAACCAGCTTTCTTGGTTACTCACCTTTTCTGTAACTATAACAATTGGCTTATAACCAGACTTGTTCTTAAGTTTTCTAAGCCGTTTTCTTATCATATGAATATCCTAGGATGTCGAGGAAATAAGAACATGATTGCTCGGAAAATAAATCTGGGATATAAGGGAGGAGCAATTTACCTCAATTTCAAATGAGTGATGGTCACTGAAATCGATTCGATCAACAAATAATGGTCCAATCTGTAGCAAGTTTAGAGAAATAATGGTCCACTATGCATGACATGTCAATTAAACCGAAAAGGAAATAACATAAAATAAATAGTATAAAACCTTTTCCACTGTCTGCACAAAAGCATAAGGAGAACCAATTGCAGAAACACATAATACGACTGCATCATGCAACGCTTCCAAATGCATCTTTGTGCTTATATTTCTCGGTTCAAAGAAAAACGAGGGAGCCATTCTGGTATAAAAAATAGGAAGTGATTCCTTGATTTCTTGAACCACTAACTCGATATCTTTGACCTTTTGTTCCGGTACCTGCGACGATTTTGAAGCATGAGCTTTTTAGACAAGTTCTTCACATAGTTCGGCTACAAAATTACAAGCAAAATATACACAACTTTTGTTGAAGAATTAAAAGTATATTTAGGAAAGTACAAAGTTCAAGCTCAATTCTTCATACCAGGTCAGCATGATGGACTACAACAATATCGGCTCGTCTGATTGCCGTTAAAGGTTCTCTCAAAGGTCCAAGAGGAAGTAGTGGAGGGGAAAGAAATAAAAAAATTGTAAATATAGAGGATTAAATGTGAAATTATATAAATTATTTTTATTTCAGTGGTTAAAATACAAGTTAAGTAATGGTTTAGGGACTATTTATGTAATTTATCATTTTTTATTGTATCAAATCACCCTTCCGTTTAGATTTAACGGGTGAGTGACTAGAAGTTTACGTCCCGAAAACATTTGGGACCTTACTGGTCATTTTTCAAATTTGGGGACTAACTCTGTACTTAGTATAAACATAAGTGACTTCTGCAGTAGTTTACCCTTCTTAAAACTACATAAGAATCGAGAAGTCTCGCATAAACTTGCAATTAAAACACTTATCTGAAATTGGCATCGGGCAAAATAAGTTGTTTTCCTTCAATTTACTTGTCCTTTGCTTCACTTGTCCTTCACTTATGAGAACTTTTGCAAGTGATATGATTTGTTTGTTATCGGTTTTGTCTGATATATGGGTACAATAATATTATCTTGCGTCCTTCAAAATGCGAAGACCCTTTTATTTATGACGTGTCAAACACTTTGTATCAATCAATCAAACATGTCAGTAAACTCACTTTCTGCAGAACACGAGTTCGTAGAGATTCCTATCGTGTCAACACTAGCATACACCATTGAGGTGACATGTGATTGGAACTCGCTTTCTGCAGGAGCGAGTTTGGTATTGATATTTATATTCGAACCGTGTATAAAAACTTAAATCATTTTTGCACATTCAACGAAAATTGAAATCTTAGAAAACCTGGCCCTTATCAAATTATGGTAAGATTTTCTGCAATGATGTTCCATTCTGGAACTTATTTCTACACTTCCTTCAACAACAACATCAAGAGAGATGATTTATATAATTTGATTTCAACACAACTTAAAAAATCTACAACACGACAAATGTCTTTGTTGTAAGTGAAATTACATGTTGATAAGCCCATCCTTAAAGCACACAACATGCCGACATTATCAATTGCAAGCGACATTCGCAAGATGTTTAGGAGATATACTCGTGTTGAGGGTATGTAATTAACTGAAACATAAAAGAAAATATTGTGAGAAGAGAGATCAATGGATTCAAGAAGAATATGGCAAGGATATGAAAGTAAAGTAATTGAATGGGGTGATAGAGGTTTAAATAGAGGCTGCCAAGAGGTGTCATTGCGGCATTAAATGTCCAACGGTTCAGTTGTCTCACACACATTACGGGATTTCTGCCTGTTACTTCTATAGCCGTTGGTAGCTAGCCGTTAGCGGGCTACTAGCCGTTACGCGTTGTCTGCACTGGGCCGCCCTTGGTTGTCTTGGCGGGATGGTGGGCGGGCTCCTTGTTGGGCCTTCTTCTTGATCCAACTCATTTATTCCTAAGCCTGAAATAAAAATAAAGATAATTAAATACTAAAATAAGTTCTGAAAATGAAAATGTGAAAAATAAATTCAAGATCTAATACTAAGGAAAATAAATTGTTGTAAATTAAACTCTAATCCTAATGCATAAGTAAAAAATAAAGGAAATATAAAATAAAATTTAAGTTATGTTGGGAGTGCATTTGGGTGCATCTCCCATACATAACCACTTCTTGAGGTGATTTGGCTTGTCCTTCCCTCTTGGGGGTCCTCTTGTTCTTTAAGGTGTTGTGCTACCAGGTCCTTCAGCCTGCCCTTCGGTCTGTCGTAACAGCTACTGCCTTGGCTTGTCTCTATGCTTATTTTGGCGGCCTGAGCACTAGGCATCCTTTCTTTTCCTTTCTTGAGGGATGTAACATATTTAACTTAATGTTCTGATTGTCTACACTCATGGTCAGCTCCTCATGTTCCACATCTATTAGAGTTCTGCATGTGGCCAAAAATGGTCGCCCAAGGATGATAAGAGCTTTCTCATCGGCCTCACAGTCTAAGATGAGGAAATCTATTGGAAGAATAAGGTTGCCCACTCACACTAGAATGTTTTCGATCTTGCCTTCTAGTTGTACAAAAGAATGATCAGCAAGTTTCAGCATGATGGAGGTAGGTTTGGCTTGCCCAATTCCTAGTTTGTCGAAGACTGCCTTAGGCATCAAGTTTATGCTGGCTCCCAAGTCGCACAGGGCTTTTGTTTCGTGCTTGCTGCCTATCCTATATGGTATAACAAAGTTCCTTGAGTCTGTTTGCTTGGGCGGCAGTTTGTTGTGCAGCATAGCCATGCACTCCTCATTTACAGCAACTGTTTCGAACTCCCCAATTCTCTTTCTTTTAGAAACCATGTCCTTGAGGTATTTGGCATAGTTGGGCATGTTCTGAATGGCTTCAATGAGAGGGATATTTATGTGCACTTGCTTCAGAATATCCATGAATTTCCTGAACTAGTGCTCTTGTTTTTGTTGCTTAAGCCTCTAAGGGAAAGGTACTAGCAGGCGGATGTCCTCTATACGTTCTTTGCACGAGAATTTTATCTGTAGAGGATCATCTATTTTAGGAATGCTGTCAGGTTCAGCTGCCGAGGCGGCTGGTGTTGATGCTGCTGTGGCAGGTAGTTTTTTTTTTGTGCTGGCTGTGTTTCTTCTGATTTTTCCATTCTGGGCTCATTCAATTGTTTCCCACTTTTGGTTGATATGGCTTTGCACTGCAAATATATGGGCTTGGTTGCTGCCTATATACTGCTGGATGCTGCTATAGATCGCAGTGAACTGCCCAAATTGGGTCTCTAGGTTCTTTATCACAGCCTCCTGATTGTTCATCCTCATCTTCGTCTTGTCCATAAATGACTCAGTTTTATCAATAAACTTATTTATACGAACAATAAATTCTCTAGTATTAAACATAATAGTTTGAAGGGTTGCTTCTAGCGAATTATTGTTTTTTGGCTGCTGAGCCTGCTGTCTGTACTGGTTTTGCTGGTAGCCTCCATGTTGTTGTTGTGGATTGGAAGCAGTCTTAGGATTTCTCCATGAGAAGTTTGGATGATTTTTCCATCAAAAGTTGTATGCATTTGTGACGGGTCTGCTGTTCCTTTCGTATCTTCCTATAAAATTTGTAGATGCAGTACATTTAGAGCAATCGTGGTTGCCCCCACACTCATCATAGAATGGCTCCACAGCCTTGGCCTCATAGACTTTCCTAGTGGGTTTCACCATGTTCATTACCAGCTCTATCAACTTGTCGAGGCGGGAATTGACAGATTTTGAGGCTTGCACTTCGTTCACAGCAGATGGTCGCCTAATGCTGCCTCAGTGGGCTATTGGGTACTTATAATCGTTCTTGGAGGCTTGACAGATTCTGAGGCTTGCACTTCGTTCACAGAAGCTATCGAGGATGATTCTGTTGGCTGAGGCATCAATTATCATCCATGTTGGGTAGTTCACCACGTTGTAGAACATTGGCACCTGTGTCCAAGCCGGGAAACCATGGAGCGGGTAGTTGTTGAGCATCTGTTGGTACCGCTCCTATGCTTTGTACATTGGCTCATCATCCCCTTTTTGGAAGGCTGTGATTTCGTTTCTCAATCTGTCTGTGACATTGGATGGGCTGAAACGATCCAGGAAATCCTTGCACAGTTCTGTCCATGTGTTAAATGACCCAGATGGCTGATTGTTTAACCACCGCTTTGCCCTATCCCTTAGTGAATAGGGAATAACCTCAGCCTAAGCATGTCTTGGTGGACTCCGTGTATCTTGAATGCTCTGCATATGTCCAAAAATCCTCTTAAGTGCTGCTGAGCATCTTCTGTGGCAGTCCCACCAAATTGCCCCAACGTGTTGATCATGTTGAACATTACGGGCTTCAGCTCAAAGTGATCAACCTCAATCTCAGGTTCTGTCACTGTCGAATCGAACCCTCTGAAGCCATGCTCCAAGTAATCCTTGGTGGTTCGAACGTACTATGGTTGCCTGGGCAGAACTTGTTGTTCTCTTGGCAGCGGGTCTTGCTGCCCATCCCTGTCGTTCAGGGCATTGTTGGCAGGGTTGTCGTTTTCCATGTTTAACCCTGCTTTTCTTTCTTTTGTTTTCCCTAGGGCTGTTCTGAGTTCCTTTTTTAGCTCTCTTGCTCTTCGTTCTATGTCGTTGTAATAAACGATTTCTTCTTTTGGATTCGCCCTGGTTATGGACTAGCAAAGGAAACTGTAAAATTCTTTTTTATTAAAAATAAAAACTAAAAATAAAATAAAGTGCAGGAATTAAAGAATGAATTTCGCTATTACTAATCTCCGACAACGGCGCCAAAAACTTGTAGAGCGATTTGGTGTTCCCTATTTATGAGCGCAAGTGCACACTCTTGTCCAGTTATAGTATAAAAGATATCGTCTCCCACAGGGATTGGATAGCTTGATTCGAATTGTTGTTCTTGCACAAAGAAAGGTAAATGTACAAATAAGTTGATTTGTTTGAGGAGAAAATAAAATAAAATAAAATCACAAGTAAATAGAATAGATGAAATCATATTGATAGAATGGGCAGGGTTATGTTGTTGTTTAGTGTGAAACTGCGTTGAATAGGACAAGTTGTTTTGCGCTGCCAGACTCTGCTGCCTCGGCGGGGGATGGCAGGTAAGCTCCTGAGACCCTCTCGCTGCCTCGGCAAGGGAACAGATTTGTGTCTCGGCGGCAAACTCGGCAAAACTACAAGGCTCGATAGAACACTTCAAAAGTGATCCCGCATATGTCTAAGTCAGAATTCTATTGGTGCCCATTGCAGATAATAACAGTCGCGGCGTGAATCGTGCAAAGACAACAATGTTAACTCATCCTCTTTTAGTCGCCTTAAACCCTAACCTATATCTAGGCCAGATTAATCACACCGTCTATAGATGAGATCGTACTTTCCTCTTTCGTGAGTTCGACTCTCTCGATACCGAACAAAGGGATAGAATTCAACTAATCTTTCGCCTTAATTGAAAACTATGAAGAACATGGAACAAGTAAACCTAAAAGTTTTACTTGCAAAAACAAACTTAAAAATCCTAAACAATCGTTCTCACACTAATTACAACATAATCCAAACCCAAGGAGAATTTAGAACATAATGGCGGCAAGAAAACCTAAACTATGCCTAAAGAAAACCTAAGTTGTCTTGAAATAAAATTACAATGGGTATATATAGGCATTAGCTAGATCAAGTCCTTCTTGAAGTAGAAGTTTTCAAAGTAACTTTTGCATTAAATGTGACTTTAAACTCTGACTTCTTTGAGTTGAATGTGGACTTTATCATGTTGCCTTGCTCCACAAGTAAGCTCGAGTTCCTCTTCCGGAGGCTCTGCCTGCTGCTACAGTCGTTGAAAATTTTAATGGAAAACATCGATAGAATCAAGATTTTCTACTCTACAGATCGCACTCCAGTTCTCCAAGTCCATAGTTTGTTGTCTTGGGCGGCAGGTAGGGCCACGACAGCTACTTGGCAGCTGATGTCTCTGTCTGAAACTGCATTAGTACAGCTCTTTGGTCTGCTGCCTCAGCATCATGTCCTCAGCTCCTCTTTCCCTCTATCAGCCTTTAGTACCTGAAACTAAAACTAAGCTAAAACAATACCTTTTCTTCACCAAATAAAAGATAATCAATACAAAGCATGGCAAAGTAAAGAATACTATAAAATGCAATGCATGGTCCTAATTATGCCTAAAATACACTAAAAACGGCAATAATATGAGATGGAATGTGCATAAAATATAGAACTTATGGACACTTTAAAAAAGTGTCGTATAGGGACGAAATGCGTCAGTTAAAAAACCTTCTGACGAACTCCACATATGCTGAAATACTGATTGGGTCGAGTGTGTGAATGCAAGTGATGAAACCGATGTCTCAAGTTTTGCTGTTGACGGTGCAGGTGCTTGTGATGTTCCCGATGATGAGGCTAGTGCGTGCCTTTTTCTTCTCTGGGTTTGGTCATTGGCAGCTCCTCCTCTGCTACCACGTTGCGTCATTGAACATTGCGTCGACGGGCGGTTTAGGGGAGGTACATCTATTTCTCGTTCTCTCTCCGTTAGGGTGAGTATAAGTGGCTTCATATTTTGTTCAAATCACTACACGTAATCATGTGTAACACTATGGTCGAAGTTGGGTTCACAAATGGGTCACCTAGCCAATCTTTCCCTCCATTGCGTTATTCACATCGCACTATAATCTTCCCAATTAACAGTCGTCTTCCCTTGTCGTGCCATGCGATGCAATTTGTCCAAATTTATATGTTCTTGCGGAATTGGTTGGACATAATGGAACTATCGCATCATGCGATCGACATGATGCCACTGGACTGTAGAATAATGTATGAGTGGACCGCTAAAAAACCAAATGTGCGAACTCTAAAATATTTCTGGTGGAATACAACCGCTAACATCAAGATCATTGTACGACGTCCACACGAACTACAAAAAATTTTTGTTTACTAAGTTATATAAACTGGATTTAAAAATCAAATGATTTTTAAATTAAAATAATGAACCCGATTTAAAAAATTACCTAATCTCTCTTGTCGATCAATAATCTAAATTCTCGCTGAATTGTTGGTAGTTCCAGTGAGATAATGGACCACTCCACCTATCATTTATACAACAAAATATTATTGTCATATTATAAATAATATTATACAAACTTAATTTATTTTTTATTATCTTCAGACTAGTGGAAATTCAAATGGGATCAGTTGGTTAAGAGTCGGGCGTATAAACAACATTCGAAACTAAGCCCAAGACTGCAGCAACATAAGACACCCTCTAATCACATATTTTTTCGGATCGACGTTTTTACACAGCTCCCTAAATAGAAATGTCAAGACTGTCGATCCATAACTCATCTTACAAGATTCCTCAAAATCGCGTAAATGACGCAACCACGTCAAATGCATTTTGTTGCGGAATTTGTTTGGCATCAAGATCCCTCAATAACTCGCAAAATATGGGCACAAGTAAATCGTTGAAAAACACTAATTAGCGATAAAAAATTATAATAAAATAAAATATCAAAATAATAAATAAATAATCATAATCATTAATAAAAAAATTATAATTACCTTAATTTCTTCAGAAGCATTTGGGGGTAAATTTGTAAACTTACGTTCCAAAAATGTTATGAAAATTTTACAACCATCCAACATGTCTGGAGGAATTTCGAGTAATTCATAACGCACGTCGTACCAATTATCTTCGGTGGTACCGGTTATAACATCTCTGTCAACAGGGAAACCAAGATGAAATGCAACATCCTGCAGGATAATGGTAGCCTCACCACACAGAAGATGAAATGTGTGTGTCTCCGGCCTCCACCTTTCTAGAAGCGCGTTTATCAATGGAGGATGCAAGTTGGTACTGCCAATTATACTACTGACGTGGCCAAGATCGGTTTGATACAAATAAGGAATGATATTCGAATGAGGTGCTCTTGTGATACGATTGACGTAACAAGTCAACGAGTGTTCATACTGCTTAAAATTAAATTTTAAAAATAATAAATAACTAGATAACAATTAATTAAAAAACTAATTAACTAAGTACCCAAATAAACAAAAAAAAGGTAGTACCACTTCATTTGTCTGTCAGTAGTCGAAGATCTAGTCTGAATAATTTCGCCATTATATCAAATATAAGAGCTATTTAAATAATATTTGCTAAGAAAGTAGATAAAGAAAAGATGGATGATGAGATGAGTGTGAGATTATGAAAGGAATGAGACCCTTTTTATAGGAGTCCTCGCACCCTTTCAAAGCGACTTTTTAGTGGAACTCGTTATTTGCAGAAAGTGAGTTATGTTGAAAAGACATGACCCTTTACAGCGATTTTTTTTTCTTGATAATTGGAGAATCGACGCGTGCAGCACACATACGCGATCTGAAGAGCCTCCTTGCTTTGATCGTGGCCGTTGGATTAAAAACTGATCCAACAATTCAAATTTGTGACGGTTGTAAGGAAACAAGGGTTATCAGATTCAAAATTAGGGGGTTTAGGGTTCTTTTAATTATTTAGGGCCCAAATGGGCTGAATATGTAATATATATATATATATATATATATATATATATATATATATATATATTGGGTTTTAAGGATTGTAAATAGACTTTTATCAATATACATGGCTCTTGTTTATATTTTAATTAGTCATTTTTATTTTGATAATAATAATAATAACAATAATAATAAATAAATAAAATTAGCAAATATAATAATAATAATAATAACAATAATAATAATAACACCAATATGCATAAGCAATGTGCATTTAACTATTAATAACACATCAACATAGATACATGCATAATGACACGTATGCAACATGCAAACAAATATACAAATAAATAAATAAATATTACACATAAGTACATGCAACACATACATTTAAATACTTATGACCTTAAAATAATAATGAACACATTCAAACAATATATATATCACACATATAATCATGCACCACATAATACAAACATATATATTACACATTCTACATATATAGTTAATAATTAAATAACAATCCATTATTTTTTTTGAATAGTCACTGGATTTTCATTAAACCATAGAAAAACTCAATTACAACGCAATCAAGAAGAAGAAAATTTGGATTAAAATAACCTAAAAAATTACAACTCAAAAACAATGAAAACAAATTTTTTTATGAAAATACGCATACCAAAGAAAATTCAAAAGCTTCCTAAATCTCCTTGTCTTTGTCCAAACGAGACACATAAAGAAGGAAGGAGTAGTGTGCGATACATTCTGTCAGGGAAAAGGTACCGCTACCTAAGACTGATTTTATCGCCAAACAACCATCAACGAGTGGGGATAAAACATTCCATGTGACCACCGACAACACCATGCATCAGAAACTAGCACCGAGTAAATCTATGTGCGAACAACAATCGAACGTTAGGGTATGCTAGAACCTGCCACGAAGACAGATGAACCAAACCAAAAAAAAACAAGACAAAAACATGTCACAAAGACAGAAGAAGAAGCGTGTCACTAGGACAGAGAAAGAGCGTGCTACAAAAGCAAAGATTCTTATTAAAATATGTAATCCCCTCGTCTCGGTCCGGGCGACTGACCGGTCCGAGTGGGTTACACGGGGATAACCGAAGCGAAACCCGTTAAGGCTTCACTTCGGTTAACAACCCGAGAAAACTTTTTCATTTATTATTATCTTGTCTAGGTGCGTTAATTAAACCTATGTGTGAAGCGACAGTGAAAACAAGACTCACGAGAAGACCAACAGCAAACAGGGCCTAAGCCCAACCCTTGAGACCCCTTTAGAGATGTCCAAAGCCCATTTTCAGGCATGTGTTTCGGAACAAGTTTTTCCGGTTTCCAAACACAGGCTCCGGTTTAAAAAGCCAAACACCCGTACCGAAACGCATCCACCCCGTTTCGGAACTGGGTCCCTTTTCGCCTAGGCGTTCCGAAACACGTTCCGGAACAGACATTCACAGTGCCCAAAGTGTTTCGAGACTCGTATCGGAACAGGGGCTCACAGTAGCCAAACCGTACCGAAACGCGTTCCGATACGGGTGGCCCTCGAACCACACCCGTTCCGAAATAGCACAACCCGTTCCGAAACACCTGCAGTCTGTGAGTTTCCAAAATCAGATTTAAGCATCTCTAAACGATCCCAAACGCCCTCAACGACTTCAAGAATCAAACACAACATGCAAACACAACTCTAGAGGCATACACCCTATTACAAACATTCTTGAACACACAAATATACATGATAAGGGCATCTATTTAAAAGATCATGCATTCGCCACAAAAGACGCATGCATAGCCTTTTAAGGTTTCATGCCTTAGAGCCAACAACACATAAGCATCAAGGTAAGCAATAAAGCATGATTTACAATCCAAAACATGATATCAACAAGCCACACCAACATCAACATATCAATGAGTCTAACAAGCTCCTACATCAACCAACAACCTAGATCCCCATTGCTTAACTATTACATCATTAACTTAAAAATTCATACTTGAGGATAGCAATAGCTCAACTAGCACACTTAGAGGCCCTCTCCATGCACAAGCAACCCACGAACTACGGATCTGTATTGTGGAACAAAAGAGAGCGTAAGCATAAAGCTTAGTGAGGGTAAGCTCATAAAACAAACCTCGACAATGCAGGGTCCAAGCACGAACAACACAACCAAGGTAGAATGCATGAGTTCTTACCTTTGAAGCCACAAGAGTCAAATATATATGATGCATGAACATAATCTCAATATCATTCCATGCTCAACAAGCCCATAAACACAACATATGGAAACACATATATCAAACGTAATGGCAACACATTCAACAATCCGTATTGGCACCTAGCTATGACCCGAATATGCGGATAACCGTTGGAACTCACGTCCATCAATAAAACCATTACCTTACGGTGGGATTACACTCATCACCGTTTAATGCAAAGGGGATTCCACTCATCCTCACGCCCCGTCGATGGGATTCCACTCATCACCGACTAACATATATATGAAGATTTCCTGGCGAACTCGTACTCCATCTTGATGAGTACCATCACCAAGACCACGCGCGCATTCGACTCTCGTGTGCACACTAGACATCCTAATGATCGATCATTGTACCCAAGCATACTAATGCCAATACTAACACATTTCATTAATCATCCTCACAACTTTCTTACCAATTTTCGTGCTTAGCACGTACTCACCATGATTCACCATCATGCACAAACCACATTCCATAACCACATGCATATAACAATGCATCAAATATCATGCCTCAACACACATGTATATCACAGTACACAAAACCACATTAATCTCAATTAATATGAAGCAAGAGGCATAACAAGCATTTAGAAGTTCAACCAAAGGTCTCCTACACTAAGCTTGAGATTAGGCTACCACTTTAATCACAACTCTAGGTGGGTTTACCAAGCCCAACCTAGGTCTACATGCTTGAACCAACATTTGAAAACCAATTTAAACCAAGTTGAAATCATTAACCACTCACCGACTATTCCAAGCTCAACAACTCTAGCTGATCACGCTCCCAGCGGTTCCAGATTCGTTGCCGAGGCAACACCAACACAATTCCTTGCTTCTAAACATCTCAACACAATCAAAACAACCACAATTCAGTCCACAAATCACTGTAGCAAACCCAGAACACAAACCAAGCACAAAACGCATGAATTCAAGCTAAAGACAACCCCATAAGTGCCATTTTCGAGCTGCCTAAAAGCCAAACCAGAAAACCATGTTTCCAACCTCCTAAGTGCCAACTAATACACCCAAAACAACCCTCAAACAGAGTCTAACCATCAGCTCTCAAGATTTCACCCAAAACAGCCCCAAAAACCAACCTTAAACCCCTCTAAAACCTCCATAAAACCCAAATTCGTGAATCATTGTAAAACCTTGTAAAAATTACAAATGTTTGACCTTTTAGATATCAAATAACTTATATAACATCAACAAATCGAAAACTTAACTAAAAGCTAACAAAGATGACATTTTTAATCCAAAACTTCAAAATGCAAAACCACGAGCTTTAATGAAAAATAAAGGCATAAACTTGTAGAGAACGATAAGGACAACTCAAAAATATGTTTACCTTTCAAAAACCTCCAAGGATGAGGAAGAATGGTGATGGAATAGTAACTTAAGGGGAAGAGGGTGTTTTGTCGTGGAATTTAGAAAATGGGTGGGGAAGAAGATGAGTGAAAAGTGATTTTTAATGTTTTGTTTTAATTTAAAAGCCAAAGACTATTTTACCCTTAATGAAATGGAGTATTCACAAGGGCATGACCTCCATGGCTAAATGGGCTTGGTTTAAAATAAGTCCAACATAATTTATTTGTTTTAGAAACACGAGGCCCAAAATATTATTTTATTATTTTAATTCACCCGACCCTTAAACCCGGACGTTACAAAATATAAACAAAAAAACTGATAAAATCGATAGTCGACAACCAATACGAAGATTGATTGCCGACTACCGATTAAAGGGATTGAACAAAAGGGAAAGCTAATGAGTTGAATTTTTTTGAGAGAGGAGTGGCTAGGGTTTTAACAACCCGTTATTTTAACATAATAATAAAAATAATAATAAATAAAAAAGATACCAGACAAAATTAATAATTACACCTTTCAATGCGAATTAATTCCAATCTTGTCATAAAAAACTCTCTATGTGTTGAAAGCGAGCTCCAGAATTTTTAAAATTTTAATTTTAAAATCTTTTTGATAATATTATGAAGATAATACATTTATATAAGTACTCAGTTTTCTTTTCGTTTGAAATAAAATTTTAATGTTTTTTTTCTAATTTTGATATTTTTCTATTTTTATTTTATATTCAATTAAAATATATTTTCTGTTTTTTTATTTTATGTCCGATTAAAATACGAGTGGATCTTTTAATAATTATTAGCATTTTAAATGTGAAAAAGATCTTTTAAAATATTTTAAAATTAGGGTCTTTTAAAATTAATTGTACAAATCTTAAAATTTTCAAGATAATATTTTTTTAATTAAAAGGATCATATTAATTAAAAGGTAAACTACATAAATGACCACCAAACTATAGGATTGTTGTTAATATGACCATTATACTTTTAATTTTGACAAATATACCACTAAATTATTTAATTGGTTCCACTACGTGGGAAAAATAGGGTATTTTTTTAAATAATCCTAAATGGGGTCATTCTTCTAATAAATAATTAAAAGGAAATATTAATTTAAAAATACTCCTATTTATGCTCTCACACTAAAAATTATGTTTAAGGTTTATAGTTAGGGTTTAAAAATTATATTTTGTAGGGTTTAAACTTAAAATTGTTTTAGTGTTTTTTAATATTTAAACATATAAAGGATACCAAAAATAGGCATAAATCTTTTGTCCCTACGTGTAACACTAATTACATTTGTCTACTAAACTTGTATAGAAAACTATACTATCTTGTCATTATTATTATAATACTTGCATTTTCTTATACTTGTACTATGTGATGTCAAACACACGATTTCTTATAATATTTGTATATTTAAAATATAAACTTGAAAAATCTCCAAATTCATGCATTATATAAGCGAAAATCATATAAAATAGCGAGCATTTAAATAGGAGCATGGATAAACTTATATTAGCGTAAAATAGTAGTTTTGTACACTTCAATAATAAAGATCCATTAAATTTATCACTTATAATTTTTTAACAATTTTTATTTTGAGAGAGGAAATTTTTTTTTTACTCTTACCGAGTTTTAGACTCTTAATTTAGAAGAGAGTGGAATATATTAATTGAAAGCTTTAACTATTTGTATTAAAAATTATTAAAATATATTTAATAGTCGGTTTTTTGTGTAAAAATATTAAATATTTTAAATTTACTCAAAATTTGATGGGTACGATATACTAAAGGATAGAACATAAAATATGACTAATGATGAAACAATAAGTGCTTGGGATGGCATTGATCCCATATTTTTTGTGTAATGACATTTCAAATCTTCAACGGATTGAAAGGTTTTTTTTATTAAGTAGAGACTTTACATTTCAAAGGGTAATATTAAGATTCGAACCACATAAAAGAACAATATAAATATTTTTGGCTGGCCAATTAATAAATCTCATATTGAATGTTTATTAAATTAAACATTACTCTCAAAACTCAATAATCCTAATTTCATCTTTGAATATAAGAATCAAATTATAAAAAGGTTTGATGCTATAAATTTTTGAGTAAAATTTTGACACACATGTTGGGTAAAAATTATTTTACATAAGCATATATTTTTACACTATAAAACTCAATTCATAAATTCTTAACCCTAAACCCTAATAATTTAAGCCCAAGACTCAAAACCTTAAATTTTAAATCCTACAACACAAACTAGTAAAAAAACTTTTAAACCCTAATTTCTTTTATAAAAATATGTAAATCTAACATATAATTTAGTTCGTATTTCATTAAATTTCACTTATTGGTCAAACTTTTTACTACCATTATGTTGGTATACTATTTATATTTATATATATAACGATTCCATATCAATTTTTCCATAGTTTCATCAATACCAAAGTACCAAGTGTTCATTCTAAAGGAAAAGTGAAGAACTCTTCTTTTGTCAACCATAACAACGAAACCCTAGTTCTTGTATAGTATTACAGCATCCAAGCATGGCGGATTCAGACACTGAATCGGGAGGAGCTCAAACCAACGCTTCAAACGCAGGAGGGAAGCACAACGACCACCTTTCTTCCCCGAAAGAACAAGACAGGTTGTTGCCCATCGCCAACGTCGGCAGGATCATGAAAAAAGCCTTACCCGCCAACGCCAAGATATCCAAAGATGCCAAAGAAACGGTGCAGGAATGCGTGTCCGAGTTCATAAGCTTCATCACCGGAGAAGCGTCCGACAAGTGCCAGAAGGAGAAGAGGAAGACCATCAACGGCGACGATCTCCTGTGGGCCATGACCACGCTAGGGTTCGAAGACTACGTGGAGCCCTTGAAGGTTTACTTGCAGCGGTTTAGGGAGATGGAAGGGGAGAAGACTCAGGTGGTACGTGATAAAGACGCGCCTCTTGCTGGTGGCGGGGTGTACGGGATGATGGTACGTCAGCATCAAGGACACGTGTATGGTTCTACTGGGTTCCATGTTCATCAGATGGGTAGTGGGTTGGGTGAAGGTGGGCCGAAGTAGTTCATCTTCTGTCGTCGTCATCATCCGACACGTGTATGTTCGATAATAATTCCGGGTTTGTTAAGTCTGATCCCTACCCGAGTTTGGGTCGGCCCGGTTAGGTCATTATTGGGTACACGTGGCAACTAAACTTTCTTGGGAGGATTTTATTGGAGGGGAGGGTGAGTATGATAGGGCCCACGTAGCTATTACCAAGGACACGTGTACGGTGGGAAGAAGGTAGAATCAGTTTTTCAGGCCCTTGATTTGTGTCTACAAACATAGAGATCTTATAGCTTAGGATTATGGTTTTGGGTGAAAGTTTCATAATGGTATCATCTTATTTATAAATTAATTATATTTAATTTGAGCTTTTGTTTGTTGGATTGATTCTAGGGACCCGGGATAACACTATTTGTTTTTGAAAAAATTGAATTATTCGACTCGACGTAAAAAATCGATCCGTTCTGATTCGATTCATAATTTTATAAATTTGACTCGAAAAATTTCAAATAAAGTTTGAGTTATAAAAAAACTTAAATAACTCAAAATTTTTAGTGTTTAGTTGATAATTTTTAAGTTCGGGCCAAGTATGTCAATTCTACTTGATATATTATGTATATCACATGTTAAAATATGAAAAAATATAAATATAAATGTATATCGTATATGAATATGAATATAGAAAGTCGTTTAAATTGTAATCAATATGTATTATAATATTATAAATAAATACAATTAAATTTGTACATAAACTCGACTTCGTCTCGATTTAAAAAAATCAAATGAAGTTTGAATCGTAAAATAGAACTTGTAAACTTGAATAACTCAAAAAATTTTAACTTGACTCGACCCGATCGAGCGCCCGACCCTAATTGATTCTTCTTTCAAAATTTTAAATTTTTTTCAAAAAATAAAACTCTTGAAATTATTAAAAAGTTTATTTACACATTTTAAAAAATAAACCCTTTAAATTTTTGAGAAATTAAAGTAGTCCACTCCAAAATCTTTCGCGTTGAAGAAATGATTAACCACATCTTAAAGGATAAAGGTCATGTTTAGCAATTAGCGGATAACTGATAGTGGATTACATTAGTTGATAGCGGATAGCTGATTGCATTAGCTGATAGCGGATAGCTGATTGCATTAGCTGATTTGACTAGCAGATTGTATTAGCTGATTGTATAAAAGTGTTGGTAAAATTAACTGATAGCTAATAGTTGTTTGATTATTTAAACAAGCAAAATGACATATAAGGACATAATTATATTTAATACTTGTTTGAATAATTTATCAGTTATTAATATTTTGTATCTACTAAATATTAATTAGATTTGTAAAAATTATTTTTTAATATAAATTTCCTAAACATATTTGGAAGATTTATATATTAATTTATTATTTATATAATTATTAAAAATTTTAAATGCACATATAAATATGTGATAATAAAAAAATAGAATTAACTTACAAATGTCACCATATAAATTAGTAGTAACAACAAATAAGTCCAATATTTAATATGTTATTATTTATATTAAAAATATTATTATTTAATTTAGGTTATTTGGAGAATTTTGGTAATTATTAAGGGTAAAAGAGTCATTACAACTTTAATATCAAACCTCTAATCTCAAAAAGCTCATATTAGGAGCTTTTTCAAAATTAGCTTTTTCACCCCAATCCGCTCTTTCAATCCGCTATTTACCAAACATCAATATTAGCGAATTTGACTAGTAAACCTCTAATTATACCTCAAACCTCTAATTTTTGCCCAAACCGCTATTTACCAAACAAGGCCAAAGTCTTATTTGGTCTTAACGTATCAGACTATAGACTCCGATAATTAAGTTTATAAAAGGAATAAAAAATTTAAAAAATATAAAGTAAAAAGTGTCTTATTTGAATCTTGATATGTCTAATTTATTAACTTTGAATGTATTGTGTGTATCGTGATGTGCCTTACATAATGATCATCATATAAGTGATATATATATATATGTAACTCCTCGACCTGTCCTAAGCACCAAACCGCATCAAACAAATTATACGGAGAAAATCGAAGAGAAACCTATTAAGGCTTCACTTCGATTAACAACTCTAATTATTTTTTTCTATAATTTAATCTTGTCTAAAAGTTATTTTGTAACCTATGTGAACGGACACACAACGGAAGATACAAACACGAACATGAACCAAGAATTACGAACATTAGAGATTAATTTTTAACAATTTTACTACAGGCTGTATCGATACCCCAAAGGCTGGTATCGATACGCCTTCTATGATCACACCCCCAAAATTTAACTTTAAAAGACCGTATCGATACCCTTCTAGGCTGGTATCGATACACTCTTGATGGTCAAGCTCCCAAAGTTAACACCAGGGACCATATCAGTACGCCCCCGCTTATCGGTACGATAGACTTAAAAAGGGGACCATATCGATACTGCCCTCGAGCGTATCGATACCCCATGCCCAAAAACAGAATTCTGCAGATTTAAAACACAAGGATGCCAACACAGAACACACTAAAAAGCATTCATTCATCTCATAAACACACGTACAAAATACAACCTAAGGCAACCATGATTACTCATTAAAACAAGATAGACATTCCACAAGACAAGATTCAACATGGCAAGATTCAAAAACCAAGATTCATAAAGAAAATCATTCATACTTAACATTTACAAAAAGGGTCAAAAGCCAAACCAATGCATGTTTCAACACAAGCCATACATAACCAAACAAATTTGTCTAAAGCAAAGAGGCATATCAACAGCTCCGAAAGTCTAAGGATATGCATTGTTGGGAAAAGGAATGTAAACAATTAAACTTAGTGAGCGGTGCTCAAACAGTAGCTACAACAATGCAATTTTAAAATTATAGTTTGCTTGAAACCAAAAATCATTTCCAAATCATTTTCCTCATACTTGAACACATAACAAACATGCATTTAACATCTTGTACATTTACCGAATGCATCCGCAAGCCACGAGCTTACCTCATGCTCATTCTCAACATGCATACAACGTAACCAACTACATGCATAAGCATAAATGGAAATTAACGATAAAACATGCTCAACGCGAGAATTTTGAGCACCATGGGTATATTGGCATTTAACACTTTTACTCGGATATGGGAATAGTTCTCAAAACCACTAGACACTTCCGGTGAAATCTCACATCACCGTACTCACTCGTCTAGTAAAACATAACTTCTGGTAGAATATCACATCACCGTACTCCTCCTTAGTGAAATCTAACATCACTAAGGTCATACGTGACTTTTACCCTGAGTGCACTCTCATCCTATTGGTCGACCAACTATATCCGGTAATAAGATTTCATATTGTCAATAACCCACCAAACTAACACTTACCTCGTGTTCTCATGGTCACAACCATAACCAACATGGGATCAATTTAAAGCAATCATATGCATAACACAAGGATATTCATGGCAAACATGTTGTAACCCCCTCGACCCGGCCTAACCGCCAGACCACATCGAACGGGTTATATGGGGATAACCGAAGTGAAACCCGTTGAGGCTCCACTTCGATTAACAACCCTAGAAAAAAATTCTTTTTTAAGATATCTTGTCTAGATGTTAATAATATCATATGTGAGAGGACATGCAACGGAAAACACGTATGGATTCAAAACGAGCAAAACGAGAAATTAAGACTTCCTTTTTATCTTTTACAACATGTCGTATCGATACGCTAGAGGACCGTATCGATACGCATGGACTTGGTCAACTCCCAAAGTCAACCTAGGGAGACCGTATCAATACTCTAGAACACATTATCGATACGCTCTCAACGGTCAATTTCTCACGGTTAAACTACAAAGACCGTATCGATACTCTTGGGACCCGTACCGATACGCCAAAATCTCATCAATTTCTTAGATTTCCAGAGAGCTTTTGGCGTATTGATACACCCCTGTGTATCGGTACGCATAGCCTAAAACAAGGTCCAAAGCATAGGACCGTATCGATACAACCCTTGAGCGTATCGATACGCCATGCACTGCATCACTTGTTTTAGCTGCTAAAAACACAAGGACTTGACACTAAAGACATATAATTACCATTCAAGCAACATACAAGAACTCATACAATATAAAGCACCCATGGATAATCATACGAAACAATTTAAGCATTCAATGGAGCAACATTCATCAAGATAATAATTCATAGAGGAGACATACATACAAGCATTCACCAACATAGACAAAAGATAAACTAAAGCATACTTCAACATGGCATAAGGCAATACAAGCCCATAACGACTAAACATACTTGACTAAGCAAAAGAACATGCCATCAACATCACAAAACACAAGGTCCTATCCCATTGCTTAAATACTAATTATCGAAGTCTAAACCATACTTGACCAAACTAAAATTCCCTTGGATCATCCCTTGTTCCCCGAGCTGCTCCAAAAGTCTAAGGGCCTGCATTGTTGGAAAAGAGAGCGTAAGCGTTTAAGCATAGTGATCGGTGCTAAAGAGTAACTACAACAATGCAATTTTAAAATATAGTTTTCTTAAAAACTAAAACCACTTCCAATTCATTTCTACATGCTTGAAACACGCATAGTCATGCTTTTACCTTCACGTGCATTTACCGAATGCAACTACAATCCATAGGCTTACCATATGCTCATTCTCGTAACACAAGCAAAATAACCCACAATGCATAACTATAAGCATAAGAAAAACAAAAACATGTTTAACAAGAGAATTAGAGCAAACATAGGTATATTGACATTCAACGTTTTACTCAGATATACTGATAACTTTCTCAAACCCACTAGACACTTCCGGCGGAATCTCACATCACCGTACTCACTCGTCTAGCAATAACACAATTTCTGGTGGAATCTCACATCAATGTACTCCTCCTTAGTGGAATCTAACATCACTAAGGCCACACGCGAATTTTACCTCGAGTGCACTCTAATCCTATTGATCGACCAATTATATCCGGTAACGACCAAACACATGCCAATATACTCAAACACAAATCTCACATCTCAACATGCATAATAAATGCAATTCAACACATTACAACATAGCATGTTCATCTCGCATTCAATAAATCGTAAGGCACAATTTTAAATGCATAAACCTTTAAAACTTACTCTCGAGCTTGGATTGGCCTTTCAAACTCAATCCAAACTCCCAAAACACTGCCTTAACCACGTTAAGGCTTTTAAAATCGATCCACTCACCAGCCAAAACACAACCGACGTCCGAGATGCCGAATCAAGCCTTCGAACTACCCGAATTTCCGTCCACAAATCCCGAATCCGATTCCACTATTTTGAGCAACCCAAAATCGAACATTAGAACACAAATACACTCACAAACACAGCGAAGACTCAGAACTCAACAACCTTGCATCAATACCCAACGATTCAAACCCAAACTTCACCCAAAACATAGCCAATTTGAACCCAAACTATTAGCAACCACAACCAACGAATTTACCATCAAAAATCTATCTTTTTACACTCCAAAGCATCAATCCAACTCTACCAAACCTCCAGCTTCTAATTAGAGACACAAACCCAACCAAAAACTCAAGATCTCTAACACTTAAAATCACCCACAAACTTATTTCGAGTTTCCCTAAAAATCCCACCATTTTATGTTATTTTAGAGTTAAAACAAAGATAAAACACTCCCAACTCAGCCTTACATCAACCCAATGAAAACCCAAAGATTGCTTCACATTTCCAACCAAACTTTGAAAATCAAAATGAGTTTAATCCATGAGTTTTTACAAAAATATCAATATATAAGGCTTAAGGAAGATGAGACCAAGTTAGGAAACCATTTACCTTGAAGAAATCACTTAGTTGAGAGCTTGAAATCCAATGGAATAGTGACTAGGGTTTAGAAGAGTTTTTAGAACGTGAATTCAAAATGGAGAAGAAGAAGTCTTTTTGATAAAAACCCCTTTTCTATTTCTTTCTAGGAAAAATCCCCTTTTTGCCCCTTTAGCCTTTTAAAACTCTTTTGGGTGTATTTAAAAATAGTTTATCTCCAATTTAGTTTAATTGACATGATTTAACAATCTCGATAACTCCTGGCCCTAAACTTGGGGCGTTACAACTCTCCCTCACTTAAGGAATTTCGTCCCCGAAATTTACCTGGTGGAAAGAGATGCGGAAACTGCTTTCACATGTCATCCATCCTCTTTCAAGTGGCTTTTTCCACCCCTCGGTGACGCCACTTAACCTTAACCAACTCAATGGTTCTTCCTCGCAACACTTTACTGTCCGAAACCAAAATCTCAACTGGTTCTTCATCGTAGGTCAAATCTGGATTCAATTCTATCTCCTCAACTGGCATAACATGTGACGGATCCGATCTATACCTCCGAAGCATCGAGATGTGAAACACATCATGAATCTTCTCTAGCTCGGCCGGAAGCCTCAATCTATAGGCAACGGGACCAACTCTCTCAATTATCTCATACGGACCAATGAATCTTGGGCTCAACTTGCCTTTCTTACCAAACCTCACCACCTTCTTCCAAGGTGAGACTTTCAAGAACACTTTGTCGCCCACGGCATACTCTATTTCCCTTCTTTTCAGATCTGCATAAGATTTCTGTCTATCTGAAGCTGCCTTTAAACGGTCACAAATCAACTAAACTTTCTCGGTAGTACCCTTAAGCATATCGGGCAAATGTATCAATTTTTGTCCCGCTTCGGCCCAACAGACATGTGTTCTACATTTTCTACCATACAGAGCTTCATAAGGTGCCATATGAATGCTCGCTTGATAACTGTTATTATATGCAAACTCTATTAACGGTAGATACTTCTCCCACAAACCCTGAAATTCTATAATACAACATCTCAACATATCTTCCAACACTTGTATAACTCTCTCTGACTGACCATCAGTCCGAGGATGATATAAAGTGTTGAAATTTAGTCGAGTACCCAAAGCACTATGCAAACTCTCCCAAAATCTAGCCGTGAACCTCGGATCTCTGTCTGACACTATGGATTTCGGTATACCATGCAATCTCACTTTCTCATTGATATACAAATCGGCCAACTTATTTAGGGTATAAGTGGTGTGAACAGCTAAAAAGTGTGCACACTTCGTAAGACGATCAACTATTACACAACCTAAATTCTTCTTAGAAGGTGTCAACGACAAACCTGATACGAAATCCATGGTGATTCTCTCCCACTTTCACTCGGGAATTCTCAACGGTTGTAGCAAACCTAAAGGAAACTGGTGCTCAGCTTTAACTCGCTGACAGACCATGCACTTACTCACAAACTCGACAACATCTTTCTTTAAACAAATCCAGAAATACTCATTTTCAAATCACGATACATTTTCGTGCTTCCTGGATGTATAGCAAACGGGTTACTGTGAGCTTCAGTCAGGATGGTACGTCTCAAGTCTACATCTTCCGGAACAACTACTCTACTCTTGAAACACAAAACTCCATCACTACTAACACAAAAATCTGTCGGTTTACCTTCTACTATGTCTTGCACATGAGATGCTAATGATCTATCTTGCAACTGTTTCTCTCTAATCAACTGAAGCAAAGAAGGTCTTACTTGCAACTCTGCCACTAATCCACCATCTGGAGAAAAACTCAATCTAGCAAACATAGCTCGTAACTCCACTGCTACCTTTCTACTCAAAGTATCGGCCACTACATTGGCTTTACCTGGATGGTACTCAATTGTGAGATCGTAGTCCTTAAGCAACTCTAGCCACCTACGTTGTCTAAGATTCAATTCTCTTTGTGTCATTATATATTTTAGACTCTTGTGATCCGTATACACTGTGCATTTCTCACCAAACAATTAATGTCTCCAAACTTTCAAAGCGAAAACCACTACTGCCAATTCTATATCATGCGTGGGGTAATTACGCTCATGAGTCTTCAACTGTCTAGACGCATAGGCCACTACTCTTCCCTCTTGCATAAGTACACAACCCAAACCAACATACGACGCATCACTGAAGACTACCAACTCTTTCCCTAACACAAGCTGAACTAAAACAAGAGCTTCGGTTAAGGCTTCTTTCAATTTCTCAAATACTTGTTGCTTGCATCAGTCCACTCAAACCGAACATCCTTATGTAGCAATTTAGTCAACTGAGTTGCAACCTTTGAGAAACCCTCGACAAAGTGTCTATAGTAACTGGTCGAACCTAAGAAACTACGAACTTCGGTCACTGTCTTCAGCGATTTCCAATTCACAAATGCCTCAACTTTCTTAGGATCCACTCGGATTCCCTCGGCTGACACAATATGGCCTAAGAAGACTACTCCCCTAATCCAGAATTCACATTTGCTCAACTTGGCATACAACTGATTGTCTAGCAATTTCTGCAACACCAAACGCGAATATCGGTCGTGATCTTCCTCGGTACGAGAGTACACTAGAATATCATCAATGAACACTACTACAACTGATCTAAGTACTCATGAAATACTCTATTCATCATGTCCATAAAAACTGCCGGTGCATTAGTCAAACCAAAGGGCATCACTGAGAATTCGTAGTGCCCATAATGAGTGCGGAAAAGTGTCTTCGGTACATCTTGGTCTCTTACTTTCAACTGATAATAACCGGATCTCAAATCTATCTTCGAGAACACTAAAGCACCTCTCAACTGATCAAACAAGTCATCAATTCTCGGCAAAGAATACTTGTTCTTCACTGTTAACTTATTTAATTATCGGTAATCGATACCATTCTCAAACTACCATCTTTCTTTTTCACAAACAACACCGGTGCACCCCAAGGTGAAGTACTCGGACGAATGAACCCTCGGTCTATCAATTCCTGAAGCTGCGTCTTCAACTCTTTCAATTCTTTAGGAGCCATTTGGTACGGTGCTATCGATATTGGAGCTAAATCTGAATAAGTCTCAATAACAAACTCTACATCTCTATCTGGAGGCAAACCAGGCAATTCTTCTGGGAACACACTCGGAAAGTCACAAATTGTCCTAACGTCTCGCGGTCGTGCCTCATCCATATTCGGATTCATAACATAGGCTAGGTACGCCTAACAACCTACATCCAACAACTTCTGAGCCTCTAAGGCTGAAACTACATTGGACAAGAACTTAACGTTCTCACCCACTATCACTACCTCGTGACCCTCTAAAAGTTTCAAGGACACACACTTTGTCTCAAAATCTACTCTAGCTATATGCTCTACAAGCCAGTCCGTGCCTAATATTACATCAAAACCATAAAACGGAAATTTCATCATGTCCACAGGAAAAAACATGACCCTGAACCATCAGAGGACATCTTCTGTACATCTTTATGACCACAATTTTCTCATCAAAGGAACTAGTGACATTCCTACCCACATCTAATATCTCAACCGGAATATCTAACAATCTTGCATGCTCACTCAAAATGTACGAATGCGTAAAACCGGAATCAATCAAGGAAAGAAAAGTCAAAGACTGTAACGAGAAATTACCTGCAATCACGTCTGTGTCATTCCTGTCCTCATGGTGTGCATACACTCTAGTTGGCCCACCTCCCTCGTTCTGAACCGCTACAACATGAGCCACATTTCTCTTACCGCCATTTCTAGGCTGAAAGTTACCTCGACCGCGCCCATGACCTCTCTGATGGTCGACAGCTCGTGCAGAAGCTTGTCCATCCCTAGACGGATATGGACAACCGTGCTTCAAATGCGCCCTAGACCTGCAGTTCCAACCAGAACCATAAGTGCCCCAACACTCACCGTAATGAAGTCTACCACACTTGTTGCACTCGGGAGTACAATGCTCAGTCCCTTGGCCGTGATGGCCTCTACCCGGATTACCACCTTCGCGTCTATGGTCATGATGAGGTTTCCTATCCGTGTGCCTCTTGGCACGATCTCTTTCCCAATCAGCATTCCTCTTTCCAGAACTAGATCCACCCTTGCAATTCGTAAGTCCCAAAGACTGCTCGATGTCCTTGTCCCTAGCGACCAATACATCAAAATATATATAGTCAGAAGCCAACATATAGGTCTTCACATCCTGAACCAACCCATAGCGGAAACGCTTACAACGTTTCGCCTCAGTGGGAACTAACTCAGAAGCATATTGACTCAGCCGCACAAACTGCACCTCATAGTCGGACACAGTTAAACCACCCTGAACTAGAGCCATGAACTCTCTCTTCTTCTCATCTAGGTATCGAGGACCTAAGTACTTCTTACGGAAAGCTTTTTTGAAAAACTTCCAAGTAACCTCAGCCTCGGACATACCCGTAGTGATAGTAGTCCACCAAGTATAGGCATCCCCCTGAAGCAAAGAGACAATGCAACCTAACTTATGTGCCTCAGAGCACTTCTTCTGACTCAAGATACGAACTTTGCTCTAAAACCATGCTTCGGAACTCTCGGGTGAAAACCCACGAAACTCAACCCCGCCCAAGCTACGGAGTCGCTCTAACGATAAACCAGAACATGGACCTTGAGGCAATGCTGCAACCCGAACACCCGCTAAAGCTATCTGTATAGCCCCGGCTATAGCCTGAATCAACGGATTCACATCGATACCTGCCTATCCCTGACCAGCCTGGGGTCCAACACCTTCCGCATTCGGTCCACCACCCGGAGGCGGAGGAGGAGGAGGAGGAGGATGCAAGTTCTCTCCTCGCACATCCTCGACATTCTCAATCCGCTCAACCCTCGGCCTTCCCCTCGGTCTCACCATGCCAACAAATGCAAAGCTAAACAACAAAAACAACAAGTGAAATGAATTGGGGTCAGCAAGGAACAAGGTCCAAGGTGCTCAAGTCCTTAAACTTAAAACCACTTACAATAATAGTATACTAGCAATGGGTGTCTTTACTACTTCTCAATCAACAAAAGAATAACCACAAGCATGCTCACAATCACTGTGCAATCACAATCAACAAGCTTACACCATAAACTTACCTTCCTTACCTTTCGGCTTGCGAAAACTCAACGAACCTAGGCGAAACCTAGGCTCTGATACCAACAAATGTAACCCTCTTGACCCGGCCTAGCCGCCAGACCACGCCGAACAGGTTACACGGGGATAACCGAAGTGAAACCCGTTGAGGCTCCACTTCGATTAACAACCCTAGAAGAAAATTCCTTTTTAAGATATCTTGTCTAGATGTTAATAATATCCTATGTTAGAGGACACGCAACGGAAAACACGTATGGATTCAAAATGAGCAAAACGGGCAATTAAGACTTCCTTTTTATCTTTTACAACAGGCCGTATCGATACGCTACGGGACCGTATCGATACTCCTGGACTTGGTCAACTCCCAAAGGCAACCTAGGGAGACTGTATCGATACGCTAGAAGACAGTATCGATACGCTCTCAACGGTCAACTTCTCACGGTCAAAGTACAAATACCGTATCAATACTCTCGGGACCCGTATCGATGCGCCAAAATCTCGTCAATTTCTCAAATTTCCAGAGAGTTTTTGGCGTATCGATACACCCCGGCATATCGGTACGCATAGCCTAAAACAAGGTCCAAAACATAAAACCGTATCGATACAACCCTTGAGCGTATCGATACGCCCTACACTGCAGCACTTGTTTTAGCTGCTAAAAACGCAAGGACTCGACACTAAAGGCATATAACGACCATTCAAGCAACATACAAGCACTCATACAATATAAAGCATCTATGGATAACCATACGAAGCAATTTAAGCATTCAACGGAGCAACATTCATCAAGATAAGAATTCATAGAGGAGACATGCATACAAGCATTCACCAACATAGACAAAAGATAAACTAAAGCATACTTCAACATGTCATAAGGCAATACAAGCCCATAACGACTAAACATACTTGACTAAGCAAAATAACTTGCCATCAACATCACAAAACACAAGGTCATATCCCATTGCTTAAATACTAATTATCAAAGTCTAAACCATACTTGAGTAAACTAAAATTCCCTTGGATCATCCCTTGTTCCCCGAGCTGCTCCGAAGGTCTAAGGGCATGTATTGCTGGAAAAAAGAGAGTAAGTATTTAATCTTAGTGAGCGGTGCTCAAGAGTAACTACAACAATGGAGTTTTAAAACATAGTTTGCTTAAAAACCAAAACCACTTCCAAATCATTTCTACATGCTTGAAACACGCATAGTCGTGCTTTTACCTTCACGTGCATTTACCGAAAACAACTACAAGCCATAAGCTTACCATATGCTCATTCTCATAACACAAGCAAAATAACCCACAATGCATAACTATAAGCATAAGGAAAACAACAACATGCTTAACAAGAGAATAGAGCAAACATGGGTATATTGACATTTAACGTTTTAACCGGATATGCTGATAACTTTCTCAAACCCATTAGATACTTCCGGCGGAATCTCACATCACCGTACTCACTCATCTAGCAATAACATAATTTATGGTGGAATCTCACATCATCGTACTCCTCCTTAGTGGAATCTAACATCATTAAGGCCACGCGCGAATTTTACCTCGAGTGCACTCTAATCCTATTGATCGATCAATTATATCCGGTAACGACCAAACACATGTCAATATACTCAAACACAATCGCAAGCATTACCGATGCTTGGACCACTTACCAAGTCCAATTTCTATGCAAGACATGTACTCACAATGCAAGTATAACACAAATATCACATCTCAGCATGCATAATAAATGCAATTCAACACATTACAACATAGCATGTTCATCTCACATTCAAGAAATCATAAGGCACAATTTTAAATGCATAAACCTTTAAAACTTACTCTCGAGCTTGGATTGGCCTTTCAAGCTCAATCCAAACTCCCAAAACAGTGCCTTAACCACGTTAAGGCTTTTAAAATCGATCCACTCACCAGCCAAAACACAATCGACATCCGGGATGCCGAATCAAGCCTTCGAACTACCTGGATTTCCGTCCACAAAGCCTGAATCCGATTCCACTATTTTGAGCAACCCAAAATCGAACATTAGAACACAAATACACTCACAAACACAACGAAGACTCGGAACTCAACAACCTTGCATCAATACCCAACGATTCAAACCCAAACTTCAGCCAAAACATAGCCAATTTGAACCCAAACTATTGGCAACCGCAACCAACGAATTTACCATCAAAATTCTACCTTTTTACACTCCAAAACATCAATCCAACTCTACCAAACCTTCAGCGGCTAATTAGAGAAAAAACCCAACCAAAAACTCAAGATCTCCAACTCTTAAAATCACCCACAAAACCCATTTCGGGTTCCCCTAAAAAACCCACCATTTTTATGTTATTTTAGAGTTAAAACAAAGATAAAACACTCCCAACTCAGCCTTAAATCAACCCGATGAAAACCCAAAGATTGCTTCACATTTCCAACCAAACTTTGAAAATCAAAATGAGTTTAATCCATGAGTTTTTACAAAAATATCAACATATAAGGCTTAAGGAAGATGAGACCAAGTTAGGAAACCATTTACCATGAAGTTGAGTGGATCAAATGATCGATATAAACCAAGATGGGGGTGAATTGGATTTTTAGACTTTTTGGTAGTGGAATTGACAAATAAAAAGATAGACAAGGGAATTTAGAGTGGTTCAAGTTCCAATCGAACTCTACATCCACTACCTTAGCTTCACTAAGAATTTTCAACAATTCCACTAATTGCTCTTCCCTTTTTCTAGGCTAAGGAGGTAACCGTTACAATATCGGTCAAATTTTCTACCCAAAGTTTGATCCAATCCTCACACAAGAATTACAAAAAAGTTGATGGCTAAACAAGTATCTCTCAATACACAAAGTAGCCCAATTACAATCACTCAACCCAATTTGAAAGGATAAGAATGGAAAATACAATTTTACAATTAGGGTTTACAAGAAATAATGGGATTTAGACTCAATTGCTTGAATTTGATGTTTGGATGTTTCTTTAAGATCAATAGTTGTTGCTGAAGCTTTTAGAGGTCCTTTTTATACCTTCTCATTAAATTCTAGCCGTTGTGGTTGTTGCATTCATCAATAGAGCCGTTGGGATGTTATTTTCCCTCCATAAATGCAGTCTGCAACCTCTCGTTTCGAAACACCCGATCCTATTTCGAAACAGTCCAAAAAAGAAAGAGTCGTTGGGGTGCATTAAAGAGACTGTACCGAAACGGGCACGAACGTTTCGATACGCTAAGAGCCAATTTCGAAACTCGTTTCGAAACACTTTGCCATTGTCAAGGTCTGTATCGAAACGACTTAAAAGTATTTCGATACACCTTAACAACAAGTATAAAATCAGTTAAAAACTTCAACGGTCATATTTTTAAAATCAGGTTTGAATGATGTTTCAAAACGATTGAGGTCGTTTCGATACTGTTGTATCGAAACGGGTGAAACCGTTTCGATGTACTTAAGCCGTTTCGAAACCCGTTTCGAATCTAAGGTTCACAGTTTCAAAACCGTTTCGATACACGTTCCAAAACACAGGTTCACAGTTTCAAAGTGTTCCGGAACGCCTAAGGCCGTTCCAAAATGATGACTCGAAAATCACTGTTTTGGCTTCAAGAACGCTTAGAAAAGTTTTGACAAATTGAGTTTTTAACTTAACCATTTTCATTTAAACATATAGAGAGGTTTGAGGACTTAAAAATTCGTTTTCTCATTTTCAATTTAGTCCTTAAATTCTTTAGTTATATCAAAATGAATTTATCAGTTTCACAATCTCACTCTTTTTGATATAACAAAACCAAAGTTAGAATTTGTAAGAGTTTTGAAAATCTTGAATACATTCTAATTCCCCCTCAATTTAATATGGGTTTTAAAGTTTTAAAAAGATTTAAATCCAAGTTTTAAAATTCAAAAACACTTAAAACGAATTTTGGCTCGTAGATTACTTCTCCCCCTTTTTGTTAGATAAAAAATTATTAAACAATGCTCAAAGAGACGAAACAAGGTTAAAAGCAATAAGCAACATAATATAGATTCATAGAATTCAAATATCCAAAACATAAAACTGAAACAATAAGGTTCAAAGTTGAATCCCAAACAAAGTAATCAAAGCATAGGTTCATAAAACATAAAGGAAATAATGATGCAAACTTAGTCCTAATATGATAAGCTAATATGATATGACATGAAAATCCTAAGCCCCGTCGTCGTCATCATCACCATCCAAGGAATCATCACCGTTCCTAGCTTGAGAGCGACGAAAAGCCATCCATTGATCATAGAAGGTAGAGAATGACAGGTTCATAGATTGATGTTGATTCTCAAGGGAGGTGAGACGATCCTCCACGGATTGCAACCGAGTATTTATAGCATCAAGACCCGACTCCATTGTGTTGAACCGCTTGGTGAGAAAAGCCAAAATACCTTCATTGTTAGGACCCGTAGCTTGTGGTTGAGGTTCAACTTGAGGTGGAGGGGCATCCCTATTAACTCGTACCCATTGGCCATTGTTGGTGTAATGGAATTCGGACTTGTGGAGAGAAGCTTCACCAATATTTTGCTTACGGGGTTCCGGAGAGTCATAAGTGCAATCAAGTTTGAGCACCCCAAAGATATGGCTCAAAACAGTCCCATATGTGAAGGATTTGAAAGCATCGGTTTCACGAAGCTTCACATTGTTGACCATTTCGGCAAACATAATCTTAACAAGATTTGGGCGCTCTCCGCGACGAAAACATTCAAGCAAAAAATAATCTACTTGACGAACGTGAGAGAATTTACCTCCGGAGGGGCGAATAAACCACGAGATCACCAAGTGGAGGAACCTATCATGAGCATCCAAGGCAAGCACGGAACCGGTGTGAGAACCAAAATGAGTCTCATTCTCAATGCCTTCGTTCTTAAGACCAAAAGTAGTCTCTAAATAAGGGATGTCGATGACAATCTTCTTCCCCAAGATAAGAGACTCAATGCCAATAACTTCAGTGTGGTCTTTATTATTAATAAGTTGGGCTTTCGAGTAGAAGATGAGAACCATGTGCTTGTAGCAAATATCCAGGATACTCAAGAAACTAATGAAGCCCCATTCTTGTAAATGGTTGAGATAACGGAAGTGAAAGCGCTCTGAGTCAAGAAAAGAGATGTCAACAACACGCTCACGACGAACGACAATCTCCTTGACATAAGTGAAACGCTCCTTCATCACGGTAGTTCTGAGACTCTTGAGAAAAAGTTGGGTAAGGTTGGGATGGATAGCGGCTTGGTTTGAAGCTTCACCCGATTGAGGTGCCTTACGTTTCTTGTTAGAGGGTTCCATTGAAAAATCCTAAAAACATAAAGCAAGCAATTATTAATAAAAATTGAAGTGTATGCATGAAAATCCTTAATTCAATCCATTTGCAAATCCCACTTAGGTTAAAAAAACTTTTAAGAACATAGATACAAAAAAATTAAGAGAAAACAATTTAAAAAAACAGTAAAAAAATACGAATGAAAAATTATATATTCGAATAAATTTTTTTAAGATTTGATTTTTTTTAAACATTTGAAAACCTAAGTAGCAAAACACATAATCTATACAAAATTAAAATTTTCTAACCTAGGATTCGAATAAAAATTGAAGGAAAAAGAAAAGGATGAAAATATACCTTAGATTGGGATTTTGGATGAATAGATGGAAAAACTTGCACAAGATTGTTGATGCTTGCTTAGACTTGAGTTTGTGTGTAAAACCCTCAAGATTTGATGAAAAACAATGAGGTTTGGAGGGTTTTTATAGGGAAATCGGGTTAGGGTTTTTAGGGTTTTGAAAGAGTTTTAGTTAAAGTGAAATTTTAAACATTAAAAGCCCTCTTTAAAGATGTCCGCATACCCGTTTCGGAACAGGGCTCAACCGTTCCGAAACACGAGCACCGAAACGTTGACTGACGTTTCAAGTCCAGCTGATCGTTTTGATACAGATTTGACCGTATCGAATCCCACGTTGACTCGTATCGAAACATGTTTCAATACACCCCTTGGCAATAGTAAAAACGTTTCGAAACCCTGTGAAGGCGTTTCAAAACACCCTTCTCTCAGATGGATTTTTAAGGTACCTGTATCGAAACCGTTGGACCCGTTTCAATATACCTGGGCCTGGAAGTGTAGATGAGGCTCTAAAATTGTAGAAAAATGGATTTTATGAAGTCCTAATTTGCATGAATGACATGAATGAGCAGGAAAGACATGTATAAACAAAAACATACTCCCCCTAACTATTAGCATGGATGGAATTAGGAGTAAAAACACATAATCATGGCATTTTCAAGAGATCAAGCAATTTAAGCACAAAAAGGGTCCTAAAAGGTCAAGATAGGCTAGTTAGACCTAACTCTCTCCTAAGGGACCAAAAATGCTCTTTATCTAAAGGCTTTGTAAAGATGTTCGCTAGTTGGTTTAAGGTGTCAACATACTCTATAACAACATCTTCCTTAAGGACATGATCTCTAATGAAATGATGTCTTATTTCTATATGTTTGGTTCTAGAGTGTTGGATGGGATTTTTATCAAACATATGGCACTAGTGTTATCACACTTAAGGGGTATGGTTTCAACTTTAATACCATAATCTAAGAGATGTTGCTTCATCCAAAGGACTTGAGCACAACAATAAGGATATGTACTCGACTTCGGTGGTAGAAAGAGCTACATTATTTTGTTTCTTAGAGAACCAAGATATGAGCATACTACCTAAGAATTGACAAGTTCCCGAAGTACTTTTCCTATCGATTTTACATCCCCCATAATCCTCATCCGAATAAGCATGAAGGTTGAAGGTGGAGTCTCTAGGGTACCAAAGACCTAAACAAGGGGTATCTCTAAGGTACCTAAAGATTCTCTTAACGGCTATAAGGCGAGACTCTCTAGGACTAGCTTGAATCCTAGCACACAAGCAAACACTAAACAAGATATCCGGTCCACTTGTGGTAAGGTAAAGCAATGATCCAATCATAGAACGGTAAAGCTTAGAGTCAACACACTTACCTCCTTCATCTTTGTCAAGCTTTGTAGATGAGCTTATAGGTGTGGCTTGAGGCTTTGCATTCTCCAAGCCAAACTCCTTGAGCATATCCTTAATTTACTTTGCTTGATTGATGAAGGTGCCATCCTTCCTTTGCTTGATTTGGAGTCCCAAAAAGAATGAGAGCTCCCTCATCATGCTCATCTCGAATTCACCTTGCATTAACTTAGCAATCTCTTTGCAATGACATTTATTAGTAGATCCAAAAATAATATCATCAACATAAATTTGTACTACTAAGATGTCATTTTTATACCTTTTTTATAAAAAGTGTAGTGTCCACCTTACCTTTTTCAAAACCTTTTTCAATCAAAAAGTTTGAAAGTCTTTCATACCAAGATCTAGGAGCTTGTTTTAAACCATAAAGTGCTTTAGTAAGTTTGAAAACATGATTTGGAAATTTTGAGTCTTCAAAACCCGGTGGTTGTTCCACATACACTTCCTCATTTATAAAACCGTTTAAAAATGCGCTTTTAACATCCATTTGAAAAGGCTTGAAATCATGATAACATGCATGTGCAAGCAACATCCTAATGGCTTCCATTCTAGCTACGGGAGCATAGGTTTCATCAAAATCTATTCTCTCTTCTTGAGTGTAACCTTGTGCTACTAATCTAGCTTTATTTCTCACAATGTTACCACTCTCATCTAGTTTGTTCCTAAAGACCCATTTAGTTCCTATAGTAGATTGATTACTAGGTCTATCAACTAATGTCCAAACATTACTTCTCTCAAATTGATTTAACTCTTCTTGCATAGCCATAATCCAAAAATATTTTTTTATATTCTTAGGCTTTATGCATGAGATAAATGCAACATGGTTCATAAGTTTAAGAGAAGATCTAGTGGTTACCCCCTTGGATGGATCACCTAAGATTTCACCGTCTTTGAGATAGTTGAACTCCCTTGGGTAGCTCACTTTCTTTTCCTCAAGAGCCAAGTCCTTCGAGGCTTCAAGAGGTGGATCTTGTGTATCCTCGTCTTTTGTTGGAATCTCATCCTCATTTGAAGTTTGTTCTCCATCAAAGGCATTTATGATTCCTACATCATTATCATCACAAGAATCCTTCCTTGGAAGGAGGTTATCATCGAATACAACATGTATAGATTCTTCTACTACTAAATTTCTATTGTTAAATACACGATTGACTTTAGAGGTTAAGAAATATCCTATGAAAATAGCTTCATCACTTTTTGCATCAAATTTACCTAAGTTGTCTTTTCCATTATTTAAAACAAAACACTTGCAACCAAATGGATGAAAATATATAATGTTAGGCTTTTTAGATTTTAAAATCTCATATGGTGTTTTCTATAAAATTGGCCTAATCATTACTCGGTTTACAATGTAGCAAGCGGTGTTTGTGGCTTCCGCCCAAAAATATTTAGGCAAATTGTTTTCACAAAGCACGGTTCTACCCATTTCTTGTAAAGTTCTATTTTCCTCTCAACTACCCCATTTTGTTGAGGAGTTCAAGGAGCCAAAAAATTGTGGCTAATACCATTTTTATTTAAAAACTCTTCAAACCCTAGATTTTGAAATTCGGTTCCATGATCACTTCTTATATGAGAAATTCTAAGTTCAAGATCATTTTGGGTTAATTTTGAAAATGTGATGATTTTTTCTAAAGCCTCATCTTTAGTACTTAAAAATAGAACCCATGTAACACCCCAATTTTGGGCTTAGAAGTTTAAGGTCTGAACCGGACCGGTCTGATTTTCGGTTCGAATATAAAAAGTGGTTTTAGGGAAAGCCTAGTTCGGGATGCTTTAAAAATATGGAAAATATCTAAAAATCCTCTTTCAATATATATAGGAGAGTGGTGGAATCAATTTTACAAAATAAGGTTTGGAAGTGCGACATTTTGAAATAGTGACTAAAATGCGATTTTCGAAAAGTTCAGTGGTGACTGTTTTGTAAGGATTGATCCTTTGAATTTTTAAGGAGATAATTTACCCAAGATTGATTTCTCCAGATTTTTCTTAGATTTTAATGATTTAATTAATGTTTAATTAATTAAAGGAAAAATGGAAAACCAATCTTTAGATTTTCATAACTAACTTTTGTTAAAAACTTTCTCATCTCGTTTTCTCTCAAAATTCCCTCATCCAAACACATTTCTATTGATTTTCACACCAAATGATGAGGTTTCAATCATCAATTGATTCCTAATCCTTTCTACATCAAATCCTATTGTTTTGCTTATTGGATTTTCAAGGAAAATGTCTCTAATCAAGGAGAAATCTACATTTAGAGGTAAGGATGTTCTTCTCCTCTAAATACTCAGTTCTTTACTGAAATTCTCAAGTTCTCAACCCTTAAATTAATTTTTATAAATGGATTTAATGTTATGAACTTGATTTTGGCTTAAAACTCAAGATTTGGAAGAAATCTTGAAGAAATTCGTGGTGATTGTTTGGGCTCTGTTTTGAGATGGATTTTAAATGTATTTTGGATGTTTAATGATGTGTAATTGAGGTTTAATCAATGCAATCCCGAATAGGTTGAATTTCCTAAGTTTTTTCTTGTGAAAATGGTGGTTTTTGGGGTGATCTTGGTGTTCTGTTATAGCTGGAGGTATAAGGACGAGTTTAGGTTCATTTTGGATGTTAATTGATGTTTAGGAACGGTTAGAAGTGATGGATCTTGGTCGGGTTATGATGTGGAAGAGTTTGGAGGTGATTTCGGTTGTGTTTGGTAGCCGAAATGTTAGATTTGGTTAGAGCAGCGAGTTTTGGTGTAATGGCTGAAGATTTCAATGCATGATGATGCATTAATCCTCTGCTTTGATGTGTTTAAAACAGGGGAGGCATCTTCGGATACTTGTGGTGTTGATCCGGAGGCTTGATCGGCGTTTCGGCAAGCTTGCGAAACGGAATTGGTGAGTGAAGTTGGGATTTCCAGCTTTGTAATGAATGTTTGAAGGTTTTGGGAGCTTAGTTTAAGTCTAACCAACTTAACTAAGCTCAAGAGTAAGTTTTCGGGAAAACTCTCTCTCTTAGATGAACCATGAGATGGTTGGATGCATTGTATTTAAATTGCATGTTTAAATTCTGTTTTGAAAACATGTTTTAGCATGATTAATGCTGGTTTTGAAAGCCATGTGTTGAAGGATGCTCAAGGTAAGAGATCCTTGGTTTGATATTAGTAAATGCGGTTTTGATGCATAATGATGCATGATGGTTTAATGGCTTTGATTAATGCTTTAAAACAGTGGAATATTGATGATAAATGATGTATATTGGCAAGTGATGTGTTGGTTTTAAAGTTCTTGAATCGGATATAGTTAGCCGGCTATAGGATTGGGTGCACCGTGAATAGAGTCGCCTTGGATGTTGAGGGGTTGTAATTGTACCGTAAACTCCATCCAAGTACACTAACGAGATGGTTAAGATCACAATGGTGGTTAAAAGTCCATGTGTGGATCTTGTGTTGTGTGTCTTGTGTTCTCGTTATTGATGTTATACAACTACCGATGAGTGATGTTGAGGGGTTGTGACTGTACCGTTAGACTCCATCACGGGTGTTGAGGGGTTGTGATTGTACCGGTAAACTCCACCTTGTGTGTTCGGTAGTGTGTATGAAGCGTAAGGGACAACGCTTGTAATCCGCGTATCCGATTGTGTTTTATGTTGTAAATGGTTATGGATTATCACTTGGAAGCCAATATGACATGTTGATTCAAATGAAGCAGGAGATGCTTGTTTATGTATGCAAGGTTGCATGAGTAATGATGTTTATGTGATGGAAGGCTTAATCTAAAAGTGTTTTATAAAATGCATTATTGTGTTGTTTCTTAGAGCATGCCTCACTAAGCAATTGTGCTTACGCTCTCTCTCTTGAACCAATAATGCAGATAATTTAGGTGTTTAAGGGCAACAAGGAGGCTAAGAATCCAAGGGAAGGCTAAGCTCATGTATGGTGATGTTTTCACAAAACTATTTGTTTTTGATATTTGGCAATGGGAACCTAGGATGTGATTGGGAGATGTTTTGGACTCCCTAGTTGTGGCATGATGCCTTAAATGATTTGGAATTGTAAATGGCCATTTTGATGCTTGTTTTGGTGCTTTGATGGTTGTTTGGCTTTGGATATTAGGGTGCATACCTATAGTCTTGTGGTTTTCCTTGTTTGATATCATGCATGTGTTTTGGTGTTGCAAACATGTACCTTATATGTATGTTGACTTGTTGGTATGATTAGGAAGTCATTAGGATGTGTTTGAGTGGTTTAATGTGTGAAAAACCAGCAAATTATGCAACTTCTGGGTAGTCCGTATCAGAACGGGCACTAGCGTTTCGAAACGGGGGCCTGTAATGGCCTTCGTGCATCGAAACGGATGGAGGCCGTTCCGAAACATTTTGGCCACTGCGAGGCCCTGTTCCGATACAGGTCTCGGAACGAACTCGAGTTTCGAAACGGTCAACCCCGTTTCGAAACAGATGACCGTTGGGCACTGATTTGAATGGTTTAAGGTTTGCAAGCTTTACGTTTTAGTCCTGAATATTGTATTTGCAATTGCTTGAGTTTGAGATGTCCGTTTAAAGTGGAATTTGACAGAGAATCATGTAATATGATTAATTAAGTATTGGTAATCTTAAAATCAGTTAAGTCCTCCATCTTTCCAGAATTTACATTTTGGTCCCTAATATTTGTAATTTGTGCAATTGAGTCCCTTATTGTGATTTGTTCGCTTTGCTTTTCAGGTATGTGTTTCTCAAGAGTACGCTTAGGGTTAATGTGCATCTAGATAAGATTAAAAAGAAAAAAAGGGTCGTTAACCAAGGTTGACTTTCGGGTTGACTTTGGTTTTCCCCGTGTAATCTTCGTAGTTCGGGTCAACCGTCTAGGCTGGGCTAAGGGGTTACATTTGGTGGTATCAGAGCTGAGTTCTCGAATAAATGGGAATGGTTATATGGGTGATGTATGTATGATTGCATGATATGCCTTTTAAATGAAAGTATGATGTGTGGTTTGTAAGCATGTTGCAATTGTGATGTTATGCTGTGTTCAAGCATGTTAGAGGAACCCATTGCCATATCAAAACTAATGAAAGGAATTGTTTTATTTTAAAATGAGCTTGAGTACTTGGATTTCTTACCTTGTTGAGCCTAATTATGTTTATTGCATTGTGTCAGTGCATTGTTTTAGTGAATGAGACCTCGTAGAGAGACGAGAATTAATACGCGAGCTATGGCTCAGAACGAGAATGAGAACAATGCTGATAATGTTGTGGATATACCTCCTCCTCCTGGTGGTGGACCGCCCGGTGGTGGTGGTGCTGGAGGTGATGGAGCTGGTGTTGGTGCCTGTGCTGGGGTCGTTGGACCTGAGGCTGTGCAGGGGCAAGCTGCTCCTGACATGACTGTGTTGATACAAGCTATTGCTGGAGCCTTTCAGGCAGCAGTAGCTGGAGCTCATGGAGCTGGGCATCAGGGTGATGCTAATGCGAGATTACCTTTGGAACGTCTGTGCAGTCTGGGAGGGACTGAGTTCAGAGGTTTATCTCCTGAGGGTTCTGAATCTTGGTTGGAAAGCACCAAGAGAATATTGGGACAAATGAACTGCAATGATGTGCAGAAGTTAGGATGTGTGGTATCGCTGTTACATGATGATGCGTATACCTAGTGGACGACCACTGTCTCCGGGATGGAGGAAGCTGATGTGACTTGGACGTTCTTTCTAAACACATTCAAGTGGATGTATCTAGGTGTGCGATACCTGGATGAAAAGAAAAGAGAATTCATGTCTCTTGTGCAAGGAAGCATGACAGTGGCTGAGTACGAGATCCAGTTTGTCCGTCTCAGTCAATACGCACCTGAGCTTATCCCTGATGAGCGGGAGAGGTGTGAGCGTTTCCGATATGGTTTGGTGACAGACGTAAAGACATTTATGCTTGCAGCTGAGTATACGGATTTTGATGTGCTGGTTAGTAGAGCGAAGGACATTGAGCAGAACCTGGGTTTGTCTTCCAGGAGTGCTGGTTCTGGCTTGGGCAAGAGGGCTGCTGAGTATAGTTCCGGTGATGGACGGAACAAGAGAGGACGGGATAAGAGGTATCAGTCTTCTGCTAGGCGTGGTAATGGAGGGCATGGTGCACCTGTTCAGGGAGACAGGGCGAGAGCTGATCAGAACACGTGTTGGGCGTGTGGATCGCGTGGTCATTTGAGGCGTGATTTTCCTCGAGCAGCGAGGGAGGTGCAGGCTCCTGTGGCAGTGACTGCTAATTCGTGCTGGAATTGTGGTTCGGCAGACCACATGAGGAGGGAGTGTCCTTTGTTGGCCGGTGGTGGTCAGGGACGTGCTCTTGGGGTTGTTGCACCACAAAGAGGTCGTGGGCGCGGCCTTGGTAACTTCCAGCGCAGAGATGATGGTGGAAGGAATGTGGCACATGTGGTGGCTGTCCAACCTGAGGGTGGTGGCCAGGCTCGAGTGTATGCGCAGCGAGAGGGGAGAAATGACACGGATGTGATCGCAGGTACCTTTACTTTGCAATCCTTGTCATTACTTTCCTTGATTGATTCTGGATCTACACACTCATACATATTGCGTGAACATGCTCAATTGCTTGGTTTGCCTGTTGAGTCTTTAGATATTGGTATGCGTATAACTAGCTCTTTTGGTGAGACCGTTGTGACACGGAAGTTGTATAGAAGATGTCCTTTGGTTGTGCAAAATCATGTTTTTCATGTTGATCTCATGGAATTGCCATTCTATGGTTTTGATGTAATCCTTGGTATGGATTGGCTTGTTGAACATCGAGCTGTGGTGGATTTTGAGAACAAGCGAGTTTCGTTGAAGCTTACGAATGATTATGAGGTAGTGGTGGTAGTTGAGAATGTGAAGTTTCTTGACAATGTGGTGTCTACATTGGAAGCAAGCCGAATGTTGAGGCAAGGTTGTGAAGCCTACCTAGCCTTTGTGATGAATCCTAGCTCTAAGGAGTTGCGAGTTCAAGATATCAGGACTGTGCGAGAGTTTCCTGGTGTGTTTCCGAAGGAGTTGCCTGGGTTGCCTCTTAATCGAGAGGTGGAGTTTGGAATTGAGCTGTATGAAAACACAACTCCGGTGTCCATTACTCCTTATGGAATGGTACCTAAGGAGTTGAAGGAGCTGAAGACGCAACTTCAGGAGTTGCTTGATCGTAGTTTCATTCGGCTGAGTGTGTCACCTTGGGATGCACCGGTCTTGTTTGTGAAGAAAAAGGATGGCACTATGAGAATGCGCATCGATTACCGTCAGCTGAACAAGTTGACTATCAAGAATCGGTATCCATTGCCGAGGATTGATGATCTTTTTTATCAATTTCGGGGAGCGGATGTGTTCTCTAAGATTGACTTAAGGTCAGGGTATTACCAGTTGAAGGTGAAGGATGTGGATGTGCCAAAGACAGCCTTCAGAACGAGGTATGGGCATTATGAGTTCCTTGTGATGTCGTTTGGTTTAACGAATGCTCCTACAGCTTTTATGGACATGATGAATAGAGTGTTCCATGAATATTTGGACAAGTTTGTTGTGGTGTTCATTGATGATATTTTTGTGTACTCTCGCACTGAGGGAGAGCATGAGAGGCATTTGAGGATTGTGTTGCAGGCTCTGTTGGAGAACCAGCTTTATGCTAAGCTAAGCAAGTGTGAATTCTGGCTCAGGGAAGTTGTGCTCCTTGGTCATGTGGTTTTTGCTGAGGGGATTCGTGTTGATCCTCAGAAGATTGAGGCAGTGATGAATTGGAAGCCTCCTAAGTCTGTTCCTGAAGTCCGAAGTTTCCTTGGTTTGGTGGGATACTATCGGAGGTTCGTGGATGGATTTTCAAAAATTGTTGCACCTTTGACGAAGTTGTTGCAGAAGGATGTCAAGTATGAGTGGACGAAAGTGAGACAGCAGGCTTTTGAGAAGATTAAGGCAGCTTCGACGCAAGCTCCTATCTTGGTTCAGCCTGAATCAAGGAAAGAGTTTGCGGTGTACAGTGACGCATCCTATGTTGGTTTGGGGTGTGTGTTGATGCAAGAGGGTAAGGTGGTGGCTTATGCATCGCGCCAGTTGAAGGTACATGAGCACAACTATCCTACGCACGATATAGAGTTAGCTGCAGTGGTCTTTGCTTTAAAAATTTGGAGACATTACTTGTATGGTGAGAAGTGTACTGTGTACACGGATCACAAAAGTTTAAAGTATCTGATGTCTTAGAAAGAGTTGAATCTTAGGCAACGACGTTGGGTGTAGTTGCTTAAAGATTATGATCTGACGATCGAGTACCATCCGGGAAAAGCTAATGTTGTAGCGGATGCCTTGAGTAGGAAGGTGGCAGTGGAGTTGATGGCTATGTTTGCCAGCTTGAGCATTTCACGAGATGAAGGTCTTGTTGCTGAATTGCAAGTGAAACCATCCTTGGTTCAGTTGATAAAGGATAAGCAGTTGTTGGATGATTCCTTGGTGCCACATGTTCAGGATATTGCTGAGGATAGGCCATCGGATTTTTGTTTTAATGATGATGGAGTTTTATGTTTTGGGAGTTGGATAGTAGTGCCCAATGATGCCGAGTTGAGGCGTGCTATTCTGACTGAAGCTCATAGTAGTCCTTTTGATATGCACCCTGGTAGTACTAAGATGTATCGTGATCTTAGAGATGAGTACTATTGGGTGGGATTAAAGAAAGATGTTGTTGAGTATGTGAGCAAGTGCATGGTTTGCCAGTGAGTTAAGGCTGAGCATTAGTTTCCTTCTGGGTTGTTGCAACCGTTGAGGATTCCTGAGTGGAAGTGGGAAAGGATTACCATGGACTTTGTGTCTGGTTTGCCTTTGTCGCCATCGAAGAAGAATTTGGTGTGGGTGATTGTGGATCGCCTCACGAAGTGTGCGCATTTCTTACCTGTGCATACTACGTACACATTGGATAAGCTTGCAGAGTTGTACATTGCTGAGATTGTGCGGCTGCATGGTGTGCCAAATTCGATCGTGTCGGATAGAGATTCGAGGTTTAGATCGCGTTTCTGGGAGTGTTTACATCAGGCTTTGGGTACACGACTGAATTTCAGTACTTCTTATCATCCACAGACGGATGGACAGTCTGAGCGTGTTATCCAAGTGTTGGAAGATATGTTGAGGTGCTATGTGATTGAGTTTCAAGGCTCTTGGGAGAAGCATTTGCCTTTGGTGGAGTTTGCTTATAACAATAGCTACCAGGAAAGTATTCAAATGGCACCTTATGAAGCCTTGTACGGGAGGAAGTGCATAACTCCTCTTTGTTGGGCTGAAACAGGTCAGAAGTTGGTTTCAATGCCAGCTTTGTTGAAAGGAACCACCGAGAAGGTGAAGCTCATTTGTGAGCGATTGAAGGCAGCTTTCGATCGACAAAAGTCTTACGCGGATTTGAAGCGTAAGGAGATTGATTATGCGGTAGGTGACCGTGTTTTTTTGAAGGTTTCGCCTTGGAAGAAGGTGATGAGGTTTGGTCGAAAGGGTAAGTTGAGCCCTAGGTACATTGGACCATACGAGGGGATTGAACGTGTGGGTCCTGTTGCGTACTAGTTGAGGTTGCCGCAAGAGTTGGAAAAGATTCATGATGTGTTTCATGTCTCTATGCTTCGGAGGTATAGATCGGATCCTTCGCATGTTATGCATGTGGAGGAAGTGGAGTTGAACCCAGACTTGACCTATGATGAGGAGCCGGTGGAAATTCTGGATTCAGACAGTAAAGTTCTTCGAGGCAAGACCATTGATTTGGTAAAGGTGTTGTGGAAGCATCGTGGTGTTAAGGAAGCCACATGGGAAAGGAAGGATGACATGAAGAATCAGTTTACGTACCTCTTTCCTCCAGGTAAATTTCGAGGATGAAATTTCTTAAGGGGGGAGAGTTGTAACACCCCAATTTTGGGCTTAGAAGTTTAGGGTCTGAACCGGACCGATCTGATTTTCGGTTCGAATATAAAAAGTGGTTTTAGGGAAAGCCTAGCTCGGGATGCTTTAAAAATATGGAAAATATCTAAAAATCCTCTTTTAATATATATATATATATATAGGAGAGTGGTGAAATCAATTTTACAAAATAAGGTTTGGAAGTGCGACATTTTGAAATAGTGACTAAAATGCAATTTTTGAAAAGTTCAGTGGTGACTGTTTTGTAAGGATTGAAACTTTGAATCTTTAAGGAGCTAATTTACCCAAGATTGATTTCTCCAGATTTTTCTTAGATTTTAATGATTTAATTAATGTTTAATTAATTAAAGGAAAAGTGGAAAACCAATCTTTATATTTTCATAACTAACTTTTGTTAAAAACTTTCTCATCTCATTTTCTCTCAAAATTCCCTCAGCCAAACACATTTCTACAGCAACATTTCTATTGATTTTCACATCAAATGACGAGGTTTCAATCATCAATTGATTCCTAATCCTTTCTACATCAAATTCTATTGTTTTGCTTATTAGATTTTCAAGGAAATTGTCTCTAATCAAGGAGAAATCTACAATTAGAGGTAAGGATGTTCTTCTCCTCTAAATACTCAGTTCTTTACTGAAATTCCCAAGTTCTCAATCCTTAAATTAAGTTTTATAAATGGATTTAATGTTATGAACTTGATTTTGGCTTAAAACTCAAGATTTGGAAGAAATCTTGAAGAAATTCGTGGTGATTGTTTGGGCTCTGTTTTGAGATGGATTTTAAATGTATTTTGGATGTTTAATGATGTGTAATTGAGGTTTAATCAATGCAATCCCGAATAGGTTGAATTTCCTAAGTTTTTGCTTGTGAAAATGGTGGTTTTTGGGGTGATCTTGGTGTTCTGTTATAGCTGGAGGTATAAGGACGAGTTTAGGTTCATTTTGGATGTTAATTGATGTTTAGGAATGGTTAGAAGTGATGGATCTTGGCCGGGTTATGATTTGGAAGAGTTTCACTACAACAAATTTATCGATTTGTGACGAAATTTCAAAATGACATTGTGTATAACGTCACAGAATATACTATAAGCGTGACGATTATTTTTTTCGTCACATTTTGTGATTAATGGTGTATCTTCTATGACAATTTAATAAAATGTCATTAATTTTCGTCACTATATATTTGGAGCCAAAATTTGCCTCTAAAAATTTTGGTGGGAAATGTTTCAATGACGTTTAGACAAATGGTGACGTTGTAAAATCGTCTCCAATAAAATGGAAGTATTAGTGACGATTTCTTATTATGATGACTTGCTTGAATTGGTGACATTGTAAATTTATCGCTATTAAGTTTTATTTGTAACAAATTGATTCGTCATGTTTTATAGTAAGATATAAAAGGCGATGTTTTATTCATGCCCCAAAACTGGTTTAACATGAAGAAATTTTATCACTCATTGTAATATTTTTTTTGTGTGTTTTATATGACAATTTAAAAAACATCATGTGATTGTATCACTTAATATTTGTTGCATGAAGAAATTAAATGATTTTATATCGTGTTGTATCACCTTGTCGCGGGTTTTTATTGTAATAAGATAAATACTCATAAGAGAATAACGAATTTTTAATGTAACAAGGTAATTGAGAACTTTTGATTTCTACAACATCTAAGAAAATGTCAAGCAATTTGTTAATAACTACTTATACAAAATATTGAAAAATTTTAAATTTTGCATTTTTCTACTTTTTTTTCAAGATAATAGTCTTAAAATAAAATACAACGCACAAAATAACTCATTTATCTAGCATCTAGGATAAGATTGGTTCTTATGGTTTGTTATAGTTTATTCAATTAAAATAAGAATATTAGCTAAAACGTAAAAAAATTAATTTAACTGCAAAAAAATATTCTTACAAATAACTATTATTGAAGATATCGATTGAATTCGATAATAAACATCTTTAAAAGTTTGAACCATAGGTAAAACTAATAAATTTGGGCCTCAAACTTTTGAAATGGTGAGGAAAATGGCATAAATTGTGACAATTAAAATTATGATTCCTCTAAGTTTAGAGCCCTTTTAAACGAATTTTAACTGTTGAAGAGTTAAACCTTCAATTTACCCTATTGTTTAATCAATGTACAAATAAGATTAGAACCTCCGTTGTTTTTTTTAATACATGTAACCCTAGCCGCCTTTTCATCACTGCCTGAAACCCTTGTCCTTCTTCTAATCGGTTGTCGCTGTATTTGTTTTCAACTTTTTTTTTGTTTCTATCGTCGATGGCATCAAAAAGCATCGTCCAACCGTACATTCACCAATCTTATCATCTAACTTTACCTGCAATGGACCAAGAACGCTAGAAGAAAAAAGGAAAAGGAGGGATGATGGGGAGAGCGAGAGTGAGGTAAAGTCTTACTTTAATCTAAAGTTGAGTTGTTTTGTGGTTATGTTCGCATTTTTCTTATAAATTTCTAGTCGATACTCTCAGTAATAATATTAATTATTTTATTAATTTTTTGAGGAGTTATGTTTCATTTGTTCTCATTTCTTGTTGCTGTAAAAAACAAAAAAAAAATCATGCTTCGTTTTAAAGGGTATGCAATTGACATTGATGCTATATGCTTGTTTGTATTTTTTGAATTGATTAGTTATTCACAAGGTCAATGCATCCATTTGATATTGTTATGTAGTAATACTTAGCAAGGTGGTTAGTTAACTGTTCTTGGTAAAGTAATTATAATGTGAAATCTTGGATTCAGTTTCAGTTCATTTTAATGATTTCCACTTAATAAAAGAAATGCCATAAGATATCTTTGAATTTTGGCAGATTACTAATACAATGTTTGAACAAAAAAAATTAAAGACAACATATGCTATGCAAATCCCCTCAATCTACCTCTCATTGTTGTTTGGGCAGCCTTCCTCACACCTCTTTGGTTCGTTGCAGCCCTCTAACCACAAACCCTTATGCCGTCGAACCTCCATGACCAAGAGCCAATGGGTACCAAGAAGATAAGCAGAGGCTTGGAATCAGTGGACCAGATTTGGGGGCATGTTTTAGTCATTTTTTAGGAAAGGGTCAAATTGTAATTTGAAAACATAGTGTATTAGGTATTATTATTATTTTTAAATATAGTGCTTTACTGTAATTTGTAAAAAATATGAGCTTTTGTTGTAATTTTAAAAAAACATAGGTCATTGTTGTAATTATTAGTACTTTGTCCTTTATTATAATTTTCTAAAGTTTTGGCATTTATTTTAATTTATAAAAAGTGATGGCCTTTATTTTAATTTATAAAGAGTGATGGACATTATTGTAAATTTCGTAAATTCTTTTGGTTTAGTTATAATTTATATAAAAAATTAGATCTTTATTATAATTTTACGATTTTATATTTTAATAAAGAAACTTTAAAATTTTTAATAAATAAATTGTGACGATATTTATTTTGTCACTTTTACAAAAAAATATTATTATAGTGACGATACGAATGATTAATGACGAAATTTTATATTATTTGGTGACATAATTAGTTGTCATTAAAAACAAATTATAAGGTGACGTTATGCATAAATGTCACTATATATTTAGCAATACGTGACGAAAAAAGATATATCGTCACACTAGACATTTAGTGACACACCTAGCGTGACGTTCACCGTGACATCGAGTTTTATGTCACAAAATACAAATAGTGACGTAAATGTAAGTTTCAATGACAATATTTTCAACGTCAATAATAAGCATATTTGTTGTAGTGTTTGGAGGTGATTTCGGTTGTGTTTGGTAGCCGAAATGTTAGATTTGGTTAGAGCAGCGAGTTTAGGTGTAATGGCTGAAGATTTCAATGCATAATGATGCATTAATCCTCTGCTTTGATGTGTTTAAAATAGGGGAGGCATCTTCGGATACTTGTGGTGTTGATCCGGAGGCTTGATCGGCGTTTCGGCAAGCTTGCGAAATGGAATTAGTGAGTGAAGTTGGGATTTCCAGCTTTGTAATAAATGTTTAAAGGTGGAATTTGCAATTGCTTGAGTTTGAGATGTCCGTTTAAGGTGGAATTTGACAGAGAAGCATGTAATATGGTTAATTAAGTATTGGTAATCTTAAAATTAGTTAAGTCCTCCATCTTTCTAGAATTTATATTTTGGTCCCTAATATTTGTAATTTGTGCAATTGAGTCCGTTATTGTGATTTGTTCGCTTTTCTTTTCACATATGTGTTTCTCAAGAGTACTCTTAGGGTTAATGTGCATCTAGATAAGATTAAAAAGAAAAAAAGGGTCGTTAACCAATGTTGACTTTCGGGTTGACTTTGGTTTTCCCCATGTAATCTTTGTAGTTCGGGTCAACCGTCTAGGCCGGGCTAAGGGGGTTACAACCCAAGTAAATCTAGAAAAATCATCAACAAGTACAAATGCATAAGATTTACCACCCAAGCTCATAGTTCTAATAGGCCCAAATAAATCCATTTGAATAATTTGTAAACACCTACTTGTAGAAACATCATCAATGGATTTAAAGGATGACTTATGTTGTTTACCCTTAGAGCATGCATCACAAATTTTATCATTTGAGAACTTAATTTTGGGTAAACCTCTAACTAGATCTAGGGAAACTAATTTTTTTAAAACACTAATGCTAGCATGTTCTAGTTTCCTATGCCATAGCCATGTATCATTTTCATTTTGAGCTACTAAACATGCATGGGATATATGTATGTCATCTAAATGCACCATGTAAATGTTACCTATGCGATGACCTATGAGCATAATATTATTTGATTTAATGTCAACAATTTTACACCCATTTTTATCAAATAAGACATTAAACCCTTTATCACATAATTGGCTTATGCTCAACAAATTATGTTTAAGACCATCGACATACAAAACATTTTCAATAAGAATGGTAGAGTGATTACCTTTGGAGCCAATACCTTTAATGTGGCCTTTGGAGTTGTCACCAAATGTTACTACTCCTCCACTTTTTGGCTTTAAATCCATGAATCTACTCTTGTCTCCGGTCATATGCCTCGAGCATCCACTATCAAGGTACCATGAATTTTGACTTTGTGCTTTGGCCTTGTAGCAATGCTCCCCCTACAAACAAAGATATTAAACTTTCGTTTTTGGAACCCAAATCATTTTGGGTCCACAAGTGTTAGCTTCCAATAGCTTGGTTCCCTTAGGAATCCAATGTGACATAACAACAATATTATTAGATTTTACAAGTTCCTTAGGAACCCATACACTCCTAATCTTTTTAGTTCTATTATGTCTAGGGAAGCTACTTTGTTTGTAGTTATTAGTCTTTCTCCTAGGTTTGTTTGTTTTAGATGATTCACCTTTTTCATGCTTCACATTACCAACATTTTTAAAAGACTCTTTGAGCTTGTTAAGCTCATCTAACACCTTTTGGTGTTCACTATTGCATTGAGAAAAAAGATTATTTAGGTCTACATTTTCATCTTGGAAGAATTTAAGTTCATCTTTTAAATCTAAAATCTTTTTCTCAAATTTCAAGTTAGCTTGAGAAAGTGAGTCATTTTTATCATTTAATTCCGAAATAATTTTCTTATTTCTAATGACCGACTCTTTGTACTTCTCAACTAACTCATCATAAACCTCTTGCAACTCATCATATGCATCATTTAATTCATCAAATGTAAAGTCAAAAGATGATGAGTTAGAGGTTACCATGGAGGAATCCTCCTCAAGTGCTATGAGGCAAAGGTTGGCCACTTCTTGTTTGTCATCCTCAGATGACTCCTTATCACTCCAAGTAGCAAGCTTGGCTTTGAGCTTCTTCTTCTTCTCAAAGCCCCCCTTCTTGAGTTGAGGACACTTCGAACGAATGTGACCGGGCTTTTTGCACTCGAAGCAAATGATTTGATCCCTCTCTTCTTCTTTGTTTTTACCCTTGAAGTCCATCTTTCTTTGAATCTTTCTACCTCGGTTGGACCTCATAAATCGTGAGAATATTTTGGCTATCATAGCCAATTATTCTAATCATCATCTTCACTAGAAGTGCTCTCCTCATGTAATGAAGCTTTGAGAGCCACTCCCATTTTCTTCTTCTTTTTTACCTCTAGCTTCTCCACTCTTTTCTTTTCATTCTTCTTTTCATCTTCCCTTCTTTGCTTCATTATTTCATGAGTAAGGAGAGAACCCACTAGCTCATCAAGTTTTAGAGTCTTCAAGTTTTTGGCCTCGATGATGGCGGTTCTCTTTCCATCCCAAGATTCGGGAAGTGAGTAGAGTAGCTTCCAGACAAGTTTGTCTTCCAGGATTGTCTCTCCAAAACCCTTAAGCCCGTTGACGATGGTTGAGAAGCGATCGAACATCTTGGACACCGTTTCGTCGGGCTCCATCTTGAAATTCTCATAACTAAGATTGGGAATTCCAATCTTGGTCTCCTTCACATCATTGGTTCCTTCATAGGTGGTTTCTAGAGTATCTCACACTTCCTTGGCACTTTCAATGGAGGAGACTTTGGAGTAGATGTCGGGACCGAAAGAACAAAAGAGCATGTGAAGAGCTTTGCCATTTATTTGGATCTTCTTTCTCTCATATTCACTCATCTCAATCTTCTTCTTTAGAACCATCTTTCCTTCATTATCCCTCTTCAAAGGAATATAGGGACCGTCTTTAATGACATCCCAAACAAGGTAATCGTTGGATTTGGTGAAGAGGTGCATCCGGTTCTTCCAAAATGGATAGTTGTCACCATTGAAGAATGGTGATTTTGAGGTGGATTGAGACTCGTACATGCTTGAGTCGGAGATAGATGACATGGCTTGATTTTTGGATGATCACACTCTTCCTAGGAACTCCTCTTGTGGTTATTAATCCTTCAAAGAGGTAAGCTCTGATACAAATTGTTGAGTGGATCAAATGATCGATATAAACCAAGATGGGGGTGAATTGGATTTTTAGACTTTTTGGTAGTGGAATTGACAAATAAAAAGATAGACAAGGGAATTTAGAGTGGTTCAAGTTCCAATCGAACTCTACTTGCACTATCTTAGCTTCACTAAGGATTTTCAACAATTCCACTAATTGCTCTTCCTCTTTTCTAGGCTAAGGAGGTAACCGATACAATATCGATAAATTTTTCTACCCAAAATTTGACCCAATCCTCACACAAGAATTACAAAGAAGTTGATGGCTAAACAAGTATCTCTCAATACACAAAGTAGCCCAATTACAAGCACTCAACCCAATTTGAAAGGATAAGAATGGAAAATACAATTTCACAATTGGGGTTTACAAGAAATAATGGGATTTAGGCTCAATTGCTTGAATTTGATGTTTGGATGTTTGCTTTAAGATCAATAGTTGTTGCTGAAGCTTTTAGAGGTCCCTTTTATACCTTCTCATTAAATTCTAGTCGTTGTGATTGTTGCATTCATCAATAGAGTCGTTGGTATGTTATCTTCCCTCCATAAATACTGTCTGCAACCACCCGTTTCGAAACACCCAATCCTGTTTCGAAACAGAATAAAAAAGAAAGAGTCGTTGGGGTGCATTAAAGAGACCGTACTGAAACAGGCACGAATGTTTCAATACGCTAAGAGCCAGTTTCAAAACTCGTTTCGAAACATTTTGCCACTATCAAGGCATGTATCAAAATGGCTTAAAAATGTTTCGATACACCTTAACGATCATATTTTTGAAATGAAGTTTGAATGTCGTTTCGAAATGTTTGAGGTCGTTTCGAAACTTCAACGGTCATATTTTTGAAATCAGTTAAAATCAGTTAAAAACTTCAACGGTCATATTTTTGAAATCAAGTTTGAATGCCATTTCGAAATGTTTGAGGTCGTTTCGATACGGTAGTATCGAAACGGGTCAAACTGTTTCGATGTTCTTAAGCCGTTTCGAAACCTGTTTCGAATCAAAGATTCACAGTTTCAAAATCGTTTCGATACACGTTCCGAAACACAAGTTCACAGTTTCAAAACCGTTTCGATACACGTTTCGAAACACAAGTTCACAGTTTCAAAAGTGTTCCAGAACGCCTAAGGCCGTTCCGTAACGGTGACTCGAAAATCACTGTTTTGGCTTCAAGAACACTTAGAAAAGTTTTGACAAATTGAGTTTTTAACTTAACCATTTTCCTTTAAACATATAGAGAGGTTTGAGGACTTAAAAATTCGTTTTCTCATTTTCAATTTAGTCCTTAAATTCTTTAGTTATATCAAAATCAATTTATCGTTTTCACAGAAATCACTTAGTTGAGAGCCTGAAATCCAATGGAATGGTGACTAGGGTTTAGGGGAGTTTTTAGAACGTGAATTCAAAATGGAGAAGAAGAAGTATTTTTGATAAAAACCCCCTTTTTATTTCTTTCTAGGAAAAATCCCCTTTTAGCCCCTTTAGCCTTTTAAAACTCTTTTGGGTGTATTTAAAAATAGTTTATCTCCAATTTAGTTTAATTGACCCGATTTAACAATCTTGATAACTCCCGACCCTAAACTTGGGGCGTTACACATGCATTGTGGAAATCATTCATATCACATAGTAGAATTTATCGAAAACAAAGACTAAAATCTTAAAATTTACTCTTGAGCTTAGATTGACTTATCTAGCTCAATATAAACCCCAAAACATATCTTTAACCAAGTTAAGGCTTAGAAAACATTTCCACTCACCGGCCAACACACCAACGCTAGCCAAAATACCGATTCAAGCCTCCGAACTACCCAGTCTCGCGTCTGAAGCACCCAATTCAATTTCCTCTACTTTTAGGAAACCCAAAATAGAACATTAGGATGCTAATATACTTGTAAACTGGAAGCAACTCAGAATCTAACTTCTTGCAACAAAAACATATTGATTAAAACCCAAATTTCACCCAAAATCTCACCAATTTCATTCTAACTAAACTCCAAACTGAACCCATCGATTTCAAACATCAAAACACATCAAATATCATTTAGAAACATCCCCAACAACTAAGGAACCAACAACCACGAAATCAACCCAAAGCCAAGCCAAAAACTCCATATTTTCAACTCAAAAATTTTATTTTTGACCAATTTCGGGTTTCCTATTATTAAGCTAATATTCTGACATGTCTAATCACTCAAAACTTAGCTTAAAACACATGTAAAACCATGGATAATCAAACCCAAAAAATCAAGTGAAAATACTTATTTTTTCAACCCAAAACCAAAATGAAATATAATGGGTTTAGAAGGAAGATTTCATTGATGACAAGTCAAATAAGTAAAAACTAAAGTAAATGAGAAGTTACCTTGCAATCCTTGACGAAATGAAAGGATTTGGATTGAATTGGGGGGGGGGGGGCAACGTGAAAAACTCTTTCTTCAAAATGAAGATGATAGCATTTTGTGAGGGCAACGTGAAAAACTCTTTCTTCAAAATGAAGATGATAGCATTTTGTGAAAATAGCTTTTTTATTCAAAATACCCTTTTTTTTATTTCATTTGGGAAAATTCATTCTTTTCCATTTAAAAAATTTTTTTTGCCCAAATATAGTTTAAAAACCATTTTATTAGAAAAGGGGTCCCCGAAATTAGACTTGAACCAGATTCGATTATCTTTCGGACCATAAACTCGGGACGTTACAATATGGATACATAGACTTATTTTTAATAATTTTAAATAATAATCTAATTATCATCATCAAATTTAAACTATTTGTATCCTGCCTATATTATTTTAGAAATCACAAATAATTAATACGCTGGTAATAAGCTTTTGTAACTCTATAATCAAATTAAAATGTTGTCAACCAATAAGCGTTGGTGTATTTGTAAGACATATTACACTCCTATGACGAAGATTTGAGTTTAAACTTTAGACAATAATACTGAGAAAGACAGTTTCATATCTCGAAATAGATCTCATATATATATATAGAACCAATTTTTTTAAAATGTTGTCAATGTACATGATAATTATCCTTGATTTGTTTATTGTGATTAATGATCAAACATTCTTGAACCCAATTCCTGTCATGTGTCTTCTAACCTGCAAAAAGTTGACTATTGACTCAAATGATAGTAGGGAGTATTTATTAATCTAACTTCTATTATTTCATATATTGTGTGCAAATTATAAATTTAACTCATTTTCATTGGTTTAATCATTTAAAATTATTATAATTCAATTCTGTAAATTATGTAATGTTTGTGTCAGAATTAAAGTTTTGAAAATAAAAAATCTAAAAATAAAATAATATATATATATAAACCAAATTCATAACTTTAACCTAGTACAAAGAGTAACGACGGAATTTGGTAAAAGAAACATACACTTCTCTTTTCAGAATAGCTCTAAAATTGTGAATGGTGATTTTGATTTATACCCGACGAGTTTTGACATGATTTGACTTTTTAAAGTTGTGTATTTTAAAAAAAATTATGTTCGGGTCGAAATTGTTTGAGGATGAGATCATATCGGGTTGGGTTCGAGTTTAGGAAGAAAAATATTCAACTTAACCCGATCCGAATTAATAGATTAATTGTATTCCAAATATTTATGTATAATTGTTACAATGTTTATATCTTTATATATATTTTTTCAATTATCTCACTATATTGTCTAATAACATTAGAACAATTATTATAATGCACTCTCAATTTGAATTTTTTTTCAATTAATTCTTTATTTTATCGAATAAAAATAAAAAATATTATTTATGTCGGGAAGGGTGAGGTCAATTTCAAAATTTCAAGTCGAATGTGGGTCGATAAAAAATCTGACCAAACCCGACTCTAACCGATTAGCATCCATCCCAACCTAAACTAAAACCTATAATATTTATGTTTTGGGTCGGGTCTACTTATCTAAAACCCCAGCAGACCAAATAAACGGCTACATTATTGCCAATTGCCATTGGCAACGGTCAAATTTACACTCTCAATCAGTTGCCAACTTGCCATTGCCATCCTCTTTCCTTTTATAAACCTCTCCGTCTTCTTCCTTTTCACTTAAAAAAGATAAAACCAAAGCAAAAATGAGCAAACCCATTGTAACTGTTGTTTCGCTTTTGCTTCTCTTTGTTTCTGTTTATGTGATCGCAGCTCAAGCCGCCATTGCACCTTCCCCAACCCCTCTCTCTCCGGCCAAATCTCCCACCGTTTCTTCAACCCCTCCATCGGCAACTCCTGTTACTTCTCCATCGATATCGCCGGCAAAAACTCCCACTGCTACGCCCCCATCTGTCCAATCACCCATCGCCACCCCCCCTGCTTCTTCAAGCTCCCCGGTTCAATCACCAACGACTTCATCACCTCCGGCAAGTGCTCCCTCGTTGACACCAGCAAGTTCTCCTCCGGCAAGTGCTCCCTCGTTGACACCAGCAAGTTCTCCTCCGGCAAGTGCTCCCTCTTTGACACCAGCAAGTTCTCCTCCGGCAAGTGCTCCCTCGTTGACACCAGCAAGTTCTCCTCCGACGTTGACTCCAGCTGGGCCTGGGGCTCCACCTGCTGTTGCCGAAGGTCCTGCTGCAACTCCCGAGTCTTCTGCTGGTGTTCCTTCTAGTTCACAGACGCCAACGGAAAGTCCTGCGATTTTCCCGTCGAGCAGTAGCCCACCGATTGCCACTCCGGTGGGTTCTTCACCGGAGAGTGCGGAGGGTCCGGCTGTTAATGATGAGTCGGGTTCAAGATCGGGTTTTGAAGTCGGGTTGGGTCTAACAGTTGGTTTGGTTATTGGGTCTGTCTTGGTTCTTTAGATTTCATAGTTTTAGATTAGAATTTAAAGTTTTGATTGCCACGTTTTATTCCATTTGCGTGTATTTTTTTTATTATAAATAAAAACATTTTATGTATTATTTAATAATTAATAGTTGTAAAAATATTTAAAGTGAAATATACAAGCAGTGACTAAATTATAAAAAAATATTATTCTAATTATCGATTTATTAAAAATTATTATAAAATATTATAAAATTGTTATAAAAAATCATTAAATAATCCATTGTTTTATAGTATCCATCCATCATTTTATAATAATTTGATAAAATTTAATGTTATTTTATAATTTTTGAAAAGTTATTAACTAAAACAATTATTTTTATAATTTGCGACTATTGTGTTGCTTACCAAACACTTGAATATTTTTGTAAACAATATCTCATTTTGAATATTTTGTAAGCAAATTACATCATAGTATATAATACCTTAATTAGAATAATGTAATTTACTTGCAAAAATCTTTAAAATAAAATCTACTTTACGAAATTTTTTGGCTTTTTTCTAAACAAAATACCTTAGTTAAAAGCACCAATAGTTAGTTAGTTAATAGGATTAAGCACTAGATTTTCTTAAATAAAATTAATAATTAGTATTTGTAAAAGAAATAAAATGAGTTGAGAGAGTCAGATTAATAGTAGTAACTAATCTAAATTAAAGAATAAATTGAGATTTTGGATTTGAACCCAAATAAAGAAAATGTTTTAGAAGCAATTTCAAAAATTATAGAATTATTTTATTATATAAAGTACACAAATGCTCATTAAACTGTTTTAAAAAATATAAACTAGTCACTAAACTTTTAAAAATTACATAATAAAAATTTTAATTTTTTAACAAAATAATCACTAAACTGTTAATAATAAAAATTTTAAATTTTTTAACAAAATAATAACTAAACAGTTAATTAATGTTAAATAAATAACATATCACTTATAAAAATTTGTATAATAATACATTTTACCCTCTATATTTGCACTTTCAATTATTTTTTTGTCCTAAATCAAACAAGTTCAATTAAGTTTAACCCTCCTTATTTAACCGACTAAAGTTACTATTCCATGCCGTTTGTTTCAATTTAGCACGAGGGAAGGAAGTATGATTGAAAAAACCTTTTGTCGGTGGGTTTTTTTTGCTGACGTCACTGAGCAGCACAGTGGCTCCCATCGTAATTTAACGACATTCCAAGCCCGTTTACTCATCATCTCAAAGCTCTCAGCTTTCCTTACCCTATAGCTTTACCCAGTAGCCATTACCCTACACAACAAATTACTCTCAAGGCTCAAGCTTTGCTTTGGAATTGAGAAGGGAAAAAGGGAAGAGAAACAGCATGGCGGAGCAAAGGCAACATCTTCTTCTTCTCATTTTCTCAGCTGTTGTTCTGTTCCAAACCTCAAACGCCCACAACATCACACGCCTGCTTGCAAAGCACCCATCTTTATCAACATTCAACCATTACCTCACCCTCACACACTTAGCTCCGGAGATCAACCGCCGCACCACCATCACGGTTCTCGCCTTGGACAACGCCGCCATGTCTCCCCTCTTAGCCAAAAGCCCTTCCATTTTCACCATCAAAAACATCCTCTCCCTCCATGTCCTCCTCGACTACTTCGGTGCCAGGAAGCTTCACCAGATAAGGGATGGCACTGCACTCGCTGCCACTATGTTCCAAGCCACTGGTGTGGCTCCTGGGGTCTCTGGGTTTGTTAACATTACCGATTTCAAAGGTGGGAAAGTTGGGTTTGGACCTGAAGACAATGATGGGAATCTGAACTCGTTTTTTGTTAAATCTGTTGAGGAACTTCCTTATAACATTTCTGTGATTCAGATCAGCAAGGCTTTGCCTTCTGCTGTTGCTGAGGCTCCTACTCCTGGCCCAAGTCAGCTCAACATTACTGGCATTATGTCTGCACATGGGTGTAAAGTGTTTGCTGACACTCTTTTGGCAAATCCTGAAGCCATGGGAACATATGAGGTAACCTAAAATTTGTATCTCTAATTCTTTCATAAACCAATCTAGTGAAAAAGAATTCATTTTTGGCCGTTTGATTGAGTGACGATGCTGGGGGTTTTAGCCGGCTAACTTTAGTTTTAAAAAAAGGCAAGATTTTTAATCCCAGAGCATGACAATGACATCTTGAGATTTTTCAAATTTCAAAATTTTGATTTTGTTTGTGAAATTTCTAGACAAGGTCTAATCCAGATCTGGGTTTGTTTGCTTGGATGCCCATTAAAGTGTTGGGGCCCTAGACTCTAGTCTAGAGCATGCAATTTATGGTGCTGGATTTAACACTATCCTATAAGCAAACAACATGCAGTAAATGTATGATACAGTTGTTGTAGACATTGATTCGATGATGGTGGTAGTTTAGATAATGTAATGTTCTGCTTTTTCATTTACTCCTTTGTTGGTGCTGGTTTGCTCGTCTTTACTTTGCCCCCTACTGTGCAGTTGTGACTTGATATCTGCATCAACTGTATTGTAGGCGGCGCAAAGATTTAAGGTGCCTGTGCAATTTATAAAAGAGTAATTACTTTATACACATACGAAGTAAACAAGAAGTTCTCACAAGTGTCTTAGTTTTAAGGATTATGATTTGATTTTAAGGTTTAGAGGTTAGAATTTAAGTTTAATTGTTTAAAAATGATGGGCTAGGGTTAGTGTTTAGGGGTTTTATAGGTTAAAACCTAAATTCCTAATCATATTATCCTAAACCCTAAACACTAAAATCTATCAATAAACCCAAAATTCTAATCAAAACTCCTAAATTTTAATCCTAAACCCTACAATTAAGGCGCTTGTAGAAAGTTTTTGTTTTCATCACTTGTGTATTGAATATAAATCTTTTAGGAGTCAAAAATAAGTCTAAAATGGCTAAAATTTCCATAAAATACAACATTATTTTACTTTCTCGTGTGTTTTATCACTAATATTTTGTTTTTACCCTTACAAGTCTTTAAGGTAACTGGTTTTGTTTATCCTCAAAACCACCCCGAAAATGGTAGTATATAAAACTATTGAGATTTTGGTTGTTTGTTACTTTATATTCTCTGAATGAATCTGTTGTTACAATGCTTGCTTGTAGGATAATGTTAATGGAGGATTGACTGTGTTCTGCCCTCTGGACGATCCATTCAAAGCCTTTTTACCAAAGTACAAGAACTTGACAGCTTCTAAGAAAGCATCATTCCTTGAATTCTTTGGTGTGCCTGTGTACCAATCTCTGTCCATGTTGAAATCCAACAACGGAATCATGAACACGTTAGCTACCGACGGAGCCAGCAAGTTCGATTTCACCGTGCAAAATGAGGGGGAAGAGGTGACTCTTAAGACCAGGATCAACACCGTGAAAATAACCGGGACTCTGCTCGACGAGCAGCCGGTAGCAATTTATACTATTGATAAAGTCTTGATGCCTAAAGAGTTGTTTAAGGCATCAGCTCTTAGCCCAGCCCCGGCCCCTGCGCCAGAGGAGGCAGCAGATGCACCAAAGGGATCCAAATCCAAATCTAAGTCCAAATCCAAGTCCAAGACTAAGGCAGCACCAACACCAGACTCGGACTCGGACTCACCAGCTGAGTCACCTGATGATGACCCGGCTGATCAGGTAGCTGATGATGAGAATGCTGCTATGTATTTTGAGCCTCACAGGTTTACTGCTGTTGTATTGAGCTTGTTTTGTGTGTTTTTCATGCTGTAAGCTTTCTAGTTTAGTAAGTTATGGCTTTATGGGCTAACTTATTACTCATCTTCAGCGTGGGTTTGGTGTTTAGTGTGTGATTGAGTAATTGCAATTAGTGATGTTAGTTGATAGTAATTATGTTTGGGGGTACATTTTGATTATAACTTTCTTCTTTTGGATAAGTAATTTTAATATAAAAATGAAAGCTATACCATTACATGTACATAACTTGGGAAGATGTTTCTTCCACCAAAAGGTTATATGTAAGGAAAACAAACATGGCTAATCTAAACTGACGTGTGTTGTATGAAAAATTTCTGTGTATACAAAGTCTCGAACTTAAAATCTGTTTTTTTGTATATACGATGTCTCGAACATAAAATATCTACTTAGCTGTTTACCACCTAGGTAAACTCCAACATTTCTTTTATTTGGAAAAAAAAAAAGAACTACAAACTTTTTTTAGAGATAATTTCTGTCTGTGCTTGTTGACACAGCAAACAAGATAGATTAGCTGCATACAGAGAGAAAGAGAGCTAGAAGAATAGAGCAGCAAATGGCAATAACAGCATAACTACAAGGGAAAAGGTAGAAACGGGTGAATAAGGAGTAGGTGAATGGTTATCATCAACGGGATGGTAATATTCATTGGGATTTGGATTGGTGGGGTACTGGCAGCACTGTACAGGAACCGGTGGACAGTTGGCTTGAACCGGACGTGACGGCGGCGGCGGTGGAGCTCCGTATGAAGGATAGGTGGAAAGAGACGGTGGTGGTGGAGCTCCATAGGAAGGGTAGCCTGAAAAGGAAGGTGGGGCTCCATATGAAGAATAACCAGCAAGTGGCGACGGTGGTGGTACTGCACTAGGATCCTCCCCTGAAACCATGCTGTACTCAAGGTTGAAGACAGATACCCAAACGGTCACAAGGATGAAAAATGGACACATTTTGTTTCCTTGACCAGAGAAAAAGAATCCGGCAATGAGTGAGTTATTAGGGGATTGTAGAGAGTAAAGACACTTATAAACCGAGGCTCTACCTCTACCTACAGGGCTTGCTTGGATCTATTTTTCTTGCATTACGGGTGTTTTGCCGCCTGGCACACCACCTGTCATTTTTATGAAAGAGGTGGTCTACAACTACAACTAGAACTAGAAGCTTAACTTGTTTAGATGGATCCCAAGGTGAAGGACAAATCATTTTACAAAACTATTCTTAATATAAAGATCACATAAGCATTGCTGAATACTTGTAAACCTAACCAGGGTCCATATAAGCAATCAACTCGTTGGTGCAGAATTTGCAGAAATCACGATTCTGCACTAGAAAATTCTGAAGATCCAAATACTAAGATTACACAAGAAACAAGAAGTAATGAATTATGAGTCTGACTTTCCCTTTAACTTGATTCTCCATAATACTTACTTTTCTGGTGACCAACTTAACTGGTTTTGTTTCTCTCTAACATCGACGCCGGTAGACGTACGGTAGCGCTTGATCTTCCGTAATGCTCTTTCTGTGTTGAACGTTTCAACCCACGTTGATTGATTGATTCATATTGAAGAAACTCAAAGTGTGCAACAAACAATAGAAGCTTTTATGGGTAAAGTGTTGCTTGTGTAACAAGCAACTTGACAGCATGAAAACAGGACAAAGAGTTAAGTAGCAAAGAAGAACTCGGTCGAGTTTCGGAAAACTATTTTTGAAGAAAACGTTCTTACTGCATCTTTTATTTGCTTTGTAGTGTCGGATACATTGAAGAATGATTGAAATCTTAATTTCAGAAAGCAGCGCAGTTTTGATGAAATTCTCGTCCTTCACTGTCAATCTGCAAAAGATTTCAGCTTTTACTTGCACAATTCATCAAACAGTTTCCAAGTTCTATTTTAACTGAACTATGTAACTAAAATACAAAAAATGAAACTTACAAATTCTTTTCCCGTGGTTGATGCAATAACCGCTGTTGGATACAAGACCACGTAGCCTTGCTAAAGGAATGCTTACCGAGAAGCTCACCAGCGAACAAGGATGAACTTAGAGGGATTAGAGGGCGGTGTTCGCCCCCCTAAAAATTAAAAATTACTATACAATTCAGAAATTTAAAATTTGTATTTGAACTCAATCCGATATTTTACGTTGTTTTATCTGATTTGCATTTTAAAGTAAAACCTGAATTTCAATTCAATCTGACATAAATAAGAAATATTTGAAAAAATTTAATCTTACAAGATTGAATAAACCTAAATCTGAATTTGACATAAATAAAAAGTTATTTGAAATTTTTTTATCCTACAAGATTGAATCGGATCAAAACTCGCCGAGTCTCCTAAATATTTTACGTTGTTTTATCACTTGGACGGTAAATTAATAATTTTTAAGGTAAAGTACACAAACGGTCACTGAATTTTGGTAAAAAAACAAAAACAAAATGGTAACCAAACTTTCAAAAATCACAAAATGGCAATTAAACTTTATGTTTTATAACAAAATGGTAACTAGACGTTAAATGTCGTTAAGTGATTGTTATAAACTTTGATATAATAACACATTTAGTCCTTCATATTTATACATTCAATCAATTTAGTCATAATTCGAAACAATTCACTAAATTTAGCCCTCGTTATTTATGCATTCTTTCAATTTGGTCCTTAAAGCAAAATTCCAAAGTATGGTAACATGATAAATAATTACAAATAAATTTTTATAGTAACTCGAAAACTCGACTCGAATCGAATCGAAAAATTTTCAAATAAAGTTTGAGTTGTAAAATATGACGCGTCAACTCGAATAACTCGAAATTTTTTGACCCGACTCGATGGAACGCTCATCTCTATCTTAATATATGACGCGTCAACTCGAATAACTAGAAATATTTGAATATTTTAAATCATTTTTCCTTTTAAATCGAATATTTTTTAAAATAGAATATTCAATATTTTCAAATTTAAATCACATTGAATATTTAATAACTACTTTAAATATTCAATTTAATTTAAAAATATTCAATTTAAAATATTCGAATATTTAATAACTATTTTAAATATTTTCTTTTAAATATTCGAATATTTAATAGCTAATTTAAATATTTATTAAATATTCAAATATTTGAAATCAATTGTTTCTTATAAATCGAATATTTTTAACTTAAATCGAATATTTAAAGTAGTTATTAAATATTCGATGTGATTTAAAAGAAAAATGATTTAAAATATTCGAATATTTCGAGTTATTCAAGTTGACGCGTCATATTTTACAACTCAAACTTTATTTGAAATTTTTTCGAGTCGAGTTTTCGAGTTCCTATAAAAATTTAATTGTAATTATTTATCATGTTATCATACTTTGTAATTTTGCTTTAAGGACCAAATTGAAAGAATGCATAAATTACGAGGGTTAAATTTAGTGAATTGTTTCGAATTAGGATTAAATTGATTGAATGTATAAATATGAAGGACTAAATGTGTTATTAAACCAAATTTTATAACAGTCACTTAACGACATTTAACGTTTAGTTACCATTTTGTTATAAAACATAAAGTTTAATTGTCATTTTGTGATTTTTGAAAGTTTGGTTACCATTTTGTGTTTTTTTACCAAAGTTCAGTGATCGTCTGTGTACTTTAGCCTAATTTTTAATATAGGTTCTTAACCCTTTGACAATAGGCATACATCTTGTAGACAAAGCGATTTGAACTTGTGTCTTTTAGGATGAACATCATCCATTTTTTCACTGGTGTAACACCCGGGTTTAGGGGTTAGGTGAAAATAATATTTTAATATTATTTGGGCTCGGTTTCATAACTTAAATAATGTTTCGGGTCTTGTTTTCAAATTAATTAATTGGGTTGACTATGCCTTGAGATTAAACCCCAAATGGCCATGGATCATATACTCTTGTGAATATTCCATTTCATTAAGGGTAAATTGGTCTTTAGGCCTTTGAGTTAAAATAAAACAAAACACCCCATTTACTATTCATTGTCTTCTTCTTCAAATTTTTAACGTTGGAAGAGCTCATCCTCCCTAATCTACTATTCCATTTCAAAGCTTTCTCATTTGAACTCCATTTTGAAAGGTAATGACATTTTTGACTTCCCCTCAACTCCCTCTCTTTAAAAGTACCATTTATTTTGATTTTCATGAAGGTTTTGGAAAATGGAAGTTTTGAATATTTTGATTAAAAATGAGATCTTTATGTTGTTAAGTGAAGTGTTTTGATTTAATATGTTTAGTTATGATATATAGAGGTCAAATGGTATAACATATGTGAATTTCAAATGATTTTGAGCAATTTTCGGATTTGGGTAAACATGGGGTTTTTGGAGGGTTTTGGGAGAGTTTTGGGGGTTGTTTTAGGTGGGTTTTGATAGGCTTTTGATAGTACTATGGATAAGGGTTGAATTGGGATCATTTGTGGGTATAATGGAAGTTGAAAACTTGGTTTTTGGACATGGTTTTGGGACTGTCCGAGTTGGTGAAAAATGGGATTTGTTCGTGCTTGCATCATGGTAAATTGTGGTTGAATTGTATTCCAGGTTAGTTCCGACAATGAGTTATTGATTGTGGATGTTTTGTTTGTGTTTGGGATTGATTAGAATCGAGTTTGGGCATCGGTGAAGCATCGGAAGTGAATCCGGGAATTTGAAGGTGGTCGCTTGCTTGGTCTTTGAGCTTGGGAGCTTAGGTGAGTGGTTAATTGTTTTACTTGATTTTGAAATGGTTGGTTCGAGTATGTAGACTAGGTCGGGCTTGGTAGACCCAACTAGAGTTAGGATTAGGGTGGTAGCCTAATCCTAAACTTGATCTAGAGCCTTTGGATGAACTCATATATGCGGATGTGTATGTCTCGTATGCAATGTGATATGGATGCTTATGTATATTGTGTTATACATGTGAGATGAGGCATGATTTGTGATGCTTGAGACATGCATGATGATGGTTTATGGTGAGTACGTGCTAGGCACGAAATTGATTTAAATGAGTATTGTGAAATGAGTAAAATGTTGGCACTAGTATGCTTGAGTACAAATGATCGATCATTAGGATGTTAGTGTGTACACATGAGTCAAAAGTCGCGCGTGGCCTTGGTGGCGTTGAGTCACCAAAGAGGAGTACGGGTTCGCCCGAAAGTTGTATTTATATATAGTCGGTGATGAGTGGAATCCCATCGACGGGGCGTGAGGATGAGTGGAATCCCCTCCGCGAGACCGGTGATGAGTGTAATCCCACGTGAGGTAATGTGGTTGTTGGATGTGAGTTCCAACGTGTTTATCCGCGTATTCGGGTCATAGCTAGGTGCCAATGTTGATTGACAAGTTTATCGATGTGTTGAGATATATAATCTTTAATTGGATGCTTAAACGTGATTACATGCATTGTGGAATTGAGCTTATGATCATGGCATTTATATTGAATAGTGCTCATGCATCTTTATCTTGTGGCATTTGTGGATCCTTGGTAAACATGTGTTTTGCCTTGGCTAGATTGTGCTCGGACCCTGCAATGTTGAGATTTTTTTTAAGAGCTTACCCTCACTAAGCATCATTGCTTACGCTCTCTTTGTTCAACATTGCAGATCCTTAGTTCGTGGGTTGTTTGCGCAAGTGGAGGGCCTCCAAGTGCGGTAGTTGGTTTGAGTACATCAAATATGAGTTTTTAATGTTGAACATGTATTAGTTAAGCAATGAGACATGTGTCATTTTGATGGATGATTGTTGGTTGTTTAGGAGCTTGCTTAGACTCCATATTATGTTGCTTTTGTATGGCTTGTGATGCCATGTTTGAATTGTAATCCATGCCTATATTGCTTATCACGAATGTTGGCTATGTGCCTTTGAGGTTGTCTTTATATTTGAATGTTGAAGTATGAGACTTGTATGCTTAAATGTCATCTTTGATTTAAATGCATGTTTCCCTTAATGTATGTACATGCTAGATGCTTGTATAGCTAAATAGTGATATGTAATTGTTGTAAGAATGCATGACTTGTGATGTCTTGCCTTGGTGTTTAGACTCGTCTTAATAATGTCAAAGCATGCTAATATAGTTGGGTTGCCTTAGGTGTATTTGCTAAGGTGTTGTAGGGTGTTTTGGGGCACCCTTGTGCATTAAAACAGCCAAAAAGGAGTCTGCAGACAAGGGCGTATCGAAACGGGCCACCCTGTTTCGATACGATCCCTTTGCATTTGGCCAGCCGTTTCGAAACGGTTAGGGGTTGTTTCGGTACGTTTTTGCTACTGGAATTTTGAGAAATTGACGAGATGTAGACGTATCGAAACTGGTCCTTGGTATTTCGAAACGGTCAAATCTCGTTGACCACGAGAAGTTGACCGTTAGGGTCGTTTCGATATGGGTCACCCCTGTTTCGAAACGGTCTCCCTATAGTTGACCTTGACCTGATGACCAAGTCAAGGCGTATCGAAACACCCCTAGGGCGTTTCGATACGACCTGCTGTAAAGGGCTAAAATGAGCTGTTTGTTGTATCGTTTGATTGGTCAATGTTAAATTGTTTGTATTTTCCGCTGCTGTGCTTCACATAGGATTTAATTATGCCTATAGACAAGATAAAGTTAAAAGAAATTTTCTGGGTCGTTAACCGAGGAGGAACCTTAACGAGTTTCGCTTCGGTTTTCCTCGTGTGGTCCACTCGGACTGGCCATCCGGCCAGACCGGGACGAGGGGGTTACAACTGGGACACTTGTTAGGTTCGATATATTTAATAATTAAAACATTAATAATATACCATAAAAATATATGATAACTAACATAATACATTTTTATTGAATAATATTAGTAAATTATTTAAAATACACGAGTAATACATATTATGGATAAAATAATATATCATTAACAAAAACAATAAATACTTAAGAATAGCATATAATACTAAAATTCTATATAATCTATTAATTAAGTAAACAAATTATTTTCTTTATAAATATAATCAACTCTATATACTTAATTGGAAAAGCATATTTATATTAAAATTATATTTTAAAAAATAGATTAAAGTTAAATTGTCAATTTTATATTTTTAAATAATTGCATCAAATTAATTTAAAAATATTAGAAAGTATTATAATATTATATTTTAAGAAAATCACATGAAAATATAGATAGAAGTATTAAAATGGAAAATATATTATGCATTATTTTTCATATTTATATTTTATATTAATGTAATATAACAAAAAATATTTTAATTATATTTTTATGAAATATGAAATTAATTTATCATATGAGTAATAATAATTTACGTATACATATATTTGTAAAACGAAGAATTAAAGAGTTATTTGTGATTCAAATTTGAATTTGACTCAGTTAGATGGAAGGATAGGCCTTGTTTGGTAAATAATGGTTTGAGTCAAAATTGACGCTTTGAGTTAAAATTAGAGATTTGACTGGTCAAATTCGTTAATTTGGATGTTTGGTGAACAATGGATTGTGTGAAACCTCTAATTTTGAAAAAACTGCTAATATGAGTTTTTTCTTAATGAGAGATTTTGACATAAGAGTTATAAAACCTTTTTACCCTAAACAATTATAGTTTAACATTTTTTATTTTAATTCTTCACCCTCACATATTTACATTGTGACATTTGTAAACTAATATTTTTAATTCTCACACATTTATATTTGTATTTAATTCTCACACGTCTATCAATAGGAGATTTGTTTTTTTCTTTTAATTTTTACACATTTATATTTGTATTTAAATTAATAATTAATTAAATTGTATAAAAAATAATTATATGAATAATAAATTAATATATAGATTCTTCGAATATGTTTATTAATGTTATATTAAAAAATTATTTTTTATAATCTAATTAATATTAACAGATACAAATATTGATAATTAATAAATTATTTAAATAAGTATCGAATATAATCATGTATTATATGTCATTTTACTTGTTTATATGATCAAACAGCTATTGGTTAATTTTACCAAACACTTTTATACAATCAATTAATACAATCCGCTAGTCAAATCAACTAATACAATCAGCTATGAGCTCATGCAATTCGTTATCAACTATCCGCTAATTGTTAAACAGAACCTATATCATTCGGCCTTTGTGTAACCCCTTAGACCCGCCTATGCGTTACAACGGATCCTAGGAAGTCATATTATGGTCACAAGAGCGACCCACAGTAAAAATACACATAAAAATATTTTTTATTTAAACACTTATTAAACTGTAAAATCAACTTCTGTTTAAGATGCCACTTCAGGAAGTCATTTAAACACATAACAAAAATTTCAGAAAGAGGTTTACAGACACTATCATAAAATAATACATGACATACATGCCCACTCTTAATACAATAACGTACTCCAAAAGTAATGCTGAGAGAACTTCGAACACTGTTGTCAAACATAACACCATGATATATTATTTTAACTTGCGATGGTAAAAACAACGTGAGCTTGGGAAAGCTCAGTAATACAGAACTACCAAAAGATGATATAAGCTCATATAGATATGGTATGTAACCCCCTTAGCCCGACCTAGACGCTTGACCCGAACTACGAAGATTACACGGGGAAAATCAAAGTCAACCCGAAAGTCAACCTTGATTAACGACATTTTTTTCTTTTTTATCTTTTCTAGATGCACATTAAGCCTATATGAACACTCAAGAATCATGGGATAGAAGGGCACAACGATCGGAAATCATTTAGGGACTCAATAGCATGAATTACACTTTTAGGGACCAAAATATAATTTTTAGAAAATATAAAGACTTAATAGATTTTAAGCTTACCAATATGTAATTAATCATATTGCACGCTCCTCTGTCAAAATTCAACTAAAAAGGACATTCCAAGCTCAAGCAATTGCATCCACAACATTTAGGACTAAAATGTAAAACATGGAAACTTAAAACAATTCAAAATCGTCATCCAACGGTCATCTGTTTCGAAACACCAACCTTCGTATCGAAATGCCCGTATCGAAACGATGTTGAACGTTTCGGTACTCGGGTGTGTTCCGAGACCGGTATCGAAACAGGTCTCTCTAGTGGCCAAACTGTTCCGAAACACCTTTAACCGTACCGAAACGCTATAGCCATTACAGGCTTCCGTTTCGGAACAGTTAAGAGTGTTTCGATACACCCTGCCCAGTGATAGAAAAATATGCTGGTTTTTCATGCTTTTTCACACTTGAATCAACCCCGAGACATGCCACAGCATGCATACATTAAGGATACATATCAACAATCATCATACCGAGGCTATAGCTTAAACAAGACAACTAAAACTTAAGCAAATGCACTAAAGGCATGCTCCCTAATTTTACAAAACCAAAACAAGTCATATCACCAAATAAACCAAATTCCAAACTCCAAAAGCCATTTACAACTCAAGTATAGGCAAACAGACATGCTCAAAGTAAAGGGAAACATTCTCAAACACTCCAAAGTACAAATCCCACCCATTGCCATTTATTACACTAAAGATGAACCACATATGTCTCTTAAGCAAAGCTTTTGGATTCCTCTTGCTTTTGGGCTGCCTTCAAAGGTTCAATTATCTGCATTGATGAAACAAAAGAGCGTAAGCATAAAGCTTAGTGAGGATCACTAAACAACACTCGTCAATGGATGTTTTATATTTTGCAAAACCAACACTTTACATTTCATGCCATTTCTAAAACATGTCTTCTCAAGACTTCCATGCACTTTTGAAACCTCATGCACATATGCATGAATCATAAACAACAATAAAACCATTGCTCATTCTTTACCAAGCATCTCATGCATTCTTGCATCATTCACAATTATCTCATGCATCCTTGCATCATATACAAGCATCTCATGCTTCACTTTACTCATTTACATTATATTGGCTTTCAAGTGATAATCCATAAACCATTTCAACACAAGACACAATCAGATACACGGATTACAAGCGTTGTCCCTCACGCTTCATACAAACTACCGGACTACACAAGGTGGAGACAAATGGCACAATCACAACCCCTCAACACCGTGATGGAGATTAATGGCACAATCACAACCCCTTAACATCACTCATCGGTAGTTGTATAATTCCACCAACGAGAGTATGGGACACATACACAAGACTCACACACGGGACTAACCATTCACCTTTGTGATCTTAACCTTAATCGTTAGGGTACTTGGATGGAGATTACGGCACAATCACAACCCCTCAACATCCAAGGCGACTTTATTCACGGTGCACCCAATCCTATAGCCGGCTAACTATATCTGATTAAAGTAACCAAAAACCATTTTCATCACTTGCCAATATAATCATTTATCCACATTAATCCACTGTTTTTCAAGCATAACCACAATGTCATTTCCACAAGCACACATGCTTAACATCATATGCATTTTCATATAAAAACCAAGGATCACTTACCTAGTGCGTCCTTAACATAATGAAATTAAAATCCAGCATTAAACCATGCTTAAACATGCTTAAAAACAGTAAATAAATCCACTCTTACATCAAATGCATTTTCATCCAACTTAGCACATTTCCAAGAGAGGGATTACCGAAATACTTACACTTGAGCTCATTTAAGTGTATCAAGCTTACACTAAGCTCCCAAGAGCACACTCAAGGTGTTACAAAGCATGAAATTGCATTTCCACTCACCGATACGCGAAGCCTTGTTCGCCGACACGGAAATTACACCTCCATAGCCTCCAAAATCACCACTAGCTTCCGGATCAAGATCCCTTATTTTCACATCATCAAAACAGAGATCTAAATGCATTAAAATGCATTCTAACACCAGCAACAGTACATAAACTCGTTGCCCACTCAAACTACACCAAAATACCCTTCCAAAACAACTGAAAACTCAATCGACTGCTTCCTAAACCAAGCCCAACCATCATACAACACTTCCAAACAATTATCAACATCAAAACACATCTAATAAACATCCTAACACATCCTTATACCTCCAGCAATCAAAATTCCACCATTACACCCCAAAATCACACTTAAAACTACCAAGAACTCAAGGATCTCGGGATCTATATTAACCACACATCGTTTTAACATATAAACCAACTTAGAAATCAAATAAAATCAACACAAAATAGTGTCCAACTCATCAAGTTCGAAACTCAAGATTGCTTCCACATTTTCACAAGATTTTGATCTCAAATCAAAACTATATTGAAAACTCAAACAAAAATAGTTATTAGAAGCCAAATATCTTGGGAATTTCAATAAAGAACTTAGATTAGAGGTTGAGAACGGGATTTACCTCCAATCCTTGCTTCCTTCAATAGATGACAAGTTTTCCTTGCAAAAATCTTGAAGAATTAAATAAGATCTCTTGAAAAAGGTTTTAGGAAATGTTGAGAGGATTTTTGGGAGAAATAATTCTGGAAAAGATGAGAGAAAATGGTGTTTGGCTAGAATGAGAGAGAATTGGTAGTTACGTAAAATGAAAATCCACCCACTACCAATTAATTAATATCAAATTCTAATTAAAATCATTTAATTAAAACCCATTTAAATCACATGTCATATTGAAGAAAGGTCAAATTGACTTAAATACCCCTAAAGATTCTAAGATTTTGGCTTCCACCTTAAAAAACACATTTTCCCAGTTTTGAAACTTTACAATTTGCTCACTACTCAAAATCTCTGTTTTCCAAAACCCTTTTTTGTAAAACTGATTTGACCGACCTCTTAATTATATTTTTAGAGAATTTTAGCAATTTTTATCACAATTTTATCCTATCCCGATCCTTAATTTCCTAAAATCACTTTACACGATTCGAACCGTTCTCGACCAGTCCGATCCGATGTCCAAAACATCTAGGCCCAAAACCAGGGCATTACATGGTAGGCATAACATTTTCATGATGTCCCAAGTAGTAATACTCTTCATTTACTTTCCGCTATTTTAGGGTAATGTTATACTTGAGAATAATGATACTTGTTCTTTATTCAATCATCGAGTAACAAACGAGAATTATACAAGCTGATAGATTACGAAGATAAAAACAAAGAGTTTAGTGTCTAGTGCGTTCCAATAAGTACATATCAAACAGACATAAATACATACCAGTAATATCATAAGAACTCATAACAATTCAATGCAAATGTTCAAGTACATACAAGGGTTTACTTGTAACTACCCTCCAACCTTACACCATTATACAGTTCCTCATAACTGTATTCATAAGGACTTACCCTATGCCCGATGGGCATAGGTGCCACCTAAGGGGTTGCCTTAGGTCCATAAGGATTTACCTGTGCTAAAGCACCAGAACCTACCCAAGAGGAGACCTTGAGTCCATAAGGATTTACCAGCTGGATCAGGGCTGTACCAACAGAGACTTCATATCATAACCCAACAGTATACCCCAAATAACAATCAATATTCAAATTTCATACATGAGTAACATAATAAATATGACAGACATATTCCATTCGAGGCATCAGAAACAGAATTTCATGCTCTTTAGACACATACGTGGGCATACCATTGAGTAGACGATATCATCATTCATCATGCAAACAGAGTGTACCATCATAGGTCAAGCTAACAGATCATACTATTACTTACATCAAGCAGACAAACAATATTATCACATATCAAATAACCATATAGCACAATCATACACTAAGTATACAAATCAAGCGGACTTACAACGAGTAGACAAAAAATGTTATCATATGCCCAGTTCATCATTTCATCAAGCATATCATCGTTCATAACTAAGTCATTAGATTGTTTACTAACATGTAATAATCACATAACACATTCAACTGAATGTAGCATACATGGAACGCACTAGATAGAATAGTTTATTTCTTGAAGATACTCGGTATTTATAGAAAGGGGACACATTGAACTTTTGACAATTTGGACGAATTGCAAGAACGAGATCCCTATTAGAAAGGGTTCGTAAAATGGTTCAAACCAGATATTCAGGATATGATACATCAAGATCTTAGAGAGTTCATATATATCATGAGTGATTCAGTCATTTAATCCTACAAGGGCATTATGGTCATTTATCATACATGGGCGTTTTGGTAATTTATACCAACGACGCATAAACAGTCGCTCAGGAAATTCTATTTGCTCATCAAGTTTCCAACCAGGCATTCAGAGATTTCTATGTCAAGATCGTTCACGATATCGGGTACATTCATGGCTATTTTGATTACTTTGGCCAACGAGGGCATTTTGGTCATTTAACTATCATGGGTGATTTTGTAATTTAGCCCAATAATGATAAAATGATGATTTACAATATTTAAGATTTCCACAAGTTTTTCGAGCCTCCAAACCATTCGAACTAACATATCCCAACCTTGTAGTACTAATCAACCATTCTAATGCATCCAGCTGTATCGTATATCTGAACGGTTGCTTTCATATTTCACCACAGGACTTGCCACAGAGTAGTCAAACTTATATTTTGTACGGAAAACTTCTAACCTTTTATTAATATCAGGAGTGATTGACGTATGTGAGTCATGTTTCAACTCTTAGAGGCATTTCAGTCATTTTCAACTTTATTGACATTTCCAGAATTTTATCAGAGGCAATTTATTTATTCTAGACAATGGGGTATTTCAGTCATTTTGAAGCTCGGAATATCCATCATTCTTGTCAATTAAACCATATATAGTATTTGAATCATTTAAGTACCCGTGGGTGTTTCAGCCATTCACGAAATTTCGGTACCTCCAACCACTTCATTCAATTTCAGAGTTCAAAGGTTTACCCATCGTTCTAGTTGATTTGCAAACTTCGGTGTCTGAGGATATTTCATCCTATTTGGTCAATACTATCCTTCCGATTAATTTAACCATAACATCATTTCTAATACTTTTAGTCGTTTCCCGTAAATCTATATTCAGAGATTCATTTCAAAATCAAGGAAACCTAACACCTTTCAATCTCGAAGGTTTAAATCTTGTTACCATAACTTTCCAAGTAGTTCGAGGTTTTCTGATGAATCATGTTGTTTTACGAAATCTAGAGTAGATTTTTATATCGCTTCCAATTCCAATGGTATTTTAGTCATTCTCTCACCTTAAAGGCATTTTCGTAATTTCATATCCAAATATTTTTCACATTTAATCATTTGACACTAATAATCGGATTTGGTGATTAGTTGCCTTATTAATTACTTATTGAACTCCAAATCCTTCTGATTTATTAACTTCACATTCGAGCATTGAAATCTTATCTAGATTATTATACTCATTTTCATACCGGGTTTGACTTGATTAGAATTAACAATACTCATCATCATTTAATGCTTGCATTAACAAATACCAACATGTTCATAAAGCATACAAGAGGTAGTAATGTATTACCCTAACTCCGAGCTACATCAGTCGATTCATGATACGACATTCGAACACTCTTGAACCAGGATTTGACGTCCCTCAACAATTCGTATGTGAGGAACTGTGAGTACCTTCAATTACACAAATTCCCATTTTAGTCCTTATTCACAGTACTCTTAATTGCATAACTAAATACATATACAAGTTCGGGTTCAAGGTTAGATTCGGAGGCTTTCAGGTTTGAATTTTGCGAAACGAACTAAAAACGTCGAAAAACATAAAAAATGACTTTTCGAAAAATTTGACTTTTTGGGTCAAAGTCAAAGTCAACACTGACGACATGCTGGCGTCAGCGATTAAAGTCAACGCTGACGTCAGCGGTCAGGTCAACACTGATGTCACTAGTCAACTAGGTTGACTCACTGAGCTGACTCGGGCGGGTTGACTCGGTCATCGGGTTAACAGGTCAGGCAGACAGGTCGATTATTGGGCTTGACTAAGTTGACCGGTTCAACCGATTCGGTCTACGCAGACCAACTCTTACCCTTAAGAATCGAAGGTCGCCGGATGGTCACCGAAGCGTCACCGAAAAGTCCATTTCACATCGTTTCTGCCGAAGAAACACAAATAATCAAGCCTTCATTTTATATTACACATCTAAGAATCAAAATAACACCAGAAACTAACAAAATCTTACCGGATCTAACTCTAAAGCTTCGAGAATCGTCAGAAAAGACGAGTCTCCGATGACGGGTTAAACAATGATAGTTGGACGATTAAAAGGATGAGTTTTGCCCGGCTTGGGACGAGGAACCCAACGACGGTGGTGGCGTGACGAATGGACGTCGACAACAACCGTAATCGGTGAAAACCGTTCGATATAGCCTAGGTTCGCCAAAACTTCTTCCTCTGATTTTCGGGGAATGGGGCAGCAGTTGGGCGCGTGGCTTGAAGGGTTTCGGTCGGAGTTCGACGACGATCACGATGGCGATAGTAGTGTGTGGCATGATAGCACAGTGGCTGAGATCGAGGGGCTGACAATGGGTTAGGTGAGGGAGAGGCCTTTGGATGCTTTTAGGTTTGAATTTTCATCAAACTCGAATGGTCACTCTAGAAGGTGAAAAGCCAGATTAGACTTTAAATATTTTTTTAGTATAACAACCTAATATAGAATAAAATATATCTGGAATGGTACTAAGACTAAGGGTTGACCTTGGCCCAATGGTTAAGGATTAAGTTTGCCAAGCTAAGGGTTATGGGTTCAAACCCCTTGGCTAGCATTAACATCTTTTCTCATACATACATTTCTTTTTCAGAGTGTTACACTTTGAAACTTGAAAGATGCTGGATTGGAAAACCAAGTTAAATGGTTGCACAAGAACTTTAAACATGCAATTTACTTTAATAAAACGGAAAACTACATCGGTGATCCCTAAACTATCATCGTTTTTTTTATTTTAGTCCCCAAATTATTTTTTTCGGCAAAACCGTCATTTCTGTTACATAGTTCTCCTGTTTTAGAGAAATTATATCATGGGTATTTCCCACCACGTCATCCATGGGACCAACCACTAAAAACTACCCACTTCATCATTTTTTTCCATGTCATTAATTTAATAATAGAATAACTTCCAAAAAACAGTTTTTAAAATGACATGGAAAATCTTTAGTGAAGATTCATTGGTTGGAAAAAATGACATGGAAAAATCATGGTGAAGTGGGTGGTTTCCATTGGTTGGTCCCATGAATGACGTGGTGGGAATTACCTATAATATAATTTTTCCCTGTTTTGGTTCTCCGTCGTTAAAAACGTAGAACTTTTTTCTTATTTTTTTAAATATTTTTTATTATTTTCTCTCTCCTCTATATATATTATTTAAATTTTTTATTCAGACTAATGTGGTGGTGAAAGAAAATAATGTGAATTGGGGGGAGTTGGGATTCAAACCTGTGTCCCCAAGCTTTAAAGTCAATGGGTTAACCGTTGGGATAAACTCCAAGTATTGTTATATTTTAGCACAAATTACCTTTACATTTTTTATTCAGACTAATGTGGTGGTGAAAGTAAATAATGTGAATTAGGGGGGGTTGAGATTCAAACCTCTATCCCCAAGCTCTAAAGTCAATAGGTTAACCGCTGGGCTAAATTCCAAGTATTGTTCCATTTTAGCAAAAATTACCTTTAAAACAATCAAATAAACCCCCAAAAACAAAACAAAAATTGTAACTCCCTCGTCCCGGTCCGGACGTTTTACCTGTCCGAATAGGCTACACGGGGAAAACCAAAGCGAACCCTGTTAAGGTTCCCCTTCGGTTAGCAACCCTAGAAAATTTCTTTTATTTACCTTGTCTAAATGCAACATTATATCCTATGTGGAACACGACAGCGGAAATACAAGCAACATAAAAGCGACCATCCAAAACAACACTTTTAAAACAACTCATTTCTTTTGTTTAAGCAGGCTGTATCGATACACCTGACAAGGGTATCGATACGCCTTGACCAAGGTCAACGTCTCACAGTCAACAGAGGAAGACCGTATCGATATAGCCCTTTGGCGTATCGATACGCCTTTCTCGGTCAACATCTCGTGGTCAACGAGATACAATCGTACCAATACGCTAAGACACCGTACCGATACGCTAATCACTCACCAAATTCTCAGAATTCCAGTGAGCAAAGAGCGTATCGATACACCCCCGTGTATCGATACCCCTTGCAGATTCTGTGTCCCAAAGTGTAGGACCGTATCGATACGCCCTGCACTGCAAGACACGAATATGCAGCAAAACGACTCAAAAACCAACTCTAAAAGCATATTGAGACTTTCCTAATCACTCCCAAACATACATATAACACTTATCAATCAAATCTAATCATACGAGGCACTCAACTTGAACAAACAACATTCAACCAAGGAATTCATGCATTTGATCAAAAGATGGCATATAAGCATTTAAGGTTTCATGCTTCAACAACCCTACACTTAGGCATCCTCAAAAGGCACATGGCCAACACACATGGTAAGCAATTAAGACATGGCTCTACAATCCAAACATGGCATCAACAAGCCACACAAAAACAACATAATAAGGAGTCTAAACATGCTCCTAAACAACCAACAATAGCACAAATCCCATTGCTTAACTATTACATGTCCATAACATTAAAATTCATACTTGATAAACTCAAAGCCAACAACCACACTTGGAGGCCCTCCTCTTGCGCTAGCAACCCACGAACTAAGGATCTGCATTGCCGAACAAAGAAAGCGTAAGCATAAAGCTTAGTGAGAGTAAGCTCTTTAAAAATAAACCTCGACAATGCAGGGTCCAAGCACGATCTCAACCAAGGTAAATGCATGATCTTACCTTCGATTCTCGAGAGCCATAATGCACATGATGCCTGAATAATTACACAATAGTATGTCATGCTCAACAAGCTCAAATCCACATCATATGTAAGCACATATATCCATCCATAAGAGAATCACATTGATACACATATCAATTCAAATTGGCACCTAGCTATGACTCGAATACGCGGATAAACACGTTGGAACTCACATCCAACAACCATTTTACCTCACGGTGGGATTACACTCATCACCGGTCTCGCGGAGGGGATTCCACTCATACTCACGCCCCGTCGATGGGATTACACTCATCACCGACTATCACAATATAAAGAAGAAATTTATGGGCGAACTCGTACTCCATCTTGATGACTACCATCATCAAGACCACGCGCGCATTTGACTCTCGTGTGCACACTAACATCCTAATGATCGATCATTTGTACCCAAGCATACTAGTGCCAACATTTAACTCAATCCACAATATCATTTAAATACATCTTACGTGCTTAGCACGTACTCACCATGATTAACATCATGCTCATACCTCATGCATATAACAATGTGTCACAACCATGCCTCAACATACATGTATAACACATTATACATAATCATCATAACACAAACATCACGAGGCATAAACATCAATTAAAAGTTCAACCAATGTCTCTAATTTAAGCTTAGGATTAGGCTACCACCCTAATCCTAACTCTAGGTGGGTATACCAAGCCCAACCTAGTCCACATGCTTGAACCAAACACTTAAAAACCACTTTGAAAACATTAACCACTCACCTTCACTTCCAAGCTCAATTACTAAGCAAGCAATCACCTTCAAGTTACGGATTCACTCCCGATGCTTCACCGATGTCAAACCTTGATTCTAATCAAACCCAAACACATACAAAACACCCACAATCAATAACTAATCGTCGGAAACAACCCGGATTAACATTTCCAAGCAACTAACACCCAAAATCATGCCCAAAACAGAATTCCCGAGCAGCCCATAAAACCCGCTGAAATCTTCCATTTCAAACATTCAAACAATCATCAAACACACCCAAAGTGACCCTCATATATCATACTAACATTAGCTCTCAAATTCCAACATAGAACACACCCAAAAACCACTCTAAAACCCTTCAAACACCCCTTGGAAACCCAAATCTGAGAATGTGTATAAAACCTTGTAAAAATCATATATGTTGGACCATTTGATTCACAAACATCATATCTAACTCTATTAAATCAAAACTTTAAGTTAAACACAAAAAAGCTACCATTTTTATTCAAATCCTCTAAAAACTCAAATTCCAAAACATTGATGAAAATGAAAACTATTTGTACTTTTGAAGAGAGGAAGTTGAGAGCAAGTTGAAAATGAAATTACATTTCTAAACCGAGCTGAAATGAAGAGAGGATGAAATGGAATAGTGAAATGGAGAACTCCCCCTTTTTGTCGTGAGAAATGAAGAGTGAAGAGGGAAGAAGACAATGTTCTATTTTAATTTAAAATGGGTTTTAAAAGAAATCCCCTTTATTACAAAATTGCCATTAAAATGGTTATTGGGCTTGTCATCCAATTTTGGTCTAACTCTTTAATTAAATTTTGCAAAACAAAATCGAGACATTATTTTATTTATTTAATTTGAAAATCGAGACTCATATATTATTTAAATATTATTTTCACCCGACCCCTAAACCCGGGTGTTACAACTATCCCCCACTTAAGAAATTTCGTGCCTGAAATTATCTGAAGGAAACAAGTACGGAAACTGCTCAAGCATATCAGCTTTCCTCTCCCACGTGGCCTCTTCCACACCTCTATGTCTCCACAACACCTTGACCAACTCTATGGTCTTGCCATGCAACACCTTGCTATCAGAAGCAAGTATCTCAATAGGCTCTTCATTATAAGACAAATCCGGATTCAACTCTATCTCCTCAACAGGCATAACATGAGAAGGATATGATCTATATCTCCTAAGCATCGACACGTGAAAGACATCATGGATCTTCTCTAACTCAGAAGGCAATCTCAAACGGTAAGCTACAGGCCCAATCCGCTTAACTATCTCATACGGACCAATGAACCTCGGACTCAACTTGCCCTTCCGGCCGAATCTCATCATCTTCTTCCACGGAGATACTTTCAAAAACACTTTCTCACCCACGGAGAACTTAATCTCTTTTCTCTTCAAATCTGCATAAGACTTCTGACGATCGGAAGCTGCTTTCAAACTATCACAAATCAACTTCACCTTGTCGGTAGTCCCCTTAAGCAAGTCCGGCATAGGTAACAACTTCTAACCCGTTTCAGCCCAACAAATCAAAGTCCTACATCGCCTACCGTACAAAGCCTCATAGAGAGCCATCTGAATACTAGACTGATAACTGTTGTTGTAAACAAACTCAACTAAAGGTAAGTGTTTCTCCTAAGAACCCTGGAAGTCAATCACACAACAACGAAGCATATCCTCTAGAATCTGTATCACTCGCTCTGAATGCCCATCAGACTGCTGATGATAAGATGTACAGAAATGTAAACGGCTACCTAGAGCACTATGCAAACAACCCCAGAACCTCGAAGTGAGTCTAGGATCTCTATCTCAAACAATAGACTTCGGAACTCCATGAAGCCTCACAATCTCACGGATATATAAGTTTGCCAACTTGTCTAAAGAATATGTAGTGTTCACTGCTAAGAAATGAGCACACTTAGTGAATCTATCCACAATTACCCAAACAGAATTCTTCTTCGAAGGAGACAACGTCAACCCTGATACAAAATCCATGGTGATCATCTCCCATTTCCATTCCGGATTCTTCAAAGGTTGTAACAAACCTGAAGGAACCTGATGTTCTGCCTTCACTCTCTGACAAACCATACAACGGCTCACATACTCGGCTACATCCTTCTTCAAACCAACCCAGAAGTAATCATTCTTCAAGTCGCGGTACATCTTGGTACTACCCGGATGCATAGAAAAAGGACTCGAATGTGCTTCACTCAGGATCTGACGTCTCAACTCAACATCTTCCGGTATCACAACTCTATCTCTAAAGCACAACAAGTTCTCACCACTGAAGCTGTACTCGGTCGGTCTACCTTCGGCAATGTCCTGAACATGAGGAACTAAAGTCACATCTTGCAACCACTTCTCTCTAATCAACTGAATCAAAGAAGGCTTTACTTGCAACTCTGTGATCAAACCACCATCATCGGATACACTCAATCTAGCAAATATAGCTCTCAACTCAACTGCAACCTTTCTACTCAAAGCATCGGCTACTACATTCGCCTTACCTGGATGATACTCAATGGTCAAATCATAGTCTTTCAACAACTCAAGCCATCTTCTCTGTCTCAAGTTCAACTCTCTCTGTGTCATCAAATACTTCAAGCTCTCATGATCGGTGTAAACTATACACTTCTCACCATACAAGTAGTGACGCCAAATCTTCAACGCAAACACAATTGCGGCTAACTCTATATCGTGAGTAGGATAGTTCTTCTCATGAACCTTCAACTGTCTAGAAGCATAAGCAACAACCCTTCTTTCTTGCATCAAAACACAACCTAAACCTATGTAAGAAGCATCACTATAAATCACAAATTCTTTACCTGAAACAGGTTGCACTAACACTGGGGCATTTGTCAAAGCTTCTTTTAATTTCTCAAAGGCCTTCTGTCTTGCATCGGACCACTCAAACTTAACTCATTTTTGCAACAATTTAGTCAAAGGAGCAGCTACCCTGGAGAAACCATCAACAAATCTCCTATAGTAACTGACTAATCCTAGGAAACTCCTAATCTCAGTCACAGACTTAGGTTGTTTCCACTCAACAATAGCCTCAATCTTCGATGGATCAACACGGATACCTTCGGCCGGAACAACATGGCCAAGAAATAAAACCTCTCGAATCCATAACTCACAATTACTAAGCTTCGCATACAACTGATTGCTCAACAATCTCTGCAAAATAAATCTCAAGTGCTCATCATGCTCTTCTTCTGTCTTCGAGTACACAAGAATATCATCTATGAAAACAACTACAAAACGGTCTAGATAGTCTCTAAAAATTTTGTTCATCATATCCATGAATGTTGCAGGTGCATTCGTGAGCCAAAACGACATCACAAGGAACTCATAGTGACCATATCTAGTCCTAAAAGCTGTCTTCGGAACATCACACTCTTTTACTTTCAACTTATAGTACCCTGATCTCAAGTCTATCTTCGAGAACACTAAGGCACCTCTCAACTAATCAAACAAATCATCTATACGAGGCAACGGATACTTGTTCTTCACAGTCAATTGATTCAACTGCCTGTAGTCAATACACATACGCATACTGCCATCTTTCTTCTTTACAAACAACACAGGAGCACCCCAAGGAGAACTACTAGGCCTAATGAAACTACGGTCTAATAATTCTTGCAACTGACTCTTTAATCCTTTCAAATCTTTCGGAGCCATACGATACAAAGCTATCGAAACTAGAGTAGACCCTGAAACAGTCTCAATCACAAACTCAACATCTCTGTCAAGGGGCAACCCTGGTAACTCTTCAGGAAACACATCCGGAAAGTCACAAATTATTTTAATATCCTTCGGTCTAGCCTCACTCATATTCGGATTCATAACATAAGCTAAGTAAGCCCCACATCTGGAATCCATCAACCTATGAGCCTCTAAAGCTGACACAACATTAGACAAGAACTTAACGTTCTCGCCTACTACTACTACCTCGTAGTCATCAGAAAGTTTCAAAGAAATCCTCTTCGTCTCAAAATCCACACTAGCTCGGTGTTCAACTAACCAATCCATACCCAGAATAATATCAAAACCATAAAAATGAAGCTCCATCATATCAACAGAAAACACATGACCCTGAATTTTCAGTGGACATCTCCTATACATTCGTCTAACTACAACTGTCTCACCAAAAGAACTAGTCACATGCATACCTACATCTAAGATCTCAACAGGTATATCTAACTTCCGTGCATGCTCACTCAAAATGTATGAATGTGTAGAACCCGAATCAACCAAAGAAAGCAAAGACATAGATTGTAACTCAAAATTACCTGCTATCACATCAGCGTCGTTCCCGGCCTCTCTTTGAGCATAAACTCTCGATGGTCCTCCTGCCTCTGGATGTACTGCCACAACATGAGCAAGGTTTCTCTGAGCATCTACCCTAGGTGCATCAGCCCTAGGCTGGAAGTAGCCACGACCGCGCCCACGGCCTCGCTGATGGTCATTCGCTATTGCAGGAGCCTGAGCTATGTTCGGTGTCTGTGCCGCCTGATGCGGGCACTCCCTCCTAAAGTGGTCCCTCAAACCACAGTTCCAACAAGCATGGAAGTTACCCCAACACTCACCAGAATGTTGTCTCCCACAACGTGCGCACTCGGGCAGACGCCCTCCTCCTCTATGACCCTGGTGGTCTCTACCATGGTGGCAACCGCCACGCCTATGGTCAAACTATTTTCTGCCACCTCTATGCCTCTTAGCATCTCTACTGTCAAAGTTGTTACCAGAACCAGAACCACTAGATCGTTTGGTCAAAACCCAAACTGTACTCTAAGTCCTTGGCCCTCGCGACCAAGACATCAAAATTTGAGTAGTCAGCAGCTAAAGTGTACCTCTTGACCTCTTCATTCAACCCATAGCGGAAACGGTTACAACGTTCCACTTCACTAGGAACCAATTCTAGAGCGTACCGACTCAAACAAACAAAACGGATCTCATAGTCAGTCACAGAAGCATCTCTCTGAACAAGGGCCATAAACTCTCGCTTCTTCTCATCAAGATACATCGGTCCCAAATATCTCTTCCGGAAAGCAGACTCAAAGAAATCCCAACCTCTCTCAGCCTCTGGAACTCCGGTAGTAATGGTAACCCACCAGATGTAGGCATCACCCTAAAGCAAAGAGATCACACAGCCCAATCTACGCGCACCCACACAACCCATCAGAGCTAAGATGCGGACGGTCTTCTCTAACCACAACTCAGACCTCTCCGGAGTAGACCCTCTGAACTCTTCAGCCCCTAAGCTACGGAGCCTCTCCAACGGTAAACTAGCATCGTCACACCTAGGCTGAGCTACAGCCTGAGCTCCCGCAACTGCGGCCTGAAATGCTCCCGCTATTGCTTGCACAAGCGGAGCCATATCAATTCTGGCCGGACCTTGGCCACCCTGAGGTCCCTCTCCTTCAGCTCCATCCTGCCTCCAACTCCAGGTGGAGGAGGTGGTGGTGGTGGAGGTGGTGGAGGAGCTTCAACTCTAGCCACCGGCTCCAATACGTGAGCCTCAACTCCAGCCACCAGCTTATTAACAGGAGCCGCAACACGTGGTTCTTGACGAACCACTCTCGCCCTACCCCTCGGCCTAGACATCACTCTCACAGATAATAACTACAACCACAACAACAAAACATACAAAATTGGGTTAGCAAGGCAAGGCTTCCAAGTGGCTCCAGTACGTTTCCCTCACTTTAGAAATTCCTTTTTCGATGTAATAGTAGCAATGAGACTCTAAACAACATGCTTTAAAGCAAAACAACGAGCATACTTGTTTCACAAGCAATCATGCTTACAAGGCAAGCAAACATCGTGCATATCAATCATAAAAACTCAACTTACCTCACTTACCTGCCCAAGGTCTCGGAAACCTTAGGCTCTGATACCAACAAGTGTAACCCCCTTGTCCCGGTCCGGACGTTTGATCGGTCCGAGTAGGCTACACGGGGAAAACTGAAGCGAAACCCGTTAAGGTTCCCCCTCGGTTAGCAACCCTAGAAAATTTATTTTATTTACCTTGTTTAAATGCAACATTATATTCTATGTGGAACACGACAACGGAAATACAAGCAACATAAAAGCGACCATCCAAAACAACACTTTTAAAACAGCTCATTTCTTCTTTTTAAGCAGGCTGTATCGATACACCTGACAAGGGTATCGTTACGCCTTGACCAAGGTCAACGTCCCACAGTCAACAGAGGAAGACCGTATCGATACAGCCCTTGGGCGTATCGATACGCCCTTCTCGGTTAACATCTCGTGGTCAACGAGATACAACCGTACCGATATGCTAAGACACCGTACTGATACGCCAATCACTCACCAAATTCTCAGAATTCTAGTGAGCAAAGAGCATATCGATACACCCCCCGTGTATCGATACCCCTTGCGGATTCTGTGTCCCAAAGTGTAGGATCGTATTGATACGGCCCTTAGGCGTACCGATACGCCCTGCACTGCAAGACACGAATATGCAGCAAAACGATTCGAAAACCAACTCTAAAAGCATATTGAGACTTCCCTAATCACTCCCAAACATACATACAACACTTATCAACCAAATCTAATCATACGAGGCACTCAACTTGAACAAACAACATTCAACCAAGGAATTCATGCATTTGATCAAAAGATGGCATATAAGCATTTAAGGTTTCATGCTTCAACAACCCTACACTTAGGCATCCTCAAAAGGCACATGGCCAACACACATGGTAAGCAATTAAGACATGGCTCTACAATCCAAATATGACATCAACAAGCCATACAAAAACAACATAATAAAGAGTCTAAACATGCTCCTAAACAACCAACAATAGCACAAATCCCATTGCTTAACTATTACATGTCCATAACATTAAAATTCATACATGATAAACTCAAAGCCAACAACCACACTTGGAGGCCCTCCTCTTGCGCTAGCAACCCACGAACTAAGGATCTGCATTGCCGAACAAAGAGAGCGTAAGCATAAAGCTTAGTGAGGGTAAGCTCTTTAAAAACAAACCTCGACAATGCAGGGTCCAAGCACGATCTCAACCAAGGTAAATGCATGATCTTACCTTCGATTCTCGAGAGCCATAATGCACATGATGCATGAACAATTACACAATAGTATGTCATACTCAACAAGCTCAAATCCACATCATATCTAAGCACATATATCTATCCATAAGAGAATGACATTGATACACATATCAATTCATATTGGCACCTAGCTATGACTCGAATACGCAGATAAACACGTTGGAACTCACATCCAACAACCACTTTACCTCACGATGGGATTACACTCATCACCGGTCTCGCGGAGGGGATTCCACTCATCCTCACGCCCCGTCGATGGGATTACACTCATCACCGACTATCACAATATAAAGAAGAAATTTCCAGGCGAACCCATACTCCATCTTGATGACTACCATTATCAAGACCACGCGTGCATTTGACTCTCGTGTGCACACTAACATCCTAATAATCGATCATTTGTACCCAAGCATATTAGTGCCAACATTTAACTCAATCCACAATATCATTTAAATACAACTTCCGTGCTTAGCACGTACTCACCATGATTAACATCATGCCCATACCTCATGCATATAACAATGCGTCACAACCATGCCTCAACATACATGTATAACACATTATACATAATCATCATAACACAAACATCACGAGGCATAAACATCAATTAAAAGCTCAACCAATGTCTCTAATTTAAGATTAGGATTAGGCTACCACCCTAATCCTAACTCTAGGTGGGTCTACCAAGCCCAACCTAGTCCACATGCTTGAACCAAACACTTAAAAACCACTTTGAAAACATTAACCACTCACCTTCACTTCCAAGCTCAATTACCAAGCAAGCAATCACCTTCAAGTTCCGGATTCACTCCCGATGCTTCATCGATGTAACCTTGATTCTAATCAAACCCAAACACATACAAAACACCCACAATCAATAACTAATCGTCAGAAACAACCCGGATTAACATTTCCAAGCAACTAACACCTAAATTCATGCCCAAAACAGAATTTCCGAGCAGCCCACAAAACCCACTGAAATCTTCCATTTCAAACATCCAAACAATCATCAAACACACCCAAAGTGACCCTCATATATCATACTAACATTAGCCCTCAGATTCCAACATAGAACACACCCAAAAACTACTCTAAAACCCTTCAAAAAACCCCTTGGAAACCCAAATCCGAGAATGTGTATAAAACCTTGTGAAAATCATATATGTTGGACCATTTGATTCACAAACATCATATCTAACTCTATTAAATCAAAACTTTAAGTTAAACACAATAAAGCTACCATTTTTATTCAAATCCTCTAAAAACTCAAATTCCAAAACATTGATGAAAATGAAAACTACTTGTACTTTTGAAGAGAGGAAGTTGAGAGCAAGTCGAAAATGAAATTACCTTTCAAAACCGAGCTGAAATGAAGAGAGGATGAAATGGAATAGTGAAATGGAGAACTCCCCCTTTTTGTCGAAATGAAGAGTGAAGAGGGAAGAAGACAATGTTCTATTTTAATTTAAAATGTGTTTTAAAAGAAATCCCATTTATTACAAAATTGCCATTAAAATGGTTATTGGGTTTGTCATCCAATTTTGGTCCAACTCTTCAATTAAATTTTGCAAAACAAAACTGAGACATTATTTTATTTATTTAATTTGAAAACCGAGACTCAAATATTATTTTCACCCGACCCCTAAACCCGGGTGTTACAAAAATAGTTGAAACAAATGACTTGCAATAAGATTCGAACTCATGTGCCATGGCATAAAAATGTCAAGCATAAACAAAATGTGCCAAGGAATTATTTTGACTAAAATTTATATTTAACGTATATTAATTTACCAACAGCACATATTAATTTATCAATTGGGTTTTGTGTTCGAATAAAATATTTAACATATATTAAAATTTATATTTAAGGTATATTATTTTATCAATAAGGTTTTGTATTCGAATAAAATATTTAACCTATACTAAAATTTATATTTAATGTATATTCCATTAATTTATCAATAGGGTTTTGTGTTGGAATAAAATATTTAAAATATACTAAAATTTATATTTAAGGTATATTAATTTATCAATAAGGTTTTGTATTTGAATAAAATATTTAACGTATACTAAAATTTATATTTAACGTATATTCTATTAATTTACCAATGAGGTTTTGTGTTCGAATAAAATATTTAATGCATACTAAAATTTATATTTAACATATATTAATTTATCAATAAAGTTTTGTGTTCGAATCCCTCTCTAGGTTTAATATTTTATTTTGTGTTGTTTGTAAATTAATATACGTTAAATATAAATTTTAGTCGAAATAATTTTTTGACACATTTGGTTTATGCTTGGCCTTTTTATGTCATGGCACATGGGTTCGAATCTTATTTCAAGTCATTTGTTTCAACTATTTTTTTAGTTTTGGGGGGTTCATTTGATTGTTTTAAAGGTAATTTGTGCTAAAACATAATAATACTTAGAGTTTAGCCCAACGGTTAATCCATTAACTTAATTGCACAAGGATGCGGGTTCGAATCTCACCTCCCTCATTTACATTAGTTTGAATAAAAATTTTAAATAATATATATAGGAGAGAGAAAATGAGAAAAAAATTCCTCATTTTGGAGATACCTGACATGGGACTCGTTAGTTTTTATCTTTCTTTATAAAATAATGGGTAAACTATATAAATAGTCACCAAATTTTTAGGTTGTTTTTATTTTGTTCACCGAACTTTTAAAACTTGCACTATAATCACCGAAATTTTAGTTCGGTTTCAGTATGGTCCCTCCCGTTACATTCCATTAGAAGTTGCTGATGTGACAATTTACTTTTTATTTTTCATGAATAAAATAATGGTAAACTATACCATTCATCACTCAATTTTCTTCTCACTCTTATTTTGGTTACTAGAGTTTAAATTTTTTTTAGTTTAATAACTCAACTTTCAAATTATTCTGATTTTTGTCACTCTTGAATGACATGGTTATACATATAAAAAAATTTGATTTTGGTATAGATTTAAAAAAAAATTATTTCGATTCGGTTACGGTTCATAGTTTTAAGCAAAATTGATTAACATATCATATCAGTTATATATAATATTTGTAAATTTTAGGCATTAAAATATCTTATAGTCTATTGTTTTTATACCCTTCTATCTTTCTATTTGTTTTTATACTTTTATAACGACCGAACAATTATTCAATTTACCATATTATCATATTTGATATTTTAATAAGAAAAATAAAAAAATCATTGCTCGAATAAAATATTTCGGTTAACTAATCAATTGATTATTTGATTTGTTTGGTACAATATAAGATCAAGAAATGAATAATCTAAACTTACCAATTAACCAAAATAATTTTTAAAAATTAATTAACAAAAAAAATTAAAAATTAATCGAACCCAATTTTACACACCCATAACCATAACAATAAAAAAATAAATCCAATAAAATTCCCAAGGAAACAAAATCCAACAACCACACACAAATTTTACAGTATTCACCAATTCAATGTGTTATCTATGTTCAGAAGGTATTGAAAATGACCCCTAAAAACCAACAAAATATCCACTTAATCCTCAACATATTCTTTTTGGGTTGTATTGTATTATACAACAACAAAAGCCAGTTTTATTCAAGAAAAATGGGATCAACATTTCTCCTCTCCTGTGATAAGAAGTCAAGTAATTCGAGTGAGACTAAAATAGGAACAATTCGGAAGTTGAGTTATTAAATTGAATGTTTTTAAACTTTAGTGACCAAAATATGAATGATAAGAAATGTAACACCCGAGTTTAGGGGTCGGGTGAAAATAATATTTTAATATTATTTCGGGTTCGGTTTTGCAATTTAAATAATAAAATATTTTTATGGGCCTCGGGATTTCAAAATGTTTAAGGCTATGTTGGGCCTATCTCTTAAGTCCAAATTCATGGGCTTTAAGAGATGTGGGTTAGCCATTCATTAATGACATTTTAGTAAATAGTTGGTATTCCAACTAAAACCCATTTTAATTTTAATTCCCTACTATTCAAATAAACAAAAATCCCATCTTCTTCCCCCTTTCCTTCTTTTAAAATGTGAAACCCTCTCCTTTTCCCCATTTTGATTTCCATCAAATCTTGCCTTCATTTTTGGAGCTCTTGCAAAGGTAACAACAAATTCTTTATGTCCTCAACTTTCCCTTTCTTCCCATGCCTTTAGTTTTTCATTGAAATTCATGATTTAAAGTTTTGGGTTTTTAGGGTTTTGAAGAGAAAGATGTAAACTTTATCATCCATTGCTTGAGCTTTTGATTCCTTGTTAATATATAAGTTAATATTAACCCAAGAGGTCCAATATATGTGATTTTTAAAGTGTTTTCTAAGGATTTCCGAAATTGGATTTTGGTAGGGTTTTAGGAAGGTTTTTAGTTGAATTTTGGGTGTGGTTTGTGTTGGAAATTGAGGGTTGATGTTAGGGTAATAGTTGGGGGTTGTTTTGGAAGCATTTGAATGTGCTAAATGTGTTGAAATCCCAAGTTTTGGGCTGTGTATAAGGGCTGCTCGGATTTGGTAATTTTGGGGGTTGTTCATGGCTTGAAATGTTGAGTTTGGTGTTTGATTAGTGTTCCGGGTCTGCTACTTTAATTGATGAATTGATTTGAGGTTGTTTTGCTTGTGTTGAGGTGTTTAGAAGCTTGGTTTTGGGTTGGTGAAGCCTTGGGAACAAATCCGGAAAATTGAAGACCATGGTTGCTTGGTGTTTGAGCTTGGAGGTGGAGGTGAGTGGTTATTGTTTTTAAATGGTTTTAAACATTGGTTCAAGCATGTGAACTAGGTTGGGCTTGGTAGACCCACCTAGAGTTAGGATTAGGGTGGTAGCCTAATTCTAAGCTTTAGTTAGAGACCTTGGATGCACTCTTTAATCATTGTTATGCCTCATGATGATTATGTATAGTGTGTGACACACATGTATGTGAAAGTATGACTTAATGTATTGATTTTAAATGCATGTTGATGACAAATAAAATGTGGATATATGATTTGTTAAGTGTTTGGATGATATACATGTGATGTTGGTTTGTGTAATGAGGTTATGATGTGGATTGCATGATTTTGGAGAATCATGGTGAGTACATGCTAGGCATGGAAATGTGATTTGTGCATGACGGTGAGTCATGGTGAGTACGTGCTAAGCACGGAAGTTATTATGAAATGGTATTGTGAAAGAGTAATGAAATGTGTAGTATTGGCACTAGTATGCTTGGGTACAAATGATCGATCATTAAGATGTCTAGTGTGCACACGTGAGTCAAATGCGCGCGTGGTCTTGATGATGGCAGTCATCAAGATGGAGTACGGGTTCGCCCGGAAATCTTCTTATATATATTAGTCGATGATGAGTGGAATCCCATCGACGGGGCGTGAGGATGAGTGGAATCCCCTCCGCGTGAAATGAGGCGTGAGGATGAGTGGAATCCCCTCCGCATGAACGGTGATGAGTGTAATCCCACCGTCAGGTAATGGTTGTATTGTTGGATGTGAGTTCCAACGGTTATCCGCGTATTCGAGTCATAGCTAGGTGCCAATACGGATTGTAGTTTATGTTGCCAATATGTGGTTAATTGTGAGCTAATGTGATTTGGGATGTGTGGCTAGCATGGTTTAATATATGTGATTTTCCTATGTTGTGGATTTAAATATGTGAGCATGACATGATATTGAATATATGTTCATGCATCGTCTATAATCATGGCTCGTGTGGATCTGAGGTAAGATCATGCCTTTTATCTTGGTTTTAGCTCGTGCTTGGACCCTGCATTGTCGAAGGTTTGTTTTATGAGCTTACCCTCACTAAGCTTTCATGCTTACGCTCTCTTTTGTTCGACAATGCAGATCAATAGCTTGTGGGTGGCAAGGGCAAGGAAAGGTCTCCAAGTGTTGCTTACGGTTAGCTCAAGTATGATAGTTAAATTTAAAGATTGTAATAGTAAAGCAATGGGATAGGTGTTGTTGTTTTGTGCTATTGTTGGTTGTTTAGGAGCATGTTTAGACTCTTTAATTATGTTGTTTTGATTGGCTTAATGATACTATGTTTGGATTGTAACCATGTCTAAATTGCTTATCTTGAATGTTGGTTAGATGTCCTTAAGTTTGCCTTATGTTAGAATATTGAAGTATGAGCTTTGAATGCTTGAATGCCATCTTGGGTCTATTGCATGATTTCATTGATGTTTGTACATGTTGGGTGCTTGTATGGCTATATAGTGGTATGTAAATGTTGTGTGAATGTTTGGTTGGGGCTAGGAAAGTCTTAAATTGCATTTAGATTCGAGTCTTGGTCGTTTTTGCTGAGTTTGGGAGGTTTTGCAGTGCAGGGGTATCGATACGGTTGGTACGGTATCGATACCACCTTCTTGTTTCAGGCTTAGTGTATCGATACACTTGAGAGGTGTATCGATACCATTTTGGTCACTAGAGCTACTGTCCAGTTCGGTATCGATACCAGCCTCAGGCGTATCGATACCGTCATCTTAGCATTGACCGTGGGAAGTCAACCGTTGGGGAGGGTATCGATACACTCCTTGGGTGTATCGATACGGTCTCTATGAGTTGACTTTGACTAGTTGACCTAGTCAAGGGGGTATCGATACACCCCTTAAGTGTATCGATACCGCCTGCAGTTAAAGCCTAAATCTAGTGAAGGGGTATCGATACACCCCTTAAGTGTATCGATACCGCCTGTAGTATAAGCTCAAAAATTGGACTTTAAGATGTTGGGTTGAGTTCGTTTGTTTGCCACGTGAACGTTGTTTCGCTGTATGACCACATAGGATTAAATACTCATTTAGACAAGATTTAAAATAGAAAAAAAATAGGGTTGCTAACCGAGGGGGATTCCTTAGGGGTTTTCACTCGGTTTTCCCCGTGTAGCTCACTCGGACCGGTCATCCGGCCAGACCGGGACGAGGGGGTTACAAGAAAGTTGAGTGATAAATGGTGTAGTTTATCCATTATTTTATTCAGGAAAAATGAAAACTAACGTGCCACATCAGCAGCTTCTAACGTAAGGTAATATGAGGGATCATACTAAAAGCGAATTAAAATTTCGGTGATTATAACACAAGTTTTAAAAGTTCGGTGACCAAAATAAAAGCGTCCAAAAAACACAGTGACCATATATGTAGTTTACCCATTATTTTAATAAGAAAAATAAAAACTACCGAGTCACGTCAGCATTTTATAACGAAAGATAATAGGAGGGACCAAAATGAAAATAAAATAATAGTTGAGTGACCCTAATAAAAAATTTAAAAGTTCAGTGACTAAAATGAAAACATTCTAAAAATTCAGCGACCATTTATGTAGTTTATCCCTAATATTATGAACTGCAGACAAGGGAACTGAAATATGAGTTAATTGAAAGGAGAAATATGGCTTCCATCACAAGGATGAAGGGGGAAGAATAGAAAAATGAACACTTGGCACATCATAAAGGAAGCAGAGATATAACTCTTCTCTGCCATTCATGGATCAATATATACTTTAATAGTTTAATACATAAATTGTCGCCACAATTAGAATCAAAATATTAGTAAATTTGATCCCATAGGGTGAAGAAGCTAAAATTACCTCGTAATGCTATTTCTTGTAGCAAAGGTATGTCTAAATTGGCCCACTCAGATGGTCCTCCTCCCCCGCGCATAAGCAGATATATGATCCGTATTAATTCTGTAAACCAAATTATACAAGAGATAATAAGAGCTTTTGGTCACTGTGGTCTGTGCTGCACCCTTTCTTTATCAATAAATAGAAAAAAAGGAATAAAGTTTGTTAGCAGATGAGATATATATTTACATTTAGGGGTTGTTCGCAGACCTTGACTTGTCTAGATCCTTGTTGTTCAAATAAAGGCAAGATGGTTGGTCGCGGAACATTGATACCGTCGGCCTCGGAGAAAATCCGGCATAGTCTCTGTCTACCTTTGCTAAGCATAATTGGTTAATGTATTTGAAAAGCTCATGCTTTTGGGCAAAAGGTTGGGCTGCATATTCTTCAAAAGGCATCCACTGGGGGAAAGAGGGACAAGCAATATGTATCAGGTGATGGTAGACTTGCATTCTCTTGATTCAGGACTAGTTAGTGAATGAAGTGAAGGATATATATAATATAAGTTGTACCTGTGCTGCCTCAATTTCCAGATCTTGCTTCTGAATGTCGGAGGATAGCGGACGTAGCATGCATAAGAAAAACAGATCCGACTTCTCGAAGAATGTCTTGTGTGATTGACTGAATTTAACAACAGGATATCAGAACAAAGGAATTCACCAAGGGCCGGACGCTTTGAGTATGATAATGCAAATATGGGACAAAGCAATGCCAACAGTATCTACATTACAGAATAAAATTTTAGCCACATGGGTATACCTGAACCCTAGGACCTCCACAAATTCTGCATCAACCTGGGAAAGGAAAAGAAAATTAGCTGTCCGCACAAATCTATTAATGTCCGTAAATTATATGTAAGAACAACATATATGTTTGCACTCTTACTCCTGTTTCTTCTTTTACTTCTCTAATAGCTGCAGTAAAGATATCCTCGCCCTGTTTGTGCAAGAGCTCGTTTATTATTTAATAGCAACATGAATTCAGTTTTTACCCTGGCAGTTGGGACATACCTCATCAACAACTCCGGTAGGAATTTTCCATATGCCCGTCCCTCGAAACCGGCCGCTCTTTTCCTGAACTGCGAGCACCTATTAGCCATGAAGACTCGGATTAAGCAACTACGAAACAAGGTTGATTAATCTGGACCAAAAAGAAACAAGGACGGACCAACAGATTAAAACAAAATTAAGGGTAAGGGAGTACCTCTCTTTTATCATTCAGGATTACTGCACCGACACGTACTCGGTGTGTCGCGTTTCCGGGGAGAGTGTTAGGTGTCTTAGGAATCCATGAAACGAGCATGAGGTAACTTGGTTCAGCATGGTGGTAAATAAACCCTTCCTAAAACAAGTGTAATGTGTTTCACAGCAGTCAATACTTTGTAATTTCTCTAGCTCAAGAGATAAAAACTGTGTAATTGCATCATATAAGTATAGATTACCTTCACGGCAGTTTCAACTAGATGTACAAGTCCAATAGGTAACTTAATCCAGACACCCTTTTTACCCTGCATAGTAAAAACCAGATGTATCATGAATCTGCACCGAAAAATCAATTTAAGCAAGGGAGATTTCAACAAAGCAATAACCAAATATCCATCTAAATTTAAACCTGTTGCTTCCACTGAAATATGGAAGCTCTAAGCACAGTAACAAAGGTGTCAGAGTCCATATGCTCCTTCATTTCTACAATGACACCTCCATGGTCATCATTGATAGCAGGGAGCAATTCAGCATGCCAAACTCCATTTCCGCACACTCCGCGCACCTGCCTTCCAACTAACTCCCCTAAGTCCGCCGATATCGACATCTGTTCCGTTCCGGCAGCAATCAATAAATAATCAAATTCCTAGAATAAGATGCCAAAATAAAACAAATTCAATGTTCAGGATATTGAAACTGCCAATACAAACACGCATACATACATGAAGTAATAGTTTATACATATATACTTTCATACTGCATCCGTACACAGATCGTATATCACGCTTACGTAAATACGTATATAAACGAGTGTTGTACTTGCACGCGCACGAACACAGGCAACATATAATAAAATTATAAAAAGCAGTTAAAGCACTGTTTGGCTAACCGCTAACCAATAAAAGAATACATATTCAAACCATATGAAGCAAAAAAAAAAAGATAAACAAATCTTCAAAATAATTAGAACTTAATAACTGCGAACCTGATCTTGATTATGCATTATTAACATAATCTAACGCAATATATATCATAAAATTCAAATCAAATTCAGCTTTTACCTGCAAAACGACGAACAGAGACGAGACAATAATCGGAGCTTTCTGGATCTAGAAACGTACAATCACAGTGCTACCGACTAGACAATAATAAAGAAGAGATTCAATACTGATTTCTCTTTTTTTCTACTGAAATAGAGAATGAAGGGGAAACGTATGGAGCAAAAATACGAGACGTTCTAAGAGCTTGCTTGGTGCTTGCTCTGGTTAGTTATAATTGCTTTGGCTCATTATTATTTATAGTTGGAGGTTGAAATGGGATATATATGTTCTTTTGCATCCGAAACGGTTAAAAATTTATAGTGCTATGGGCAGTTTATTAAAAATATGCTCTTTAATTTATAGGCCAATGATATATAAAATTATTTTAAAAATTATTTTTATTTTAGTAAAAAATTTATTATGGGTCCTTTTAAGTTTTTTTTTTTTTTGTAATTTGTTAAATTAAAATCTTTTATTTTTCCTATGAACATTTAATTCAACTCGTTTGGTGCGTCTCTTTTTTAAAGGCCTTGTGCGGTCGTTCACCTCACACATGTTTAAAACCCATATTGTTTGTATCTTTATGCGGGGAAATTAAATATAAATATTATGTTTTTTGTGCGTCTTTTTATGTATAGTATTAAAAATTTAGGTTTAAGGTTTCGGCTAAAATTTTATATTAGAGTTTAGGTTATGATTTAAGGAAGTAAGAGGAGGTATATTTTTAGAGTTTAGGGCTTTATAATTTATGATTTAGAATTTAAAGTTAATTTTTTTTAAAAATAAGCCACTAGTTTTATTAACGAAAAAATATTCAAAATTACAATAAGGGTTTACAAACTATCATACTTCCTCATAAAATTAGCCGCTTTAGATCAAACATTAATCATACATGAAAAGGTTATAAACTCATCCAAATACTCGATCGAAAATAGATACAAAACCTGACTGCATCGGCAAAACGAACCACAAAAGGGAATGAAGCTATTGATAGACCACCGAGAAAATGCAAATCAGAGCCGAGCACTTAAGGAACTCTTCACAAGCGCAAACTGCGTATCCAAATTCAAACCGAAGGACCATAGCAGGGGAAATTCTAATGAAAGGCGGACTACTATATGGTTAAGAAACGGCGTTACCGAAAACATTATAAGATAAATAACAAAATAGGTACAGCGCTACCAGATATGTTGATTTAAAATATTGTATCCGGTAGAAAACATGAAAAAATATTAAAAAATTGGTAACCGGCAAACTTAAGTTATCGGTAGGTATCGACACAAACATAATAAAATAGGTAAAATTACTTATTTTGTTGATAAGAGTATCAACATATTAGGTAGCGCCTATTATGTTATTAAAGTTTAAGCTGATGGGGCCTTTGGAAATCCCACGATAACAAAATCGGTAAAATTACTTATTTTGTTGATAAGAGTATCAACATATTCGGTAGCGCTTTACCTATTTTGTTTTTAAAGTTTAGCTGATGGGCCTTGGAAATCCGACGATAACAAAACTGGTAAAATTACTTATTTTGTTGATAAGAGTATCAACATATTCGGTAGCGCCTAATTTGTTATTAAAGTTTAAGCTGATGGGGCCTTGGAAATTCGACGATAACAAAATAGGTAAAATTACCTATTTTGTTGATAAACGTATCAACATATCCAGTAAATTACATATTTTAAGCTGATGGGGCATTGGAAAATATTTATACTTTTTGAACAAATTACTTATTTTGTTGATACTTTTGAGTAAATTACTTATTTTTGTTCATACTTTTGAGTAAATTACTTATTTTGTTGATACTTTTTGTAAAGTATCGATACTTTCGAGCCACATTGCAACCGGTTACATTGCTTTTTAAAAATGTATCGATACTTTTTGTTGATACTTTTTTAAAAGTATCGATACTTTTCGAGCCACATTGCAACCAGTTACATTACTTTTTAAAAAAGTATCGATACTTTTAGAAAAGTATAGATACTTTCGAAAGTATCAACAAAATAAGTAATTTACTCAAAAGTATCAACAAAATAAGTAATTTACTCAAAAAGTATAGATACTTTCCAAGGCCTCATCAGCTTAAAATAAGTAATTTAGTGGATATGTTGATACTCTTATCAACAAAATATGTAATTTTACCTATTTTGTTATGTTTAACCGGTCACCTATTTAACCGGTCACGCCGTATATTAACCGCCTCACAGAAGAACTGCCCCCATAGCAGGGAAGATCAACATGATTACAAATAATCGTCATTTTGATCAGTCACGGCGACGTCAAATCAACTATGATAGAAAACAAATAATAGAAAAACGTGCCAAGAGACACAAAAACATGCTAAAAAGTAAAAAAATGTATCAAATGGTAGAGAAAAATATGTCATAAAGACAGATTTATTGAATTAAAAAATTAAAAATCAAAAGAACGAAACAAATAAATGAAAGAAGATGATCGGCGATCGACAAATAACCCGAAAACTATTACTTCTGCCGGCCTATATTCAAACCAAAAAGAGAGAGTAGCGGTACTAAGAAAAAACCATAATATTATCCAATTTTCAAAGTTGTACAGTGTATTTAAAGTTAAAACTTATAATTTAATTTTTTTAATATTGAGGTATATAAAGATTACCCATAAGCTGCATAAGATTTTTGTTCGGAAAATTATAATGTGAGGAATTGGATGCTGATGTCACGTGGACCCCACTGAACTTTAGCCGCCCTCATTCTTTTTGTTTTGCTTACGTGGCATACGCACGAATAGGGGCCATACAATCGAGACGCTGAAGTGAGGGCGGATATGTAATTTGAAAGGATTTAATTCTGCCATCAGGTCCCTGTACACTTTATATTTATGAAATTTAATCATTTTGTATTTTTTTAATTCATGAACTTAATTCGCTTTCTTGTCTGAATTGAAAATTAAAATCCAGAATCCATTGAATGATGTCAATGAAAAAAAATAACGTTATTATCTCATGAAGACACGAGTTTAAATAATTTGTTTATATAATATATATATTTTAAAAAAGTTAAGATTAAGAATTTTTTATACATAATCACACTAAAATTTTTAAAATAAAATTAAATCCAATTGATTATAATGTTAATGAATTTTTTTTTGAAGAGAAAGTTGTTGAACTCAATCATCTACGAAAAATGTTCACTTTTTCACTATAATCATTTCTTTTTTTGTTTTGAATATGCTGGTGCGATGCAAGAGTAGCATCTGTTCAACTTTTTTAGTCTTTTCAAAGACGACACACACAGCATGGCATAACTGGTGCTGGAACCCGGGCCCCAAAAGATAATAAACATCTACCTTTGCCACCAGGACACAAGAGGATGAGCCACTATAATCATTCCTTATTCCTTAGGTTCATATGAGATAACTTATTTAAATACTTAACGTTATAAGAGTCATTTTTTATTCTCTAACTATGCATAAGATTCATACAATAACTATGAATCAAATATTATTAGAGTTGTAGTTACCTATTTTGCGTAATAAATCATTTTTTTATAAATTATAAAATCTAAAATTTGAATCTTTAAACCTTGAAAATAATTTACTTGTATAAATTAAAATTTACCCACTCTTTATATCAAAATATTTTTCATATTATTTTTTATCGGCAAGTTGAATTCAACAGATTCAATAAGATATATTACTGAACTAACTATGGGCAGAACATATGAGGATTTTGGGGAGTGAGCCCTTACCAACTTTTTTTCTATGATAATAGAATAGTTTTATGGACTTATATCCAATAGACTGGCTGTGGAAATTAAATTTTTTTATAAGCGTCTTAGTTTTAGGGTTTAGATATTTAGTTGAGTGCAAAGTTTAGGGGTTTAGGTGCAATGGTTTAGAATTTAGGGTTAGGGTTAGGATTTAGAGTTTAGTCTGTGTGGTAATATGTTGAGTATTTAAATTTTAATCTATAAACCCTAAATTTTAACATTAAACACTAAATTCTATTCACATTCCATAAGTTCTAAACTATTAAACCTAAACACCTAAATCTTACATCTTAAATTGAGTCCCTAAAACTAAGACGTTTGCAGAAATTAAAAGTTTCCACCACTATTGTATGAAATAATTATGTTAGTTTTTTTTAGAAATCCTTTTAATTTTATTATAGCCCTCTCAAAAGTTTTAATTTTTTTATGGTCCTCCTAAATTTCTAGTTACGCAATTAGAATTAGAACTAACACAATAATATAAGACAGGTACACATTCGAATAGTATTGGCAATATGGCATTGTGAAGTAGGGACTTCAATTAATTTATGATAAAATTTGAGTGTTTTTTCTCCGAATGTGGTCAAAGTTTCGAGATTTTTTTTGGCAAAACGAGTGTCAATCGGGAAGGTTTTGATTACGACAGTTCTTCGACTTTTAAGTATTGTCTAGAGGAGACCTTTAACGTTTTCCATAAGCCTACATAACAACCGTTGAAGTGATAATAGTAGAAGTGAATGATTCATTGCCAAACTTTTCAATCCAATCTCTCAAAATATATTTGAATATTGGAAAGAATTGCTTTAGATAGTGAGTTTACATATAATAATAATAATACCGGGTAACTTTTATTACTTAGAAATAGAGCCAAATAAAGAGATTCAAATATGAAAATATCCTTAACGAACAACAAAGAAATAAAAACTAAAAAAAGAAAAATAAAATGAAAGGACTCTCCTCCCCAAATAGAGAACTTGAATTCGAACCTTGAAGACGACACTGATGAGAGGGAGAGCCACGAATCTTAAACATGTACCATAAAATAGATTTGTACATACCAAAAAGAATTATGTTATCAAACAAAATTCTTATTTTAACAAAAATTACATGGAAAAAGAAAAATTATGTCAAATTGGATCAGACTAAAATCGAATTTATAATTATATTTTTAAATCAAATAAATTTATATTTAACCTCGAATCAAATCATGTAAGATTATTTTTTATTAAAATAATATGATATCAAATTTGGATTGACCAAAAATTCACCCCACCTAGTATCCCTAATTATAAGTTTACATGTTTGATGGGGCAAGAGCTCCTAGAACAAATTTTAGTTAAAGTAAGATATCGTGGTTTTTACCGGAAAATATACAAGTTTCAATCATTATTGGATTTATAATGGTACAAGAATATAATTAAATTTAGTCATCATTGAAAAAACGACTTTGAAAAAGTTGACCAACACTTGCCACTAAACCTTACTTAACGTTTAAATGATTTTATAACATTTCTTCCCTTTTAACTAAAGTCACATTTGAACCCTCCGGATGGTTCTACTTCTACTTAAAAAAAACAAATTACATCACATATCACTCAACTATGATCTTTTAGTTAAAAATACCATCAAAATTTAAAATCGCTCAAAATTATCGCTTAACTTTAATATGTGAGTAAAAAATGTCACTCTGACGTTAACTGTTAACTCTCTCGTTAAGTCAAAACAACGTCGTTTTAATGCGGCTTTTTGAGGCCTAATTTAAGCCAAAACTGCGTTGTTTTGTTGGAGGAAAAAATATTAAAACCATGCACCTAGGGGTTTTGAACCCAAGACCTTTAAGAGAAAAAGTTAAGCCTAACCACTAAACCAACATAACATTATGTAATATTTTACCACAAATATTATATATCTCAAAGTACTTCAGATTAATTCAAATTATTTTATGAAATAAATAATATTATAAATAATATAAATATATGTATTTTTGCATATATATAAATAAAAATATATTTTTTATATATTATTAATCATATAAACATATTATTAAAAAACCCAAAATATTTATAAAAGTAATATATTTATATTATTATTAATAATAAAAATTCTAAATCCAAAATTGTTAACCCACAAACTTCAACCCTCATACTTAAATTCTAAAATTTAGAGTTTTGGATTTAAGGTTTAAAGGTTTTTTATATTTGAATCTTATATTATTTAAAATAATATATTTATATTATAAATAATATAAAAATAATTCTATAAATAATATAAAATATATTATTTTTACATATATCAATAAAAATATATTATTTTTTAAAAACAAAAAATATTCATAAAACAAATATTTATATTATAAATAATATAAAAAACTATAAATGTCAAACCTCAAATCATAAAGTTTAGGGTTTGAGGTTTGGGCTTTGTAGTTCAAGGTTTAGGATTTAGGATTTAAAGTTTAGAGTTTATATATAATATTTATAATATAAATATATTATTTTTATGAAAATATGTTAGGATTTTTAAAATAATATATTTATATTATAAATATTATATGCAAAATAAAAACAATACAATACTTTATTTATATATATTTTATATATACAAATAATATATTTTAATATTATTTATAATATTATTTATTTTATAAAATAATTTGAATTAATTTGAAGTAGTTTGAGATATATAAAATTTGTGATAAAATATTATATAATGTTATGTTGGTTCAGTGGTTAAGGCTTAGCTCTTTCTCTTGTAAGTTCTCAGTTCAAAACCCCTCAAGTGCATGGTTTTAATATTTTTTTCCTCCAGCAAAACGATGTCATTTTGGGCTAAATTAGGCTTCAAAACAAACGCACCAAAACGACGTCGGTGTAGTGACATTTTCGACCCACATCTTAAAATTCAGTGATAGTTTTTAAAGTTTGGTAGCATTTTCGACTCATGGGCCATAGTTGAGTGGTATGTGGTGTAGTTTACCCAAAAAAATGTTGATGTTTTTGGATATTTGAATTCGAGTAGTTTATCTGCTAGGTTTAAGAGTGTTGATATATATTGTCATGAGTTCATACCATATATAAAATAAATAAAGTCATATCGACATTCAAGACTCCAACTAAGGTGTTTATGGTAGGTTAACCGTACCATTTAGTATAAATGGTTGGTTAACCGTTATAGCTGTTAATAAATTGTAACTTAATCATTAAGATACGATTAACCATTAAATTTTTAAACGGTTAAAAGTTATTTACTTAACAGTACGGTTACATGATAACTTGTAACCTACTACAATTTTTTCCACATGCTCACTAATTCTTTTGAAAATAATGAAATTATCTCTCCGAAAAATATTGTATTAAGATTTTAATGAAAAAATTTTAATAGAGAAATTTTAATCACAAACTTCATTTTGTGTCTAAATAATTTCATAACGGTAACCTAGGTTAACCATTAACTATTATTTTTGGCGATTGATTAACTGAAACCGTTAAACCTTAACATTAGGTTAATTAACATGTAAAATTTAACAGTTATACCAATTAATAGTTATGGTTTATTTTGCACACCCCTACCCTCAACCACTAGAGTTTTATTTTATTAAAAACATAATAGAATTATGAAAAATTATTTTATTTCATCAATTACATGTTAGTTTAGCTGCACCAAGTGTTAAGCCTCTTAAACAAAATCAATAATTCAAACCATAACATAATGATTCAACTAAACTGAATTGAGAACATCTTCTTATAATAATAAATTTCTATGGTGTTTAATACGAAATTACTTGCCTAATAAATTAAATATCGATGATTAGAAGAATAATTTCTTTTTTATTTTTTAATAGTTTTAAGGTGATTACAATATCTGAATTTTTAAGATGAATATATCTGTTTTTTCACTGAAACTACTTATTGGATTCAATTTCATTTCTATTTGACTATGAATGCTTCAAGCAATTGTATATTAACAAGGTGACTTTTGCATATCTTTGCTTGGTATATAAAATTATAGTGACTAGATTATTTAGTCTCCAAATGAAACTAATGTATGCTAGTGTCACATAGGAATCGTGTATTCTTATAGGAAAAAAACATTTAATTCATAAAATAAAGAGCCGATTGAGCTTCGATTTGATGAAAAAAAAAGACATTTTGGGTAAGTTCGGTTAATAATGATTATTTTGAGTCCGCAATTATAGATATTTAACGGTGTCGAAATTTTGAAACATAAAAATAATTTCAATATCATTTGTAGCTGATATAAAATTTCTAAAGTAATATTTGTATGGGTAAGCGTTTGATCGAATTAAGTAAAAAATTATGTGTTATTTGAGTTAACGCGTCATGTTTTACAACTCAAACTTTATTTGAGATTTTTTATTCGAGTCAAATTTTCGTGTTTCTATACAAATTTAATTGTAATTATTTTCATGTTATAGTACGTTTGGTTCTAGTTTAAACGACTTTCTCTAATCATATAAGATACGCGCGCGCGCGCACACACACATATATATATTTCATATTATTTTTCACATGTATAAATAAGATTTGTAATGTTATTTAATAAAAAAATATCATCTAAACTTCTAAAATGTATTTATAAGGTTATTTTTTAAATAAGGGCTTTTGGGGATAAAGTATTTATGAGAGTATAAAGGAGTCAATAAATTGATGTGAAGAAAAACTTTACAAAAAATATCAGTTGAATAATCAAATTGAATAAAATGTAAAATTAAAAGACTTAAATTGAAAAAAGAATATATTTTGTTAGAAATATGAATTGAAGTTACATAGATATTCTATAGTGTTAGTGAATTGTGTGATTTAATTTTGGTCAAAGATAGACTTAAAACGAAAGAAGAATTGAAGAAATGAGAAACCATACAAAGTTGAGGGGCTAAATTGTAAAAATATGAAATTTATTTTTTAAAATACGAATTGAAGCTAAATAGGTATTCTACAGTGGTTTAGGAACATGTGATTCAAATTTGGTCAAAAATAGACTTTAAACGAAGGAGAGATTAAAAAATCATACAAAATTGAGGGGCTAAATTACAAAAATATGAAATTTATTTTAAAAAAATAAATTGAAGCTAAATATGTATTCCACATTGTCTTAGGAACATGTGGTTCAAATTTGGTCAAAATAGACTTAAAATGAATGAGAAATTGAAGAAAATATGAATTAAGGGACTAAATAGCAAAACTGTAAAAAAATGGTTTTTTGAGCAAATTTCAACTTGACTCGAACTCAATTTTTTTCCGAGTTGACTTTAACTCAAATAACTTAAAATTGAAAAAAAAAATCAATTTTTTCAAGCCGAGCTGGATTTTGCTCACCCCTAACGCTTCGTTTTATGACATTTTTATACTTCCTTTTTGATATTATTTTCGTTAATTTTATCTTCTTTTTTGACATATTTTTATAATTAATTAAATATATTTATAAATATTTAATATTATAATATAATATTTTAACTTAAAGATTAATAAAAATAAATTATCATCGTCAATTAACATATTTAATATAAATAGTATATTAATCAAATTTAAAAACTTTTTAATTAAAAAAATGAAATTTAGTAGTAAAATAAGAAATCTTGATTAATGCATTAACCGGATTAGGTTTGTACTTAAGGAAATTAATATATCAACTATAATAATATTAAAGTAGAAAACAACAAAGTCTTATCATATGAATGAATCAGATACTTTTAAATAATTTATAAATTCAAGTTTAAATAGTTATAAAAAAATAATAATTATAATTTAGAGTAGTATTCGATCTAAATTAACTGGTCAAAATTTTTACAAATACTGTAGTTTGAAACGTTGGATGATTGAGCTGACTTTATTTGGATCGTTGACATGGAAGCAAAACAATAATGAGTTAGTTGCCTTGACATTCTTTATAACACGATAAGAGTCATAAATGCTAACAATTGAGTCAATTGTGTGTACTATTCAAAAATAAGTCTCTCTCTATATATGAGTATAGGATCTATTTACTCTTACGTTTTTAAGGTCTATACGTTTTTTGGAATGTTAGAAGGGTGAAACGAATGATTGATACTAACAGTAAGATATATAAAGATTATAACTTGGAAAAAGGGTAAAGAGTTAATCTCAATCATCCATTCTCCCATCCAACGATCCAAAAAACGTGTAAAACTACGAGTTTTACATTTTGTGTAAGTGGATCCCATATATATATATATATATAATATCCTATTCACTGGCGGTGGAAATTGAAAGTTTCCACAAGCGCCTTAGTTTTAGGGTATAGAGAGTTAGTTTAGAGTATAGAGTTTAGGGGTTTAGGTGTAGGGGTTTAGAATTTAGGGATAGTTGTTTCAATTTAAGGTTTAGGGTTATAATTTAGGGTTTATATATTAGGGTTTAGTTTTTAGGGTAATATGGTGAGGATTTAGGTTTTAACCTATAACCCTAAATTATAACCCTAAACCTTACATTGAAATAACTATCCCTAAATTCTAACCCCATACACCTAAACCCCTAAACCCTATACCTTACACTAACTCCATATACACTAAAACTAAGGCGCTTATGGAAACTTTCAGTTTCCACCGCCTGTGTATAGAATATTTATCATATATATATACTAGCGGTGGAAACTTCTAATTTCCACAAGCTTCATAGTTTTAGGGTTTAGGGTTTAGGTGTAGGGGTTTATAATTTAGGGACTATGAACAGAACTTAGTGATTTGGATTAGGATTGAGGGTTTAGATTGTAGGGTAATATGTTGATGATTTAGATTTTAACCTATAAACTCTAAATTCTAACCGTAAAAACTAAATTATATTCATAGTCCCTAAATTCTAAACTACTAAACTTGAAACCCTAAATCTTACACCCTAAATTGAGTCTCTAAACCCTAGAATTAAGGCATTTGTGGAAACTAGAAGTTTCCACCGTCAGTGTATCAAATAATTATATATATGGGATCTAGTTACACTATGTAAAACTCAACTAGTTTTACATTAATCCATGACCATTGGATGAGTGAAATGGATATATGAAATTAGAAGTAGGATTTGTGAAGATTATACTAACACTAAAGATGGGTCACCCACAAAACTCACGAATTCTCCTGCGAACCCTAGCTACCCTTTTCCTCAGTGCCCACCACTGTGCCTGGGTTGTTGCTCGATCGCTTCGATTTGGTAGCTGGTCGTCTTCCCTCCATCGCAACGTCGTCGGTTCCCAGTTGTTTTAGTAGGACGAGTTAGGGCTGGGTCTAAGGTCACGTGTCTTTGAGACGGGGAATTTCTCAGAGGGCTCGGGCAGGTTAAACGTCTTAGATCGTGAGGTGCTCTGGCACCGGCGTCTTCACCCCTCCAATTTTGCCTTCTGAAGCTTTGAGCTATGTGAGTAACCCCCTCGTCCCGGTCCGGACGCTTGACTGATCCGAGTGGGCTACACGGGGAAAACCGAAGCGAAACCCATTAAGGTTCCCCCTCGGTTAGCAACCCCAGAAAATTTCTTTTATTTATCTTGTCTAAATGCATTACCATGTCCTATGTGAAACACGTCAGCGAAAACACAAGCAATATAGAAACAATCATCCAAACAACACTTTTAAAACAGTCCATTTTTCATAATTAAGCAGGCCGTATCGATACTCTAAGAGAGGGTATCGACAACGAGATGAACCCGTACCGATACGTAAGACATCGTACCGATACGCTAATAACTCACCAAAATCTCAGAATTCCAGTGAGCTAAAACCGTATCGATACACCCCCGTGTATCGATACGCCCAACCAAAACTGAATCCTGCAGACAAGACCGTATCGATACCGCCCTCAGGCGTACCGATACGCCCTGCACTGCAAGTCTCCTAAACTTAGCAAAACCACACAAGACTCGAACCTAGATGCGGTTTAAGACCTCCCTAGACACATCCAAGCATTCATACAACATCTATTAATCAAAGTCTAGTCATACAAGACACTCAACATAAGCATACATCATTCAACCAAGGAAATCATAAATTCATTCAAAGGAAGGCAAACAAGCACATAAGGTCTCATGCTTCAACATCCATACACTTAGGCATCCTCAAAAGGCGCATGGCCAACAAACATAGTAAGCAATTAAGACATGGTTTTACAATCCAAACATGGCATCAACAAGCCACTCAAAAACAACATGATAAGGAGTCTAAACATGCTCCTAAACAACCAACAATAGCACAAATAACACAAATCCCATTGCTTAACTATTACATGTTCAAACTTAAAAACTCATACTTGATAAACTCAAAGCCAACAACCACACTTGGAGGCCCTCCCCTTGCGCTAGCAACCCACGAACTAAGGATCTGCATTGTCGAACAAAAGAGAGCATAAGCAAGAAAGCTTAGTGAGGGTAAGCTCTTTAAAAACAAACCTCGACAATGCAGGGTCCAAGCACGATCTCAACCAAGGTAAATGCATGTTCTTACCTTCGATCCACAAGAGCTAAAATGTCAATGATGTATGAACAAATATCCATTAATATGTCATGCTCAACAAGCTCATTTCCACAACATATGTGAACACATATAATCATCCAAATAGGAAACACATTTCCATATCACATTGATACACATATCAATTTATATTAGCACCTAGCTATGACTCGAATACGCGGATAAACACGTTGGAACTCACATCCAACAACCACTTTACCTCACGGTGGGATTACACTAATCACCAGTCTCGTAGAGGGGATTCCACTCATCCTCACGCCCCATCGATGGGATTCCACTCATCATCGACTAATATATATAACAATTTCCGGGCGAACCCGTACTCCTCCTTGGTGACTCAACGCCACCAAGGCCACGCGCGAATTTGACTCTTGTGTGCACACTAACATCCTAATGATCGATCATTTGTACCCAAGCATACTAGTGCCAACATTTACTCAATCCACAATATCAATTAAAACCAATTTCGTGCTTAGCACGTACTCACCATGATCACAATCATGAACAATCTACATGCATATCACAATGCATCACAACCATGCCTCATCACATATGTATAACACATTATACATAAATCATCATATCATAAACATCACGAGACATAAACATCAATTAAAAGTTCAACCAATGTTTCTAGTTTAAGCTTAGGATTAGGCTACCACCCTAATCCTAACTCTAGGTGGGTCTATCAAGCCCGACCTAGTCCACATGCTTGAACCAAACTCTTAAAAACCACTTTGAAAACATTAGCCACTCACCTTCACTTCCAAACTCAATTACCAAGCAATCAATCACCTTCAAGCTCCCAAATTCACTCCCGATGCTTCACCAACACAAGCTCTTGCCTCTAAACAACCTCAACACAAGCCAAACAACTTCAAATCAGCCCAAGCATCAAAGTAGCTAACTCGGAATACAATTCAAACATCAAACACAACATTTCAAGCCATGAACAACCCCTAAGATTACCAAACCCGAGCAGCCCATAAACTTCAATCAAAACTCATGTTTCTAACACTTTTAATACCCCCAAATGATTCCAAAACAACCCTCAACCATAGTACTAACCTCAGCCCACAAATTCCAACCCTAAACAACCCCAAAAACCACCCTAAAACCCTTCAAAAACCCATTGGAAACCCAAATCCGGGAATGAGCTTAAAACCATGTAAAATTTATATATGTTGAACCATTTGACTCATAGACTTCATATCTAACATCATTAAATCGAAATTTTAAGTTAAACACCATAAAGCTACCATTTTTAATCAAATCCACTAAAAACTCAAATTTCAAAACCTTGATGAAAATGAAAATTACTTGTACTTTTGAAGAGAGGAAGTTGAGGACAAGTCAAAAACGAAATTACCTTTCAAAACTGAGTTGAAATGAGGAAGCAAAGTGATGGAATAGTGGAAGGGGAATGGGAGCTCTCTTTGACGTTGAGTTTGTTTTGAGAAGAAGGAGAATAGTGAAACTATTTGATAAAAGAGGATTTAAATTGAAAGTTGGGTTATTTACGAGATTGCCATTAATGAATGTCTATTTCCCCTTTTCTTTAAAATCCAACCAAATTGAATTTTATTTCAATTTAGTCCAACATAAAATGTTTGTTTTTGAAACCCGAGGCCCAAAAGATTATTTTAATTATAAAACCGAACCCGAAATAATATTAAAATATTATTTTCACCTGACCCCTAAACCCGGGTGTTACAATGTGGGTTCCAGACGAGCCTTTTCTTGGAGATGAAGCTCTGTCCGAATTGTTTCATCACAAATGTTAAGATTGGTTTTACCCCTTCTCTCAAGATTTTGCCCTCGGTTCCCAGCTCCAAAACAAGAGAGGAAGATGAACTCTCTGGTCTTTACCTTGTAGCTGCTAGAAAAATCTTCGGAGATGGCCATCTCCCCGCCGAGCCAATCGAAGAAGCAAGAAACGTTTTCAGATGCGGTGGCGCGTTCTTCGAGAAAGGGAAGATATGTTGTCTTTTTTCCGAGTTTGTAGGGATCAAGTATACAATTTTTTGCTGCCATTTCCTTGTTGCATCGTTTCTGGTGGAAAAGCCTCTAAAGCTTTGCAAAGTCAAAGGTGATAATACCAAGGCTTCCTGCGCAAAAAGACAAGAACTTGTCTTTATTTCCTTGGTTTATCTGAATTTTTTTTAGGAATTGTCATGTTTCAATCCTTTTTGGCATTTTACTATGCTTCCTTTCAACGCTGTGAAGGTCAACTTGAACCACGACTTAAAGGATAATAGCCTGGAGGATAATCCCCTAGAGGGTTATCCGCACCAAATATGATCCCTTATGGTTTCACCTTTTTCGAGTGGAATGGACGAAAGATGGTGCCTCACATAATCCATTCCCCTAGGATCATCTGACGTACTCCGTTCACGGTTGTGGTTTATCCCAATTTGGTCATCTCTTATCATCGTCTCCAGTTTCAGACAGAAGGTTGTGTCTGCCGCTGATCTTGTTTACCTTGCTGTCCCAAGTTCAAGGTCTGGTTTTTCGGTCACTCCACTCAAGTTGACAAGACCTTCATCGACCGACGAGGGAGTCTACCTCCGGAAGGAGCTCTCACTTGAGTGTTATGATCGAAGCTCAAAATCGGTTCCGAGTACTACAAGGGTGCTTATGCCTTGTTTAAGTTACCGTCTTGGGTTAGGGTTGACTCTTATTTTAGAGATCAACTTTGTCTTCGTTTATCCTTTGTCTTTTGTTCGCGGCATCGAATGTCGGCGCCTGGTGTCGTTTGTTTTTTACTCCAGGGTTGCTCCTTGCTTGGCTTTCATTTTTGTGCCTTTCATCCCACTTTGCATGGCCTTACTTGTGGCTTCTTTGTTGTACGTGGGACAAGGTTGTTGTTTTCATTTCTTTTTTTAATGAATCTTTGCTTTCAGATCAAAAAAATTTCATCCATCTATTTTACCTATCTAATGGCCATGAATTAATGTATAACTAGTTGAGTTTTACATAGTCTAAGTGAATCCTTATATATATATTGTCACGGGCCGCCAGTCCGAGCCCGTGCCATATGCACATTTGCCGAGAGAAGGGGTTCAGACACAGACTCGGACCTCGAGAAGACCACCAGACATAGCCCGGTCCGTGACAGATTCTAGAAGTTTCCGGAATGTTCTGGAAGATCCTGGAAGATTTAGTCAACATTATCCATTTGAATTGATTTTATTTAGATAATATTGAGATATTTAGAAAATTTTGTAAAGATATTGTATAAATCTCGTCTGTCGATGTAAATCAGTTTTGACCGTTAGATCTGGGGGAGTTCAACTATAAATAGAGACTCCCTAGCTCATTTGTAAATCACTCAGTTTTCTATCTTCAGAGTAATCAAGGCATTCACTATATATCATCTGTGTTGTTCTTCGTGTTCTTGGTTTTCTTCTTTTAGAATTCAAAGCCATTCGTTATAGTTTGCTTTTGCTTAGAACGATCTTGCGTTCTTGAGTGCTTTAGAAGTTTGATCTTCTGGAGTTGGAATTTAGGCTGACTTAGGCGTTTGTGTGGTGAAATCCGCCTAAGGCCGCACGGTTCGCTGGTTTAGAAATCTAGCCCCGTGACAGTTGGTATCAGAGCGAGTGTTCGAGGAAGGCACTGATTGAGATGACACCGAAGAAAGGAGAGAATGCTGCAGTGCAAAAGGGTGCGGAGACCCAGGCTGTTGACGGAAAGCGAGCAAGCTCGAAAGATATCCTCACATCGTTAGAGGGGAAGGTAACCCGACTTGAGGAATCGGTGAAAGATTCGGGTGAACGACTCGACATGGTCGATTCACGCTTTGAGGATCAAGACAACAAGAAGGACCATCTCAAGGGAGAGATGGAGGAACTTCTGAAGGATATATTCGAGAAGTTGGGTAACAGAGGTGATGCGCTTGAGGTCGAGTTAAAGGCTGTGAAGATAGAGCTGGAGGAGATGAAGGTAGGCATGGCGATGTTCAAAGCTGCCTTGAAAAATGTGACCGAGCCAATTGCATCCTTGCTGAGGAAGGACATCCCAAAGCCGAAGGAGTTCAAGGGGAACAGGTCGGCCCAAGATGTTGAGAACTTCGTTTGTGGCATGGAGCAGTACTTTCGGGTCATGGGCATCACGGATGATGCGGAAAAGGTAACTGTTGCTTCTATGTATTTAACTGACGTCGCTCTTTTGTGGTGGCGACGCAGATGCTCTGAGGAGGAGAGCAATGACATTTCTATTGAGACTTGGAAGGAGTTTCAAGTTGAGCTCAAAGATCAGTTTAGTCCGACCAACGTTCAACACGAGGCTCGAAAGAAGTTGCGGGAACTGAAACATGAGGGTTCCATCCCAGAGTATGTTAAGGAGTTCATTGAGCTCAAACTCTAGATTCTGAATTTGAGTGAAGCCGGGGGCTTCTTTACTTTCACACATGGACTTCCACAATTGGCCCAAATGGAGTTAATGCGGAGGGGAGTCAAGGATCTCTCCAATGCCTTGACCGCAGCTGAAGCTATTGCAGAATTTGAAGTTGGGAAATCCAAATCTGATAAGCCCCGAGGCAAGGACAATGGTGGGGGAGATGATGATGATTACTGTGGCAGTGATGGTGACGAAAATCCCAACAATTTCGTCAAACCATTGGAGAAACGAGGGCCTATAAGGTGCCACCGTTGTGGTGGTCCGCACATGGTGAGGAACTATTCCAAGAGAGGCCGCCTCAATGCTATCGCCAATGAGGACGACGAAACAGAAAAAGAGGAATATCGACTTGGTGCGATTGCCAGTGTCAAAGTAATCAAACCAAGTGTAGAAGGGAAGCAGGTGAAATGTTATCGGTGCAAGGGGGCTCATATTGTGAAAGAGTGCCTGGATCGAGTCAAGCCGTCCAAGGGGGATGACAAGCCCGAAGGCTGTGAGGCTTTAAAACTTGGTTCGATGTTGTTGAGTTCTGCGAAGGCGAGTAAGAACCGGAAGCAGAAAGGGTTGATGTATGTTGACATCAACGTGGCGGGTCAGAAGAGAAGTGCTCTTGTAGACACATGAGCATCTCATTTGTTTGTGTCGAAGAAAGCTGCCGACGAGATTGGTTTGAAGGTTGAAGATTCAACCGGGGTGATCAAGACCGTCAATTCTAGAGGTGTTCCGACAGTGGGAATGGCACGAGGCGTGGAGTTGGAAATTGGAGAATGGAAAGGCAAGGAAAATTTCGAGGTAATTCACTGTGATGACTATGATTTTGTCATTGGTTTAAGTTTCCTTGACCGGGTTAATGCACTCCTTGCCACTTTTTCCGATTGTGTTTGTATTTTGGAGCCTTGCAAACAATGTGTCGTGCCGATTCGTCGGGTTGTGAGGACTGAGAGCAGGGTTCTGAATGCTGTTGAGCTAAACAAGGATGCTGACTTGGTTGCTGCCACTGAGGAAACGACCTTGGAAGGGCTAGTGGAGCCGAAGTCTTTGAACGACGTGGGATCCGTCGAGTGTCCACCAGTGAGTAAGGTGGATGGGGCATTGAGCTTCATAGATAAAGAAGCGTCAGTGCGAGCTGAGGTGTCGAACTTGCAGATTGAAGAAGTGGCGACGTTGTCGTTGAGCGACGAGTTGCCGATAGGCGATGGCACATCAAACTTCACGAGGAAGGAAGTGATGATGCGGGTTAGAGTGGATGCCAGTCGGAGTAGTCCGAAAGAGGTATATCTCGAACACAGTTATGGTGTTTTACAGTTTAATTTGCCTGGTTTGCTGGGTGTAGGAAGTGGAAAACCTAACCCAACAGATGGAGTTGCCAAGAGTTGGCGAGAACCCAAGCCACCTTTCAGAGTTCTGAGGGTCCGTTCGGTGTTCAATGTGATGGGGTCCGAGTACTCGAGTAAAGATCGAGGGGATCCGAGTAGAGGTAAGTTGCAACTGGTAGGAAAGAGTTCCTACGATCGAGATGTACGGGGTGGATCGACAAATGATGTTACATGGCGGAGAGTGCCGAAGCGAGCAGTCCTTATGGGGGGACGACCGAGTCAGAGTCGAGTGCTCTTTATGGGGAGAGCGGTCCTTATAGGGGGACAACCAAGCCCGATTCTTAGTAAGAGGTGAGCCAAGGTGCGGAAGCGAATCCAGGACCACCGAGTCAAGCTTCATCCTGAAGGCGCGACGAGGGCGTCGCCAAGTTTGGTGGGGGAGATTATCACGGGCCGCCAGTCCGAGCCCGTGCCATATGCGCATTTGCCGAGAGAAGGGGTTTAGACACAGACTCGGACCTCGAGAAGACCACCAGACATAGCCCGGTCCGTGAGAGATTCTGGAAGGTTTCGGAATGTTCTGGAAGATCCTGGAAGATTTATTCAACATTATCCATTTGAATTGATTTTATTTAGATAATGTTGAGATATTTAGAGATTTTGTAAAGATATTGTGTAAATCTCGTCCGTCGATGCAAATCAGTTTTGACTGTCAGATCTGGGGGAGTTCAACTATAAATAGAGACTCCCCAGCTCATTTGTAAATCACTCAGTTTTCTATCTTCAGAGTAATCAAGGCATTCACTCTATATCCTCTGTGTTGTTCTTCGTGTTTTTGGTTTTCTTCTTTCAGAATTCAAAGTCATTCGTTATAGTTTGCTTTTCCTTAGAACGATCTTGCGTTCTTGAGTGCTTTGGAAGTTTGATCTTCCGAAGTTGGAATTTAGGCTGACTTAGGTGTTTGTGTAGTGAAATTCGCCTAAGGCCGCACGGTTCGCTGGTTCAGAAATCTAGTCCCGTGACAATATATATATATATATATATATATATATATAATTCAAAGTCAAGATCAATGCCATGTTTTGAGAAGTTATCTTCCCACCCACCTCGTCAACGACTAGACGAGTAATTATTAGTTAATACTATATTTTTAATTAGCAAAGAATCTTACGAGAGTTAGTGTTAGGGATAGACTGAAGTCAAGATCAAATGTCTAAGGTCAAATATTTGTACACATATTTGATTGTTTAGATAATTTTTTTTTCTCTTTTTAATTTTTTAAGTTTTTGTGCTGATTATCTTAGTAAAAGTTTTATGCATATATAAGGTTTTTTTTGAAGTTCTGAAAAAAAATGTTTGTGTTACGTGGCATTTTTTTTACCATGTCACATATATTTTCCTAATCTTTTATTTCATATCTTTTCTTAGAGTTCTGAAAAAACCCATCAATAAGCTACCTTTTTTAGCAGTTGAAATAGATGTGTTAAATTTATTGATTCTCTTGAAAAGTCCCAAAGACTTGGAGAAAATTTTGTGTGTATGAGAAAAAATAAGTACATGAAGAAACGGCAGGTGTGTCGTTGATACTTGAAAGGCAATCAAGGTGACCCAAAGAGCTTGCGTTTCATTCACTTTTGTTGTTTTTAGCATTACATTTACATAGGCAGAAACAAAGAAACACCGGCCAATTATCAGGCCAATAAGGGCTATGCCCGTAATTAGAGGGTCTAATGTTATGATAGTTTAATTTTTAATATTTAATATTAGAGTTTATTTTTTATTTCAATATTTGTTTTTAGGAGCGCAATTTTTTTAACATTTGTTTTGGATGTTCAATTTTTTTAATATTTATTATTAAGGACATATTTTTAAAATTTAAATTTTTTCAATACTTGTTGATATTAGAAGGTCAATATTTTCTCAATATTTGATGTTAGATATGTACTATCAAAATTTAATATTTTTTCAATACTTGTATTAAAGCCTCAATTTTTTCTAATACTTGTTATTAGAGCGTTTACTCTTAAAATTTAAATTTTGTTCAATATTTTTATTAGAAGTTCAATTTTTTCTTAATATTTATTATTAGGGCTTTATTTTTCTCTCTCAATATTTGTTACTAGTTACATATTCTTAAAATATAATATTTTCAACACTTGTTATTAAAGTTAATTATTTTATTACAAAAAATTTACTCTTAAAATTTAATTTTTTAATGTTTATTATTAAATACCTAATTTTTAAATTTATTCTTGAACCACCAAAATTTAAAAAACGGACTTGCCGATTACCGGTGTCAGCACCGCTTGCTCTACAGCGAGAACTGGTCCCAAGCTCAAAGTATGGACTGGGCTAGTTTGGGATGGGTATGATTCTGCCTAACAGGATTAGATATTTGGACCAATAATAAATTTTCTAGAAACGTTAAATGTTAGTTTAGCCCCTAAACTTGTCCTCATTTATCATTTTGGTTTTTATAGAACTATTTTATTCATTTTGGTACCTGAAATTCGGCTTGTAAACGAATCAAACGAACACGAACGAGGGTATGTTCATGTTTGTTCGTTTAAGTTTAACCGAACAAATAAACGCACATAATTTCTTGTTCGTGTTCGTTTGTTGAGGAATGTAGCTTGTCCGTGTTCGTTCGTTAAAATGATAAACGAACGTAAACGAACGAACATAAAAGAACATACAGTAAAACCTCTATAAATTAATATTCTTTAAATTAATAAACTCTATTAAATAATAAATTTCTCCGGTCCCGACTTGGGCCAATGTAAAAAATCATCAAATTCGATAAGATAATAATATAATAATTTTTTGGGATCCCCTTTATAAATATAAAAGTCTCATCAAAACTATAAATTAATAATTCATAAATATTACAATTACTACTTTGATAACTTGCTAAAATATGAATCTATTGTAATCTGTTTCTTTTTAAAATTCAAATCTAATTCAATTTCATCTCTAACTTTTCTAATTGCACCCACAAGTTCCGGCATTGAGGTCTCCAACTTTTTAAAATTCAAATCTAATTCAATTTCATCTCTAACTTTTCATAAATATTTACTGAATTGAGAAATTTTCTTTTAATTAATAAATTATTAATTTATCGATATATTAATATCTCTCTAAATTAATAAAATTTCATGGTCCCAAGGGTATTAATTTATAGAGGTTTTATTGTATGTGAATAATTTTAAACGAACATATTTTAATAAATTTAATTTTTTAAAATATAATAATTTTGTTATGAAAAATAATAAATATAAAAAGATATATGTGAAAAAAGTTAAAGGAACATAAACGAACGAACATAAACAAACGGATTACCGAGCATTCACGAACGTAAATGAACGAACGAACCCTTTGTTCGTGTTCGTTCATTTAATTAAACGAACAAAAAATCTTATTCATGTTCGTTCATTTAATTAAACGAACAAAAAAATCTTATTCATGTTCGTTCGTTTAATAAATAGTCGAATATAAATAAACTTTTCGCCGAACAGTTCGCTGAACGTTTAGTTCATTTACAACCTACTTAAAATTATTATTTGTTATCATCGTAAGTACATTGATTAACGTCCTCAATCAATATGGCATGACATGATAAGAAAGGCCATGTGATACTGTAAGAAAATACCACACGACGCATACATTTATTATTTAAAACCAATTCTAAAAAATAAAAAAAATAGAGAAAATTTTCAAATTTTAAAAATAATATTTTTTGTGATTTATAAATTACAAAAGTAATATGTGTGGTAAAAATATACTTTTATAACAGGTAAAAAATAAAAATAAAAAATTTCTCTTTTTAAAATTTCAATGCTATAAAATTATAATAAATAAAAAAACTAAATTTTAAAATTATAAAAAAAAATCAACATAGGCCTAAATGATAGGTTTTAAAAAATAGTACGAATTTTAAATTTTCTCCTTTGTTATGAATATTTATCTATGTGGATATTTATCATGACGAGAACTTTATCTAATGAGTTTGATTTATTTATTATTAGGAATATTATCTCTATTAATTAGAGTTAATGTACTATGTACTTTTTATGCCTATAAATAGATGAAGGCATTGTACACAATTCTAGTTTTTGATAATAATATGAATTTCCCTCTTTCTCTCATCTCTTTGTTCTTTTATACTTGTTCGTTGTTCTTCATTATTTTATTCATAACACGTTATCAGCACGAGCTTCTAATCAACTGAGATCTTCGTCGTTCGAATCTAAAAAGAAAATTATTAGAAAGAATTCGATTCCAGGGTGAACCAAAGATAAGTTTTTTTTCTTCTTCAATTTTCTTTTAGTTACTGATTACCTTTCTCTTTATATTTTAACTTGGTTTTTATTTTTTTTTTGAAAAATCAAAGAGGGGCGTGTTCGATTGTATTTAAGCATTGGGTAGAGATGAATTTGTGGTTTCTCACAAATCAAAGGATGAATTAACAGAGATGGACATGACAGAAAGAGATTATGAGAAGCTGTTTTAGCCGTTTGCTATGTCTCCATTGTCCTTAAGAGGAAAATCAACATCGGTAAATTCTAATTATATTTTTATTTTTTAAATTATTATTTTAAAGTCTGATAAATCATGGTGATTTTGCTCAAAAGAAATATTTATTCTACGTCGAAAAAAATCGACTATATACTTCTCCCAAGTTCATGTTACAAAAATTCATCTTGATAAGAATTTCTGTGGGAGGCATTCCCTGAAGTGAATGCAAAACATGATGTTTATTCCATGCAATTATCAATGATGGGGCATTCCCAGAAGTGAATGCAAGCATGATGTTTATTCTATTCGATTTTTGGATCTGTTTCATTCATTGAAGTGAATGCAAACATGGTAAATCATTATTCAATTAGAGACACAATTTTGATATAATCCAAGTATATTGGTTGGACATCTCATTTTGCGAGGCTACTGGTCTCAAAGGAGGTTTTTAAAGGAACTTGTGAACTGGTTTAACAATACCGCGTACGAGGATTAAATCTTTGTTCTCTGTGATAATGATATGTGAAAAAGACTTCAAAGGCCCACTGGCTCTACTCCATTCCTCGAAGTGAATGTGAGATTATATTATGAAAAGAATAAAAATCACATTAGAAGTTATGGTCGTGATTGAAACCATGAATATAGACATGGAAAATATGGTCATTTTAAGGATACATTTACCCACCGGTAGACAGTTATAAGGATGACAAGAGTGATAAAGATCATACTAATGAAGTAAAATCCTTTTTATTTCCAATGCGATGTTATAAACCATTGGTCTCGTACTTGTCTTACGTTGAAAAATCAACATCATTGAATGATAAATGGAAGAAAATAGAAGCAAATTTTGTTTCCGGAAAATGACGAAGATGATATTGGTCCAACTTTATTTGGACGTTGTTGATTTTCTTATAACCCTCGAAGGGAATAAATCATCTTCTAATTATTCTTATAACTTGGAAGAAAATTATTTATCTTTTTATTTATTTTTCTTTATGTTTATTTATTTTACACACATTAATCATTTACATTTATATATTATGATATTTATTTATTTTGTTTAACATGATTACTTGTCAAATACAATTTATGGTGACGATTTATGCTCAACATAAGCATAAGATATATTTTCCATTTAAATGCAAGGGAATAATATGAGTACTATATCTCAAAGTACTGAAAATATTGATGCTCTAGAAGAGCAATAAATTCTTGAAAGAAATCACATTATGAAAAGTGCAGAATTGCGAATATTGCAATAATTACCGCTAATGGTGATAATATCGTCACCACTAGAAGTGAAAATTTTTGAGAGAACAATATGAGTTCGCAAAATATTCCTTTGGAAATTATAGATAACATATGTTATCAATTGGCATTTGAAATAAGCCAATGTAAATATAAGTTCGGTAGTCAAAAGGTCAGTTGAAAGCTCTAGAAGAGCTATATATTGCTACCAAAAGATAATTTCCATTGAGAGCTCTGAAAGAGCTAAAGATATTCCTATTCAAAGGAACAATTTTGATGGTCGTACTTGACATGTATGAGTGAGATTGAATCACATGTTATGGTAAATCAGAAGTTTACGGAATTCAAAAATGTATATACACACTTGTATATAGTTGGTATGATCGATTAGACCATCCTGATCAATACTAATGCGAAAGCTATTGAGATTTATATGCACATTTATTAAAAGAAACTAAAGTTCTTGTGGTGATTGTTCTCAAAAGAATTGATTAAATTCCACTTATTAAAAGAACACGAATGTAACACCCCAATTTTAGGCCCGAGAGTTATCGGTGTTGATCTAAGATTAGTTTCAGGTTAAATTTAAATTAAAGAGCTGATTTTTATAAAAGTTCTCAATATTTACGATAATGCCATTAATGAAAATTTTAAGAGGGTTTTGAAAATCAAAACCACTCATCTTCTTCCAAAAGCCATATTCTCTCATTTCACCTCCTTCCCTCCATTGAAGACCTTTGAAGGTAAATCCTCTTTTTCTTTTCCTTGTTTTACTTAAATTAAAGTTAGATTTGTAGAACCCATTAATTCTCAACCTTAAAATTTCAAGATTTATGAAAAGTGGTGATTTTGGGTGAAATCTCGTATGGGTCTTTTAGGGCAGTGCTTTGAGGTGTTTTTAAAGTTTATTTTGAGGTCATAACATGTTAAAAAGTTTGCTTAATTATAGTATACCCGAAACTAGTCTTAGGGGTGAATTTTAGAGGTGAAATAAGTGGGTTTTTGGCTTGATTTTGTGGTAAAAAGAGGGCCGGAGGTATGTGGACCTTGGATAGGTGTTTTTAGATGTTATTTGATGATTTTTGAGTGGTGGTAGTGCTTGTTCGATTGGATTCCCGAAACCACTGTTGTAGGTGATTTTTAGAAGTGGAAAATAAGAGCTTTTAAGGTGTTTATGTGGCGAAATGAAGGGTTGATGGTTGTACATCCTTAGGATGATGTTTTGGACATGTTTTGGAGTGCTTTAAGTGTTTAAATTGAGGGGTAATGGTTGGGTTTTGCTGGTGTACGAAAATGAGAATATTTGGGAGAAATTCGGTATTAAATTGTTGAGAAATTATTGTGGAATTGTGAGCTGATGTATAACAACAAATTTGTGGTTGATTAAGAGGTTAATACATTGTTTTTGATTGGTTAGAAACAGCGGATTTGGCCTTAGGTGGTTCGGACGCGGTCCCGGAAAGCTCGGAAGCTTGAAATGACCTTGTTGGTTACATTGGTGTGTGAATGGTGAGTGGAAATGTTTTTAAGCAACATTTTGGTTCAAAGATGGTTTTGAAAGAGTTTAGATTGAGCTTGAAAGGCTAATCTAAACTCAAGAGTAAGTTGATGTGTATCGCCTCTTTAAATTTCCCTTTTATCGATTGTTTTTCGTTACTTGAGGTGATAACTTGTTATGCATGAAATTCAACACCTTGGAAGGAAGCATGTTGTTTGTTATTATGTTGTTGATCATGCATGATGAAATCAATGGTGTTGTTGATATGCCTTGTAAAGTATATGTAAGTTTGTGCATAATTGTGGATTTTGTCGCAAGGTGTTTTTGGTCATGCATGATATAGTGTATCCATGTTGCATGATGGTGATTTGTATATCGTATTGCATGGTTGGTGGAATCATGGTGAGTACATGCAACGCATAGAATGTTGTGGTGAGTACGTGCTAGGCACAGATGCGGTAAGAGGTAAATTTTGAGCTATTGATATTGATGTTTTGGTTAACTATTGGCACTAGTATGTCTTGGGGTACAAATGATCGATCATTAGGATGAGAGTGTGCACACGGTTGAGTCAAATTCGCGCGTGGTCTTGGTGATGTATAGTCATCAAGGAGGAGTACGGTGATGTAATATTCCACCGAAAAATATATATTAGTCGGTGATGAGTGGAATCCTATCAACGATGCGTGATGATGAGAGGAATCCCATCCGCAAGGACCGGTGATGAGTGTAATCCCACCGAAGGTAATGTTTTTGTTGAGTACGTTGTATGAAAGTTCCAACGAAAGTTATCCGCGTATCTGAGTACATTTACTAGTTGCCAATATGATTCCCATTTATGTGGTTGATTTTGTGAGATGAATGTTAGCATATTTATGTTGAGTATAACATGAAGTATGATGCCATGCCATATGTTGTTGTGATTGAGTTATCGTAAGTTGCTAGGATGTTATTGGAGGGACATGATATATTATAATTGATTATGCCTTTATGCATACCATGAAGTGTGATGCCATGATAAATGTCTATGTTGTTGACTTATGGTTGATCTTGTGAGTTAGTAAGAGGATTATGTCATTGGATGAATTGTATGTGTTGGCTTTTGTTTTAGAGAAGCTTTGAACCCTGCATTGTCGTTGTTATGTTTTCGAGCTCCGCTCACAAAGCTTTATGCTTACGCTCTCCTTTTCCAACAATGCAGATCATTAGCGTGGAGTTAGCAAGAAGCAAAGAAAGGGCGTCTAAGCGTGTGGTAGTTGCTCAAGTATGGTTTGGTAAATAATGTAGTAGTTTAGCAATGGGAAATGCTACATGTTGTAGGAGCGTGTATCTAGACTCCATTGTGTTGGCTTTATGTTGTTAATGCTTGTGTTGATGGATTTGTAAACCATGTTTAAGTTGAATGCCTAAGTCTTTGTATGGAAGGCTTATAACCATGTTCTTTGAGATGCCTATGCTTTTGTGTTAAAGTTTGTAAGCCATGTCTTTTGAATGCTTATGCTTGTAGTGAAGGCATATAAATCTTGTTATGCATGCATTTTGTGGATGCTTGTTCTTTTTAAATTGTTAGCCATGGATGCATGTATCTTTTCGCTAATTAGACCCTTTATGTATGTTCGGATGCAAGTTTCTCTTAAGTATGCTTGTCTTGGTGAATGATGCTTCGTTGTTTGTTTAAATTGTTCCGTATGCTCGTTCATGGTTTCCTAGTGTTGTATGAGAGTTGGTATGTTGTTAGTCGAGTCGTTAATTACATCTAGAGTTAGGTCCTTGTAGGTTTTGCAGCTAAATTGAGGCTTGCAGTGCAGGGCATATCGATACGCCCAAGGGTTGTATCAATACGGTCCTACACTTTGGGCCTCAGTTTAAGCTTAGCGTACCGGTACACGAGGGTGTACCGATACGCCAAAAGCTCTCTGGAAATCTGAGAAATTGACGAGATTTTGGCGTACCGGTACGGGTCTTAGGTGTATCGATACGGTCTTTGTTGTTTGATCGTGAGAAGTTGACCGTTGAGGGCGTATCGATACGGTCTACTAGTGTATCGATACGGTCTTCCTGGTTTGACTTGGGGGTGTTGACCAAGTCCATGCGTATCGATATTGTCCTTTAGATTATCGATACGACCTGTTAAAAAGGCTGAAAATGGGTTGTTTAATTGCTTGTTTTGTATGTTTGGTATCCGTATGTCCTTCCCGCTGTGTAACCCTCTTAGCCCGGCCTAGACGATTGACCCAAACTAAGAAGATTACACGAGGAAAACCAAAGTCAACCCGGAAGTCAACTTGATTAACGACTATTTTTTTTCTTTTTAATCTTTTCTAGATGCACATTAAGCCTATATGAATACTCAAGAATCATATGAGAGAAGGGCACATCGATCGGAAATCATTTAGGGACTCAATTGCATGAATTACACTTTTAGGGACCAAAATGTAATTTTTAGAAAATATAAAGACTTTGCAAATTTTAAGTTTACCAATTTGTAATTTAGTCTTATTACATGCTCCTCTGTCAAATTTCAGCTTAAAAGGACATTCCAAGCTCAAGCAATTGCATCCACAACATTCAAGACTAAAATGTAAGACATGAAACTTGAAACAATTCAAAAACATCATCCAACGGTCACCCGTTTCGAAACACTGGCCTTCGTACTGAAACGCCTGTATCAAAACGGTGTTGACCGTTTCGGTACTCGGATGCGTTCCGAGACCGGTATCGAAACATGCATCTCTAGTAGCCAAAATGTTCCGAAACACCTTCAACTGTTCCGAAACGCCATGGCCGTTACAGGCCCCCGTTTCAAAACTGTTAAGGGTGTTTCGATACACCCTGCCCTGTGACAGCAGAAATTGCTGGTTTTTCACCTCTTAGCCCACTCAAACATGCTTCAAAATGTACCATAACATACCAGCAACTCATTTAGACACCAAATATCATATTTAAGAACCTTAAGCTAGAGCATGGCATCAAACACATGATCACTCAATCTATATGCATGCTTCCTAGACACAAATCCAAATATAAGCTTTCAAACCTCAAACCAAACCTTTAGGACCATTTACAACCCATACAAACCATCAAAAACATGCCACAAACTTAGGGAGTTCAAAACACATCTCCCAAATACAACCTTGGTGTCCCATTGCCAAATATCAAAACTAAAGTGTATAAAAACATCACCATACACGAGCTTTGCACTTCCTTGGATGTCCTTAACCTTATTGCTGCCCAACACACCTTAATTATCTGCACTATTGGTAAAAGAGAGCGTAAGCATATTTGCTTAGTGAGGCATGCTCTAAAGAAAACCAACACACCAATGCTTTATTCAAAACACTTTCTTAAAGTCTTTTTCTACAACATGCTCATTCTATCTCATGCTTGAAAACCGTTTCAAAGCAACTCTCCATTGAGAACACATGTACCTCAATTCTATCTCATGCATTTAAACCAATGAAAATCTCATGGCAAAGCCATACGCATGCTTGTGAAAACTAAAGCATTTCGTATACAAATCTCATATGCATTTCTCATAGCATAAATCATCTCTTCAATAGGTACAGGTGAATTCAAAAGCATTTTCATATATTATATTGGCATTTCACATCTCATTATTACTCGAATATGCGGACAACATTCTCAAACACTAGACTCTTCCGGTGGAATCTCACATCACCGTACTCACTTGTCTAGTAACATAATTTTCGGTGAAATCTCACATCACCGTACTCACATGGCAGAATCTCTCATCGCCACAAAGCTTGGGTATTTCACCAAGTCCTACCCAATGGAATGCCCATCATCGGTCTCTCCGTTTGGATTGAATCCAAAGAGCACGTATGAATTTTTAGTTTATAGTGCACTCTCATCCTATTGATCGATCAATTATATCCGGTAAGTATCTCATCTTCCATGCCAATATATTATGTCAAAATATCATCTCACCTACTGTTTTTAATGCAACATTTCACAAAGCTTTCTCACCTCATTCAAAATCATAACATTTGCCATGCTTTAAATCAAAAGCTCAAAACTCATCAATGCAACATGTTATTTCATGAAATCTTTTCAAGCATCATCTCATGCTACAACTCATGCATAAAAACCATAGGAATTTATCTATCTCAAAATATGAGCATGTAAAAGCATTTTAGGGGAAACCACCACATATATGAGAGCAATCTAGCCAATGCATACTTCCGGATTTAGGAAGGTGTTTCAAACCTTTCCTAAATCCTCAAACCTTGTTTCTTTGTCCCTCAAGGACTTCTAAACCATTTGCACTCATCGATTACGTTTCGCTTGCTCGCCGAAACGCTATCTAAGCTCCCGGATCAACACCAAAGGCGTCCGAAGATGTCTCCCCTATTTATAACACATAAGAGCAGATGATTAATGCATCATCATGCATTGAAATCATCAGCCACACACCTAAACTCGCTGCTCTACTCAAGAACCTCATTTCGGCTACCAAAAACAACCGAAATCATCTCCAAACTCTCCCAAAACAAAGCCCAGCCAAGATCTATCACTTCTAATCATTTCTAAACATCAATCAACATAAAAAACCACCACAAACTCGTCCTTATACCTCCAGCTATAACAGAGCACCAAAACCACCCCAAAAAACCACCATTCTAGCATACAAAACTTAGGAATCCAAGCCTATTCGGGATTTGTTTGATAAAACCTCGTTTATAGCATCAATTACCATCCAAAATACATTAGAAAACAACTTCAAAATAGAGCCTAACCAACAACCACGAAAATCATCAAGATCTTTCAAAGAACCTTGAGTTTTAATACAATTTCTTGTTTCTAACATTAAAGCAACTCAAAAATCATTAACAAAGGATTGATAACTTGAGAATTTTAGTAAAGAACTGATCATTAGAGGAGAAGGACGAAGCTTAACTCTAATGGCTGATTTCTCCTTGATTTGGGCAAGTTTTCTTGAAAATCCAATGTGAAAACAAGAGGATTTGGTGAGGAAAAGATTAGGAATCAAAAGGAGATTGAAATCTCATCAAAAGGAATGAAAATCATAGGCTAATTGATGGAGGAAATGTGTTTGGCTGAAAAGAAATTGAGAGAAAATGAAATGAGAGGAAATTGACGTAAGGTAGTTATGAAAAGTCAAATATGGTTTTTCCTTTTAATTATCTTTATTTCCTTTAATTAAAACATTATTAAAATCACCCAAAATAAGGAGAAATCTGATTAAAAACATTTTGGAAAAAGTAGCTCCTTAAAGATTCAAAGTTTCAATCCTTTACAAAACAATCACTATTTAACTTTTGCAAAAACTGCGATTTGGTCACTACACCGAAATGTAGTATTTCCAAACCTTAATTTGTAAAATTGTTTTCACCATAATCATTCATATAATAAATGATGATTTTTAGGTATTTTCTATATTTTTAAAGCATCCCGAATTAGGTGTTCCCTAAATCTCCCTTTAAGATTCGAATCGTTCTCGACCGGTCCGATTCGAACACTAAAACATCTAGGCCAAAAATCGGGGCGTTACACGCAATGTGTCCTAACACATAGGATGTATTGAATCATTTAGACAAGATAATGTTAAAAGAAAATTTTCTAGGTTGCTAATTGAGGCGGGGCCTTAACGGGTTTCACTTCCGTTTTCCCCGTGTAACCTACTCGGACTGGTCAGTCGTCCAGACCGGGACGAGGGGGTTACAACGAAGTTTTTGTGTTGCTTGTTCTCAAAGGAAATGATTAAGATCTCACTTACCAAAAGAACTTGAAGTTCTTGTACTGAAGTTGAGACTACATGTCTTGCATATATGAATGAAATATGGGCACATATATCCACAAATGTAAAAAGTTTTATACGATTTTAGTAGATGCATCTACATTGTTTTATCAACTTACAACCAGAAGTTTGTGAGATTGATTCTAAAAAGATTCATATTATGCAATTAGACTATTCGTCTTGCAAAAGCTAGTGGGTTTTAGGCTATATCAGTTGTTACAAAGCCTATTGATTATGAAAAATACAGTTTAGCAAAATTTCAATTAGATGTCTCCTCTTTAATAGATAAACTATGAGAACAAAAGAGTTATTATTTATATGGTGTTTCCATATAGCAACACTAATACGCATCAAGCCAATGAGTTATAATAAACTCCTTGTTATGATTGGTTTTTTGTCAGAAGCCATACATTTCTTATTTTATAATTTTTGAATGTGCGATATGAATTGCTCCACCACAACGCATAAAATGGGTAAATAAAAAGGGTTGAGAATATATATTGAGTATGAGTCTCATTTTATGTTTAAACTCTTAAACATTAATTGGAGAAACATTTATGATATGTTTTTTTTCTCAACATCGGGAGGAGAGAATAATCAGCTGGAAAAAGAAAGAAAATGAATTTTCATTATCTAGATCCTCAAATATGAACTAAAAGTTCATAAGATAATTCAAGTTATTGTATGTCAACTGCTAGACATATTTACTGACTTAATGAGAGTAATCAAGTCTCATATACCAGCTGAAAATGCTCTAAGTTTAAATTACATGTTAGAGCGAATGGATGTAAATCATGTCTGAAGCATGATAGTTGAAATTGGTTCCAATGATCAAAATTCTCGTAAATAGAAGTAGTATGAGATGGTCATATATTGGAGGTGAGTGCTCCTGAAGAGACCTAATACATAATTAATTATAAAACTCTTGAAGAGTTTCAGGTACCTGAAATAAAATATTGAAATCTTAAAGAGATATCGATGAGTTATGTCACTAAGAGAATGTAACCAAAAAATTGAAAAGTTGTCGACAACGATTTTGCAAACAATTTTACATAGAATACTTCTATAGGAGTAAAGAAAGAAAACGAGGATCTTGTATAAGAATCTATAGATGTTGAAATGATTGGCCAATATAGAAAGACGTTTTGAACTTCCAAAAGAGAAGTAATTGGACTAGTAATCCAAACACCTAAAAATGTAATGCAAGTGAGGCACAAATGAGTAGTCGTAAATACGACTTGACTTATGATTTATGAAGAGTTTTAATTATTTCGCGGTGATGCAATTAATTTGGCAGTTATGAAATATATTACATGCGTCTAATTATTTATGGATCCCTATTTATCCTTAAAGGATTTAAAATGCTAGAAGCATTTGAAACATTTTGAGGAAATTTGTTTAGACATGTCTCATTGAATATTTTGGCGCATTTGGTATAATCGCCTTAGTGAGTACTACTTGAGAAAATATTGCAAGAATGATCAGATTTCCTTATGTATTTCATTAAAACTCATGAAGAGCTTCAAATTGAAAACTCATTTAATGAAAGTATTTGAGAAAAAGAATCTTGAAATGTGATTTTGTCTCGACCTAAAGATCAAGCACTTAAATATGCGTTTTTGTCTATGAATGGACATAAGCTGAAAGAATCTTAAAGAAGATTTAATATGGATAAAGCATATCTATTGAGTATTCCAATAATTGTAAGGTTTTTGGATGTGAATAAAGATAATAATATATTTTTTTGGTCTTGAAGCACCATATATTAGTTGGTCAAGAAATATCTATGGATATACAAAGATCATTGCCTTAGGATCTTCAAATATTCGTTGATGTCTTCTCAAATCTTGTAGAAATAATTGTTATACAAGAGGCAAGCCAAAAATGTGTTTGGCTAAGACCATTGACTCAACATATCCATAATATATGTGATTTACTTTCAAAAGATATGATACAAATGCTATCTTGTGTAGAGATAATGAAAGGTGGATACATCATGAAACATATTACTCCAAAGTTCCACCCCTCACGATCTTTAGAAAAAATAGTATTTAAGATTGAATTATGAAGATTCAAAGATCTTATGTGATGTTTTCATGAGGGGGAGTAAATACGCGTTGCACTCTTTCTCCTTTAACCGAGGTTTTGTCCCAATGGGTTTTCCTGGTAAGGTTTTTAATGAGGCAACATGTTATGCGTATCAAAGATGTGTACTCTTTTTCCTTCACTAAAGAAAAAAAAATTTCCCACTGAGTTTTTATCTTAGTAAGGTTTTAACGAGACACATTATCTTCATAGACATTCAAGGGGGAGTGTTATGAATATTTATCTATGTGGATGCGTATCATGATGAGAACTTTATCTAAGGAGCTTGATTTATTTATTATTAGGAATATTATCTCTATTAATTAGAGTTTAATGTATTATGTACTTCTTATACCTATAATAGATGAAGTCATTGTACACAGTTCTACTTTTTGATAATAATATGAATCTCCCTCTTTCTCTCATCTTTTTGTTCTTTTATATTTGTTCGTTGTTCTTCTTTATTTTATTCATAACATCCTTTTTTTATTTTTTGAAATTATTTTACCTGATAAAGGTTTGCGTCACATGGCATTTTTTTTACCATGTTAGTATGTTACATCATTTTGACTGATAGCATTAGCGGTGATAACAAATTGATAATTTCAAGTGCCAAAGTGCTAAAATAATTTCTTTAGGTACAAAAATGATAAATTGGGACAATTTTGGGAGCTAAATTAGCATTTAACCATTTCTAGAATAATGTAACTTATCTAAGTGGAAATATAAATTACGCCTTGTTTTTTGGGTAAACTACAATGAAGGTCATTCAAATATAGGTAAGGTTACATTTTGGTCACATAATTATTAAAGTTACACTTAGGTCACTCAATTATGGGTAATATTACTGTTGAGTTGATCACACAATTGCAAATGGCCAAGAGGGGGTGAATTGGCAATAAAAATTTTGGTGGGAAGAATGAGTGAAAAATAAAAGATGACACAAGTAGTTAGAGTGGTTCAAGTTCTCCAAATGAACTCTACATCCACTACCTTAGTTCCCACTAAGGATTTTCAACCAATTCACTACTTGAATTCTTCCCCTTTTCTTGGATGAGGAGGTAACCTTACAAAATTGATTAATCTTTCTAAACAAAGCTTAATCCACTCAATTTACAAAGAGAAGGTTTTGGTAAACTCAAATAATTCCTCACAAAGGATAAATGTCTACCCAAATACAATTTCAATTACCCAAAACTCACAATACAAGATAACAATGAAAACACTAGAGTTGGGTACAAGAATTTGACTTTAAAGAGCACAAGGGTTTGAATTTTTGCTTTGATGATGCTTGTAGGTTGAATAGTTGTTGTTGACCTTCAAAGAACCTCAATTTATACCTCCTCTATTAATCCTAGCCGTTTGGGTGGTTGGGGACTTGAATAGAGTCGTTGGAACCCTCTCTTACCACCATAAATGCACTTCTGCAGCTATCTGTATCGGTACACGGGGAGCCGTATCGATACCTTTTTCTCGACTTAGCTCACTGGAAGTTTCCGTTTCGATACGAGGGTTTACCGTATCGATACGGGTCAACTACCAATTTAAAATTTGGTTACCTAACAACTGACACCAACAGTCGAAACATTTAAAACAGTCTGAATTAAAAATTCGTTAAAATTGTATCGATACGGGTGAAGCCGTATCGGTACACCATTCAAACTCTTTTAGACTTTTACAAAAGGGCGTATCGATACAGATTGAATCTGTTTCGATACGGTTAAGGGCGTATCAAAACGAGTTCCTCCAGTGGCCAACTTTGTAAAAAAGGTATCGATACGGATGGAAGCGTATCGATGCACCTGGATGGTTTTCAATAGTTTGGCCTTGAAACACTTAGAAAATATTTTGAGTTTGAGTTTTTCAAATCAGTTTTAAAGTGTTGGTGATTTAAAACTTATTAAGGGACTTATAAAACAATTTTAAGTTTTTCAATTTGATCCTTAAAGATTTAATTATATCAAAATCAAACATAGGTTTCACAATCTCCCCCTTTTTGATATAACAAAACTAAAACTTAAAATTTTTGACACTTTGAAAAACTTTGCAAAATTAACTCCCCCTTAATATGAGCTAGGTAACTTTTAAGTTGAAAATCAAATTTTTTAAGTGTTGTGAGCTAGCTTCTCTCTCCCTTTTTGTTAGATCAAAAATATTGAGACAAAGTAAAGTGCATAACATAGGCAAAGGTATAAATAGGCAACATAAATATCATTAAGTTCAAAATAAAGCATAACATCAACTTAAAAATCCAACAAAACATAAAATCAAAGCATAGGTTTAAAATAAAGCAAACTTAGTCCTAAGAACATGAAACAAAGGTGCATGAATAGAAATATCCTAGATGATATGCATGAGATGCAAGGAGAAGCTACTAGGCATCATCATTGCCTTCTTCATCATCTTCATTGACATCTCCAATTGGATCATCATTCCTCATGCTATTACGCCACTCATCATGGAAAACGGAGAGGGAAATATTCAAAGAGTTATGACCGCTTTCAAGAGAGGTTAGACGATTCTCCATGTTTGTCATCCTTGTGTCAAAGCTTGTTTCAAGAGCGGTAAGACGATTTCCCATATTCGTGCGCAACCTCGTGAATTGCTCATTAAGGAAGGTCATAAGAGCATCCATGGAAGGTTGAGGAGGAGGTGGAGGAGCTTGATCACCTTGAGGATTTTCCAATTCGGCCGCGGCCTCGGGTGGTAGCTTGGAAAGACATAACCAATTACCATTAAAATAATAGAACTTACCTCGTGCAAGAGAGCGTTCATCAATAGGATCAGTGAGGGGAGTTGGGAAGTCAAACGACCAATCAATATCCTTTTTTCAAAAAGAAATAGCTTAGGGTCGTACCATAGGTGAAGGAGGTGACAAGAGAGGTGTGGCGATGTTGCACAAGATAAACAATCTCTGCAAACATGATACGAGCAAGGTTTGGACGTTTTCTCTCACGAAAGCAACGAATCCAAAAGTCATCCACTTGACGGATGGTAGAGTACTTTCCTCCGGAAGGCCTAAACCACCAAGAGACCATCAAATAGAGGATCCGATCTTGAGCATTGAGGGCGGTGACGGAGCCACTAAGAACATGGCCTAAAGCATTCTCATCATCAAGGCCTTCATCCTCCAACTTAAAAACTTCACATATAGACTTGACATCAAGGAGGATTTTCTTTCCCATTAGATAGGAACTAACTCCGGTAACAACCCCATTACGATTTGCACAACATTTGGCATTAGTATAAAAGATCAAAACCAAAAGACGGAAATAAAACCCGGGAATGGAGAGAAAATCCATAAAATTCCAAAGTTGAAGCAAAGGAAGATATTCAAATTTGAATCGCTTCGAGTTAAGAAAAGGAATAGATATTACCCTTTCCAGACGAATCTTGTAGTTTTCGAATTGACGAAAATATGTGAGAGCTCCGGGGGTTTCAAAGGAATTTTCATAGATTTTGGTGTAATTTGGACGAGCAACCTCTCCGAGATTAGATGATTCACCGGTTTGAGAAACACGAGATCTCTTCCTAGATTCCTTGGGTGCCATGAACTAGAAAAACAAGTGTATGCATTTAGATTCCTTCATTCAAGTCATTGAGAAATCAAAGACCAAGGTAAAAAAAATTTGGAAAATAAAGTTTGAAAAAAAAACAAAGTTTTGTTAAGAAGACAAATATAAAAACAAAACAAAAAAAATTTTGAAAAAGAAAAAGAAAGTATTTTACCTTGATAGTGATTTGAGAGGAATGAAGAAAAGCCTAGCACCAAATTTGATGAGAAAAACCCTTAGAGCTTTGCTTGATTTCAAACCCTCTTTAAGTTTTTGAGTTGTGCTGTGAAAATATGAGGGAGGAAGAGCCTATTTATAGGCTAAAAACGGCTAGGGTTTTTAGAATTTTAGTTTTAGTAAAAGTTGAAGACTTTAAATGTAAAATTTAAAGCTGTCTGCGCAATCGCGTATCGATGCACCTGAAGGGGTATCGATACGGGGGTAAAAACGTAATTCCCTTAAAAATGCTCGTTGAAGAATCGTATCGAAACATATGGAATCCATATCGAAACGATTGAAGCTCGTATCGAAACGGGTTTAACCGTATCGATACCCGTTTAAGGCAAAAAGAAGTCTGGGAAGCTTAATGAAGTACTCGTATCGATACGCGTAGAGCCGTATCGATACCCTATGCCCAGAAATACATCTTTAGGCCTAAAGAACAACCATAAGCTCGATTTTAACACCTCCTAAAGGAATGCAAATGATGAATGAACATTTCTAAACATATTTGAATAGAATCATACTCCCCTAACTATAGGCATGGACATTTTCAAGAGTTACAACACACAAACATACAATTTTACAAGATCAAGCAAATTTAAGCACAAAGGAGGTCCTAAAAGGTCAAGATAGGCTAGCTAGACCTAACTCTCTCCTAAGGGTCCAAAAGTGCTCTTTATCTAAAGGTTTTGTAAATATATCCGCTAATTGGTTCAAGGTGTCAACAAATTCTATAACAACATCATTTTTCAAAACATGATCTCTAATGAAATGATGTCAAATTTCTATGTGTTTAGTTCTAGAGTGTTGGATGGGATTCTTAGTGAGACAAATGGCACTAGTGTTGTCACACCTAAGGGGTATGGTTTCTATTTCAACACCATAATCTAAGAGTTGTTGCTTCATCCAAAGGACTTGAGCACAACAACTCCCTAAGGATATGTACTCCACTTCGGTGGTAGATAAGGCTACACTATTTTGTTTCTTAGAGAACCAAGATACGAGCATACTACCTAAGAATTAGCATGTCCCGAAAGTACTTTTCCTATCTATCTTACATCCCCCGTAATCCGCATCCAAATAAGCATGAAGGCTAAAGGAAGAATCTTTAGGATACCAAAGGCCTAAGGTAGGTGTGTCTCTAAGGTATCTAAAAATTCTCTTAATGGCAACTAAGTGTGATTCTCTAGGACTAGCTTGAAACCTAGCACACAAGCAAACACTAAACATAATATCTGGTCTACTTGCGGTAAGGTAAAGCAAAGAACCTATCATGGATCTATAAAGCTTAGAATCAACACACTTACCTCCTTCATCTTTGTCAAGCTTTATGGAAGAACTCATAGGTGTGGCTTGAGGTTTTGCATTCTCCAAGCCGAACTTTTTGAGCATATCATTCACATACTTAGCTTGATTTATGAAGGTGTCATCTTTCCTTTGTTTGATTTGGAGTCCCAAAAAGAATGAGAGCTCCCCCATCATGCTCATCTCGAACTCACCTTGCATTAGCTTAGAAAATTCTTTACAATAACACTCATTAGTAGAACCAAAAATGATATCATCAACATAAATTTGAACTACTAAGATGTCATTGTTATATCTTTTTATGAAGAGTGTGGTATCCACCTTTCCTTTTTCAAAACCCTTTTCAATTAAGAAATTTGAAAGTCTCTCATACCAAGCTCTAGGAGCTTGTTTTAAACCATAAAGATCTTTTGTAAGTTTAAACACATAGTTTGGAAATTTTGAATCCTCAAAACTCGGTGGTTGTTCAACATACACTTCTTCATTTATAAAACCATTTAAAAAGGCACTTTTCACATCCATTTGAAAAAGCTTGAAATTATGATAACATGCAAATGCAAGCAACATCCTAATGGCTTCCATTCTAGCTACGGGTGCATAAGTCTCATCAAAATCAATTCCCTTTTCTTGGGTATAGCCTTGAGCAACAAGCATAGCCTTGTTTCTCACTATATTACCACTTTCATCTAATTTATTCCTAAAAACCCATTTTGTTCCTATAGTAGATTGATTATTAGGCCTTTCAACTAATGTCCAAACTTTACTTCTCTCAAATTGATTTAATTCCTCTTGCATGGCCAAAATCCAAAAATCATCTTTTAAAGCTTCTTTAATATTTTTAGGCTCAATGCATGAAAGAAATTCAACATGGTTCATTAATTTGAGAGAGGATCTAGTAGTTACCCCCTTGGATGGATCACCCAAGATTTCACCACCTTTGACATAGTTGAACTCCCTTGGGTAAGACACCTCCTTTTCCTCAAGAGCCAAGTCCTTCAAGGCTTCAAGAGGTGGATCTTGTGTATCCTCACCTTTAGTTGGAACCTCATCCACCTTTGACGTTTGTCCTCCATCAATGGCATCAATGATTCCTACATCATCATCATCACAAGATTCCTTCCTCGGAAGGAGGTTATCATCGAAAACAACATGTATAGACTCTTCAACTACTAGAGTTCTTTTATTAAATACACGATAGGCTTTAGAGTTTAAAGAGTACCCTAAGAAAATAGCTTCATCACTTTTAGCATCAAATTTACCTAAGTTTTCTTTATCATTATTCAAAACAAAACACTTGCAACCAAAAGGATGAAAATAGCTAATGTTAGGCTTCTTAGATTTTAAAATCTCATAAGGTGTTTTCTTCAAAATCGGCCTAATCATTACTCGATTTATAATATAGCAAGCGGTATTTGTGGCTTCCGCCCAAAAATATTTAGGTAAATTATTTTCGCAAAGTAATGTTCTAGCCATTTCTTCTAAAGTTCGATTTTTCCTCTCAACTACCCCATTTTGTTGAGGAGTGCGAGGTGCGGAAAAATTGTGGCTAATCTCATTTTCATTTAAAAACTCATCGAAACCTAGATTTTGAAATTCGGTTCCATGATCACTTCTAATGTGAGAAATTTAAAGTTCAAGATCATTTTGATTTATTTTAGAAAATGTGATGAATTTTTCTAAAGCCTCATCTTTTGTACTTAAGAATAGAACCCAAGTAAACCTAGAATAGTCATCTACAAGTACAAAAGCATATGATTTTCCACCCAAGCTCATTGTTCTAATAGGCCCAAAAAGATCCATATGAATCAATTGTAAACATCTACTAGTAGAGACATCATTAATGGATTTAAATGAAGTTCTATGTTGTTTACTCTTTGAACATGCATCACAAATTTTATCATTAGAAAATTTAAGTTTGGGTAAACCTCTAACTAGATTAAGGGAAATTAATTTCTCTAAGACACCCATGCTAGCATGTCCTTATTTTCTATGCCAAAGCCATGAGTCATGTTCATCATGTGCAACTAAGCATGTATGAGATGAATGAATGTCATCTAGATGCACCATGTATATGTTCCCTATGCGATGACCAATGAGCATTAGTTGATTTGTTTTAATGTTTACAATTTTGCAACCACTTTTATCAAATAAAACATTAAAACCCTTATCACATAATTGACTAATGCTCAATAAATTATGTTTAAGACTGTTGACATATAAAACATTTTCAATGAAAATAGAAGAGTGATTACCAATGGAGCCTATTCCTTCAATGTGGCCTTTGGAGTTGTCACCGAAAGTTACCACTCCACCACTCTTTGGATTTAGTTCCACAAATCTACTCTTGTCACCGGTCATATGTCTTGAGCATCCACTATCAAGGTACCAAGAATTTTGGCTTGAAGCTTTAGCCTTGTAGCAATGCTCCCCCTACAAACAAAGAAATTAGGCCTTGATTTTTGGTACCCAAATCATTTTGGGTCCATGTGTGTTAGCCTTCAAAATTTTGGTTCCCTTGGGAATCCAAGAAGCAATAGCACTCATATTATTAGAAATAATGAGTTCCTTAGGAACCCAAACACTCCTAACTCTTTGACCTCTAGATTGCTTATTAAAATTTCTTTGTTTAGGAATAAAGGGTTTTCTTTTTACATATTGGGATTTAGAATGATTTCCTTTTTCAAAATTGTTTTTTCCAATAGCAATAGATGTTTTAAGATTATCTACTTCCTTTGTGTGATAATCTTGAAAATCAGAAAGAAGTTTTTCAAGTTCAAGATTCTTTGTTTTAAGATCATTTGAAAGATTTACTAAAAGCAAAACTTTCTTTTCCAATTCAGGGTTAGCTTTAGAAAATGTCTCATTTTGATTTTTCAAATCAGAAATGATTTTCTTGTTTTTCAAAATGGATTCTTTATATTTTCCTACTAACTCATCGTAAACCTCTTGCAATTCGTCATAAGCATCTTGAAGTTCATCAAAAGTAAAATCAAAATTGGATAAGTTAGAATTTACCTTTGGTTCATCATCAATGGCCATGAGACATAGATTGGCCACTTCCTCCTCTTCCTCAGATGACTCATCGTCACTCCAAGTTGCTATTTGAGCTTTGAGCTTGTTCTTCTTCCCAAAGCTCTTCCTCTTCAATTGAGGACATTCGGAACGGATGTGACTCGGCTTTTTGCATTCATAGCAACTGATTTGGTCCTTCTCCTCTTCCTTACTCTTGCTCTTGAAGTCTCCCTTTCTAATAAACTTTCTTCCACGATTGGACTTCATGAAGCGAGTAAACCGTTTGGCCAACATGGCCATCTCCTCGTCTTCATTTTCACTTGAATCGCTTTCTTGATATGAAGCTTTAAGAGCGATTCCCACCTTCTTCTTCTCAACATCCTTCTTCTCAACCATTTTCTTCTCTTCTTCTCTTCCCTTCCTCATGATCTCATGGGTGAGTAGAGATCCAACAAGAGCATCAAGCTTGAGAGTCTTCAAATCTCTAGCCTCAATAATAGCCGTTCTCTTGCCATCCTATGACTCTGGAAGAGAGTACAACAATTTCCTCACTAGTTTGTCTTCGGTGATGATCTCGCCGAACCCTTTCAATCCGTTGACAATGACCGAGAATCGATCAAACATCTTGGAGACATTTTCATCGGGATCCATCTTGAAATTTTCATAGCTTAGATTGAGTAGCCCAATCTTTGTCTCCTTGACATCACTAGTTCCCTCATATGTTGTCTCGAAGGTATCCCAAACCTCCTTGGCATTTTCGATTGAAGACACCTTGGAGTAGATATCCGGACCAAGTGCACAAAATATCACATGGAGAGCTTTGTCATTCACTTGCATCCTTCTTCTTTCATCATCCGTCATCTCGGCTTTTACCTTTGGGACAAGTCTTTCTCCATCTCTCTTCATAGGAATGTATGGACCTTCTCCAACCACATCCCACACCATGTAGTCGGTAGACTTGATGAAGAGCCTCATCATATTCTTCCAATATGGGTAGTTATCCCCATTGAAGAATGGTGGCTTGGTGGTAGATTGGGACTCATAGAGGTTGGAGTTTGAGGTGGATGTCATTGCTTGACTAGTTGTTGATCAAACTCTCCTAGAATCGACTCAAGAGGGTTGTAATCCTTCCAATGAGTGTAGCTCTGATACCAATTGTTGAGTTGATCACACAATTGCAAATGGCCAAGAGGAGGTGAATTGACAATAAAAATTTTGGTGGGAAGAATGAGTGAAAAATAAAAGATGACACAAGTAGTTAGAGTGGTTCAAGTTCTCCAAATGAACTCTACATCCACTACCTTAGTTCCCACTAAGGATTTTCAACCAATTCACTACTTGAATTCTTCCCCTTTTCTTGGATGAGGAGGTAACCTTACAAATTTGATTAAGCTTTCTACCCAAAGCTTAATCCACTCAATTTACAAAGAGAAGGTTTTGGTAAACTCAAATAATTCCTCACAAAGGATAAATGTCTACCCAAATACAATTTCAATTACCCCAAACTCACAATACAAGATAACAATGAAAACACTAGAGTTGGGTACAAGAATTTGACTTTAAAGAGCACAAGGGTTTGAATTTTTGCTTTGATGATGCTTGTAGGTTGAATAGTTGTTGTTGACCTTCAAATGACTTCAATTTATACCTCCTCTATTAATTCTAGCCGTTTAGGTGGTTGGGGACTTGAATAGAGCCGTTGGAACCCTCTCTTACCACCATAAATGCACTTATGTAGCTATCCGTATCGGTACACGGGGAGCCGTATCGATACCTATCTCAAAAAAGAAAGAGCCGTTGTGCACAATAAATAGGGGTATCGAAATACACGTAGGCGTATCGATACGGGGTATCGAAACGACTAAGACCGTATCGATACCTTTTTCTCAACTTAGCTCACTAGAAGTTTCTGTTTCGATACGAGGGTTTACTGTATCGATACGGGCCAACTACCAATTTAAAATTTGGTTACCTAACAACTGACACCAACGGTCGAAACATTTAAAACGATCTGAATTAAAAATTCGTTAAAACCGCATCGATACGGGTGAAGCCGTATCGGTACACCATTCAAACTCTTTTAGACTTTTACAAAGGGGTGTATCGATACAGATTGAATATGTTTCGATACGGTTAAGGGTGTATCGAAACGAGTTCCTCCAGTGGCCAACTTTGTAAAAAAGGTATCGATACGGATGGAAGCGTATCGATCCACCTGGACGGTTTTCAATAGTTTGGCCTTGGAACACTTAGAAAATATTTTGAGTTTGAGATTTTCAAATCAGTTTTAAAGTGTTGGTGAGTTAAAACTTATTAAGAACTTATAAAACAATTTTAAGTTTTTCAATTTGATCCTTAAAGATTTAATTATATCAAAATCAAACATAGGTTTCACAGTTACATTTAGGTCACACAATTATTAAAGAATATCAATTTAGTCATTTTTCTTCCAAATCACTTGTATACCCTTGTTAACACTAGAGTATTTCATTTGAAATCATTAATTAATCTAATACACAAATTGATATATATATATATATATATTAAATATGAAGGGTGGCCTAAATGTAACATTACACATAATTGAGTGACCTAAATATAACTTTTAATAAATGAGTGACCCAAATGTAACTTTAGTCTTAATTAAGTGACCCAAATGTAACCATATCCACAGTTTAATGACCTCTGTTGTAGTTTACCCTTTTCTTTTTTGTGTCAACTCTCAAAGAACCAAGCATCGGACAGGAAAGGATAGAGGGGTTGGAGGGTACGATTTTAATTTTTTTAATTTATAATGTATTTTTTATTAAAAATTTATTTTCTTCCACCTAAAATTTTATAAGTTCGCCCCCTAACATAAAGTCTTGTGTCCGTCATTGCATCAACAATAGGCATAATTTCTAAAATAGTGAAGGACTGTTAACTGTGTTTGCATGGATGATGCATGAAAACCATCATTTTCTTGGTGTTAAACATCAACTTAGAACTTTCATTACTATTTGCTAGTTTTTTTCTTGATATAATTATTGATATTTGAATAATTAATCGGTTAACCGAGATCATATATTGTAGAAGATTATTATGGAGATGACACTTCTCATCCAATTAACTTTATTCACACTATTAAAATTTGAATCTTTAAATTTGAATCTTTGGCCTTACTTAAAAATTTTAAAATATCATCCCTTAAACCGACCGATAATCGGTAATTATAAATTTTTTCATAATGTGATGCACACATGTCTTCATTTATATCTTAAAGTTCTTTCCTTTAAAAAAGGAACACAAATAGCTAAAATTGGTTGCATTACTAAAACCCAATAAACGTTACTGATATAGTGGGATGATGCACTAAACCCCTTAAATAAGGCCAGAGATTCGAGTACCGGTGTTGTGAATGGAGCAATTGAGTTGGGAGGATTGTCCTCATATTAAGCCTCTGCAATACTCAATCCGAATTAGTTAACCAATGAATTGGATATTGCTGGCTATAAAAAAACAAATAAACATTACTATGATTTCAATTCATATGTCATGGATACATGTTCTATGAGATATGATTATTATATATTGAATCAAGATTCAAGTTGAAGAAAGGGATAAATTTTGCTTCCTTTGATGTTTTCTTTTTCATTGTGGATTGTGGAAGGGGAAAAGAAAGATGTTTTTATTTTGAAAGAATATTCTTCCCAAAGTAACAAGAAGTTGCAATGTTACTATTAGATTTATGGATCAATTTACCCCTGTTTTATCACTTTAGTACATATACTATAATATTCATGTTAGGAAAGAAAATTATAAATTTCGAATATAGATTATAAAATAGAAATTAACTATTAAAAATTATCCATAAGAATCTAATACCTGATATGTTATCATTAGACACCAATATTTTTTTTTATAAAAAGAAACAAATATAATAGTTTAGACATTTAAATAAAATAAACTATTTAAATACGAAAATGAGACATGAATACAATTTGTTAGTTAAATCAAGATTAAGTAAGTTGTACTAAATATATGTATAACTTTTACCAAACTTAAAAGAGACACGAAAGGTAATTGTTTGGGATTTGTAAGAAAAAACAATTAAAATGAGATTTATATAGAATAAATCATATGTAATAGACCAAATTTAATGTGAAATATTTATTACATTATAATTTTTATTTTTAATTAATCACCAAATAATCTTTGACCACTAAAAATTATATCGAAGTCTAACTTAATTACCCATTAGAATAAACTAAATCATACGCAATTCTAATATATAATAAAAATAATCTATAATAAATTATTGTAATTCATGACAAAATTCATAGTCTCAAAAGTTTCAAATTTGCAATGGATTTTTCCAAAAAGACAAATTGGGGACGAAACACTTGGGCTTATTTGACACCTTTGTTTTTGGATGATTTTTTAGTCATCTTATTATGCAACAATTTTTTTAAAAGCCTACCTTTTACATAAAATAAATTATAGAAAGAAAAAAAAAACAAAAAGATGCCAACTTTTTTTAATTATTTGGTATTATATGTCGGTTATGCATACATTTTTATTATTTGATTAATTAGGTGATTAAATCAGGTTAAATTCTACATAAATCTATTACGGGAGTAACAACTTGTAACACTCGTGTTTTGGGCCTAGGAGTTAACCGGATTTTAATTCGAGTCAATAAAATTTAAATTAAATCAATTCAACTTTAATTAATGACTTAATTGAGCTTTAGAAAGAGGGGAGGGACTAATGTTGCAATTGTACCAAAAACTTTTAAAAAGCTAGACCACTTTAACAAAAAATTGTCTTCCCTCTTTCCTATCTTCTTTTCACATCAAAAACACCATCTTCTCTTTCAAACTCTCCGAACACTACAAACCCTATTCCATTCATTTTCTTCCTCAATCCAAGACGTTTTTCAAAGGTAATTATGTTTTCTAACTCTCCTCTTCAATCTCTATCTAACCATGGTCTTGGATTTCAAGAATATTAGGTTTTGAAAATTAGGGTTCATATGAAATTTGGGGTTTTTGAAGGGGCTTTTTAATTTGTTTTGTTAAATTATGTTGGGGGTTTGTTTAAGCATGATGAAATACACCATATACTTTAATTTGGTTGAATTTTGATAGAAATTCGTAGTAAGGTCTTAGGGCTAGATTTAAGGTTGTAAAACTTGAGTTTTTGGTGGGTTTTGTGTTGAAATTGATGGGCTGTTGGTCTACCTATGGTATGAGAGTGTTTTGGGATGCTTTGGAAGCCATTTGGGTGTTTGGAAGTGGGTTTTTCAGCAAGGGTTTTGGGAAGCACGAAAATTGAGTTTTGGGAGATTTTGTGATTTGGGGAATTTGTGAAATTTGGTTTATGGTTGTGAAGTGAATTGATAGTTGAGCTTTAGCATTGAATTGTGGTGTAATAAGTGTGTTTTGCTTGGCTAGAAGCAAGGGGAAACGTTGAAGGAGCTTTGGGACCGAATCCGGGTGCGTAGGAGGATTGTTCGAATTGCTAAGGAAGGACGGTGAGTGGTCTAAACTTGTTTTAAAGTTGGTTCGAGCATGAGTAGTGTATGTGTGTGCAAGTGTGCTTGGTAGGCCACTTCCTTTTAATCCAAGTAGTTAACTTAGTCTAATTTCCTTGAATGCTATGTGCTTGATGACTATGCTCAAATGCTTGTGATTAGATGGTGCATGTATATGTATATCATGATGTGGATATATGTGTTAAGCATGAATGTGTTGATGATATGTGGTTGGTGATACATGTTATGGTTATATTAATTGGCACTAAATAATTACCGGTTGTAAATGATCGATCATTAGGATAGTGTGCACACAAATTGAGTCAAAACGTACGTGGCCTTGATGGCGTTAAGTCATCAAGGAGGAGTACGGTGATGTAGCATTCCACCGGAAGCTTATTATATTTCTACGGGATGATGAGTGGAATCCCATCCGTAGGGCATGTGGCGATGAGTGGAATCCCGCACATGCAAGGTCCGGTGATGAGTGGAATCCCACCGAGGTAAAGTGTTGTCAAGGTTTTAATCCGCACAATCGGGGTAATTAAAGTGGCCAATTAACTTGTTCATGAATTGTGATATATGATGGTGACATGTGATTGAGGCATATGGTGTTGTTGCATGATGATCTATATTGATGTCTAATTTTGCTAGGATTGAGAGACCATATTTGCCACTTGAAAGACTAGCTAGGTCTACTTAATTATATGCAATGCTTGATATGTGTGAGATTAGGATTACATGCTTGAACCCTGCATTGTTGTTGTTTTTCGTTTTAAAGCACCCTCACTAAGCTTATAGCTTACGCTCTCAATGTTCAACAATGCAGATCATTAGCGTGGTGTTAGCTCGAGGCAAGGCAAGAAGGGCTTCCAAGTTTGTAGCTCAAGTATGGTTATCGATTTTGTAATAGCTAGCAATGTGGCAAGGGTCTTTGTATGAGCGTGTGTGACTCATTTGATTGATGTTGTTTTTGGTTTGATCATGGGTTGTAAGCATGTTATACTATGTTGAATGTTTGATGTTTGATGGCATGTTTTAGAATGCTTAGGTTGCATAGTGTATGAGTGCAAACCTTTCAAGATGTCTTGTTTCTTCTAAGGTCCTTTGTGTTTTGAGTATGCCAATATTGCATGAATTGCTCTTTAACTAGAATGCTATGTATGAATGCTTAAATCCATGTTTGATTGACTCCCTTGGCTTAAATATGTATGCTTGTATGGTTGGCTTGCCTTAGGGATTGATGATAGTGTGTTGGTTGAAGTGTTAGAGGGATTTAGGGGCCTCCTTGTGCTCTAAAACAGCTCAAACCTGCAGTTTCGTAGCTGGGGTATCGATACCATTGATCTGGTATCGATACTACCCTGTGGTTTCAGGCCTCGTGTATCGATACTCGAGGGGAGTATCGATACCTTTTTGGCCACTGGAGCCACTGTCGATTTCGGTATCGATACTGGCCTCTAGGGTATCGATACCGTTGTCTTGGCTTTGACCGTGGGAAGTCAACTTTAGGGAAGGGTATCGATACCCTCATTTGGGGTATCGATACTGTCTCCTCAGGTTGACCAAACCCTGTTGACCTAGTCAAAGGGGTATCGATACTCCCATAAGGGTATCGATACTGCCTGCAGTTTAACTTAAAACATGGGCTTTTAAATGTTAGTTTGGGTTCGTCTGATTGCTTCGAAAATATTGTTCCGCTGTATGATCACTTAGGATGTAATTTTCATCTAGACAAGATTAAAATGAAAAAAAATAGGGTTGCTAACCGAGGTTAGAGTTCCTTAGGGAGTTTTCACTCGGTTTTCCCCGTGTAGCTCACTCGGACCGGTCATCCGGCCAGACCGGGACGAGGGGGTTACATTTGTTGGTATCAGAGCCTGAGGTTTCCGAGACCTCGGGCAGGTAAGTGAGGTAAGATTAATGTGTTAAATGCTTGTGTTGTTCGATGCATGATTTGCCATGAATCCTTGATGCTTGATTGATCGTATGATGTTTTGAATGCATGAATGGTCGTGTCTCGTGTGAGTGTGTGCCCATTGCTACTACTACTTAATTTAAAAAGGATTTTTGAAAGAGGAATACTTGAGCACTATTGGACCCTTGCTTTGGCTAACGTAATCCTATTGTTTCTTGTTGTAGTTTATACCTTGCTAGTTGAACCATGAGACCACGTGGGAGGCCTAGGATGGTTCGACCGGAACCACGGGCAGAGGCTCCGAGAGTTGAGCCAGTTGTGAGGGTTGAGGCTCAAGTGGGAGAGCCAGTGGTTGGAGTTGGAGCTCCTCCACCACCTCCACCACCACCACCTCCTCCACCGGGAGTGGGAGGCGAGGCCGGGCCCGGAGGAATGGGACCACAAGGAGGCCAAGGTGGCCAAGGACCGGCCGGGATTGACTTAGCTCCGTTGGTTCAGGCAATAGCCGGAGCGTTCCAGGCTGCAGTAGCTGGAGGTCAGGCAGCTCATCATCAGGGTGAGGGCACCGGATTACCATTAGAGAGACTCCGGGGCCTTGGGGCCGAAGAGTTTAGAGGTGCTACTCCGGAGAGGTCAGAGATGTGGTTTGAGAAGACCGTCCATATCCTTGCTCAGATGGGGTGCACTGGTGATCGTAAGTTGGGTTGTGTTGAGTCCTTGCTTCAGGGTGATGCCTACACCTGGTGGGTCACCGTTACTTCGGGGATGGAGGAGACCGAGATCACTTGGGGGTTCTTTGAGACAGCTTTCCGGAAGAAGTATTTGGGTCCGCGATACCTCGATGAGAGGAAGAGAGAGTTTATGGCATTGCTTCAGGGGAGTATGTCTGTGACTGATTATGAGATCCGATTTGTCAGGCTGAGTCAGTATGCACCTGAACTTGTACCTACTGAGGTGGAGCGTTGTAACCGCTTCCGATATGGGCTGAATGAGGAGATCAAGACTTATACTCTAGCTTCTGATTACTTTGATTTTGATGTCTTGGTCTCGAGGTCCAAGGACTTGGAGCACAGTTTGAGTTTGACCAGGCGGTCAGGTGGATCTAGTTCAGGTAAGAGGTCCAGCAACTTTGATAGAGGAGATGCCAAGAGGCATCGGGACAACCGGCATCAGTATGATCATAGGCGTGGTGGCAGTAACCACGGTAGGGGCCACCAGGGCCAGAGAGCTGGTGGGAAGTTGCCCACATGTGCTACTTGCGGGAGGAACCACACCGGTGAGTGTTGGGGAAATTATCATTCCTGTTGGAGTTGTGGTGCTAGAGACCACATTAGGCGTGACTGTCCACATCAGGTGGGACAGGCACCAGCTCAGGCTCCTGCTAGAGCCAATGACTTTCAGAGAGGCCGCGGGCGCGGTAGAGGTAATTTCCAGCCGAGGAACGATGGTCAGAGAAACTTAGCTCATGTAGTTGCAGTCCAGCCGGAGGGCGGAGGACAGGCTAGGGTTTACGCTCAGCGCGGGGAGCAGCATGACACCGATGTGATCGCAGGTAACTTCTCGATACAGTCTTTGGGTTTGCTTTCTTTGATTGACTCTGGGTCTACACATTCCTACATATTGAGTGAGCATGCACAGTCTTTGAATTTGCCTTGTGAGTTGTTAGAGGTAGGAGTTAGTGTTACTAGTTCCTTTGGGGACACGGTAGTGGTTAGGAAGATGTACCGAAGGTGTCCGTTGATGGTTCAGGGACATGTGTTTCCAGTGGATATGATGGAGCTTCCCTTCTATGGTTTTGATGTAATTTTGGGTATGGACTGGCTCACGGAGCATAGAGCTAGGATAGACTTTGAAACTAAACGGATTTCTTTGAAGCTCACAGATGATTATGAGATTGTAGTGGTGGGTGAGAATGTGAAGTTCTTGTCCAATGTGGTTTCAGTGTTAGAGGCTAAGAAATTAGTTGAGTTAGGGTGTGAAGCATACTTAGCGTATGTGATGAACCCTAACATGAGTGAGGTTAGACCTCAGGACATCCGGACAGTATGTGATTTTCCTAGTGTGTTTCCGGAAGAATTGCCAGGGTTACCACCGGACAGAGAGGTAGAGTTCAGCATTGAGACTTATTCTGATTCAGCTCCTGTTTCGATTGCTCCGTATCGTATGGCACCGAAAGAATTGAAAGAGTTGAAGACTCAGTTGCAAGAATTGACAGATAGAGGTTTTATTAGGCCTAGTTCTTCACCTTGGGGTGCACTAGTATTGTTTGTGAAGAAGAAAGATGGGAGTATGAGAATGTGCATAGATTACAGACAGTTAAATCAGTTGACAGTGAAGAACAAATATCCGTTGCCTAGAATTGATGACTTGTTTGATCAGTTGAGGGGAGCATCGGTCTTTTCGAAGATTGATTTGAGATCAGGTTACTACCAGCTAAAGGTTAGAGAGGTTGATGTACCGAAGACGGCCTTTAGGACTAGGTATGGACACTATGAGTTTTTAGTCATGCCATTTGGGTTGACTAATGCACCGGCAGCTTTCATGGACATGATGAATAGGATTTTTCATCAGTATCTGGATCAGTTTGTGGTTGTATTTATTGATGACATCTTGGTGTACTCGCGAACTGAAGAAGACCATGACCGACATTTGAGACTTGTTTTGAAGACTTTGCTAGATCATCAGTTGTATGCGAAGCTCAGCAAGTGTGAATTCTGGATCCGGGAAGTAGTCTTCTTAGGACATGTAGTGTCAGCTGAAGGCATTAGAGTTGATCCGAAGAAGATTGAAGCCATTTTTGAGTGGAAGCAACCGAAGTCAGTGACAGAAGTACGTAGCTTCCTAGGCTTAGCCGGATACTATAGAAGATTTGTGGAAGGTTTCTCTAAGTTAGCCGCTCCATTGACACAGTTACTTCAGAAGAGTGTTCAGTTTGAGTGGACAGATGCAAGACAGAGAGCCTTTGAGAAATTGAAAAAAGCTTTGACCCAAGCTCCGATCTTGATTCAGCCTGAGTCCGGGAAGGACTATGTGATTTATAGTGATGCCTCGTATGTAGGGTTAGGATGTGTTTTGATGCAAGACCGAAGAGTAGTGGCTTATGCCTCGAGACAGTTGAAGACCCATGAACGCAATTATCCGACCCATGACATAGAGTTAGCTGCAGTTGTGTTTGCTCTGAAGATTTGGAGGCACTATTTGTATGGTGAGAAATGCACAGTATACACCGACCACAAGAGTTTGAAGTACATTATGACTCAGCGAGATTTGAATCTCAGACAGCGTAGATGGTTAGAGTTGCTAAAGGACTATGATCTTACTATTGAGTACCATCCGGGTAAGGCCAATGTAGTGGCCGATGCATTGAGTAGGAAGGTGGTCGTGGACTTGAGAGCCATGTTTGCTAGATTGAGTTTGTCCGGGGATGGTGGCTTAGTAGCCGAGCTTCAGGTTAGACCTACTCTAGGTCAGATGATTCGAGAGAAACAGCTCTTAGATAGATCTTTGGCACCTCACGTGCAAGATATAGCCGAAGGTAGATCTTCAGACTACAGTTTCAGTTCCGATGGGGTCTTATGTTTCAAGGACAAAATAGTTGTGCCTGAAGACAGTGATTTGAGACGTACGATCTTGACTGAAGCCCACAGTAGTCCGTTTGCTATGCATCCTGGAAGTACGAAGATGTACCGTGATTTGAAGAATGAGTACTTTTGGGTTGGCTTGAAGAGAGATGTAGCCGACTTTGTGAGTAAGTGCCTAGTGTGTCATAGAGTGAAGGCGGAACATCAGGTTCCCTCAGGGTTGTTGCAGCCGTTGAGAATTCCGGAATGGAAATGGGAGAACATCACCATGGATTTTGTTTCGGGTTTGCCTTTGACACCTACGAAGAAGAACTCAGTTTGGGTGATAGTAGATCGTTTTACGAAGTGTGCTCACTTCTTGGCAGTCAACACTACTTACACCTTAGATAGATTGGCCGATTTGTACATTGGTGAGATCGTGAGGTTACATGGTGTGCCGAAGTCCATTGTGTCAGATAGGGATCCGCGGTTTACTTCTAGATTTTGGGAGTGTCTGCATACAGCTTTGGGTACCCGTTTGAACTTCAGCACTTCTTATCATCCTCAGTCAGATGGTCAGTCAGAGAGGGTTATCCAGATCTTAGAGGATATGTTGCGATGTTGTATCATTGACTTTCAGGGTACTTGGGAGAAGCATCTGCCTCTAGTAGAGTTTGCGTACAACAACAATTTTCAGTCGAGCATTCAGATGGCCTCGTATGAGGCCTTGTATGGTCGAAAGTGTAGGACTCCAGTGTGTTGGGCTGAGGTAGGACAGAAACTGTTACCTATGCCGGATTTGCTCAAGGGGACAACCGACAGGGTAAAATTGATTTGTGATCGTTTGAAGGCTGCTTCGGATAGGCAGAAGTCCTATGCCGATTTGAAGAGGAAGGAAGTTGAGTTCTCAGTGGGTGAGAAGGTGTTCTTAAAAGTGTCTCCGTGGAAGAAAGTGATGAGATTTGGCCGAAAGGGGAAGTTGAGTCCGAGGTACATAGGACCGTATGAGATTGTGAAGAGAGTTGGTCCCGTTGCCTATCAGTTGCGTTTGCCATCCGAGTTAGAGAAGATACACGATGTGTTCCATGTATCCATGCTTCGTAAGTATAGGTCCGATCCATCACATGTTATGCCCGTAGAAGAAATTGAATTGAATCCGGATTTGACATATGAGGAAGAGCCCGTTGAGATCTTGGCCTCTGACAGTAAAGTGTTGAGGGGTAGATCTATTGAGCTAGTAAAGGTGCGGTGGCAACGTAGAGGTGTGGATGAGGCCACTTGGGAGAGGAAGGAGGATATGGAAAAGCAGTTTCCGTATCTCTTTCAGTCAGGTAATTTCGGGGACGAAATTCCTTAAGTGGGAGAGAGTTGTAACACCCGTGTTTTGGGCCTAGGAGTTAACCGGGTTTTAATTCGAGTCAATAAAATTTAAATTAAATCAATTCAACTTTAATTAATGACTTAATTGAGCTTTAGAAAGAGGGGAGGGACTAATGTTGCAATTGTACCAAAAACTTTTAAAAAGCTAGACCACTTTAACAAAAAAATTGTCTTCCCTCTTTCCTATCTTCTTTTCACATCAAAAACACCATCTTCTCTTTCAAACTCTCCCAACACTACAAACCCTATTCCATTCATTTTCTTCCTCAATCCAAGACGTTTTTCAAAGGTAATTATGTTTTCTAACTCTCCTCTTCAATCTCTATCTAACCATGGTTTTGGATTTCAAGAATATTAGGTTTTGAAAATTAGGGTTCATATGAAATTTGGGGTTTTTGATGGGGCTTTTTAATTTGTTTTGTTAAATTATGTTGGGGGTTTGTTTAAGCATGATGAAATACACCATATACTTTAATTTGGTTGAATTTTGATAGAAATTCGTAGTAAGGTCTTAGGGCTAGATTTAAGGTTGTAAAACTTGAGTTTTTGGTGGGTTTTGTGTTGAAATTGATGGGCTGTTGGTCTACCTATGGTATGAGAGTGTTTTGGGATGCTTTGGAAGCCATTTGGGTGTTTGGAAGTGGGTTTTTCAGCAAGGGTTTTGGGAAGCACGAAAATTGAGTTTTGGGAGATTTTGTGATTTGGGGAATTTGTGAAATTTGGTTTATGGTTGTGAAGTGAATTGATAGTTGAGCTTTAGCATTGAATTGTGGTGTAATAAGTGTGTTTTGCTTGGCTAGAAGCAAGGGGAAACGTTGAAGGAGCTTTGAGACCGAATCCGGGTGCGTAGGAGGATTGTTCGAATTGCTAAGGAAGGACGGTGAGTGGTCTAAACTTGTTTTAAAGTTGGTTCGAGCATGAGTAGTGTGTGTGTGTGTGTGCAAGTGTGCTTGGTAGGCCACTTCCTTTTAATCCAAGTAGTTAACTTAGTCTAATTTCCTTGAATGCTATGTGCTTGATGACTATGCTCAAATGCTTGTGATTAGATGGTGCATGTATATGTATATCATGATGTGGATATATGTGTTAAGCATGAATGTGTTGATGATATGTGGTTGGTGATACATGTTGTGGTTATATTAATTGGCACTAAATAATTACCGGTTGTAAATGATCGATCATTAGGATAGTGTGCACACAAATTGAGTCAAAACGTACGTGGCCTTGATGGCGTTAAGTCATCAAGGAGGAGTACGGTGATGTAGCATTCCACCGGAAGCTTATTATATTTCTACGGGATGATGAGTGGAATCCCATCTGTAGGGCATGTGGCGATGAGTGGAATCCCGCACATGCAAGGTCCGGTGATGAGTGGAATCCCACCGAGGTAAAGTGTTGTCAAGGTTTTAATCCGCACAATCGGGGTAATTAAAGTGGCCAATTAACTTGTTCATGAATTGTGATATATGATGGTGATATGTGATTGAGGCATATGGTGTTGTTGCATGATGATCTATATTGATGTCTAATTTTGCTAGGATTGAGAGACCATATTTGCCACTTGAAAGACTAGCTAGGTCTACTTGATTATATGCAATGCTTGATATGTGTGAGATTAGGATTACATGCTTGAACCCTGCATTGTTGTTGTTTTTCGTTTTAGAGCACCCTCACTAAGCTTATAGCTTACGCTCTCAATGTTCAACAATGCAGATCATTAGCGTGGTGTTAGCTCGAGGCAAGGCAAGAAGGGCTTCCAAGTTTGTAGCTCAAGTATGGTTATCGATTTTGTAATAGCTAGCAATGTGGCAAGGGTCTTTGTATGAGCGTGTGTGACTCATTTGATTGATGTTGTTTTTGGTTTGATCATGGGTTGTAAGCATGTTATACTATGTTGAATGTTTGATGTTTGATGGCATGTTTTAGAATGCTTAGGTTGCATAGTGTATGAGTGCAAACCTTTCAAGATGTCTTGTTTCTTCTAAGGTCCTTTGTGTTTTGAGTATGCCAATATTGCATGAATTGCTCTTTAACTAGAATGCTATGTATGAATGCTTAAATCCATGTTTGATTGACTCCCTTGGCTTAAATATGTATGCTTGTATGGTTGGCTTGCCTTAGGGATTGATGATAGTGTGTTGGTTGAAGTGTTAGAGGGATTTAGGGGCCTCTTTGTGCTCTAAATCAGCTCAAACCTGCAGTTTCGTAGCTGGGGTATCGATACCATTGATCTGATATCGATACTACCCTGTGGTTTCAGGCCTCGTGTATCGATACTCGAGGGGAGTATCGATACCTTTTTGGCCACTGGAGCCACTGTCGATTTCGGTATCGATACTGGCCTCTAGGGTATCGATACCGTTGTCTTGGCTTTGACCGTGGGAAGTCAACTTTAGGGAAGGGTATCGATACCCTCATTTGGGGTATCGATACTGTCTCCTCAGGTTGACCAAACCCTGTTGACCTAGTCAAAGGGGTATCGATACTCCCATAAGGGTATCGATACCGCCTGCAGTTTAACTTAAAACATGGGCTTTTAAATGTTAGTTTGGGTTCGTCTGATTGCTTCGAAAATATTGTTCCGCTGTATGATCACTTAGGATGTAATTTTCATCTAGACAATATTAAAATGAAAAAAAATAGGGTTGCTAATCGAGGTTAGAGTTCCTTAGGGAGTTTTCACTCGGTTTTCCCCGTGTAGCTCACTCGGACCGGTCATCCGGCTAGACCGGGACGAGGGGGTTACACAACTAATTTAATTTACTTAATTCACAACATCAAGACTTAAAATCTTCATCTTATTTAAAAAAATTAATATCTCATCTCGTTAGACGAACTTACTATTATAAATATAATCATAGAATTTTATATAAAAAATAATATTACTGATTTTTTATTATAATAATAATTAAAGCAATAAAGCTGAATTTGGGGTCAAGACTCTAGAGTTAAGCTTTACAAAACTTTTTAAACTTGTGTACTAAGTTTTCCAAAGGAGCACGTGACATGACTGTTGTCCCTTGCTTCGTCGGTGAAATTAATAGTACCCATTTTATCCGATGAAAATCGTCTACGCTTTAATCATGTTCGTTTGTTCTCTTCACTTAAAAAATGAGTTTAGGGTTTAGAGTTTAGGTTTAAGAAATTAAGATTGCATTTTTAGGGTGTAGAGTTTAGGTCTAGGACGTGAAATTTAATGTTATAATTTAAAATTTAAAATTTAAATTCTTTTAGTGTGAGACATAGAAAGTGACATACTTAGAGCGCAAAGAATTTTTGTTCCATTTTACCAAATAATAATAGTGATAGGGGGAAATTCGTACTTGATATATTGAAACGTTTGAATCTAATGAGTAGTTTCAGTAGAAAATACGATAATGTTTATTTTTTAAAAAATATGAACATATATTATCTTGTAAGTAATTACTTGAAGACTATTTAAAAAAGGCTAAATGGTCACTTTTGCCCATGTAATAGACCTAATTTATCGATTTTGCTCTTATGATATTTTCACATCAATTTAGCCCCTAAAGTAGTCAAATTACATCATTGTTTGCCTCTTGACTGACGGAAGCCAACGTTGATCGTTATAGTGGTGGAATAGCAGAGGGCAAAATTGATTTTTCAAGCAAATTCGAGGGCAAAATGAATTTTTGATTGAGTACGGAGTAAAATTGATTTCTAAGTAAAAATATGAATTTAAGAAAATATTAAAATACTAAAATAACGTAAAAATAATAAAATACTTAAAAATGTTTTATTAATATATTGCTAAAAAATAAAAAAAATAAGTAAAAATTATAAAACTAAAATATCATAAGTTATTAAATTATAAATTGTTCAAAAATAAAAACTTAAAAGTAAATTCTACCGTCTAATCTTAATTTTTAAATTTCAAACCCTAAAAATTTTAAATTTTAAATTGCAAACCTTAAATCTTAAACCCTACTTGAAAATTTTCAATATAAAGTGAGAATGAATTCATAAAAGTATGTGTATAAACTTTAGCAAGTAAAGAGTTTAAGTTTTTTGGTTTAAGGTTTGTGATTTAGAAATTAAACTTAGATTGTAGAATTTAATTTTTTAATATTGAGTGATAGGAGCTCCACAAAGGGCAAAAGATTTTTGTTCGTTTGAAAGAATCACATTAACCATATTTTAGGTTTATTTCTTCCTTACATTTTTTGAAGATAAAAAAAACAAAACAGTTCAATTTTTTTTTTTGATGAAAGTTTTTATTTTTTTAATACTTTATAAATATTTCAAAATTTAATTATTAAATAATTTATAATTTATTAGCTTATGTTATGAATATTTATGTATGTGGATGTCTATCATGATTAGAACTTTATCAAAGGAGTTTGATTTATTTATTATTAGGAATATTATCTCTATGAATTAGAGTTTAATGTATTATGTACTTCTTATGCCTATAAATAGATGATTCATTGAAGGCATTGTATACAATTCTATTTTTTGAGAATAATACAAATCTCCCCCTTTCTCTCATCTCTTTGTTCTTCTTGTTCTTATTCTTGTTCTTCTTTATTTTATTCACAACACGTTATCAGCACGATCTCGCTCGCTCAATTACTGTGATTATTGTTGGTGGTTCTCGAAAAGAATTTCAATTTGATATTGGTGACTACATCTATCATATATTCAGCTTACCTTGGAAAGTATGGTACGTTTTACTTATTTATATACTAATATAATGATTGATTTATCATTCTCTAAAAGTTAGTATATTCATATCTATTATTTGGTTATTATTTTAATTTATTATTATTTTATTCATACTTGAAGTAACTCTTGAATTAACGAAAATTAAAATTATCGTCGTACTTCATTAGATGGATTGATAAAGCAAACCAAATTAAAGCATATTAGTTTTATTCAAAGTTTTTATTATTCCATTCTAATTTATAATTGATTCAATTCAAGGATTGTGTTGTCATGTGATTGTTATATATTTGTTTTATCATTATTATTATTATTATGGTAATTTATATGAATAAATTCGAGATATAAAGCAACTTTATTATTTGTATCAATTACTTTGTATGTGAATCAAAGGCAAAAGGAATACGTTACTTTAATGTGTTTATATATTCATCAAAATGTCGCTTGATTTTAACTATGGTTGTTTATAATTTGATCACATCAATTATAGTTATGTTTATTCAACTTGATCTATGACTACTTTTATACTTTTTGATCTAGTCTCAAATAATTTTTTTTATTCTATTGATAAAAGTCGATGCTTTTAACCGTGTTTTGAGTTTTACATGTATTCAAATGAGTTGGAAAGAGACATGGTGTAAAAAAGATTATGAGAAGATGCCTTGGTTCATTTGCTACGTCATCATTGTCTTTGAGACGAAATTCAATATCGGTAAACTCTATTTTATTTTTATCTTTTAAAATACAATTTTAAAGTGCGATAAATCATGATGATTTTGGATTTACAAGAAGATTATTATAAAGTCAATATTTGCTTGAAAGCAATATTTCTTCTTCGTCGAAAAACTCGACCATAGACTTCTCCCAATTTCAAGTTACGAAAATTTGTCTTGATCCAAAAAGTTTTATGGGAGGCATTCCTTGAAGTGAATGCAAAGCATGATGTTTATTCCATGCGATTATCAATGATGGGGCATTTCCTGAAGTGAATGCAAGCATGGTGTTTATTCCATGCAATTATCAATGATGGGGCATTCCCTGAAGTGAATGCAAGCATGATGTTTATTCCATGCAATTATTGGATCTGTTTCATTCCCTGAAGTGAATGCAAACATGGTAAATCATTATTCAATTAGAGACATAATTTCGATATAATCCAAGTATAATTGGTTGGACATCCCGTTCTGCGAGGCTACTGGTCTCAAAGGAGGTTTTTAAAGGACCTTGTGGACAGGTTTAACAATGCCGCGTACGAGGATTAAATCTTTGTTCTCTATGATAAGGATATGTGAAAAAGGTTTTAAAGGCCCACTGGCTCTACTCCATTCCTTGAAGTGAATGTGAGATTATATTATGGAAGGAATAAAAAATCACATTAAAAGTTGTGGTCGTTGTCGAGGCTATGAATATACACATGAAAAATATAGTCATTTTAAGAATACTTCTACCCGCTGGTAGCAAAGTTATAAGGATGACAAGAGTGATAAAGATCATTCTAAGGAAGTGAAATCTTTTTACCAATGTGATGTTATAAACCATTGGTTTCGTACTTGTCAAACGCCAAAGTATTATGGACTTTATCCATAATCATGAATGATAAATGAAATAAAATATAAACAAAATTTGTTTATGGCGAAAATAATTATGGCGTTATTGGTCCAACTCAATTGGATATTGTTAATTTTCTCATAACCCTTGAAGGGAATAATTTACTATTTATTTTATTTCCCTTATAACCTCTAACAGGAATAATTGTTTTTTATTTATTTTATTTGTTTAATGTTAATTCGTTTTATTTATTTATGTTAGTTTGCTTTATCTTTATTTATTTCATATATTATTTATTTACGTTTTATGTTAATTTATTATTTGAAGAATATGATTACTTCCGGAATAAAATATACAATGTATTGTGGCTATTTATGCCTAGCAGATAATGCAAGTACTCATATTGTACTTAAGCATAAGAAATATTTTCCCATTTAAATACAAGGGAAAATATGAGTAGTATTTCTCAAAGTACTAAAATATCAATACTTCGGAAGGGCACTTGAAAGTTTATCTCTGATAGATAATCGACTTGATATGATGTGCTATATTTTATTTTTCATTCCTCGAAGTGAATGATACAAAGTACATATTTTCATTACCTGAAGTAAATGAAACAAAGCACATTTTGAAAGGTGCACAATTATACATTTCTCGATTAAAATGCAAGGGAATAATGTGAGTACTATATCCGAAAGTATTAATATCACAAAAGGCTCTGGTTGAGCAAATATGTTATTGTCAAATGGAACTTTATTCCATATTCAAAGTGTGTTATACTCGTCAAAGTCATAAAGAGAGCAATATGAGTTCGCAAATTATCCATTTTGAAATTATAGATAACATATGTTATCAATTGGCATTTGAAATAAGCCAATATGGATATAAGTTCTGGTAGCCAAAAAGTCAGTTGAAAGCTCTAGAAGAGCCATATATTGCTACCAAAAGATAATTTCAATTGAAAGCTACGAAAGAGCTAAATATATTCCTATTTAAAGGAACAATTTTGATGGTCGTACTAGACATGTACGAGTGAGATTGAATTACATGTTATGGTAAACAAGGAGTTTACAAATTCAGAGATATATACACACATATATATAGTTGGCATGATCGGCTAGACCATCCTGATCAATGGTGCAGAAATTATTGAGATTTACATGCACATGTATTAAAAGAACCTGTAGTTCTTGTGGTGCTTATTCTCAAAGGAATGGATTAAATTTCACTTATTAAAGAACGTGAAGTTCTTGTGTTGCTTAAAGGAATTGATTAAATTCCACTTACTAAAAGAACCTGAAGTTCTTGTGTTGTTTGTTCTCAAAGGATATAGATGATCCCACTTACCAAAAGAATTAGAACTTAAAGTTCTTGTATTGAAGTTGAGACTGTATGTCTTGCATATCTGAACGAAATATGGGCCCATATATCCACAAATGTGGAAAGTTTTATATGATTTTAGTAGATGCATCTACATTGTTTTATCGACTTACAACCAGAAGTTTGTGAGATTGATTTTAAAAATATTCAGATTATGCAGTTAGACTATTCGTCTTGAAAAGCTAGTGGGTTTATATTTTAGGCTATATCAGTTGTTACAAAGCCTATTGATTATAAAAAATATAGTTTAGCAAAATTTCAATTGGATGCCTCCTATTTAATAGCTAAACTATGAGAACAAAAGAGTTATTATTTATATGGTGTTTCCATATAGCAACACTTATACGCATCAAGCCAACGAGTTATAATAAACTCCCCGTTATGATTGGTTTTTGGTCAGAAACCATACATTTCCCATTTTATGATTTTTGAATGTGCGATATGAATTGCTCCACCACAACGCACAAAATGGGTAAATAAAAAGGGTTGAGAATATATATTGAGTACGAGTCTCCTTTTATGTTTAAATTCTTAAACATTAATTGGAGAATCATTTATGACATGATTTTTCTCAACATCAGGGGGAGGCAATAATCAGCTGGATAGAGGGAAATGAATTATCATTATCTAGATCCTCGTATATGAACTAGAAGTTCATAAGATAATTCATGTTATTACATGTCATCTGCCAGACATATTTACTGACCCAATGAGAGTAATTAAGTCTCATATACCAGCTGAAATACTCTAAGTTTAAATTACATGTTAGAGCGAGAGAATGTAAATCATGCCTGAAGCATGATAGTTGAAATGGTTCCAATGATCAAAATTCTCGTAAATAGAAAGTAATATGAGATGGTCATATATTGGAGGCGGGTGCTCCTGAAGAGACCCAAGACATAACAAATAATAAAACTCTATAAGAGTTTCAGGTACCTGAAATAAAGATTGAAATCTTGAAGAGATCTCGATGAGTTATGTCATTACGAGAATGGAACCAGAAAATTGGAAAGTTGTCGACAACGATTTTACAAACAATTTTACATAAAATACTTCTATAGAAGTAAAGAAAGAAATCGAGGATCTTGTATAAAATCTATCCGGAAGTATAGATATTGAATTGGCCAATGTTGAAAGACGCTTTGAACTTCTAAAGTAGAAGTATTTGGACAAGCAGTCTAAACATCTAAAGGTGTAATGCAAGTAAGGAACAAATAAGTAGTCGTAAATACGACTTGAACTATGATTTATGAAAAGTTTTAATTACTTCATGGTGGATGCAATTACTTTGGCAGTTTTTGAAAATTTTACATGCGTCTAATTATTGTGGATCCATATTTATCCTTGAAGGATCTAAAATGCTATAAGCATTTGGAAATTTCTGAGGAAATTTATTTAGACATGTCTCATGAATATTTTGGCACATTTGGTATAATCGCCTTAGTGAATACTAATTGAGAAAATACTATAAGAATCATCAGATTTCCTTATGTATTTTATAAAGGAGTTTGGATCAAGATCCATTATGATAATTTTAGAACTCCTAAAGAGCTTCAAATTGGAAACTCATGAAGTACTTTCAATACAAGTACTTGAATCTTGACATCAAGTTTATCTCGACCTGAAGATCGAGCATTTTTATATATTTCTTTTGTCTATGAATAGACATAAGCAGAAAGAATCTTAAAGAAGATTCAATATGAATAGAGCATATCTATTGAGTATCCCAATAGTTGTAAGATTGTTGGATGTGAATAAAGATAATTATATCTTTTCTTGGTCTTGAAGCACTATATATTAGTTAGTCAAGAAATATCTATGAATATACAAAGATCATTACATTTAGATCTTCAAACATTCGTTGATGCCTCCTCAAATGTCGTAGAAATAATTGTTATGCACGAGGCAAGCCAAAAAATGTGTTTGGCTAAGACTATTGACCCAACATATCCAAAAGATATGTGGATTTACTTTTACAAGATATGATAAAAGCTATCTTGTGTGAAGATACACAAGATGTATATCTCAGTTTGAAAGTGGATACATTATGGAACATATTACTCCAAAGTTTCATCCCTCACGATCTTTAGAAAAATAATATTCAAGATTAAATTATGAAGATTCAAATATCTTTTAATGAGGCAACATGTTATGCGTATCAAAGATGTGTGTACTCTTTTTCCTTCACTAAAGAATTTTTTTTCCCACTGGGTTTTTATCTTAGTAAGGTTTTAACGAGACACATTATCTTCATAGACATCCAAGGGGGAGTGTTATGAATATTTATTTATGTGGATGTCTATCATGATTAGAACTTTATCAAAGGAGTTTGATTTATTTATTATTAGGAATATTATCTCTATGAATTAGAGTTTAATGTATTATGTACTTCTTATGCCTATAAATAGATGATTCATTGAAGGCATTGTATACAATTCTATTTTTTGAGAATAATACAAATCTCCCTCTTTCTCTCATCTCTTTGTTCTTCTTGTTCTTATTCTTGTTCTTCTTTATTTTATTCACAACAGCTTATGATATTTTAAATTTATAATTTTTAGATATTTTTAATTATTTTATTTTATTTTTAGTTATATATTAATAAAAAAATTATTTATTATTATTTTTAATGTTATTTTAATATTTTATTATTTTACTCATATTTTTTTTGTCTAAAAATCAATTTTGTACTCGTACTCAACCAGAACATCAATTTTGCCCTTGAACTCGCTTGAAAAATTAATTTTGCCTTCTTCCATGTCATCATAAACGGCCACGTCACCACCGTAACGATTAACTTTGGCTTTCGTCAGTCAAAGGACAAACGATGATGCAATTGAACTACTTCAGGGACTAAATTAATACGAAAATATCATAAGAGTGAAATCGATAAATTAAAATTACTACAGTGGCAAAAGTGACCCTTTATCAGATTGTATTTCAACCAAAATGTTCAGTTAGTATTGTCCTAATCTTACACTAATTATCTTAAAAAATCTTAAATTAATTAACTAAACAGAGTTAAATCTTTTCTTATTAAATGATGATTTATAATAGGAAAATTTTACCGCGTTCGACGAGCACCGATGAGCACCATTGACGACGAGCACCGATGAGCACTATTAATTTAATTTATAAAAATTTAAAATCTAAATGACTCAATGTATAATTATAAATTATTTAAATATCAAAAGATAAATTAATTAAAAATATATTATTTTATTTTTAATTTTCATTTAAACATAGATAAAAAAAATATATATCTACACTTAAATTACAAAACTTTAATTTTTGTTTATTTAAAATTCAAACCGCCGCCGAGCATAGATTGTTGTTCCTTGTCGATGAGGAGACAACAAGAGTCGATCTGATATTTGCTAGTTTTGCCCTCCAGTTCGATGTCACATATATATATTCCAGCTATTTACGCTCAAATGAACAAATTAAAAGAAAATTATGGTTTTTTTTTTTTGAAATACCAGAATAGATTGTTGTTCCTGCTATTTACGCATCAAAATACCATAATAGATTGTTGTTCCTTGTCAATATATAGGTACTTTGTTATTTTGATGATACGTATATATTCAACCCTGATCCAGTATTTTCATTGTCGATTAGGATTTGCAGCGGTGACAACAGCAACAACGGCGGCTGCTTAAATTTTAAATTAACGAAAATTAGAATTTTATAAATTAAGGGTAAATAGATATTTTGATCTATGTTTAAAAGAAAATAAAAAATAAAAAATATATTTTAATTAATTTACCTTTTGATTTTTAAATAATTTATAATTATACGGCAAGTCCTTTAGATTTTTAATCTTTATAAATTAAATTAATGATGTTTATCGGTGCTCATCGTTAGTGGTGCTCATCGGTGCTCGTCGAACACGGTAGACTCATCCTTTATAATAATAAGGCTTAGTTTGCGGTTGCTTTTAAAAAGTGCGGTAAAAAAGTGATTTTCAAACTAATTGTTGAAAAATAGTTTTGAAAAGCTGGTTAGTGTTTGTCATTGATGCCAAAAAGTGATTTTGAGGAGATAAAATGTCTATTTTAGATATGATATTGAAAAGTAAAAGTAAACTTGGGCAATGTTCAAATAGTTAATGTTATGATATATGAAATAAGTCAATTTTAATTATAATAAAAATTTATTTTTTTATAAAATTTAATTTAAAAATATAAACTACATTCTAGATTATATACAGACATATCACTTACAAATGAATAATAAATATAAAATCAATTACAAATAAAATAATTTTATTCTCAATATAAATATTATAAAATATATATTATTTTACAATTATGTATGCATAATGTACAATAAATTATAATTAAATAATAAAAGTAAAAAAGTAATTTTATTTTCAAACTAACTTTTCCACCCAAGAAGCTATAAAATCTAGCCTTTTAGTTTGGGTGGAAAAGTTAATTTTTAAAAGCAACCTAAACACCAAAAAATAAGTGAAAGCACTTAAAATACCCGTTTAGATTGTCAAAGGCAACCACAAACCAGAAATAAGTCATTTGTCACCCAATTCTATCAACTGATTTTCTATGATTAAGTTAAAAAATGAACTTAAATAATGCATTTTTGATTTTTTATATAACTATTAATTTTTAATTTATTAATTAATTAATTCAGATAAAAAATTATAAAAATTTATTATAAAATAATATTTTAATTCAAACTATTTTATTCACAAATTAAAATTCGAATCTACTAAACCAATAGCTTGTTAGTAATAAATAAAGTTTTGACAAAAGACAAAGCATTATATTAACTTTAAAAGATCATAAATTATATTAATTTTGTCAATATATATTATATATTATATAGAAACATATACTATAGAGAGATCAAATAAAATATCATATATGTATATATATATTGTATTTTTAATATGATATAAATACTATACGATTATAACAAAATAAAATATATTATATGAAAAATAATCTCATCCACCATATGTATGATATAAACTTTTTTATAGTTATATATAACAATTTTTTTTTATACAAATATATATACTCCATAGGATGAGTCTATCACGTCCGTCGAGCACCGCTAAATACTATCAACGCTGGACACTGCTGAACAACATTAAATTAATTAATAAAAATTAGAATTATGAAGGACTCGAATTATAATTAAGATTATTTAAAATAAAATTTCAATTAAATTATTTTTCATATATATTTTATTTTTTAATCTTTATTTTAAATAATAGAATCAAATACTAACCATAGTTAATCCCTAAATTAAAAAAATCTTAAATTCTTTTTTTGCCATTCAAGCAGCTGTCGTTAGCCATCGTATGCCGATGAAATTGTTACCGCCACGCCTCTGTCCCTGCATGACTGTCGTTTCCAGCCGTTCTTTAATTTTCTTAACAATAATCCAGAAGGAATAGAAAAACAAAAGATCTCTAAACTGAACCAGATTAAAATATGAATTAAAATAAATTACCTTCTTCAATCAATAAAATAAAGGTGATTAAAAACATAAACTATTAAAAACATTTAAATTATTATTATTTTTAAATAATTTAAAGATAATTACAGGATAGTGTACTAGTATCTGTTTATAAATTATTTTTTAAATCGACATCCAATAATCTAAAAAAATGTAATATAAAAATTTATTTAATTAATCTAATAAGTGGTATTAAAATTTCATATTTTGGAAACAATTAGAAAACATTTTCATTTTATTTTTCACTTGTCTTCTTCAGACAATAGTATATCTATATTTTTCAGATTATTTCCTTTTCTAAAGATGTTTAATTACTATATATATATATAGTTATATATACAATACACTCTCCTTCCAATAGCTTCTCTAGTTCATACAATTCTTCTCCACTTCTCTCTTCTCTCTCCCTTTCTTTGATCTCATCAGAAACCCTAATTTGCGATCGAAAATTCCCTACTTTCCCCTCAAATTCACTTCTAATTATCAATCCCACTTTTCCTCCCAATTTATGATCCTTATTTGTTCCCCATGTTTTAACAGTGATAATTAGATAAAAAGCCCTAACCTTTTTGATTTAATTTGTAACTTTTTAAAACTTCTTCGATCAATTCTCGGTTGCTTTGAGAATTGGTCGATTCTCATAATCTTATTTTCCCCTGAAATGCTCTTTTTTTGCTCAGCATGAAGCTCAAGCGAAGGAGGTATTCAGAAGTGGTATGTACGGGATTATTCATTTTCTGTTTACAATTCATTTTAATTATGTTCTGTGCATTTGGTATCGATTATTTGTTTTTCGAATTCTTGGTGTTGTTTAAACTGTTAAAATTATGCGAAGTTTGGAATTTTATCTTTTTTTATTGATCAGGATTGAATATTTTAAATTGTATATATATTTTCAAGTTATTGATTGGTTGAAGTTCGTTGTTAATGGAAAAGTTCGATTTTTGATTTTTATTCTTACTCTCCTTAATATAATAAGTCTAGTCGAGATGGTGGTGGAATTGTTAATATATATTTCTGATTTATGTTTTTTTTTTAAATATATATTTGAATACTGTAAGCGTTTTCTATCTTCCTTTCATACTTTGTAATTTAGGCATTGATAAATAATACTTTATTTGATTGATTGATTGGCCAAGAAATAATAGAAAGTGAGATCAACTTAGATATTTACTTTGAATTCTGAATGATTGAGCCTTCATCTTCAACATTATTAGGGGTTTGAAGTAAATTTTCAGTCCAAAAAACCCAAATAGAATTATGGTATCAAAGAAACAACCAAGTCAGCATAAAATTGTCCTTTTTTGTTGACCTTTTATTGGCAACATGTTCGAGCATTTTTTATTGAATTCTGAATAACTTGCAACATTGTCTGTTGTTTACAAAAAACAAGGAGATACCTGTAAGTCCTGGGGTTAAGCATAGGCTATGTTGGAGATTGCTAGATTTAGCCAATTGCTATATAGCATGATCTGGCAATGGTTTTTATTGACATTTTGATTAAGTAATAGCTATTTGGCTTAGAGATTGATTGTTGAAAGGTGAGCAAAATATTTTTACTGGAAATGGTTGTATGAGGAGGCTTAAGATTATATGTATAGAGAGCTATGGAAACAAATTTTGGTTCCTTATGTGTTATGCTTATTTCTTCCCTTCTGGAAAGCAGTTAGTAGCTTTCAGGCTGTTCAGTATTGGGTATGTTGTGTTTTTCCTTCTACTTGTCTTTTTTCTCTCTTTTTCAGCATCTTCTGATTTTACAATTCTGCCTTCTAATAGTGGTAGGACATGAAAATCCAGGAATATTTTGGTTCCTATAGCTAAAGCAACTGTTTTCTGTTTTGATTTGTATCAGCCTCCCAAAATCAGATCCTTCATCAACAGCGTCACTTCCGTGCCTCTGGAGAATATAGAGGAACCCCTAAAAGATTTTGTTTGGGAGTTCGATAAGGTGCCTGTTTAACCTTTATTTGATAAAATGTTGCAGTATCTGTAATGCAGTTAATAACTTTGTTGTTAATGGTGCAGGGAGATTTTCATCATTGGGTTGAGCTCTTTAACCATTTTGATACATTTTTTGAGAAACATATAAAAGCAAGGAAAGATTTGCAGGTTGAGGATAATTTTTTAGGATCTGATCCTCCTTTTCCCAGGGATGCAGTTCTTCAAATTCTTCGTGTTATAAGGATAGTCTTGGAAAACTGCACAAATAAGCATTTTTATAGCTCGTATGAGGTATTTTTTTTAGTCTTAGAAGTCCTATGCTCTTGCATTTCATAGTATCTTATCTTTTAAGAAAAAATATTAGTAAATCTGCATGATTCACATTCTCTGTATCATTTTTGCATTTATTTCCAAGTCATGGATCAGACATATTAACTACTTTTTTTTTGAAGAAGACATATTAACTACTTTGAAGCTACTAATATGGCGATTTTTTTCAGTTCTTCTCATCTGACCTTAATTTTCTTGTTCTTTGCAACTTGCTGTTTTCAGCAACATCTTTCATCATTGCTTGCATCTACTGATGCTGATGTTGTCGAGGCTTGCTTGCAAACTTTAGCTGCTTTCTTGAAGAAAACAATTGGGAAGTACTCTGTCAGAGATGCATCTCTGAGTTCCAAGTTATTTGCTCTTGCACAAGGTTGGGGGGGAAAAGAGGAGGGCCTAGGATTGATCGCATGTGCTGTACAGAATGGATGTGATACTGTAGCTTATGATCTTGGGTGTACTCTCCATTTTGAGTTCTATGCATCAAATGAGTTCTCTTCCTCAGAACAGTCTACCCGAGGTTTACAAATTATTCATTTAGCTAGCATCAACACTTATCCAGAGACTGATTTGGAACTCTTGAATAATTTAGTTGGCGAATATAAGGTACCCACCAATTTAAGATTTTCTTTACTGTCAAGATTGAGATTTGCGAGGGCTTTTGGCTCTTTAACATCTCGACAGCAGTATACACGCATTCGCTTGTATGCCTTCATTGTTCTTGTTCAGGCAAGCAGTGATACTGATGACCTTGTGTCTTTCTTCAATAATGAGCCTGAGTTTGTCAATGAGTTGGTTACTTTACTGAGCTACGAAGATGCGGTTTCTGAGAAAATTCGCATTTTATGTCTGCTTTCTTTGGTTGCTCTTTGTCAAGACCGATCCCGCCAACCAACAGTATTAACAGCTGTCACATCTGGTGGACACCGTGGCATTCTGTCCAGCCTCATGCAGAAAGCCATTGATTCTATTATTAGCAATTCGTCAAAATTGTCTGTTGTGTTTGCTGAGGCTCTGCTCTCTCTTGTCACTGCATTGGTTTCATCATCATCAGGTTGCTCGGCTATGCGTGAAGTAGGGTTTATCCCTACTCTTCTACCTCTGCTGAAAGATACCGATCCTCAGCATCTGCATTTGGTTACTACAGCTGTCAATATTCTGGAAGCCTTTATGGATTACAGTAATCCTGCAGCTGCATTGTTTAGAGACTTGGGTGGTTTAGATGATACAATCTCTCGCTTAAAACATGAAGTTTCTTATGTGGAAAACAGTCCCAAGCAACCACTTGAAGACCCTGACTGTGGTGGGAGGAGTTCACAAATAGTTGCAGCCACGTCAACTGATCTTGACAATATGCAGCCTTTGTATTCTGAAGCATTAGTTTCCTATCATCGACGACTTCTCATGAAAGCTTTATTACGTGCTATATCTCTTGGAACATATGCCCCTGGAAACACTGCACGTGTTTACGGATCTGAGGAGAGCTTGTTGCCACAATGCTTGTGTATCATATTTCGACGAGCAAAAGATTTTGGTGGGGGAGTTTTTGCACTTGCAGCAACTGTCGTAAGTGATCTCATTCACAAGGATCCTACCTGCTTTCCTGTATTAGATGCTGCTGGTCTTCCATCTGCCTTCCTAGATGCGATAATGGATGGTGTGCTCTGCTCTGCAGAAGCCATAACATGCATACCTCAGTGTTTGGATGCGTTCTGTCTTAATACTAATGGTCTTGTGGCTGTGAAAGATCGCAATGCTTTGAGGTGTTTTGTCAAGATTTTTACTTCTAGAACATATTTACGATCTCTTACTGGAGATACTCCTGCTTCTTTGTCAAGTGGCTTGGATGAACTTATGCGTCATGCTTCTTCATTGCGTGCATCTGGAGTGGATATGGTGATTGAGATCTTGAATGTCATACTGAGAATAGGATCTGGGACTGACACTTCTTTTGCTGCTGAATCTTCTGCTCCTGTTCCCATGGAAACTGATGCTGAAGAGAGGAATTTGATTCAGCCAGATGACAGGGAATCTTCAAGGATTGAGAGTACAGAGCAGATGTCGGAGCCGTCTTTGGATACCTCTTCAATGAATATTGAATTGTTTCTTCCTGACTGTATAAGCAATGTGGGCCGTCTTCTTGAAGCCTTTCTTCAGAATTCGGATACATGTCGTTTGTTTGTTGAAAAGAAAGGGATTGATGCTGTCCTACAGTTGTTTATATTGCCTTTACTGCCTCTTTCAGCATCGGTTGGACAGAGCATTTCTGTTGCCTTCAAGAACTTTTCACCGCAGCATTCTGCATCTCTGGCTCGGGCAGTTTGCTCATTCCTAAGAGAACAGCTCAAGTCAACAAATGAACTGCTAACTTCTATTGGAGGAACTCGGCTAGCCACTGTTGAAACTGAAACTCGGACTAAGGTTTTGAGATCTCTTTCTAGTCTTGAAGGTATATTGTCTCTTTCCAATTTTCTTTTGAAGGGCACTAATAGTGTTGTCTCTGAGTTGAGCACTGTAGATGCTGATGTATTGAAAGATCTTGGGAGGGCATACAGGGAAGTAATATGGCAAATTTCTGTGTCTAATGATACCATGGCTGATGAGAAGCGGAAAGCTGATCAAGAAAGTGAAAGTACTGATACAGGTCCATCAAATGCTGCTGCTGGAAGAGAAAGTGATGATGATACAAGTATCCCAGCTGTGAGATACATGAACCCAGTTTCTATTAGGAGTGGTTCTCAGTTTCTGGGCAGTGCAGAACGAGAGTATCTTTCACTTGTTCGTTCTAATGAAAGTTTGCACCGTCGTAGTCGACATGGTTTGTCACGTTTAAGGGGTGGAAGGAATGGTCGACACCTGAATGCTCTTAGTATTGATTCTGAAACTTCTCACAGTTTGCCAGAAACGTCACCTGTCCAGGATTTGAAAACAAAAAGTCCTAGCCTTATTGTGATAGAAATTCTCAACAAGATTGCTTTCACATTACGGTCCTTTTTCACAGCTCTTGTTAAGGGGTTTACCTCACCTTACCGTCGCAGAGCTGATGCCGGATCATTAAATTCAGCTTCAAAGATTCTGGGTATGGCACTGGCTAAAATATTTCTTGAGGCACTGGGTTTCTCTGGGTATTCTTCTTCTTCGGGACTTGATACACCACTTTCAGTCAAGTGTCGATACCTTGGGAAAGTTGTTGATGACATGGGAGCATTGACATTTGACAGCAGGCGGCGTACATGTTATACAGGAATGGTTAATAATTTTTATGTCCATGGAACCTTTAAGGAACTACTTACCACTTTTGAAGCTACTAGTCAGTTATTGTGGACATTACCCTACTCTATCCCTTCAACTGGAATTGAGCACGGAAAAGCAGGTGAAACAAATAAATTGTCCCATGGTACATGGCTTCTTGATACATTACAGTGCTACTGCCGTGTGCTTGAGTATTTTGTTAACTCTTCATTATTATTGTATGGGAATTCTGCATCCCAGACTCAGCTGCTTGTTCAGCCAGTCGCTGCTGGTTTGTCAATTGGGCTCTTCCCTGTTCCCAGGGACCCAGAAAGCTTTGTGCGTATGCTGCAGTGTCAGGTGCTGGATGTGATTCTACCTATCTGGAACCATCCTTTGTTTCCTAATTGTAGTCCTGGTTTTGTGGCTTCTGTTGTTTCGATTGTCATGCATGTATGCTCAGGTGTTGGCGATGTGAAACGAAATCGCAACAGTATTGCAGGAAGTACAAACCAACGTTTCATGCCCCCACCACCTGATGAAGGAACAATTGCTACCATTGTTGAGATGGGGTTTTCAAGGGCTAGAGCAGAGGAAGCCCTGCGTCGAGTTGAAACAAATAGTGTTGAAATGGCCATGGAATGGCTGATTAGTCATGCTGACGATCCTGTGCAAGAGGATGATGAACTTGCTCGAGCACTTGCTTTATCACTTGGAAATTCATCAGAAACATCCAAAGTTGACAGTATTGATAAGCCAATGGATGTCACAACAGAAGAAGGGCGACCTGCAGCACCTCCAATTGATGACATCCTCAATGCATCTGTGAAGCTGTTCCAAAGTAGTGATAACATGGTATTTTCATTGACAGACTTGCTTGTAACACTTTGCAACCGTAACAAAGGAGAAGACCGTCCAAAAGTTCTATCATTTCTCATTCAGCAGCTGAAGCTCTGTCCATTGGATTTTTCTAAGGATTCCACTGCATTATGTATGATATCTCATATTGTAGCACTGCTTCTTTCTGAGGATGGAGATACACGTGAAATTGCTGGCCAGAATGGTATAGTACCTGCTGTTATTGATATATTGATGGACTTCAAGGCTAGAAATGAGTTGGGGAGTGAGATTACGGCACCAAAATGTATCAGTGCTTTACTGTTGATCTTGGATAACATGTTGCAGTCTCGTCCAAGAATATTTTCTGATACGGTGGAGGGTACGCAGGCGGTATCTGAGCCTGACTCAACTGGGGAGCATGCTTCTTTGACAGTTCCAGAATTAAATACAGAGAAAAAATCAGCTTCAGATGCTAATGAGAAAGAATCAATCACTTCATTTGTGAAAATATTGGGTAAATCTACTGGTTACTTGTCCATAGAAGAGAGTCAGAAGTTGCTTCTTCTTGTATGTGACCTAATCAGACAGCACGTTTCAGCAGTGGTCGTGCAGGCTGTTCTTCAGTTATGTGCCCGCTTAACGAAAACTCATACTTTAGCTTTGCAATTTCTAGAAAATGGAGGCTTAGCTGCTCTTTTTAGTCTTCCAAGAACTTGTTTTTTCCCTGGTTATGATACTGTTGCATCTGCGATTATTAGACATCTCCTTGAAGATCCTCAGACACTGCAAACTGCAATGGAATTGGAGATTAAACAGACTTTGAGTGGAAGCCGGCATGCTGGCCGTGTTTCACCTCGAACATTTTTAACATCTATGGCACCTGTTATCTGCAGAGATCCTGTAGTTTTTATGAAAGCTGCTACTGCAGTTTGTCAATTGGAGTCATCAGGGGGTAGGCCCTTTATAGTTCTATTGAAGGAAAAGGAAAGAGACAAAGACAAATTGAAAGCTTCTGGTGCTGAAGTTGGGTTAGCTTCAAATGAATCTGTTCGAATTCCTGAGAGTAAGGTAAATGATGGAACAGGTAGGTATTCCAAAGGCCACAAAAAGATTCCAGCCAATCTTGCTCAAGTGATTGATCAGCTTCTTGAAATAGTTCTGAATTATCCTTCTGCAAAAGGCCAGGTGGATAGTGCAACTGGCTCAACTTCAATGGAGATCGATGAACCTACAAGCAAGGTGAAGGGTAAGTCAAAGGTTGAAGAAACTATAAAAACGGAGTCTGAAACTGAAAAATCTGCTGGGCTTGCTAAGGTGACTTTTGTCCTTAAGTTGTTGAGTGATATTCTTTTAATGCATGTACATGCGGTAGGAGTCATATTGAAAAGGGATTCAGAAATGGGTCAACTCCGTGTTTCTAATCAGTCAGATGCATCCGGCAGCCCTGGCATTGTTCATCATATTTTACATAGGTTGCTTCCATTATCTGTTGATAAATCATCTGGACTTGATGAATGGAGGGACAAGTTATCTGAAAAAGCTTCTTGGTTTCTGGTGGTTCTGTGTGGTCGTTCCAGTGAAGGTCGTAAAAGAGTGATTAATGAACTTGCGAAAGCCTTATCTTCTCTCTCAAATGTGGAGAGCAATTCAATGAATAGCTCATTGGTGCCTGACAAAAGGGTTTATGCTTTTGCTGATTTGGTGTATTCAATTTTGTCAAAGAATTCATCATCAAGCAACTTACCTGGCACTGGCTGCTCACCAGATATAGCCAAAAGCATGATTGAAGGAGGAGTGGTTCAGTGTCTAACCAATATTCTTGAAGTGATTGACTTGGATCATTCTGATGCACCCAAAACTGTAAATCTGATGCTCAAGGCTTTGGAGAGCCTGACAAGGGCTGCTAATGCGAATGAGCAGGTTTTCAAGTTAGAAGGTTCCAACAAGAAGAAGTCTTCAAATGAAAGACACACTGATCAGGTAACTATATCTGCTGCTGACGAGATAGAGCACAATCAGAATGGGGGCGGTCAACAAGCAGTAGTAGACCCGGAGGTGAGTGAACAACAGCAACATCAAGCAACTTTACAAATTGAAAATCACAATGCTAACCCAAATGATCCTATTGACCAAGATATGAGAGTTGAAGTGGAGCCTGTAGCTAGCAACAGGCCTGTTGAACTTGGGATGGATTTCATGCATGAAGAAATGGAAGGTGTGTTGCACAACACTGACCAAATTGAGATGACATTCAGAGTGGAGAATAGGGCAGATGATGATATGGGTGATGAGGATGATGACATGGCAGATGATGCGGACGATGATGAGGATGATGACGAGGGAGAGGATGAGGATGAAGATATAGCTGAAGATGGTGCTGGAATGATGTCCCTTGCTGATACTGATGTGGAGGACCATGATGATACTGGTTTGGGAGATGACTATAATGATGACATGATTGACGAGGAAGATGATGACTTCGATGGCCACGGTGTTATAGAGGTGAGGTGGAGGGAAGCCCTTGATGGGTTAGATCATCTGCAGGTACTTGGTCAACCTGGAGCTGCAAGTGGTTTGATTGATGTGGCTGCTGAACCTTTTGAAGGTGTGAATGTGGATGATCTCTTTGGTCTTCGTAGGCCTGTAGGTTTTGAACGCAGGCGATCTAATGGTAGGTCATCCTTTGATCGTTCTGGTACAGAAGTAAATGGCTTTCAACATCCTCTTTTGTTAAGACCTTCCCGGTCGGGGGACTTAAGCTCGATGTGGTCATCTGGTGGGAATTCATCCAGGGATTTGGAAGGTTTCTCATCTGGGAGTTCTGATGTTTCTCAGTTCTACATGTTTGATGCTCCTGGTCTGCCATTTGATCATGCACCAAATAGTCTGTTTGGTGATCGATTGGGTAGTGCAGCACCCCCACCTTTGACTGATTATTCTGCAGGCATGGACTCATTGAATCTGCAAGTTAGGAGGGGGCCTGGTGATGGACGGTGGACTGATGATGGTCAGCCACAAGCAAGTGCTCAAGCTGCAGCAATTGCACAGGCTGTAGAGGAACAGTTTATATCTCATTTGCGCAGTACAGCTCAAGTCAACAATGTAGTAGAAAGGCAGTCGCAAAATTCTGGAATCCAGGATGCGCAACCATCAGATGCTCCTCCATCAAATGATGACAAGGCTGTGGTAGAGGGAGACAATGCCAGTATTGATCAGAGTGAACATCAGCAGCTAGAAAATAACAATGGAATTTCACATGAACTTAATCCAACAGGTGAAAGTGTTACATGCCATGGGCAGCCCAATTCTCTGTCTGTTGCCGGTGATATGGCCGAATCTATTGAAAGACATGAAGGGATATTAACTCAAACGTTTTCTTTGAACAATGCACCAGATGAGCTGGATAACATGGAAATTGGAGACCGGAATGGCACAACCGATGATCAAGTAGAGCAAATTTCTGAAATGGTTAACTTGCCTGAGGGGGATTCTGCTTTGCCTGGAAACCTCTCACTGCAGGCCATGGGTGATGATGGATTGTCAGAAGTAGATGCTCAGGCAGGTAATTGTAGTTTGACAGATTCTGGTTTGGAGATGCCTAACCCAGGGGATTCTAATGGGTCTTCATTTCATGAGCGTATTGATGTTGACATGAATACTGCTGATGCTGAAGGGAACCAAACTGAAGAACCAATTCCTCCTGAAATTGGTGCAGAGGAGTCAGACACTCTGGAGTCTCAGGATGCTAACCAGGCTGATCAAGCGAGTGTTAATATTGAGGGTCCTGGTTCTAATGCCATTGATCCTACTTTCTTGGAGGCGTTACCTGAAGACCTACGCGCAGAAGTTTTGGCTTCGCAACAAGCCCAATCTGTTCAACCTCCAACGTATGTACCACCTTCAGCTGATAATATTGACCCGGAGTTCTTAGCTGCTCTTCCACCAGACATTCAGGCAGAAGTATTAGCACAGCAAAGAGCACAGAGAGTTGCACAGCAAGCTGAGGGTCAACCTGTGGACATGGATAATGCTTCTATTATTGCCACCTTCCCCGCTGATCTTCGTGAAGAGGTCTGTAGTGTAAACTTTTCCCTCGTTATTAACTGAACAATAATAACATTGTTAGCCTTCGTTCCAGGTGCTTTTGACTTCTTCGGAAGCAGTTTTGTCAGCATTACCTTCTCCTTTACTTGCCCAAGCCCAAATGCTTAGGGATAGAGCAATGAGCCACTACCAGGCACGTAGTTTGTTTGGAGGTAGTCATAGGCTAAGTAATCGGAGGAATGGTTTGGGTTTGGATAGGCAAACAGTGATGGACAGGGGTGTTGGGATTACATTAGGCAGAATGCCTGGCTCTACCATTTCTGATAGCTTAAAAGTGAAGGAAATTGAAGGGGAACCTCTTCTCAACTCCAATTCTTTGAAAGCGTTAATTCGCCTTCTACGGCTAGCCCAGGTATTGCTATTTGCTGTTTTTCATGGTTCAGTGTTCAACCTGGCTTACTGAATCTGACCCATCTTCGAAGGTGGTTGGAGATTGACAACTTTAACATCAATCTAATTCTTGCAATGCTTTATTTAGTTTTAGTTGTGGGCTGGCTATGCTGTTGTTATAATGTAGGTTGTGTTTCTCCAAATAATTGATGGAAGTTTCGCAACTTGTATTGTCTAATGCACTTGTTTTTGTTCTAATCTGTTTGTAGCCCCTTGGGAAAGGCCTTCTGCAGAGGCTTCTATTAAATCTTTGTGCACATAGTGTTACTAGGGCCACTTTGGTAAAGCTGCTGCTTGATATGATTAGATCCGAAGTTGAAGGCTCAAGCAATGGTTTGTCAACAATTAATTCCCAAAGGCTCTATGGTTGCCATTCAAATGTTGTTTATGGCCGGTCACAGTTGTTCGACGGTAATGGTTTCAACTGATATAACTATACATTTCTTAGGGATGGCAAAAAAACCCGAATCTGGCGGGTTCCGTTCCGGTAGGGTCGGATTTTTTTGTTTTGAATTTTCAGTTTTCGGGTCGGGTTTTTAAGAAGCTCGAGTCTAGTCGGGGCGGGTTCGGGTTTGGGGCGGGAATTTCTGACCCGGTTTATTTATAAATATATATATTTTTATATATTACTCTCTCCGTCCCACTAAACTGTCCATGTTGGTCAAATCTTTTCAACTTTGACTATAATTTATTTAAAATTTTTAATTAATTAAAATTTATAAAATATATATTTAAAAATTACTTGATTCAAGGTTTTTAAAATATATTTTTTATATTTTTATCAATAATAAATTTTAAATTATAAAAAGTCAAACTTAAAAAAGTTTGACTCAAATGTGACAATTTAGTGGGACACAGGGAGTATATTTAATATTTTTATTAATTTTCTTCGGGGTGGGTTGGGTTTAATTGGGGTTTTTATTAAAATTTCGGGGTCGGGTTATACTTTTATTATATTGGGTCGGGATAAAAATATATTAAACTCGGGTCGGGTTTGAGGCGGCAAAAAAACCCGACCCGACCCGTTGCCATCCCGGTCATTTCTGCATTTGTTTCCCTCATCTTACCTTTGTTTGATTTTGTATGTTGCATTAGGTCTTCCTCCTCTTGTACTACGTCGTGTTCTTGAGATTTTGACTTATTTGGCTACAAATCACTCTGCCGTTGCAAACATGTTGTTCCACTATGATCCTTCAATTCTTTCTGAGCCTTTGAGCCCGAAAAACTCTGAAACCAAGAAAGATAAAGGCAAGGAGAAAATTATGGATGGAGATGCATCAAAACCCTTGGGGAGCTCTCAAGAGGATATTCCTTTAATATTATTTCTTAAGCTCTTGAACCGGCCACTGTTTTTGCTCAGCACTGCCCATCTTGAGCAGGTAGCTCTTCTAATTTATTGTCCTTCTAGACATTTTAGTACAGATTAGCATGGCTCTCTTACTCCGACTGGATATTGATATAATTCTATATGTTCTATTCGTTTTAAACATGGTTTGTAATGTTGCAGGTTGTGGGCTTGCTTCAAGTAGTTGTATATACAGCAGCAGCAAAATTGGAAAGCTGGTCCATCTCTCATGTTGCCGTTGATAATTCAAATTCCCAGAATCTGCTTAGCAATGAAGCTTCCAGTGATGCTGATAAGGACATACCTTTGACAGAACCAGAGACTAATCAAGAGAAGCAGACCAATGCTCAATCCTCTGGATCCAATGCCAATAAAAATGTGGATTTTTATGATATTTTCTTGAAGCTACCGGAATCTGATTTGGTCAATTTGTGCAGTCTTCTTGGTCGTGAGGGGTATTATTCCTGATTATTATCTCAGGATATGAAGTTATTTATGCTACTTGGGATATTTTCAGGCTCTTTTTTAATTAAAAAAATCCCATTTTTCCTGACAAATCTTTTTATTTTTATTTTTCCTTCAGGCTGTCAGATAAAGTTTATATGTTAGCTGGTGAGGTGCTGAAGAAATTGGCATCAGTTGCTGTGACACATCGCAAGTTCTTTACCACAGAGCTTTCAGAATTAGCCCATGGTTTGAGTAGTTCGGCTGTCAATGAGCTTGTAACGCTGAGGAATACACAGATGCTGGGTCTGAGTGCAGGTTCCATGGCAGGGGCTGCTATTCTACGCGTGTTACAAGTTCTTAGCTCGCTCACTTCAACTAGTGTTGGTGATACACCAGAGGGCGGTGATGATGAACAGGAAGAGCAAGCTACCATGTGGAAATTAAATGTAGCATTAGAGCCATTATGGGTAGAATTGAGTAATTGCATTGGCATGACTGAGGCACAGCTGGCTCAGAGCTCACTCTGTCCAAATGTATCTAATTTGAATGTTGGTGAGCATGTTCAGGGAACATCCTCATCATCACCACTCCCCCCTGGAACTCAGAGACTCCTTCCTTTCATCGAGGCTTTCTTTGTTTTGTGTGAAAAGCTACATGCCAATAATTCTTTCATGCAGCAAGATCATGTAAATGTGACTGCGCAAGAAGTAAAAGAGTCTGCCGAATGTTCTGCTTCCATAACCTCTAAGAGCAGTGGGGATTCTCAGAAGAAGCTTGATGGTTCTGTCACATTTGCAAGGTTTGCTGAGAAGCATCGCAGACTTCTGAACGCTTTTGTTAGGCAAAACCCTGGCTTGTTAGAAAAACCACTGTCTATGCTGCTGAAAGCTTCAAGGTTGATTGATTTTGATAACAAGAGAGCATATTTTCGTTCAAGAATACGACAACAGCATGAACAGCACCTTGCTGGTCCACTGCGGATAAGTGTGCGGCGTGCATATGTTCTGGAGGACTCTTACAATCAGTTACGAATGCGACCTACTCAGGATCTGAAGGGTCGTTTGAATGTGCAGTTTCAAGGGGAAGAGGGTATTGATGCTGGTGGACTGACAAGAGAATGGTATCAGTTACTGTCAAGGGTCATATTTGACAAAGGAGCATTACTTTTTACTACTGTGGGGAGCAATGCAACTTTCCAGCCAAATCCTAATTCCGTTTACCAGACTGAGCATCTTTCTTACTTCAAATTTGTTGGCCGTGTGGTAAGTCACTGGGTTGTTAGGTTCTGATGTGGGTGTTTATGGTGATCTGCATTAGTTGTTTTTCTTCTTATTTTCTCGTGTTATATGCAGGTTGCAAAGGCGCTATTTGATGGTCAACTTTTGGATGTTTATTTTACCCGATCCTTCTACAAGCACATTCTTGGTGTAAAGGTGACTTACCATGATATAGAGGCAGTTGATCCTGATTATTACAAGAATCTGAAGTGGATGCTGGAGGTTGGTTTAATTAATCCATTTCATCCCTGGTTATTTTGGATGACTTCTCATGTAGTTAGAGCCAATGATTCCATTTGAAGTACCAATTTATCATTGTTAATGGCCTTTTTTAATTTATTTCAGAATGATGTGAGCGACATTCCCGACCTGACTTTCAGCATGGATGCTGATGAAGAAAAGCACATACTTTATGAAAAAACTGAGGTATGCAAAGATTGAATGAAAAGTTGTTTTCCCAGATTTTTCACTCCAAGTATCTTCTTAATTGTTATGTTTTGCTTGAAAAAGGTTACTGATTATGAGCTTAAACCGGGAGGAAGAAATATCAGAGTTACTGAAGAAACGAAACACGAGTATGTAGACCTTGTTGCTGATCATATCTTGACGAATGCTATCCGTCCTCAAATCAATTCCTTCCTTGAGGGATTTAATGAATTGGTGCCACGTGAACTTATTTCAATTTTTAACGATAAAGAGCTTGAGTTACTAATCAGTGGACTTCCTGAAATCGATTGTAAGCTTACCAGCCTCTGCTGTTATACTTCTCATTGAATTTACCTGGTTTGTTTTAGCATCTAACCATGTTGTCATTTTGCAGTGGATGATCTAAAGGCCAACACAGAGTATACTGGTTACACGGCTGCATCTCCAGTTATTCAATGGTTTTGGGAAGTTGTTAAAGCTTTTAGCAAAGAGGACATGGCAAGATTGCTTCAGTTTGTCACCGGAACATCAAAGGTAATTTTATATTGAACTGTTTAGGTTCTCTCTTGGTTGGCACTTGGCATACATATCAATTGTTTTGGGTGTGTACAGGTACCATTGGAGGGTTTTAAGGCCTTGCAGGGTATCTCTGGTCCACAAAAATTTCAGATTCACAAGGCCTTTGGAGCTCCTGAGCGGTTGCCTTCTGCACACACATGGTGACGAATACATTCTTTACTAGTGGCATGTCGAATCCTTATTTATAATTTATTTGTTTGTTCTTAACACCTACTTTCATTTCGACTCTCGCATCTCCAGCTTTAATCAGCTAGATCTCCCCGAGTATTCCTCGAAGGAACAGCTTCAGGAACGTTTGTTGCTTGCTATCCACGAAGCTAGCGAAGGATTTGGCTTTGGTTGAACAGAGTTTGTATTGATGAATGATATCAATGTCCCAACATCGTCGGCAATCCGTCTACCAATCTAACATTGAATACGTCAGTAGAAGATTCTTTGTCAAATTCACTTTCTTCACATTGTATCGTGTAGTATATGAATCTAACTGGACTACTCTCACCTATGTATGTGTTTCCATGTGCAGAAGCCTCTTCTGATGGATTTGGCTACTGGGAAGTGGATTTCGGATGCCGAGAAAGATGCCATAGAATTGGAGGGGGGTGGCTGTGGCCTTTGATTTTGATTAGTGGAAAAAACAGATTCTTTTTTTTTCTCTTTCTTTTGTAGTGTTGATGATTGAATGATGGTTCTTCTCCCTTGTATTGTTAATATTTTTTTTATCTTATCTAATCTGCTCACATGGCTCCCTATTTATCTTTCTGGGTCAACCCCCCTAAACCTTGAGCAGTTCATTTCATAATAATAACAATAATAATACAGTTTTTTATTTTAGTTATCATGTCATCGAAATCCATCTTCCCCGTTTACTTAATTTTTCTGAAGAAATCAAGAACAATGGAACCCAGTGTATGAAAAAATGTCATTTGACAGTCGCTCAGAGAAGTTATTAGATGAATTCGGCTTACCATATATTTAGCTCACAATGTCATATGTAGTCTTAGCTAATAAAATTTACTAATGTCAAAGTAATTTCTAAATAACTATTCACTTTTTAGTTATATGCAAAAAGAAAGTGAAGATTTATCTTGTAAAAAATGAGATTGATAAATTTTATTAGTTAAAAATACGGATGACATGAAAAATTACAAAATAATTTTTTAATTTAAAAAAATAACAAATCAGTTTAATTTGTATGATTTAAATCTTATTTCTTTTAAATTTTGGATTAAATTATTATTATGTCCGTGTTAATTTTAAAGTCATAATTTTATTTTTCATCAATATCTAATTCTAGTTTTATCTATGATAGTGTCTACCCTCCTATTATTCTGTCCCTTCTTATAAAGCAAGTTGTGGCTTCAAAATATAAAAGAGGAGAGTAACAAAACTTATATATTAGTCACACGAATTAACAAAACATATATAGTACGATTCATATCTAATATACTGACATTAAAAAATTTTAATTTTCACAAGACTTAATTTTAAGGTTTATATAGTAGGGCTTATGAGTTTAAGTGTAGGGATTTAGAATTTAGAGTTGATAGTTAGAATTTAGAGTTTAAGATTTAGGGTTTAGATGTTAGGGTTTAGGGTAATACGTTAATGGTTTAAGTTTTAACTTATATACCCTAAATTTTAACCCAAAATCTTAAATTTTAGAGTAAATTACATAAATGACCATCATACTATTGGTAAAGTCGTGATTTGACCACTTACTTTTCTTCTAAGCAATTAAACCACCAAACTATTTAATTGGTTGCAATGTGACCACCAACAGAAGGAGTGGTGTGGCAGTTAGTAAAATTGGTATAATTACATATTTAATCCTCGCTATTTGTACATTTTATCAATTTGGTCCTAATTTTAATAAATAAAATAAATTAATTAAACAACAACACGTGTCACCACCTTATTAAAGCAAGAAACGCCTTACCTTTGGTAGGATTTGAATCTAAGTTAGCTGAGTTGAGAGCGAGTGCGTTTACCACTAGGCCAACACTATCCATGTGATTGATTGTACAAAATTTAATATATATCTATGAATAGAGAGATGAAACTGAGGAAAACAAATGCGACAACAGAGGAAACTGAGGGAGTTTTGTGTAAGGTGGAATCAATGTTTTTCATCACTGATGATTTAAGAGTGATGCAAGGTTTGGAAAATTAAATTTTGACCCTTTTAATTAAAAAAAATTAATTTGAACCCCACAATTTTTTAAAAAATTCATATTAAGCTTCAAAATTTTAAATATTTTTAATTAAATAACCTCTCATTATTTTTAAAAATTCTTGTTAAATCTCTCAAAATTATTAAAAAATTTAAATAAAACCTTAAAATTTAAAAATTTTAGTTTAAAAGCCTCCTAATTTTTAAAAAATTTAAATTAACCACCCAAATCTCACCTAAATTTCTTCCCTGTCTGATGGTCTGCTATTATAGTCAAAACTAGTGCCGCCGCCGGCAAACAAAATAAAAAACGTAAAAAAGATTGCGTTGTGATAAAGAAAAGTTTTTACCTAGGGTTTGAAAGCGTACTTTTTTAAAAATTCGACCTGCAATGTTGATACTTGATTTTGATTATTACTGTCTCAAAATATATTTCACTTACTACTTTTCCTTCTTTTGTTAATTCCTTATAATAGTTTTGCCGTTGATGGTGCCTACCAGGTTTGTATCAAATTACAATTTAATCCCTCTATTATATGGATTGATTTAAATTACTTCATTTACTATTAAATCAATCAATTTAGTTCACGTATTAATGAAAAAGAATCAAATAAGGGCGTTTTTTTACAAAGTCAACAGTTATTGTTTAAAAAGTATATATTTTTCACAGAGACTAACTTGATCTGTTTAGTAATATAGGGATCGATTTTAATCAGTCTTTATAATAAAGAGACTAAAATGATCCATTAAATAAAAAATGGGTTAAATTAATCTAGTCCCTGTATTAGAAGGACCTAAAAGATACTTTCACCTAATACCGTCCTGAATAATTTATGAATAGAAAGTCAGGTAGATTATCATCAAATTCCAAGGAATTGTACATGCAAACGCGTTGGAGAAGCAGTACGTCACGTGAAGTGCCACGTCCCAATTTTTTCGACCCGATCAAGCTACGCATCAAGGGGCAAAGAGGACAGATTCCAACAAATACCTCCCCGAAACCGAAGCACCAGACCACACCAAGGCACTGGGCTCGCCAATGGGACGGAGCAACACATTGAGGGAACGAGTGTGTGCTCACCAAGAGTCGACAACCGAGGGGCATAGCACGGGGAAGACCGAGAGGGCCACACCTCGTGCGTACAATCCACCACATCGACGAGAAGCGTCCGCAACCCATGGGGCTGGATGTGCGGACCAAAGGGCCTAAGGGCCCGCACCAAGGGTGCACACCGAGGGGCCTACGGGCCGGCACCAAGGGGCCTACGGGCCGGCACCACGGGTGCACACCATGGGGGCCTAGGGCCGCACCATCGGGTCCGATGCATACGCACACCAGGGTGCCGACAACAGCCCGTATCGAGGAACCGCGTAGACCGAGTCCGCCGCACCCTAGGGTCCCGACAGCGGCCGACACAGAAGGACTGGGCAAGCCGATCACGCCGCACCCTAGGGTCCCGACAACGACCGACACCCAGGGTCCGGGCAAGCCGATCACGCCGCACCCTAGGGTCCCGACAGCGGCCGACGCTCAAGAACCGAGCTGGCCGATCACGCCGCACCCTAGGGCCGATCACACCGCACCCTAGGGCCGATCATGCCGGACCCTAGGGTTCCGACGACAGTGCACACGGAGGGGCTGGGCAGGGCCAGCCAGACGCACCTTAGGGTCCGCACACGGGGCCTTGGGCCTCGTCTCCAACAAGCAAGGCCTTCCTTGAGGTTAGGGGCCACGAATCCTTTTGGGACAAGGATTACATCTCCTTGAGGGAGTAGAACATTAGTCTATCCTAGTTAGAGTAGGATTAGGACTAGAGGGGCTATTTAAGGAGGCTTACCCCCACCTCATTATTCATCTTTTTCTTTCTTTCAGTTGTTCTCTAGCCTTGAGCCATATTTTCGTTAAGTTCAATAAAAAGGTGCCGGACATACGCCTGGCTTTTCCCCACAACACTTTTCTTTGGCCGTCACCCATTGTGTTAAAACGTCTTCCGCACGGATCCAAGCTCTCTCGCCTAGATCGTCAGGCTTAACTTAGGCTCCACGCAAGCACCAAGGTGCCTAAGGCCGCACGTCCGCCAGGTCAGAAATCTAGGGACGTGACAAGTGGTATCAGAGCAAAGGAGGTTGCTCGGGATGGCCAAGAAAGACGAAACCAGGACAGTACCAAAGGGCACGGAGGCCCAAGTAACCGACAAGAGCACCGACAAGAAAAGGGCCGCTTCAAAGGATCGGTTGACACCATTTGAGGACAAGATGGAAAGACTCGAAACCAGGGAAAAAGAGACGGTGGAGTCCCTCGACGCTGTCAACGATCGCTTGGAAAAGTTAGAAACAGAAGTCGGCCCCCTCAGAGATAAGGTCGCAGAAGAGGTGGGAAAACTTCTCGACGAGGCATACGAGAGATTAAACCGACAAGATATTTCCCTTCAAATTGCGATGGAGGCAACAAGGGGAGAGTTGTTAGGAGAAATCAAGAAACTCAGTGCTGAATTATCCCTATATAAGGATGCCGTGCTATCCGGCATGGTGGGCCAAACAGTAGGGACAAAACCCAAGATCGACGTGCCGAAACCAAAGGAGTTCAAAGGAGCAAGGGACGCTCAAGAAGTGGACAACTTCGTTTGGAACTTGGAGAATTACTTCCGACTCTCCAGCATCGACGACGAGGAAACCAAGGTAAACACCGCTTATGTTTACTTAGTTGATTCGGCTCTTCTATGATGGCGTCACAAGTGTTACCAATCCAAAGGAGAGGCGATCCCCATCAAAACATGGAAAGAATTTCAAATCGAATTCAAAGAGCACTTCTACCCGAAGAACGCTCAAGAAGAAGCTCGGGAGAAGCTTCATCGATTAAAGCACGACGGCTCAATTCGGGAGTACGTCAAAAAATTCACCAAACTCAGGCTCCAAATTCACAACATGAGTGAAGCCGAAGCTCTCTTTATCTTTAAAGCGGGCTACAACGTTGGGCAAGAATGGAGTTACACCGAATGGGAATTCGGGATCTTTCCAAAGCATTGGATGCAACCGACTTCCTTGTAGAATTTGAACACAAGAAGTCAGACAAGCCAAGGCAAAAGTCGAAGTACGAAAACAACGACGAGGAAAATCAGGATGAACAACCCAAGGGTGAACCCAAGAAACCATCAAACGGAGATTTCAAACTCTGTAAGCCGTGGGTAAGAAACAACAACAACTTTAGTTGTTACAATTGCGGAGGCAATCACATGAAAAATGATTGTCCTGAACTCGAGAAAGCGGCAGCCATCCAAGGAGATGATAGCGAAGACGAACCAGAACCCTCTAAAATAAATGCCATTATCAGTTCCATGGAGACTATGAAGAGTTCCAAGGAGAAGGGACTGATGTTCGTGGACGTCATCTTGGCAGGCCAAGAACTGAACGCGCTAATCGACACAGGCGCCTCGGAGTTATTTGTGTTAGAACACACCGCCGAAGGACTTGGCCTTCGAATTGAGAAGGCAAAAGGATTTATTAAAACTGTGAATTGTCTGTCGACTCCTATCACCGGGATATCGAAAGGAGTAAAACTCAACATCGGCGACTGGTTGGGCAAAGAAACCATCAAAGTAATTCCCCTTGACGACTTTGATGTAGTAATTGGCATTGATTTCCTTGACCGAATCAAGGCATTCCCTGTTCCGTTTTGCAATTGCTTGTACATACTTGACCCTAAGCGCCCATGCGCGGTGAAGACTAAGCGACAACCTGACGTTAGGGACAAGATGATGTCAACCATTCAGTTCCACAAAGAGGGACGTAAGAAAGTGCTAACACCCCGAAAAACAAAAGCACATGAGAAGCTGACCATGTCTAAGGGAGTCCCAACAGAAACTAGAGAAGTTTCACACAAACAACCAAGAATCTTCCCACCAAAGCGGGAGGTTGAGCACAAGATCGAAATTGTGCAAATGACAAGGCCACCAACCCGGGCTCGTTTACATAGGCGAACCAAGAAGCGAGCAAACAAAAAGCGCAAGGACAGGAAATTCCAAATTGGAGACATCCAAGCGGAAAGGGTCGTACAACGATCGGGACAACAACCGAGGCATGAGTACTATGTCCAATAGAAGGGACTTCCCGATAGTAAAGGGAGTTGGGAACCAGCCAAGGTCGTATGTCAACTCAAAAGACAAGTAAGTCGAGGCCATCTTAAACCAGCGACGAGGACGTCGCTAACTCCATCAAGGGGCAAATGGGGCAGATTCCAACAAACACCTCCCCGAAACCGAAGCACCAGACCACACCAAGGCACTAGGCTCGCCAATGGGACGGAGCAACACATCGAGGGAACGAGTGTGTGCTCACCAAGGGTCGACAACCGAGGGGCATAGTACGCGGAAGACCGAGAGGGCCACACCTCGTGCGTACATTCCACCACACCGACGAGAAGCATTCGCAACCCATGAGGCTGGGTGTGCGGACCAAAGGGCCTAAGGGCCCGCACCAAGGGTGCACACCGTGGGGCCTACGGGCCGGCACCAATGGGCCTACGGGCCGGCACCACGGGTGCACACCGTGGGGGCCTAGGGCCGCACCATTGGGTCCGATGCATACGCACACCAGGGTGCCGACAGCAGCCCGTATCGAGGAACCACGTAGACCGATTCCGCAGCACCCTAGGGTCCCGACAGCGGCCGACACCGAAAGACCGGGCAAGCCGATCACGCCGCACCCTAGGGCCGATCACGCCGCACCCTAGGGTCCCGACGACAGTGCACACGGAGGGGCTGGGCAGGGCCAGCCAGACGCACCCTAGGGTCCGCACACGGGGCCTTGGACCTCGTCTCTGAACAAGCAAGGCCTTTCTTGAGGTTAGGGCCACGAATCCTTTTGGGACAAGGATTACATCTCCTTGAGGGAGTAGAACATTAGTTTATCCTAGTTAGAGTAGGATTAGGACTAGAGGGGCTATTTAAGGAGGCTTACCCCCACCTCATTATTCATATTTTTCTTTCTTTCAGTTGTTCTCTGGCCTTGAGCCATATTTTTGTTAAGTTCAATAAAAAGGTGCCGGGCATTCGCCCGGCTTTTCCCCAAAACACTTTTCTTTGACCGTCACCCATTTTGTTAAAACGTCTTCCGCACGGATCTAGGCTCTCTCGCCTAGATCGTCAGGCTTAACTTAGGCTCTATGCAAGCACCAAGGTGCCTAAGGCCGCACGTCCGCCAGGTCAGAAATCTAGGGACGTGACAAGTGAAGGCTGAAATTCATCGGGTAAATAATCCACGCCTTCGATTATACCCAACACACACCTGTGAAACTAGAGACGGGTAAAATTCTACTTCATATAAAAAGAATCAATTTAAGTAATTCGATCCAAAAAGTTTTTGAATTAAATTTGAGTTAAAAATGAAACTTTGAATAATTCAAAATTTTAGTAATTATTGGACTAGTTTTTAAGTTCGAGTTGAATTCCTCAACCATGTTTGATATATGCTTATAACATATTGTAATCACTAATTTTTTCTGGGGTGTTAACCCCTTTTTATTTTTCTTTCTAATGGGTTTTGTTACTTCTCTTAATTATATATATCGCATGATTAAAAAAACAAAAAATAAACAAAAAGGTATATATTATTAGTACTATGATTAGTGCTATATATATGTAATACTTGATCATTGTCATTCGATTGAAAGAAAAAAGAAAGAAATTTTTTAATATGTATTATGGTATCTTATTATGTTAATATTACTATTTATTCATATGCTATGTTATCATTATTAATATTATTATCATATATTATTATTATTATTAACGTTGTTATTACTATTATTATTAACTTTATTATTATTATTATTATTATTATTATTATTATTATTATTATTATTATTATTATATATCATATTATCATTAGTATTAAATATACATATAAATAACAATCCAATTATAATAATAAGCCCATGATTATATATTAAAGAGTCTATTTACATTAAAAAAAGAGGCCAAAAAAATATTACATATTAAATTATAAGGCATGTTTGGCCCAAACCCTAACTAAGGCAGAAAACCCTAATCTAATGTTTGTCCTTGTGCAACCGTCGTGCCCGAACTGTCATATTTGGAGGGGAGATCCAACGGCCCAGATCGCACAGATGAAGGAAACCCTACCTTTCCCCTTTACCCTAACGCCGCATCCCTCTAAATCGTTGGATCGGGAGTGCATCGAACGGCTAAGATCAACACGAAGAAGTTTCCAGAGCTCCCGCGCGTCCGTCTCCTCAGCTCCCACGCGCGTCTGTGCTACACGCTCGCGCCTCTTCAGCTCCCACGCGCGTCTGTGCTACACGCTCGCGCCTCTTCAGCTCTCACGCGCGTCTGTTCTACACGTTCGCGCCCCTTCAGCTACCACGCGCGTCTGTGCTACACACTCGCGCCTCTTCAGCTCCCACGCGCGTCTGTGCTACACGCTCGCGCCTCTTCAGCTCCCACGCACGTCTGTGCTACACGCTCGCGCCTCTTCATCTCCCACGCGCGATTCGTGCAGCCACGTCGGCCACAACACTCTCCCTCTGGTCCCCTCTTCCTCACCGTCCACCACGCCATCACATGCAAACAAAGAGGCAAACAAAAATGTTAGAAGAATGCAACAAAATAACCGAAATTTTAGAGAGGCAAATAAGAGAAATCAGAGATGAATGAAGACAAATAGCAGCAACCAATAGCATTTTTTCTGTTCGAATTTTATGTAATCTGAAAAATATAATTTCGGGCTGTAAAAGTCGAAACCAAAGTGATGTAACCTTAAGTTTAAAACGGAAAAAATACAAAGAGCAATAGAGAAGCAAAAAACCTCAAGTTTAGAGGTATCATCTTCTTCTTTTTTCATTTTATGCTTCGAACCTTTTTACTTTACCTCTTCTGCCTTTAGTTTATGTTTTCGCGAGGTAAAGTAGGGATCTTGATTTTTGTGGTTTTGAGATCTTGTAAAAGGGTCGGTTTTGGTCTGTAAGGGTTTTCCGGTCGCCGATTAGCAGCGACAGCGCTCTAAGGTTTTCAGAGAGTAAAGAGAGGGGAAGTCTGAGTTTAGGGTTTGTAAAAAAAGGGTATAAAATGTTTTAAGATTTGTTATATAATGTTTTGGTTATTAAAAATGGTTTAAATCGTCCTTAATCCCTCCGCGTCTCCCTTATTGCATAAGAGAGGGTCTCAATGTTTTTAAACCCCATCCTAGGTTCCTTCAGCTTTTTCAAAACTTTAAATTTCGTCCATGTTCTGGTGTTATTTGATTTTCGAATGGTTTAATAACCATTTCGCCCCATTCAGGTTTCAGCGCCTTTTTAATTTGGTCCTTCTTTTTGCGATTCAATTTTTTAGGTGATTTTATTACTGTTTAGGTCCCTACAGCCTGTCCCGAGTTCAATTTCAGTCCCTTTTCAGTGTGGTGTTTTCCTATTTCATGCATTTTAATTTTTGCCCCATATTTATATTTCCTCAATTTTAGTTCTTGTTTTATGTGTTGATATAATGTTTATGTTAATGGATATATAATATGTGTCATATGTTATGTTATTTATTTATAGTATGTAATTGTGAGTCTTTTATAATCTTGTCTAACATGTGTTTTATAATATATAGTTTTATACATATAATTTGGTTCTATTATATATGTTATATGCTTAGTTTTTCAATGCGTACATATTATAGTCTGCTCATGTTTTTAATGTAATGTTTATTTATGACATGCATTTATAATAGTCATTCATGTGAATTTTAATGTTCTAATTTGCACGATAATTAATTCTAATCATAAAAAGGAGATACTTATTAATTCGCGCATTCGGGACGAAATATCATAGCTTATTAGATATTCCTCGAATGTTCGAATTAATTCGCTTCGTCTAAATGTAAAATTCGTAAGAAATTAAAACGAACATGACCATGACATCATACTTTATCCGCTTGCATCATGCACAAAGGTGACGTACGTGATCCGAACCCTAAACTAAAACGACCGTCAGACTTATATGATGTCGATTTAGTCTTTGGTCCGGTGTACTGTCATCCTTTTTAATTAAATGTCTAATTAATTTGAAATCACCAATTTGATAAAGCTCGTATAATTAAAGTTTAATTTTCGATTAAGAACCCCTAACTAAATTCGTTTTAAATTTTAAATAATTTCCATCAATTAAAAGCAACAATTATTTTGGTACTGATTTCCGGGCGTGACGGGGGTGCTAACCCTTCCCTACACGTAACCAACTCCCGAACCCTTTCAAATGAATCTCTGGTTTAGTTTTTTATGGTGTCCGACCTACCTCAGTGACCGGTGGCGACTCCAAAATATTTTACTGTTTTTCCAAAACATGAATTTTTCCCATTTTAATCAATATTTTGAAAAAGTGGGACATTTCAAGGTTTCCAAGATAAACACCTTATTACAACATGACAACTCCGCTGGGGACAAATTTTGTTTTACAAAACAAAAGAGAGTTAGGCCAAAAAATAATTGTTGCCTTTAATGATGAAAATTTTTGAAATTTATTGAGGATGTTCTTCTTTGAAAATGTGACTTGAATTATACGAGCTTTGACAATTAGTAGTCTTTGAATTAATTTCTCATTTAATTTATAAGGAAATCACCGACTTGTGTTGCATCACGATCATTAAGCTCTATACCCGAGCTCTATCCCTTAAGTGGAAGTGAAACGCCCATACTCACGTGAGCATCCCTCCACGGGTCGGTAATTCACTTTCGGAATCCACGCCTTTGACACATGAGCAGCCCTCCATGTCATTAGGTCGCGCTGTCCCTCGAACCGAAACCAATTCGCAATCTTGTAATGGGCCAGAATTTGGGTTCTTGTTTCCTTAGTAGGTGATAAGATAGGTTCGGGTACCCTTTGTTAGAACCGAAGCCACATATATGAGAATTTAAGAAGCCCGCCCCATTAGAGCCATGCGGACAACCGTAGCAAGCTAGAATGCATGTTGCTAGGTCTTAGCATTGTTATTTATTTATTTGTTTTATTCAATATTCATTATTTTTGTGCTACTAATCCATTTGCTTCTTGTATTGTTTTGTTTGATTATTTTTGCATATTCACGACATGTTCATACGAAGTGTTGATTCGAGAATAGTCTAAAGTTGAAAACTTTCATAACGAGAGAAAAGAGTCCATAGCAATGGAGTTCCCGGAGTGCGCTAATTTAGAAAGAAATGACAAGAAAACTTATTGAAAATCGTACCCTATGTATTTATTTTCTTATCTCGTTGTAATAAGACTTAATCTTCGTTATGAAAAGTTATTTAATGAGGATGTTCGTCGAATCAGCACTTCTTTGCATTCGATTGTGTTTTTAAATATATTTCCTTTAATCATCTGTTTCTGTCATGCATATGACACATTGCATGCATTAAATCATAAAGCATATGAAATTAATTGTTGGGGGTCATGGCAGTATTCTTGACTATCGAAGATTCCACATCCACACTTTACTCGCCATCAAAAGAAGCACATGGAGGAGAGTTTTGCTAAGTTGGAAGCCGATTTGAGGGGTTAGTTGGAGCGAGCTCAACAAGAATTGAGGGACACCATCATCAAGTCCCAACAAGATGTGATGATAGGGATATCTCAGTTGCTACAAGCCAATTTAAGAGGAAAAAGTGTTGTTGGAAACCCTAGACAAGAGATGGGAGAACTCTCGTATTCCACTGGTTTTGTCATTGATACCCTTAAACCCTCGCAAGGAGCGGCTACTCAAGGAGATGGGACAACATCGCATCAGGCGGGCGCCTCTACCCATGCTCCATCAGGTCTGGTTTTTAATCATGTAGAAAATGTCGGGGATAGTGTCCCGGATTTGAATGAGATTGAGAATTTGAACAAGATCAAGGCGGAGTTCTCGAAGCAACTAGAAGAGACCCGGAAGAACCTCGAGGAGAAATTCTAGACAAAGGGGGAAGAAGAAGGGTCATATGGGATGAATGCCAAAGATTTCAGTTTGGTTCAAGATTTGGTAATTCCACCCAAGTTCAAGACACCAGAGTTTGAAAAGTTTGACGGGACAACTTGCCTTACTGCCCATATAACCATGTTCTGTAGAAAGATGACATGTTTCATCGACAATGAGAAGTTGCTAATTCACTGCTTTCCAGATAGCTTAGCGGGGCCCGCGGTGAGGTGGTACAATCAGTTAACCCGTGCTCAGATCAGATCATGGAAGGATTTGGCCAAGGCTTTCACAGATCAGTACAAGCACTTAACCGATATAGTCCCAAACCGACTCATGCTTCAAGGTTTGGAGCAAAGACACAATGAGAGCCTCTGTGAATACGCCCAGTGTTGACGGGATGTGGCGGCACAGGTCCAACCTCCACTCCGCGAGAATGAGATCTCTTCTATGTTTGTCGATACTTTAAAGGGAACCCTCTATAACCGTATGATAAGCAACCCTATCAGAAATTTCTCGGATATGGTTATGACTGGTGAACATATCGAGGCAGCTATCAAGAGTTGTAGAATTGATGGAGGATAAAATGCTCGGAAGCAATTCAAGAAGAAGGATCACGAGGTGAACATTACCAGTACCTACGAGGCTCCTAAGCACCTCTCAACCTCACCGCCTCAGGCTGCAATTGGGAATGCACAAAGCTCGAACCGAAGAGAAAATAGGGCTTCCAAGAAGGAAAAGGAGAATTTGTCTTTCACCCCTTTACCCATGCCATACAAAGAGGTGTACAAACACCTATACGAGGCCGATCTGGTCCGTCCGTATCGTGTTACTCCCTTCTAGCCGCCTTACCCTCCATGGTATGATGAGAAAGCACATTGTGAGTACAACGGTGGAGTATCGGGGCACACGATAGAAAATTGCATGTCGTTCAAGAAGCTCGTGCAAAACATGATCAACACTGGGGTCGTTGAATTAGATGGACCCAATGTGGCGGCCAACCCACTTCCAAACCATGGAGGTCGAGGCGTGAATGCCCTCGAAGAGGTAGACGCGAAGAAAGTGAGGATGGAAGTGTCGGAAGTCAGGTCCCCTTTGAGTTGGGTGTATGAATAGTTGTGCACGGTAGGCCTGATTGAGAATGGTACAAAGGGAGTGTATGATGGCTACGAATCATTTTGTGAGTACCATCAGACTGCGGAGCATGAGATTCCGAGTTGTCCAGAATTTAAGCAGTTGGTTCAGGAACTGATGGACAATAAGGAGATTGAGTTCCTCGAGGAGGCTTAAGGGTTGTGAGGAGTGGTCAGTCTAGCAGTGGTCAAGGATTTTAGTGCACCCAAGTTTGCTTGTTTTCATTTCATTTCATTTTAATCTTTTTCTTGAAGTAATGCGTGGAATCATCTTTGCTACCCTTTGCCCGAAGGTAGCAAAGATCTTTTTGTAAGGGCCTAAGACTACGTGTTTTTAATTTCAATCAAAGGATGCATCGTATTTTGTGTTTTAATTATCTCTTCATTTTGTGTATATATTTGTCTGTTGAGTCCCCGTATATCAATTGCACGAGGGACATTGACCTTGACCCCAAAGGTTGATTTTGAGCAACCTTTGTCTAGTGGAAACCGAAAGTTGTGAGGATGATGAATATACGACTTACAGTTTAATTTAATTTGGTCATTTATTGAATACACGTGGCATTAAAACATTCGAGAGAACAACATGAAAACTTCCATACTAAAAAAGAGAGAAAAAGGAGAAAAAGAAAAAAAAGAAGGAAAAAGAGAAGGAAAAAGAGAAAAGAAAGAAAGAAGAAGAAAAAAGAAAATCGAAAAAAAACAAAAGCATTCCAATGTTCGAAGCCTGGTAATAGGCATTTCCGGATAAGAGTGTGGAATTTTTGGGGCACTCCGCTGTAGCAAAAGGATCAATAAGGTTGCTATACACCATTCGAATAAAAAACTTTAGTTGCATGAGTGATGGTAATATTTTCAAATTATGACAATGCTGAGTAGCTCTGAGTTTTGTTGTTTGCTCCATCATTTATTTCGAGCCAAAGGAATGTGATGAGTTGACTTCCCCAAAACTAGAAGGAAATGGGACAGAGCAATAATGGTAAAGGCAAAGCCTAAATAAGGTAAGCCTAATTGATTAAAATCGAACTAACTCGGAGGGTATTTTACATCTTCAGACATCAGCTCAGCTTTCGAGGTCTCCTAGACACATGATGCTCGAGGCAATCCTTGGTAAGCCATTTTAGTGCCGTCCGTGCACTTGAGATTTGGGGTATTTAATTTAGACTGGTATATCAATAATATGAAAAGAAAATCTGGTTTTTTAAAATGCATCTCATTTTGAATTTTGGAGATGTAGCCTAAGTTTTATAGTGGAAACAAAAAATATTCCTTCCCATTGCTTCAAGGATAAATTTTAGAATGCAAGGTCATGAATACAAATGATAGCTCACTAGTGGCCATGGTGAGGACAATAGTAAGATTCTACATGCTATAGTTCAGGGACTTGAACCGAGTTTCTGTTGAAATGCTTCGATTGCTTCAGAAGACGAAAAATAGACCTTATTGAACCTTAGAGAAAAGTTTAGGGACTTGGGGCATGTGCTTCCTCTAATGTTGAGAAAAGAGAAAAGTCGTTATGTTGAGTTATGACGAAGAGAATGGTTGAGCACCCAGCTTGAATAGGGGGCAATGTTATGAGAACGAGCATTACGAGAAGTGTTATGTGTATTCTGACCAGTGGAAGTCAGCAGTAATCTTTCAAGAAGAGACAAAAAGGGAGATTTGGCAAGGATGAGAAAGCCCAAAGAGATTGAGAAAAAGAAGAGAAAAAGAAGAAGGTTGAGGTTGACCAATCCGAAAGACGAAAGCGTCCGAGCAATTTTGATGTCATAATTCATGCATCATTTGTAGTTAGGCATCCCTAGGTTAGAGGCATGCTAACCCACATCATCAAATCATTTTTGCCTATTTTGACAAATGTACTAAAGCTTTTCTAGTAAAAGAAACCCGCCTATCCATTTGGGCATTTTCAGAATGGAAACATGCCTATCCGTTCAGGCATGAAGAGAATGGAACCCACCTTTCCATTCAGGCATGAGGAGAATGGAACCCGCCTATCTGTTCGGGCATGAGGAGAATGGAACTCACCTATCCGTTCAGGCATGAGGAGAATGGAACTCGCCTATCCGTTTAGGCATAAGGAGAATGGAACCTGCCTATCCGTTCAGTCATGAGGAGAATGAAACCCGCCTATCCGTTCAGGCATGAGGAGAATGGAACCCGCCTATTCGTTCAGGCATGAGGAGAACGGAATCCGCCCATCCGTTCCGTGCGGCACTCGAAAAGGAACAGCTCCCCGTCGAGTCAGCCTTACCCGCGTCTATTCCCACGGTCTTTTCCTCGAAAGCATCGTCTCATGATCCATCAGGCAACCCGCCTATCCAATATCGCATCCCGCAGGGCCTAGCGAATGCTAGGGTCCAACCCCTGGGTTCCGGCCAGGGCGCGATATGAGGCCCACGGGCCCCAAACCGTCCCTCGAGCAGCACCCGAGGGAGACATCATGCCGTCCGCTTGGCCCCGATGCCCGCACACCTAGGCCCCACTCGGGCCAAGGAGAAGGTCACTTACACCACTTTGAGAATGGAGCTTTCATTTTTCACCAATTGTCTATCTGATCGGACCTCGAAGGGTTGAAGAATGTCGAAATGAGATGAACAACTTGAACCCTCTTCGACTGTTACATTTTCCCGTACCGACTTCCGGATCGCCAATAGTTCAAGTGCACAGTGATTCAGTATTTAAACAGGGAAGTTGGACAAAATTAGTGCTTATGGCCTTTGCTTTATTCTTGTTCCACAAGTATAAGCAAAGTGAAGCAGCTGTAATCACTAATTTTGTCTGGGGTGTTAACATGTTTTTATTTTTCTTTCTAATGGGCTTTATTACTTTTCTTAATTATATATATCATATGATTAAAAAAACAAAAAAACAAACAAAAGGTATATAGTATTAGTACTATGATTAGTGGTGTGTGTATATATATATATGTAATACTTGGTCATTGTCATTCGATTGAAAGAAAAAAAGAAAAAAATTAATATGTATTATGGTATCTTATTATGTTAATATTACTATTTATTCATATGTTATGTTATCATCATCATCATCATCATCATCATCATCATCATTAACTTTATTATTATTATCGTTACAATATTACTATTATTATTATTATTATTATTATTATTATTATTATTATTATTATTATTATTATTATTATTATATATATATATCATATGATCATTAGTATTAAATATACATATAAATAACAGTCCAATTATAATAATAAGCCCAAGATTATATATTAAAGAGTCCATTTACATTAAAAATAGCCCCAAAAAATTATTATTACATATTAAATTATAAGGCTTGTTTGGCCCAAACCCTAACTAAGGCAGAAAATCCTAATATAATGTTTGCCCTTGTGCAGCCGCCGCGCCCGAACCGTCAGATCTGAAGGGGAGATCCAACGGCCCAGATCGCACAAATGAAAGAAACCCTAGCTTTCCCCACTTGCCTTAGCGTCACATCCCTCTGAACCGTTGGATCAGGAGTGCATCGAATGGCTGAGATCAACACGAAGAAGTTTCTAGAGCTCCCACGCGTCCGCGCGTCCGTCTCTTCAGCTCCCACGCGCGTCTGTGCTACACGCTCGCGCCTCTTCAGCTCCCACGTGAGTCTGTGCTACACGCTTGTGCTTTTTCAGCTCCCACGCGCGATTCTTGCAACCACGTCGGCCGCAACACTCTCCCTCTGGTCCCATCCTCCTCGCCGTTCACCACGGCATCACATGAAAACAAAGAGGCCAACGAAAATGTTAGAAGACTGCAATAAAATAACCGAAATTTCAGAGAGGCAAATAAGAGAAATTAGAGAGGAATGAAGACAAATAGCAACAACCAATAGCATTTTTTTCTATTCGAATTTCATGTAATCCGAAAAATGTAATTTCGAGCTATAAAAGCCGAAACCAAAGTGATGTAACCCTAAGTTTAAAACGGGAAAAATACAGAGAGGAATAAAGAAGCAAAAAAACCTCAACTTTACAGGTATCATCTTATTCTTTTTTTTCATTTTACGCTTCGAATCATAGAAAAAAAGGAAAGAAAGTTGGTTTTTTTACCCTTGTCGTTTCGTCTTCGCGAACCCAGGTTGCCCCCCATTTTCACCGCAGATAAGCCTTCTGGCGTCTTTGAGGCCTTGCATGGTGAGCCGGTAAGGGTGGTAACAAAAAAGGGAGGTTCGATTTCGGTTTTCAAAGTAAAAAGGTTTTTTTTCGATTCTGTTTTTGGTTTTCAAAAAACTTGGGGCTTTTGGTTCTGTTTTCGCGAGGTAAAGTAGGGATCTTGATTTTTTTGGTTTTGAGTTTTTGAAAAGTGGTCGGTTTTGGTCCGTAAGGGTTTGCCAGCCGCCGATTAGCGGCGACGACGCTCTATGGCTTTCATAGAGTAAAGAGAAGAGAAGTCTGAGTTTAGGGTTTGTAAAAAAGGGATATAAATGTTTTAAGATGCGTTATATAATGTTTTGGTAATTAAAAAATGGTTTGAATCATCCTTAATCCCCCCGCGTCTCCCTTGCATAAGAGAGGGTCTTCGTGTTTTTAAACCCCGTCCCAAGTCCCTTCAGCTTTTCCAAAACTTTAAATTTCGATCATATTCTGATGTTAATTGATTTTCGAATGGTTTAATAACCATTTCGGTTCCTTTAGGTTTCAGTGCCTTTTTAATTTGGTCATTCTTTTTGCGATTCAATTTTTTTAGGTGATTTTATTACTGTTTAGGTCCCTAGAGTCCGTCTTGAGTTCAATTTCAGTCCTTTTTTCAGTGTGGTGTTTTCCTATTGCATGCATTTTAATTTTTGCCTCGTATTTATATTTCCTCAATTTCAGTTCTTGTTTTATGTGTTGATATAATGTTTATGTTAATGGATATATAATATGTTGCATATGTTATGTTATTTATTTTATAGTATGTGATCGTGTGTCTTTTATAATCTTGTCTAACATGTGTTTTATAATATATATAGTTTTATACATATAATTTGGTTCTATTATATGTGCTATATGCTTAGTTTTTCAATGCGTACATATTATAGTCTGCTCATGTTTTTAATGTAATGTTTATTTATGACATGCATTAATAATCCTCATTCATGTGAATTTTAATGTTCTAATTTGCATGATAATTTATTCTAATCATAAAAAGGAGATACTTATTAATTCGTGCAATCGGGACGGAATATCCTAGCTTATTGGATATTCCTCGAATATTCGGATTAATTCGCTTCGTATAAAGGTAAAATTCGTAAGAAATTAAAACAAACAAGACCATGACATCATACTTTATCCGCTTGCATCATGCATAAAGGTGACGTACAGGATCCGAACCCTAAACTAACACGGCAGTCAGACTTATATGATGTTGGTTTAGTCTTTGGTCTGGTGTACCGTCATCCTTTTTAATTAAATGTCTAATTAATTTGAAATAACCGATTTGATAAAGCTCGTATATTTAAAGTTTAATTTTCGATTAAGAACCCCTAACTAAATTCATTTTACATTTTAAATAATTTCCATAAATTAAAAGCAACAATTATTTTGATACCGATTTCCGGGCGTGACGAGGGTACTAACCCTTCCCCATACGTAACCAACTCCCGAACTCTTTCAAATGAATCTCTGATTTAGTTTTTTATGGTGCCCGACCTACCTCAGTGGCCGATGGCGACTCCAAAATATTTTATTGTTTTTTTTCCAAACCTGAATTTTCCCCCCTTTCAATCGAAATTTTCAAAAAGCGGGACATTTCAAGGTTTCGAAGAAAAAAACCTTATTACACATTTGAAAAAATAATAATATATATATCGTATATAGTTATAGAAAGACGTTTAAATTAGAACTAATTAGTAACATAACATTATAAATGTTTATAATTAAATGTGAATAGAAACTCGAACAACTTGACTCAATTCAAATTTCATAAACTTGATGTTGCGTGTAAAAGATGCTCCGCAATTAGTGTAAGTGTACACGTCTCAAGTAATATAATGATAAGTATTAGAGTATTGTCTCCACAGAGATTGGGATGACTTCCTTCGTTTATCTTCTCGCACTGAAAATGAAAAGTAAAAACACAAGTAGAGGAGTTTTGGGTTTTAATTAAACTAAAAACCATAAACTAAAGCAAGCAAGAGTAGAGTAATCAAGATGAGAGAATGGGCCGGATTAGATTGTGTCGTAGTGTGGAGAGCAATTGACTTGTCTCGATCTTTGAATGCAATGAACACCAAACTGCCTCGGCAATGACCTAAGTCTCTGCCGCGGCAATAAGTTGTGCTTCCTGGGCAATCCCTTGTTGGTCGGCAGATGTTGTCAAGTTCGGCAAAGCATCCTTTGATGGATCCTCCTATCCCTAAGTCATAGCACTGTTGATGAAAGGGTCTTGATAATACCTCCCAGCGTAAACCAAGGATGAACAACAACTAATCTCACGCTTCTTTTAGCTGTTGAAACTCTAACTTATCCCTAAGCCGAGTTGGCTTCCACTGTTGGGATGGAAACTATGCTTATTCGTTTCTTGAGTTTAATTCTTCCGATATTAAACAAATAGATAACCTCAATTTACTCTCCCTCGATAAGATTGCAAGAATAAAATCACTGCCAAGAATAAGCAAACCTTGAACTATTGCATTAAAAACTTAAACAAAGTACAATTGTTCTCTCACAACTACTAAGCAAAATAATCCTAACCCTAAAGAAAACTTAGAATATGATGAACATGGAGATCACACAACTAAACCTAATCTCAAGCTCTCAATACTCGAGTCTTTTTGATGTGTGCGGCAAGCCTTGTTTAAATAGGAAGAGGAGTAGGACAAAGTCCTTCTTGGGTATGATATTAAGTTGGAATTGGACTTGTCTTCATTAAAGAGGTGAATCTCTTTAATTTTAATGCCTTCATCCACTTTGGCCAGATTCCATCTTTAACCTTCCTTCTATGTTTTCACCATATTCTCGTGCTCCGCTTGCCACACAAAGTGTGTAAAAAAATACAGTGTTTTATGTAATTCAATTCGGCTATCAATTTGCATATTTTGCCCTTCGGCAAGTTGGTATGTGCATTGCCTCGGCAGAGGATATCTGCTACCTCGACAGTGGTCTGTCACTGATTCCACTCCGTAAGGCTTCATCTTCATAGTTCAGCTTCCTTCAATAGAAGCTGTTATCTTTGGCTTAGCTTGATCTAGACTTGTCACGAGCTCGTTCTGCACCATCTTCCCTTTTATACGTTGCCCGCTCGGCATCACCTACCCCGACAGTGAGTAAATCTGCTCAAGCACCAAACATGCATTAAAACAATATCTTTTTCATTAAATATACCAAATATCATGATCAAAGGTAAAAGCAGTGTAATTAATGCATATAAGGCCATAATGCCACTCAAATGGGAGTAGGTTAAGCAATAATTGCCATGTAAAAAGGGTGAAAACATATGAATTTTGAGCACTTATCACACCCCAAACTCGAACTATTGTTTGTCCTTAAGCAATGCAAACCATCAATTGCCAAAACATTAATCTTCATGAAAATCCTCATTGGTCTTACTTTTCCTTCTTCTCTCCAAACCATGTCAATGAATGCTCGGCCCTTAAGTCTTCGGATGCCTTAGGAATTCCCTAGAATCAAACTATGAGATTTGTGAGTGTGTGCATGAATTGTGAACAAGATGATTATCCGGGTTCTAAGTAAACACTTAAGCATTAACCTACTTAACTTGGGTAATTTTTTTTTATAAGCAATCTAACCTACTGGAGCCAATTTCGGGCACTTCTAGTGATTAGCCTAGAGCCGGTTTCGGGCACCTCTAGGGCTTCATTAAGCTAGAGCCAGTGTTAGGCACCTCTAAATTTTTACCCAAAATTCTCTTTCTAAGCAAGTCTATGTCCTAAGTGTTCTAGAACTCCTTAAATCACACAAGTTATCTTCCTTATGCATCCTAAAATTAAAGGCTCTAAACAGTTCAAAGCTATGGTAAGAAGAGAGATATCTATGGTTAAGATGGAAAATTCATTTAAATTAAACTAAGGCAATTGATGAAGAACATTGCAGAGGCATAAGCTTCATTCAGCTAAGGCAATATGTGCAGTAAAAAATTGACAAATAACAGACAAAACAGAACTGCATTGCAATATATTGATATACCGCGGTAGAGAACTGCCTCGACAGTAGAACCTACACCCCTAAACTCAAGACAAACATTACCCTCAATGCATTAACAGGAGACAAAAAATATGAAAATTTAATCACAAAAATTAAGGGCATAAAATAAAGGGGCAAGAGAGAGAGAAAATTAGAGTGACTCGGATGAGTCATCGCTTTGTATGATCAATTTTCTCCCTTTGTAGGCCGTATGCTTGACTCTCTTGGTTTTTCTCTTGACGGTTGGATGCGCGTGGGGGGTGGTGGGAGCGGTTACTTCTTCCTCTCCATCCATGTCAAGGTGGAGCTCTTCCGTGGCCTCTATGGCGGATGCCTTGCATTTTGCAACTTCAAATGTTCGGAGGATGGATTGGGCAGTTTTAGTCCAATTGGAGAAACATTTTTTCCCGATCGGTGAACCCATAAGAGTGTTTAGATGTGCCTTGCCCTTGGCCTTCTTGGCCGCAGCAGAGGAAGTGGTGGTTGCGACTGCAGAGTGCCTTGGTAAGGCCTAGGCATTAGCAGTGGCAAGTGTAGCTCCGACATTGGGCTCTAGGGTGGCTGTGGCATGGGGTTCTGGGGCGGCTGCAGTAGAGATGATAGCAGGGAACTGGGGAAACTGAACGGTATGGTCATGAAACTTCTCTTGGATCAGTTGGACAATGGACGAAGAGAAGTCCCTTATGAAGGCCATAAAGAGGCGTTGTCGTATGTCCATATCCTCCAACTTCTGGGAAATTTGTTGGAGGGTGGCTGCCAGCGCAGTAGTTGTGGAGTTTCCGAGACATCTGCCGAGGATGTTGCCGCGACATGGCCCTGCACCAGTGTGAATTGTCTTGGTTCGGCCTCTGTGATCTGCATTAACCGGTAGTATGCTTCTCTATCCCATCCTTTCCTTGGAGGTGTATACTCATCATCATCATCGGTTGGTATCTCCTGTTCAGTGCAAAAGCCGGTGATGAGTGATGGGAAGTAGAGGGGGCCGCGTTCCTTCTGGCTGCACTGGTGAATCTCGTGACATATAATGTTACCACCATTAATGATACGATTATTTAAAATAGAGTGTATGAGTGCAAGCCTGGGCCGATCGATAATGTTGTTATGCGAGGTGGGCATGAGGCAGCGTTTGACAAATGTGTTCCATAGCTTGGCTTTGGGCCGCAACTGTCGCCAATTGACTGAGCCCTTGTGGGCCCTGGCATTCCATGCCATGCTGGCATATCATAGTTCTTCCTTTATTTGTTCGTAGTCTTCCTCCGTTAGTGACTCGAAAAATCCGGCATGCTCGTCCTTCTCTACATGGATGCCATAAAACAAATTTATAGCATCGAAATCCACCTTGATTGCTTTCCCTCGGACGTGAACAAAGAGTGCGGTCGGGCTTGGATTGTGGGCGTAAAACTCTCGTACCACTGTTATGTATGCCCTTTCGGGTTGGAGGCAAAATATTTGCCACTTTTGGTGATCCACCTTGTTGAAGAGATAGTGGTCGAGGCCAAAATTTGGCTCATCGGAGCATTGGAGTCCTTGCTCTTCCCATACTTGGCGGGCTATAAAGTGCTTGTTGAAGCGCTTCTCTACCTCCGGTGGTGTGAAGCATTTTTAAGTTGATGCCTCGGCCGAGCATGAGCTTTCTTCTTTGTTTAATTTGAGGGTCATCTAAAAATTGAGTGAGTTGTGAGAGAGCAAAAGAAAAATACTAAACTTTGGATAATGCAAGAGAGTAGAAGAGAATGTTTGAGTGATGAACAGTTTAGATAAGAGTGACCTTTATACAGAGTTTGGCACACAATGTCGTTGCGACATTAAATGCGAGAGTGGCATCGCTAGCCGTTTTTGTCCGTTACGGTCTTATGCCCGTTACATATAGCCGTTGCGGCTTTTTCGGTCCGTTGGAAAATTATGCCATTGCGGTTTTCTGCTCGTTGGCAGATTATGCATATAACCCCCTTGTCCCGGTCTAGCCAACAGACTGAACCAAATGGGCTACATGGGGAAAACCGAAGCAAAACCCGTTAAGATCTCACCCCGATTAGCAACCTTTTTTCCTTTAATTTATCTTATCTAAATGCTTTATTTGACCCTACATGAGATAAGCAAACAACAGAAAAGCAACCACCAATTCGATCCAAGCAAAACTGACAATTTAAGACAAATTTTTATCCATTTAGCTAAGGGCGTATCGATACTCCAAAGGACCGTATCGATATGCCTACAACGGTCAACCTTCCCTAGAGTCAACTCTGAGAGTCCGTATCGATACCCTACAAGGCTGGTATCAATATGCTTTTAACGGTCAAAATCTCAAAGTCAACCCTAAGACCGTATTGGTACGCCTAAGGTTCGTACCGATACCCCAATTTCTCGTCAAAATCTCAGATTTCCAGAGAGTAAATTGGGTATCGATACGCCCCCGCGTATCGGTACGCTAGGCCTAAAAACAAGGGACCGTATCGATATCTATACGCCCTGCACAAAAAGTCTGCAGATTTTGATTTTTAAGCACAAGGGACTATCCTAAACAACTTAAGCATGCATTAGATCGTCATTAAACGTGCATACAACTTTAGGCAAACAAGAGACATACATTTAAGGCATCAAGCACAAAACAAAGCTCAATTCATCAACCAAGGTATAACGAGCAACCGGACATGCTTAACATCCATCAAAAGAGTCAAGGGCCAAAATAAAACATGCTTCAACATTTAAACATGTTAACAACATTAACAATAACAAGACTTAGGAGTTTGAACACCAACTCCATAACAAAAGCGTAGTATTCCCATTGTCTAAGCATTATTACAAAACATAAAAACCATACTTTGAACTTAGCAAGAACTCCAAGAACTCCTCCCTTGCCCACTTGCCTCCCGAAACCTCTAACGATCTGCATTGTTGGAAAAAGACGGCGTAACCTTAAAAGCTTAGTGAGCGGAGCTCTAAAACACAACAATAATGCAGTTCAAAACATAAATCTTAGTTTTGGAAACAAAAACCATTTAAGTAAGAGATGTAACAACACACACATAGGCTAGACATGGTTTGCACATGCACATCCATTCCGGTGGGACTACACAACAACTAGCATTTTCCGATGGGACTACATATCACTGTACTCATCTACTAGTCACTATCGGTGGGACTACACATCACCGTAAACAACGACAACCATCACGTGAGGCTTGACATCCACAACGACTACACAACAACAATAGAACGGGAATAAAAGCATTCTGAAATCAACATCACAACACGCATAAACACGTACATCAACAAGAAACCAAGCAATGCAAGTATAGGCAAACTTACACTTAGGTTTAGGTTATCCCTTAAGGCTCCACCCAAACCCCCAAGAATCCACTTTAAAATCATTTTAAACTTCAAAACATTACCACTCACCGATAGAACCCAAACGAAAGCCGAAACACTGATGTCAAGCCTCCGTAACACCCGATATCGCTTCTAAAGGATCCAAACTCATTTCCCCTGTTTCTAAACAACCAAAAACAAAGTATTACTCCCCTACTCTTCCATAAATTCATTGTCAAACATCAATTCACAAATCCACAACATTCTCTCAACGATTCAAAGCTGAAATCCATCAAAATACCATCAAACCCGTTCTTAAGCAAAACCCAACAATAACTCATCAAATTAAACATCCAAAACACACCAAAATCATCTAGAAACATCCCCCAACATCAAAGGAACCACCAGCCACGATTTCCAACCAAAACTAAGCCAAAAACTCAACCTTTTCAACCCAAAAATCCCATTTTTATACCCATTTCGGGTTTCCCACTATTAGCCACCATTTTAACATTTTTAAGACACCAAAGCATGATTATAAACACCCTTAAGCATGAAATTAAAATTCCCCTCACGAAAATCCCTCAATTTTACTATTTTTCAAACTCAAAGCATTTTTGAAATAACCCTAAATAATGGATTTTTAAGGGAAAATCTAACTAATGACAATTTAAGGGAAGAAGAATTAAAACAATGGAATGTTTACCTTGAAGACTTGCTTGAAAGAGGAATTTGGGCAATGAAATAGTGAAAATAGGGTTTTGGAGACGTTTTTGGTGAAAAGGGTTTTTTTTGAAGAAGATAACTTTTTCTTTCAAACTCTTCTATTCTTTCTTTAGTTCATTCTCCCCAAATTCCCATTTTCAAATTTCATTAATGGCATTTTTGTAAATAATGACAATTTTTATAAAATCGTCATTTTAATCTAAGTTTAACCCGAAACTAAACCTAGATCAGAACCGATAAACTCTTGGCCCTAAATCGGGGAGTTACAATGCCGTTGCGGCAACGGTTTCTTCACATTTAATTGTTGGTTCATCTCTTCTTTCTTTCTTGATCTCCATCCTAAAAACAAATAATATATAAAAGTAAAACCTTATTCATAAAAGAAAAATTAAAAATGTGAAAAACAAAAACAAAAAATAAAGCTAAAAATAAAAAGAAAAAGATAGAGATAAAAGGTTGATATACTAAAGGAGTGCATGTGGATGCATCTCCTAAAGTGATTACTTCCTTATCCCTTACAACATGTGGTTCAGAGTAATGCTTTAATCTCTTCCGGTATTTTTGAATTCATGGTCATCTTGTGCTTTTGCCTTTGTATCTCCAGGCCCTGTCGTCATACTGCCGCGACAGTGGCCAATGCTGCTGCCGAGGTAGTGTGGTACTATGTTGATATCTGACTTAGTTAGGGCCTGGATTGCTTGACATTCTTCTGGGTCATCAGCATGTTTTATTGTGTTTAGTACATTGAATTTCACATGCTGGTTGTTTACTCTCATTATTAGCTCTCCCTTTTCAATGACAACCAGGGTTCTCCCGGTAGCTAGAAATGGTCTCCCGAGGATGGTTGGTACGTTCTCATTTGCATCGCTATCCAAGAAAAGAAAGTCAATAGGAAAAATAAATTTATCAATTTTTACCAAAATATCCTCAATTTTTCCTTCTAGTTGTACATAGGATCTATCAGCAAGTTGCAGCATTACAGTGGTAGGTCTGACCTTTCCAATTCCCAATTTCTAGAAAACTGACTTAGGCATCAAGTTTATGCTTGCTCTTAGATAAAATAATGCCCTCCCAGCATAGGGATTTCCAATTGCACATGGTATGATAAAACTGTATGGGTCCTTGAGCTTAGGTGGTGTCCGATTATGTAGCATCGCCATACATTCTTCTATCACGGCTACATTTTCCAATTCCCCAATTCTTTTTCGTTTTGAGATAATGTCTTTGAGGAACTTAGCATAATTCGGGATTTGCTTGATCATTTCCACCAAGGGCAGGTTGATGTGTACCTGCATCAAGATGTCTAGGAACTTCTTGAATTGACACTCTTGTTTATGTTTGTAATCACCTATTTTGTCCAAGGTGTTAAACTCGTATATTATGATATTATTACTATATTATTAATGGGCTTTAATTATATGGTGATTAATAATGAGAACTAAAAAACAAAGAAAAAGGGAAAAACAAAAGAAAACAATAAATATATATATATATATATTATACATATTATCATCACCATTTCACCATCATATATTATTACTATCTCATCATCATTAGTGTATCTTCATCATTATTTATTATTAATATTATTATTATTATTATCATAATTATTATTATTACCATTATTATAATTATTACTATTATAGTTATTAATATTATTACCACATATTATTATTATTATCATTATTATTATTATGTTTAGTATTATTATTATTAGTATTATTATTACCGATATTAGGTATTATCTTATTTATCTATTATAGTATTATTATTAGCATTATCTTATTATTAGTAGTATTATTATTAGCATTATCTTATTATTACTATCTATTTGCGTTACTATTAGCATTATGTTTATTATTATTATTATTATTATTATTATTATTATTATTATTATTATTATTATTATTATTATTATTATTATTATTATTATTATTATTATTATTATAAATCCGAAAACAAAAAAAAACTAATATAAGCCCAATATTTAATATAATAAAAGCCCGGAGTTTATTTAATTTAAAGTCCATTACATATCTAAAAACCCAAAAATAAAATACAGGGCTCGTTTGGCCCAAACCCTAATTACACCACAGAACCCTAATGCCTCTCTTCTTTTGTTGCGCAGCCGCATCTGGACCGTCAGATCAAGGGCGTCCGATCGAACAGTTATTATTACCACATACTATTATTATTATTATCATTATTATTATGTTTAGTATCATTATTATTATTATTACCATTATTATAATTATTACTATTATAGTTATTAATATTATTACCACATACTATTATTATTATCATTATTATTATGTTTAGTATTATTATTATTAGTATTATTATTACCGATATTAGGTATTATCTTATTTATCTATTGTATTATTATTATTAGTATTATCTTATTATTACTATCTATTTGTAACCCCCTCGTCCCGGTCTGGCCGGATGACCGGTCCGAGTGAGCTACACGGGGAAAACCGAAGCGAAACCCGTTAAGGTTCCCCCTCGGTTAGCAACCCTATATTTTTTTTCTTTTTATATTAATCTTGCCTAGATGAATATTAGGTCCTATGTGATTCACAACAGCGGAAAACGATAAAAAAAAACGCATTCGAAACACAGCCATGCAAAAATAGGCAATTTTAAGCTTATAAGGCAGGCAGTATCGATACCCTTGACAGGGGTATCGATACCCCCCCTTCTAGGTCAACCCAGGAAGTCAACACGAGAGGACCGTATCGATACCCTTACCAGGGGTATCGATACCCTCTTCCTCGGTCAACCTTCCTTGGTCAACATATTAGACCCGTATCGATACTCGGGACCCAGTATCGATACGCTCCAATCAAACTCCCAACTCCAAATTACAGAGACTTTGGAGGGTATCGATACCCCAGGCAAAATCTGGGACATTTGGGCAAGAGAGTATCGATACCCTAACCAGGGGTATCGATACCCCTGCACTGCAACACCTCAATCTCAACTAAAACGACCCCAACTCGACTCTACATGCATTTCTCGACTCACCTAAGCGTATACCAACATGCAAGCACATATAAATAAGCCATGGGTGTCATTCAACATAGATTTAAGCTTTCATACATAGCATTCAATTCAATGAGCAATATAGGCAAAAATAAGCATACATGAAGGCTCAAATGGTCTTAAAAGCACAAGTCAAACACAAGAGGTTTGCAAACATACATAAGGCAACCTAAACACCCTAAAGCATGCCACCATACCCAAACATTCATCATAGCATTCATGCATTACAACCATAATCAACTCAAACATCGCATTAGGCATTAACAACAATAAGCCAACACATAGGAGTCTAGATACAAGCTCCTAAGACACGTAGCATTTCCCATTGCTAGACTATTACATTATTTAATTAAACCATACTTGAGCAAACCACCACACGCTTGGACGCCCCTATCTTGCTCCTTGCTAACTCCAAGCTAAAGATCTGCATTGTCGAAAAAAGGAGAGCGTAAGCATAAAGCTTAGTGAGCGGAGCTCTAAAACATAACTACGACAATGCAGGGTTCAAAGCTTTCTTTAAAAGTAAAGGTCAACGCATACAAATCATCCAACTACCTAATCCTTCTACTAACATACGAGTTCAACCAAGGGTCAACAACATAGGCATTTATCATAGCATTACACCTCATAGTATGCATAAATGTATGATCTTAGGTTAAGGCAAACCATAAAAGAGAATGATATAGTGAGATACACATGAACAACACATGGTATGCACAAGCATAACCAAACACACACGGTGGGACTACACATCACCGTTTCGACTAGTAGTTTTCCAATGGGACTACACATCAAAGTACTCTTCTACTAGTCACTACCGGTGGGACTACACATCACCGGAGTCTTATACCACTTGCTACCGGCGGGACTACACATCACCGAAGCAACGACAACCATCACGTGAGGTTCGACACCAACCATGCAACACGATGCACAATTACTACCATACGACATGTACTCACTATATCATGCACAACCAAATCAAGATGTGACAAAAACCACAATTAGGCATCACTTACTACTTGGAATCTTATCGATCACAAATGGTCTTACTCACCATTTTCGTGCACAACTTGCACCAATTTACTCACACCTTACAAGGCATATCAACGACATCATTAATACCATCATACATGATCAACGATATAATATTAAGCAATCATAATTCTTCCCAAATTATTTAAGTTTCATGCTTGACAAACCATCACCACAAGTAATGAAAACAAATGGAAAAAGGGAAATTAAAGAGGCAATTCACAACAACTTACCCTTGAGTTTAATTCAACTTTTCAAGCCAAATCTAAATCCTTTCAAAACCATCTTTGAACCAAAACATTACTTGAAAACATTTTCACCTCCACATGCTAGAACCAACCTTTGAAATCAATTTAAAACATTAACCACTCACCTTACTTCCTTAAGCATTCCAAGCAAAGCCAACTCAAGTCTCCACAACTTCCGGAATCGTGCCCGAACCTCCCAATGCCAAATCCGATGTCTCTAATCAATCAAAAGCAATGTATTAACCTCTTAATCAACCACAAATTTACTGTTACACATCAGTTCTCAATTCTCTAACGTTTTCTCAACAATTCAAAGCCGAAATCCTCCCAAATAATTCCATTTTCGTACTCCAGCAAAACCCAGCCATTGCCTCCCAATTTTAACACTTAAAACACTCCAAAACATGTCCAAAACACCCTCATAATGTTGTACAACCATCAGCCCTTCATTTCCCCACACAAACACTTCAAAAACTCTTAATTTTCACTCCTAAAAACCACCTACAGCAGTAGCTACGGGAATCCCATCAAACTAACATTATAACCTCTCAAAAATCATCCCAAAACATCTAAAAACACCCACCCAATGTTACTATAACATCAACCCAACAATTTCTCACAAAACCATTCCAAAAACACAAATTTTTGACACTTTAAATACACCCCTAAAACCCATTTCGGAAATCTTTGTAAAACCCAACCAAAATGAGATATAATGTTCCATTGGGCAAGGTTAGATCAAAACTCAACTCTATTAATCAAAACAACCCAAAAAGCTATTAAAGTTCCATGCTTTTATTCAAACTTGAAAAGTTCAAAAACTCAAAAAGATGATTTCAATGAAAACTAAAGCTATGAAAATGTTGGAAATCATGAGGAGAATTCAAAATTATAATTACCTCAAAGAAAGCCTTTGAATTGATGAAGGGATTTGATGAAATAGTGTTTTTGGGGGTAGGAGGGGTTTTAGGTTTTCAACAATGGTGGAATGAAGAAGATGAGCATTTTTCATTTCAAATAAAAACCCTTTTGTCATCTTATTTCTCATTCATTTTACAATTGACCAAAATGCCATTAATGAATGGTCAAACCCACATCTCTTAAAGCCCATGGATTTGGACTTAAGAGATAGGCCCAACATAGCCTTAAACATTTGGAATCCCGAGGCCCATAGAATATTTTATTATTTAATTGCAAAACCGAACCCGAAATAAAACTAAAATATTATTTTTACCCGACCCCTAAACCCGGGTGTTACAACTCTCCACCACTTAAGGAAATTTCGTCCCCGAAATTTATCGAACGGGAAGAGTCACTAAAACATGTTCCTCCACACTTTCTCTCTTTCACCACAACATATTAACCAACTTGGTAGACTCACCATACAACATTAGCTATCTGATTCTACGATCTCAACTAATTCTTCGTTGCACGCAATTTCAAACTCAACTCAATCTCTTCGACAAACATAGCACGACACAGATCTGACTCACATTCCCGAATCATAGATACACAAAACACATCACGGATCCCCTCCCTAACTCCGGTGGTAACTGCAACAAATAAACAACTGAACTAGCCCGATTCACAATCTCATACAACACTGTTTAAATTCTTGACCCATAATCTTCTCTAACTGACCATTTGACCTCAACATACAACCAAAAACTATGCAGATGTCTTCAAAAATATAGCAGAAATCTCGAATCTCTATCGGCCACTATCGATCTCAAGACACTGTACAACTCAAAATCTTGCTAAGGCACAACTCCACCATCTTACTCACGGTACAAGTAGCTTGAACATGTATAAAATGAGCACACTCGATGTAACTATCATTGCTTACTCGACTAAACCCTTTCGTAAGAAATCAAAGACGAACCGGACAAAAAGTTCCTCAAGTCTATTTCCCACTTTCATTAAGAATCTTCCATGGATTTAACAAGCTAGAATAAACTGATGCTCGATCTCAACACGCTGGCAAACTATACACTTACTCTCATACTGAACCACATCATTCATCAACTCAATCCAGAAGTACTCATCTTCAACCCACAATACGTCTTCATACTGTTCTGATGCAATACCCATGAATTGTACTCTAAAGGTTTTCTTTCTGATATGCCTTGCACGTGAGGTGCCAAGAGCCTGTCTTGCAACTGTTTCTCTTCAAGCATTCTGACTCAAAGTGGGCTCAACCCGAAACTTGGCCACAAAAGCACTATCACTTAACAAATTGAAACCGACAATTACAACTCGCAACTCACTACTATTCTAACAACAAATATAACTCGGAACATCGGTTACTACATGTGATAAGGTTTTTTGTAGAAAACCACTAAATAGGGGGCCTTATCACTATTTTCTTCTTGAAAAGGGGGTTTATTTAAAGAAAAGGGGGGAAATTCTTGTTTTGGAAAAACTTGTGAAAACTTGGAGTCGCCACCGGCCACTGAGGTAGGCCGGACACCATAAAACCAGAGATTCATTAAAAACGGGTTCGGGAGTTGGTTACGCGTGGGGTAGGATTAGCACCCCCATCACGCCCGGAAATCGGTACCAAATTGCTTGTTGCCTTTAATCGATAGAAATTATTTAAAAATCAAAGTAAATTTAATAATTGTTCTTAAATGAAAACGTGACTTGAATGACACGGGCTTTATCAAATAGTGGCATTGGAATTAATTATCCATTTAATTAAAAAGGATGACGGTACACCGGACCATAGACTAAACCGACATCAAATAAGGCTGACTGCCGTGTTAGTTTAGGGTTCGGATCCCGTACGTCACCTTTATGCATGATGCGAACATATAAGAGATGATGCGTGTTGTTTTCAATTTTTATGCTTTCGCTTACCTGGAGGCGGTGAAAATTAACCTAAGTATCCGATAGACATCCGTTAAGCTAGGACTGTCGTTTTCGGATACCGAGGTTAATTAATACCCCTCTCGGGTTTGATTTTTAGATTAATTAATTATCGAGCACTCAAAATACCAAAAAATCACATGAGTGACATTTAAGGATGCATGTCACATATAAACATCACATTAAAATAACATATAACAAATATATATATTCGAATGACATGGAAACCAGCTAAAACACACATAAAGCAAGCATGCAATATATATGACCAAGGTAAATTAAATGAATAAAAACCATACATAAAAACATACGAATTAATATATATGAAAACATACCCCACGAATTTAAACATTCGCACTAAACCAACATACAATATGGCCACCAAACATATATTCGACCCATCATAAAAAGCAGATAAAAATACGTATAAAAAAACGCATGCACCGCATTATACTACACAATATAAATACATGCTTAAACAAGATAATTTAAAGGCACACGATCACATTTGATAAATAAGCATACATGCCATACTTAACAACAATGAATAAAAATGCAAAGACATATATTCGATATAAAAAAGGTAAATGCATGAACAACCGGAAAAAACATAACCACATGATAATAATAAAATGCAAACTGGCAGGGACCCGGATGGTAAATCTTCCATTAAAAAAAACTGATTAAAACATGAATCGGGGGTGAAATCGTGAGGATACTGAAAGTCAAGGGGACTAAAACAACAATTTCCCCCTTCGGGAACCGATTAGAATCAAGTCGGGGACCAAATTAAAAAAGTTTGAAAACACCGGAGGACCACGGGCGTGGTTTTGTAATGCGGAAGTCCTCCGCGTGCAATTAGAACAACACGGAGGGGTTAAAATGTGATTAAACCGATTTAAAATTTTTAAAAACATTATAAAAGCACATTCAAACCCTTTTTAGCCCTTTTTCCCCATTTTACAAACCCTAAAATAAACAGAGAGCCCCTCTTTGCTCTGTCACTCCTCCGGCGCCGCATAGGGGTTCCGGCCGCCATTGCCGGCGCCGGGACCCTAAAAAAAAAATCTTTCTTTTCTTTCTGAAACCAAAAAAACGGCAAGCCCTCTCTTTACTCCCTTCCCGAAAACCCAAAACCAAAATAAAACTTTTCGAAATCGTTTTTGAAAATCCCTGAACCAAAACCGAAAAGAAACCCTAAAAACTTCCCCCCACCGGCTCACATGCACGGCCTCGGAGAGGGGCCACAGAGCTTATCGCCGGCGAGGATGAATGAAGGGCGAAAGGGAGAGGAAGAGATGCGAAAGGTAAAAACTATACCACTGTTTTCTTTATTTTTTCTTTTGTGCGAAACTGAAAATGGAAGGATGATACCTCTGTAAAATGGTTGCCTTTTGTATTGATATCTGAAACTTTTTCCCTCGATAATACCCCCTCCCGATTTACATTTGGTTTCGGCTTTATATAGGCGGAATTTACATCATTAAAATAAAGGAAAAAACACCCTAGAAATTTGCTATTGGATGCCTCTGTTGTCCTTGATAATTCTCTGCAATTTTCGTTGTTGCCTCGTCTCTGAAATTTTTGTGATTTTGCTGATTTGTGTTTCTGACGTTTTGTTTTTTTCCTTCTGTTGCATGTGAGTCGAGGAGAGGGGACCAGAGAGGCACGGGATGGCCGTGAGGACGTGGCCGATGGTGATCCCTCCGATCGACGTGGTGCAGATCTGGACGGCCACCATGGATCTGAGGAGGCGCGCGTGGATCGAACGCGCGCGTGGGTGACGCCAAAGGTTGCGCGTGAGCGCGTGTGGTTCTGGAACTTTCCCGCTTTGATCGTGGACCGTCAGATCTTACCAGATCTGACGGTAGGAAATGTGCGGCGCCAGGGCCATCTAGGGTTTTTTTTTTTAACGCGGTTGATCTGAGCCGTTGATCAAGCCCTCGATCCGACGGCTGTGGGAGTGCGACGCTGGGGCAACATGATGACAGCTAGGGTTTTCTCCACACCCGGGTTGATCTGGACCATCAGATCTTGATAGATTTGACGGTTGGGGTTGTGGCGGCTGCAAGACAAAGATGGGCAGAATTAGGGTTTCTGTTTAATTAGGGTTTGGGCCAAACGGGCCCTGTATTTTGTTTTTGGGTTTTCAGATATGTAAATGGACTTTAATATAATATGTGGGCTTTTATTTAATTAATATGGGCTTTTATTTATATTTTGGGTTTTCAGATAATAATAATAATAACATTAATAATAATAATAATAACAATAATAACAACAACAATAATAATAATAATAATAATATATAGTAGTGTTAATATAATACTAGTAATAGTATATAGTAGATGGTAATAATAAATAATAATATGATAGATAATACGGTAACAATTTTAACAACTGTAATGAACATATGGTTATACGGTGACAACTTTAGTAATAAAAATAATTGAATATTTTAATAATAATGGTACTAACATATGGTAACATCAATAATAGTGATGATAACATATTAGTATAATAGTAATAATAATTAGATAGGAGAAGTATAAGTAATATAGTAATAATGATATTATCATAACAATAATACATAGTAATAATAGTAATATAGTAATGCTAGTAATAATAACAACCCATATACCATTAAAGCCCATTATTAGCAGAAAAATAATAAAAAAGGTTGACCCGGACAAAATTAGTGATTACACTACATTAACTCTCTTCGGATGGTACTCAATCCTGAGATTATGGTCTTCAAGCAGTTCTACACTTTATGCTATTCAAGTTTTAACCATTCCTAAGTTGTCTAGCGATTCAAGCTCTGATGATCGGTACATATACACTGTGCATTTCTTACTATACAAGCTTTGTCTCTAAGTCTTCGAAGCAAATACAATTGTAATTAACTCTATGTCTCATATCGGGTAACTCTTCTCACGGCCTTTCAACTAACTCGATGAACAAGACGCATTCTTCCGTCTTGCATAAGCACACAACCTAACCCTACTTGTAACACATCACTACAGTTCACAAGTATCTTTCTCTAGCATAGGCTGGATCAAGGTCGAAGCTCTCTTCAAAGTTTCTTTCGGTTTCTCAAGGGCTCAATGTCTCGCATCTAACCACACAAACTGAACATTCTTCTGTAACAATCTGTCAATGAGCAGCTATCTTCAAAAGATCATCTACAGACCTCCAATAGTAACAATGCTAGACCTAGGAGCTATATATACCTCTTACAGTCTTCGATTTCTTCCAACTCACATCTTCCTTTGCCTACTTGGGATTTTCGCTAACACACTCGGCTGAACCACATGTCCATTAACTTGGGGTTTACGCTTTCCCAACTTGGCATACAACTGATTCTCTAAAAGGATCTAAAACCCTAACTTCAAGGCTTGTCATGATCTTCCTCGGTACTTGAATATACTCACGTGATATCCAGAAGAGCTACTACAACTAATCAAGAAATTCAGGAAAATATTCTGCTCAACATCTCCATAAAGGTAGCTAGCATATAGTCAAACAAAGCGGCATAACTCAAAACCCAAAGTGATTCACATCTGCCCCGAAAGCTGTCTTCGGCACATCAACCTCTCTCACTTTCAACTGTTAGTAATCAGATCTCAAATTAATCTTCAAATAGACTGAAGCACATACTAACTGACCAACAAATCACTGACATTCGGAAACGGATACTAATTATTCACTGTCACTTGTTTCAACTGTCTGAATTCGAACACATTCTCGTACTGTCACTCTTTTTCTTCACAATTTGTACTGTCATACTCTAAGATGACGTACTAGGCTTAATGAGTCTAAGGTCTAACAAATCTCAAATTTGGTTCTTCAACATCCTCAATTCCTTCGGAAATCACAAGATATAGAGCAATCAAAACAGGAGCGAACTCGAAGACGATCTCAAAAACAAACTCTTCTTCTCTAACAGGAGACAAACTGGGGAAATTCTTCCAAACACTTTTAGGAAAACACAAACTATTCTAACATTCTGCGGTCTAATCCTCATTCAAAATCAAACCCATAACATTTGCTAAGCAAGCCTGTCAACCCAAAATCAATCAGTCTTTGACCTCTAAAGCTGGATCAACATTCGATACGAAATTCACATTCTCACCTACCATTTCAAGATTATAGTCATTCACAAGCTTTAAGAAAACTCCCATTGTCTCAAGGTCTACCCTAACTCTATGTTCTACAAGCCAATCCATGCACAGCTTCACATCAAAACCGTAAAAAGCAATTCCATCGCATCAACTGAAAACACGTGCCACTGAACCATCAACGGACATCCCTTGTACATCTTTCTGACCACGACTGTATCCCCAAAGGAGCTAGTAACACTAACACCTACCTCTAGTACTTCACAAGGTGGATTTCAACAACTTCACATGCTCACTCCAAATACACAGGCACGTAGATCCAGAATTAATCAGAGAAACAAGCCCAATGACTGTATCGAGGAATTACTTGCTACAACATCGACATCCTCCCGAAGCCAACTCTTAAGTCTTCACTTCTATTACCATCCCATATCAAGATCGGTCACATTGTTCTCTCTCAACAGAAACCAACTCATGTGCCTGTTGACCCAAACAAACAAACTACAATCTAAACTCTGGTACGGTCATACTGCCCTGAACTAAAGCGATGAACTCTCTCATCATTCACATCCTCTAAAACCTCCGATTCATGATTACCAACTCCAGGCCCACACCTCGGCCTCCAACTTACCAAAGACATCCATACAACAATAAACAAAACACACAAGAAAGAATATTTAGGGTTAGCAAGAGCAAGGGTCCAAGGTGCTCAAGTATATTCCTTTACAAAAATCTTTTTAAATAAGTAATAGTAGCAATGGGAACTCGACACTACGCTTCAACACAAGCATCATGCTAACACATGCTCTCAAACACCGTACTAACAAGCAAACATTAAGCATACATGGTAAAACATTCACCGAGACATAACAACAACATAACACATCAACTTACCTCACTTACCTACCCGAGGTCTCGGAAACCTCAGGCTCTGATACCAATAAATGTAACCCCCTCGTCCCGGTCTGGCCGGATGACCGGTCCGAGTGAGCTACACGGGGAAAACCGAAGCGAAACCCGTTAAGGTTCCCCCTCGGTTAGCAACCCTATATTTTTTTTCTTTTTATATTAATCTTGCCTAGATGAATATTAGGTCCTATGTGATTCACAACAGCGGAAAACGATAAAAAAAAACGCATTCGAAACACAGCCATGCAAAAATAGGCAATTTTAAGCTTATAAGGCAGGCAGTATCGATACCCTTGACAGGGGTAACGATACCCCCCCTTCTAGGTCAACCCAGGAAGTCAACACGAGAGGACCGTATCGATACCCTTACCAGGGGTATCGATACCCTCTTCCTCGGTCAACCTTCCTTGGTCAACATATTAGACCCGTATCGATACTCGGGACCCAGTATCGATACGCTCCAATCAAACTCCCAACTCCAAATTACAGAGACTTTGGAGGGTATCGATACCCTAAGGGTATCGATACCCCAGGCAAAATCTGGGACATTTGGGCAAGAGAGTATCGATACCCTAACCAGGGGTATCGATACCCCTGCACTGCAACACCTCAATCTCAACTAAAACGACCCCAACTCGACTCTACATGCATTTCTCGACTCACCTAAGCGTATACCAACATGCAAGCACACATAAATAAGCCATGGGTGTCATTCAACATAGATTTAAGCTTTCATACATAGCATTCAATTCAATGAGCAATATAGGCAAAAATAAGCATACATGAAGGCTCAAATGGTCTTAAAAGCACAAGTCAAACACAAGAGGTTTGCAAACATACATAAGGCAACCTAAACACCCTAAAGCATGCCACCATACCCAAACATTCATCATAGCATTCATGCATTACAACCATAATCAACTCAAACATCGCATTAGGCATTAACAACAATAAGCCAACACATAGGAGTCTAGATACAAGCTCCTAAGACACGTAGCATTTCCCATTGCTAGACTATTACATTATTTAATTAAACCATACTTGAGCAAACCACCACACGCTTGGACGCCCCTATCTTGCTCCTTGCTAACTCCAAGCTAAAGATCTGCATTGTCGAAAAAAGGAGAGCGTAAGCATAAAGCTTAGTGAGCGGAGCTCTAAAACATAACTACGACAATGCAGGGTTCAAAGCTTTCTTTAAAAGTAAAGGTCAACGCATACAAATCATCCAACTACCTAATCCTTCTACTAACATACGAGTTCAACCAAGGGTCAACAACATAGGCATTTATCATAGCATTACACCTCATAGTATGCATAAAGGTATGATCTTAGGTTAAGGCAAACCATAAAAGAGAATGATATAGTGAGATACACATGAACAACACATGGTATGCACAAGCATAACCAAACACACACGATGGGACTACACATCACCGTTTCGACTAGTAGTTTTCCAATGGGACTACACATCAAAGTACTCTTCTACTAGTCACTACCGGTGGGACTACACATCACCGGAGTCTTATACCACTTGCTACCGGCGGGACTACACATCACCGAAGCAACGACAACCATCACGTGAGGTTCGACACCAACCATGCAACACGATGCACAATTACTACCATACGACATGTACTCACTATATCATGCACAACCAAATCAAGATGTGACAAAAACCACAATTAGGCATCACTTACTACTTGGAATCTTACCGATCACAAATGGTCTTACTCACCATTTTCGTGCACAACTTGCACCAATTTACTCACACCTTACAAGGCATATCAACGACATCATTAATACCATCATACATGATCAACGATATAATATTAAGCAATCATAATTCTTCCCAAATTATTTAAGTTTCATGCTTGACAAACCATCACCACAAGTAATGAAAACAAATGGAAAAAGGGAAATTAAAGAGGCAATTCACAACAACTTACCCTTGAGTTTAATTCAACTTTTCAAGCCAAATCTAAATCCTTTCAAAACCATCTTTGAACCAAAACATTACTTGAAAACATTTTCACCTCCACATGCTAGAACCAACCTTTGAAATCAATTTAAAACATTAACCACTCACCTTACTTCCTTAAGCATTCCAAGCAAAGCCAACTCAAGTCTCCACAACTTCCGGAATCGTGCCCGAACCTCCCAATGCCAAATCCGATGTCTCTAATCAATCAAAAGCAATGTATTAACCTCTTAATCAACCACAAATTTACTGTTACACATCAGTTCTCAATTCTCTAACGTTTTCTCAACAATTCAAAGCCGAAATCCTCCCAAATAATTCCATTTTCGTACTCCAGCAAAACCCAGCCATTACCTCCCAATTTTAACACTTAAAACACTCCAAAACATGTCCAAAACACCCTCATAATGTTGTACAACCATCAGCCCTTCATTTCCCCACACAAACACTTCAAAAACTCTTAATTTTCACTCCTAAAAACCACCTACAGCAGTAGCTACGGGAATCCCATCAAACTAACATTATAACCTCTCAAAAATCATCCCAAAACATCTAAAAACACCCACCCAATGTTACTATAACATCAACCCAACAATTTCTCACAGAACCATTCCAAAAACACAAATTTTTGACACTTTTAAATACACCCCTAAAACCCATTTCGGAAATCTTTGTAAAACCCAACCAAAATGAGATATAATGTTCCATTGGGCAAGGTTAGATCAAAACTCAACTCTATTAATCAAAACAACCCAAAAAGCTATTAAAGTTCCATGCTTTTATTCAAACTTGAAAAGTTCAAAAACTCAAAAAGATGATTTCAATGAAAACTAAAGCTATGAAAATGTTGGAAATCATGAGGAGAATTCAAAATTATAATTACCTCAAAGAAAGCCTTTGAATTGATGAAGGGATTTGATGAAATAGTGTTTTTGGGGGTAGGAGGGGTTTTAGGTTTTCAACAATGGTGGAATGAAGAAGATGAGCATTTTTCATTTCAAATAAAAACCCTTTTGTCATCTTATTTCTCATTCATTTTGCAATTGACCAAAATGCCATTAATGAATGGTCAAACCCACATCTCTTAAAGCCCATGGATTTGGACTTAAGAGATAGGCCCAACATAGCCTTAAACATTTGGAATCCCGAGGCCCATAGAATATTTTATTATTTAATTGCAAAACCGAACCCGAAATAAAACTAAAATATTATTTTTACCCGACCCCTAAACCCGGGTGTTACACTATTTGCGTTACTATTATTATTATTATTATTATTATTATTATTATTATTATAAATTTGAAAACAAAAAAAATACTAATATAAGCCCAATATTTAATATAATAAAAGCCCAGAGTTTATTTAATTTAAAGTCCATTACATATCTAAAAACTCAAAAATAAAATACAGGGCCCGTTTGGCCCAAACCCTAATTACACCACAGAACCCTAATGTCTCTCTTCTTTTGTTGCGCAGCCGCATCTGGACCGTCGGATCAAGGGCGTTTGGAACCCTTGCGACGCCGGAGAGAAAATAGAGAAGAGGGGGTCTCTCGATTTGTAGGGTTAATAAATGGAAAAAATGGCCAAGTGTGTTTTAAACTTGTATTTATAATGTTTTTTGGTTTTAAATATGGTCTAATGTTGTCTTAAATCCTTCCGCGTCACCATTTTTACGCGTGAAGGGCCTCCGCGTTTGGAAAACCCGTCCCAGTTCCCTTTACGTTTTCGAGTTTTTTTAATTTCGTCCTATTTTCTGTTTGATCTTTTTTTATGGTTTTACTACAACCGCAGTCCCTCCAGGTTTTTGAATGTTTTCAATGCAGTCCTAAATTTCGTGTTTTAAATGGTTTCTTTATGGTTTATTTGTCGTTCGGGCCCTTGCCAGTTTGCCTTTATTTATTTTGGAATTTTATTCCCATTGTATGTTTTTTGTGGCATTATATATCGTTAACCATGCTTTTTATCTTTTAATGCATGTTGGTATTGAGCATATGTTTATTTTTGTGTCATGTTGTCTTGTTTATTTAATGTAAATGTATGATATGTGGTTGGTATGTTTTATATATATATATATATTTGTTATATGCTCTTTCTTAATGTCATTTGAATTTGCATCCCGTGACATGCATTTTAATTGTCATTACATATGAATTTTAGTATTTTGATAAGCATGTTAATCAATTTTAATCATAAAACGAAGATACCTATTAATTCACGTATTCAGGTCGACTAGCCTAGCTTATTGGATACTCCTCGAATATTCGGATTAATTTAAATCGTCTAAAGGTAAATCCGTAATTAAAACGGACAAGACCATGACATCACTCTTTAATTGCTTGCATCATGCATAAAGGTGACGTACGGGATCCGAACCCTAGACTAACACGATAGTCAGTCTTATATGATGTCGGTTTAGTCTTTGGTCTGGTGTACCGTCGTCCTTTCCAATTAAAAGACTAATTAATTTGAAACTACCAATTTGGATAAAGCTCGTATAATCAAAGTCTGGTTTTCAATTAAGAACCCCTAATTAAAGTCTTTATAAATTCAGATAATTTCCATCAATAAAAAGCAACAATTGTTTTGGTACCGATTTCCGGGCGTGATGGGGGTGCTAACCCTTCCCCACACGTAACCAACTCCCAAACCCTTTCAAAAGAATCATTGGTTTAGTTTTTACGGTGTCTGGCCTACCTAAGTGGCCGGTGGTGACTCCAACCGAGAAAAAGATTTTTTAAAGGTTTTTTTCTTAAAACCCGAATCATTTTTAAAAACCCCCTTTTACTTAAATGTTTTCAAAAAGCGGGGACCCTTTGTGGAAAGAAAAAAACCTTGTTACAGTCTGGCGACTCCGCTTGGGACAATTTTGTTTTTTTTAACAAAAGAACACTTGTTGCTTTTGAATTGATGGAAATTTTTTAAATTTAATTTGACTTTAGCGAGGTGGTTCTTCTTTGAAAATAAGACTTTAAGTAAACAAGCTTTGATAATTGGTGGTCTTGAATTAATTTTTCATTTAATTTCAAAGGAATCACCGACATGTGTTGCATCACGCATTAGGCTCTATACCCGAGCTTCGTCCCTTAAGTGGGAGTGAAACGCCCATACCCACGTAATTCTCCCTCTACGGGTCGGTAATTCACTTCCGGAATCCACGCCTTTGACATGTGAGCAGCCCTCCATGTCACTAGGTTGTGCTTTCCCCCGAATCGAAACCAATTCACAAGCTTGTAATGGGCCAGAATTGGGGTTCTTGTTACCTTAGTAGGTGATAAGATAGGTTCGGGTACCCTTGTTAGAACCGAACCCACATGAGTGAGAATTTAAGAAGCCCACCCCGATTAGAGCCATACGAATAACCGTAGAATTAGAATTCATGCTATTAGGTCTTGCATCGTTAATTTGCTTTGGTGTGTTTCCTTTTTTTGTTTTATTCAGTATTCATTATTGTTGATACTAACCCAGTTGCCTTCTTGTCTTGTTTTGCTTATTTTTGCATACTCATCACATTCTCATACGAGGTGTTGATTCGAGAACAGTCTAAAGTTGAAAACTTTCATAATGGGAGAAAAGAGTCCATAGCAACGAAGCTCCCGGTGTGTGCTAATTTAGAAAGAGGGGACGAGCAAAATTTATTGAAAATCGTACCCTATGTGTTTATTTTCTTGCCTCATTGTAACAAGACTTGATCTCCGTTATGGAAAGTTGTTTAATGAGGATGTTCGTCGAATCAACATTTCCTTGCATTCGATTTTGTGTTTTTTTAATTTGTTGCCTTCAATCATTTGTTTCAGTTATGCATACACATTTCATGCTTTACAACATTAAGTCATGGGATTAATTGCTCGGGGTCATGGCAGCATTCATGACTATCATAGATTCCGCACCCACACTTTACTCGCCATCAAATAAGGCAAATGAGGAAAGTTTTGCTAAGTTAGAAGCCGACTTTAGAAGGGTCCGAATGGGGCATATAATGGCCATGAATTCTTTCTATGAGTACCATCAGGCTGTGGGGCACAAGATTCAGATTCGTCCAAAATTTAAGCAGGTTGTTCAGAAATTGATGGACAGAGTTCCTCGAAGAAGCTTAAGGGGTGGGATGGATGGCCAGCTTAGTCAAGAGTTCTAATGCATCCAAGTTTGCTTGTTTTCTTTCCATTGCATTTTAATCTTTTCTTTGAAGTGATGTGTGGAATCAACTTTTCTACCCTTTTTTCCCGAAGGTAGCAAAGATTTTTTCTAAGGGCCTCAGACTGCATGTTTTTAAATTTCAATGAAGGGATGCATTATGTTTCAATTTCCTTTTCATTTTGTGTGTATATATTTATCTGTTGAGTCCCCGTATATCAATTGCACAAGGGATATTGACCTTGACCCCAAAGTTTGACTTCGAGCCGCCTTTGTCTAGTGGAAATCGAAAGCTGTGAAGATGATGAAAATGTGGCTTACACTCCAAGTTAATTTGGTCATCTAAATAAGTACACATAGAATTAAGGTGTTCGGGAGAATAACCGGAAATCTTATGTGCTAAAAGAAGAAACGAAAAGAGAAAAAAAAGAAAGAAGAATAAAGAAAAAGAAAAAAGAGATAAAAGAAAAAAGAAAAAAGAAAAAAAGAAAAAAGAAAAGGAGAAAAAGAAAAAGAAAAAGAAAAAAAAAGAAAAAGAAAAAGAAAAGAGACAAAAGAGAAAGAAGATAATAAAAGTGTAACAAAAGCACTCCAATGTTCGAAGCCTGGTAATAGGCATCTTCAAATACGAGTGTGGAATTTTTGGGGCACTCCACTGTAGCAAAAGACCAATAAGGTTGCTATGCACCATTCACTTTAGCTACGTGAGTGATGGTAACATTTTCAAATCATGAGAATACCGAGTAGCTCAGGGTTTTGTTGTTTGCTCCATCATTTATTTCGAGCCAAAGGAATGTGATGAGTTGACTTCCGCAGAATTATAAAGAATTGATAAAGGCGAAGCCTATAAAAGATGAATATAATTGATTAAAAAGCTGAAATAACTCGGAGAGTATTTCACATCTTCATACATTAGCTCAGCTTTCGAAGTCTCCTAGGCACATGATGCTTGAGGCAATCCTTGGTAAGCCATAATAGTGTCGTTCGTGCACTTGATATTCAGGGTATTTAATCTGACTTGATATATCCACAATTTGGAAAGAAATTCTAGTTTTCGAAAATGCACCTCATTTTGAAATTAAAAAGATGCCATCTAAATCTTTTGTGAACACAATAATTTTTTCCCATTGCTTCATGGATAAAGTTTAGAATGCAATGCCATGAATACAAATAACAACTTGTCAGTGGCTATAGTGAGGATTGTAATAAGTTCCTACATATTATAGTTCAGGGACTTGAAGCGAATTTTTTGTCGAAATGTTTCGATTGCTTCAGAAGATGAGAAATGGACCTTGATGAACTTAAGAGGAAAGTTCAGGGTATTGGGGCATGTGTTTCCCCTAATGTTAAGGAAAGAGAAAAGTCGCCAGGTTAAGACGAAGAGAATAGTTGAGCACCCAGTTTGAGTAGAGGGCAATGTTTTGAGAGCAAGCACTATGAGAAGTGTTATGTTCAGTTTGACCAGCGAAAGTCAGCAGTTATCTTTAGAGAAGAGAATAAAAGATTGAGATTTGGCAAGGACGAACAAGCCAGAGAAGATTAAGAAGAAGAAAAAGGTCAAGATGGACCAATCCAAAGAGTGAAGGCATTCGAGCACTTCAGAAAAAGAACTCCAGAAAAAGTTCAGGGACTTGGGGGCATGTGCTTCCCCTATTGTTGAGAGAAGAGAAGAAGCCGTCGTGTTGAGTTAAGACGAAGAGAATGGTTGAGCACCCAGTTTGAGTAGGGGGCAATGTTTAGAGAACGAGCACTACGGGAAGTGTTATATCCAGTCTGACCAGTGGAAGTCAGCAGTCGTCTTTCGAGAAGAGACCAAGATATCGAGATTTGGTAAAGATGAGAAAGCCAAAAGAGACTGAGAAGAAGAAGAGACAAGAAAAAGGTCAAGATGGGCCAACCCAAAGAGTGAGAGCGTCCGAGAAATTTTGATGTCATAATTCCATCATTTGTAGTTAAGCATCCCTAGGATTAGGGGCATGCTAACTCACATCATCATATCATTTTTACCTATTTTTTGACAGGTATATTAAAGCTTTTCCCGTAAAAGGAAGCTCGCATATCCGTTCAGGCATAAAGAGAATGGAACTTTTATCTTTCAGAACCCACCTATCCATTCAAGCATAAGGAGAATGAAACTTTTATCTTTCGGAACCCGCCTATCCATTCAGGCTCTTGGAGAATGGAACCCGCCTATCCGTTCAGGCTCTTGGAGAATGGAACTCGTCTATCTATTCAGGATCTTAAAGAATAGAACCCGCCTATCCGTTCAGGCTCTTGGAGAATGGAACCCGCCTATCCGTTCAGGCTCTTGGAGAAATGAACCCGCCTATCTATTCGGGCTCTTGGAGAATGGAACCCGCCTATCTGTTCGGGCACTTTGAGAATGGATTTTTTGCTAATTGTCTATATAATCGGACCTCGAAGGGTTGAAGGATGTTGAAATGAGAAGGACAGCTTCAAGCCTCCGCGACCGTTGCATTTTCTCGTACCGAATTCCGAACCGCCAGTAATTCAAGTGCATGGTGATTCGAGATCCAAATAGGGAAGTCGGACAAAATGGGTGCTTATGGCCTTTGCTTTATCCTTGTTCCACAAGTATAAGCAAAGGGGGACAACTGTAATCACCTATTTTGTCCGGGGTGTTAAACCCGTATATTATGCTATTATTACTATATTATTAATGGGCTATAATTATATGGTGATTAATAATGAGAACTAAAAAACAAAAAAAGGAAAAACAAAAGAAAACAGTATATATATATATATCATCACCATTTCACCGTCATATATTATTACTATCTCATCATCATTAATGTATCTTCATCATTATTTATTATTATTATTATAATTATTATTATTACCATTATTATAATTCTTACTATTATAGTTATTAATATTATTACCACATATTATTATTATTATTATTATTATTATTATTATTATCATTATTATTATTATCATTATTATTATTATGTTTAGTATTATTATTGTTAGTATTATTATTATCGATATTAGGTATTATCTTATTTATCTATTATATTATTATTATTAGTATTATCTTATTATTACTATCTATTTGCGTTACTATTAGTGTTATGTTTACTATTATTATTAATATTATTATTATTAGGGTAAACTACTGCAGGGGTCACTCTCGTTTTCCGTTTGTACAGATTTAGTCACCACTTTTGAAAAGTGCCAATAAGTAGTCCCCTACATTTTTGATGTGTAAAGACTTGGTCACTCCGACGTTATACTCCGTTAATCCCCTAACGAATTGCTGATGTGGCTGAATTAATTAAATGGAAATATTCATGTGTATTCTCACGTGGATAATAACGTGGAACATCGGTTTGAATTTCGAAACACGACGTTTGGGTTAATCACTATTAACCCTAATAGACGTTCTATCTGAAAACACTTTGCTTAATCTTCTACGGTTCTCTCTGGGAAAAAATCAAATCGGTTTGGGGGAAATCAAATTCGTTCGATTTTTTATATGTTAGGGTTGTTATTTTAGGAGAAATCGATTTATGATGCGTTAGGGTTCTCTCTGAAAACACTTTGCTTAATCTTCGTTTCCATCCGTGTTTACGTTGCTGAGATTGTTCAGAATCGTTTCTGAGAAGAAGCGAAGGGTAAGTTTGTGTTTTTATTTAATTTTTTATTGCTTATTGAGAAACGAAATGAAAATTTGAAGATGTTAATGCTTTTTTAAATCATTTTTCCTGACAAGAATTGAAAGATTTGAATATTGTGGTATTTCTATTTTTAGGGTTTATATTTGTTGTTGATTGGTTGTTGTTTTCGTTTTAAGATTTGAAGATTTGAATACTTTTAGGGTTTATGGTTCTGATATTTGTTTTCTTGTTTTTGTAGGTGTAACAGTAAAGATGATTAGAGGGGGGAAGCTTCGACGGGAGGGAGATTTGGCAGTGCAGTATGGTATGTATTACTGACTTGAGTTTAGGGTTAGGAAAATGTATGTTCGTATGCTTTTGGTTGCATGTTCTGAATATTGCTGCATGAAATTTGGAATGTTTGTTTTGTATGTTTATGCTTGATGTTTGTCATATTCATTAAAATAGTGGTAATGTGGTCCAAGCATTAGATTTTGTCTGTTGAAATGGGTACAAACCAGAAATAGGCACAATAAAAAACCAAAAAAAATTATGAATACAAACAAAAAACTGTAGTGTACAAACTTTAGAATAGAAAGCAGAAATAAGATCAATAATTTAATACATTAAATAGGCAGAATAAAAAACAAAAAACTTTTAGAATACAGATAATAAACTTTAGAGTACAAACATTAGAGTACATACTTTAGGGTGTAGGCCAGAAATAGGATCAATAATATAGTAATGTTACCTTATAACATAATAATGTTAAAAAACATTAAAATGGTAATGTTAAAAACAGTAATGTTACATTACAAAACATTAAAATAGCAATGTTAGAAAACATTAAAATAATAATGTAAAAAACAGTAATGTAGCTTTAAAAAACATTAAAATGGTAATATTACCTTAAAAAACAGTAATGTTACCTTAAAAAACATTAAAATAGCAATGTTAGAAAACATTAAAATAGTAATGTTAAAAAACAGTAATGTAACTTTAAAAAACATTAAAATAGTAATGTTACCAAAATCTAATGTTAAAAACAGTAATGTAACTTTAAAAAACAATAATGCAACCAAAATCTAATGTTAAAAAATAGTAATGTAACTTTAAAAAATAGCAATGCAACCAAAATCTAATGTTAAAAACAGTATTGTAACTTTAGAAAAACATTAAAATAGTAATGTTACCTTAAAAAACATTAAAATAGCAATGTTTAAAAACATTAAAATAGTAATGTTACCTTATAAAACAGTAATGTTACATTTCAAAACATTAAAATAGCTATGTTAAAAACATTAAAATAGTAATGTTACCAAACATTAAAATAGTAATGTAAGAATAATATGAACCAAAGCTAATGAGGTTTTTTTTCTTCTACTTTACAGCTCCTGATTTAGATATGTTCACTTGTGTAATGCAGTACAACTCTGGTGTTGTTGCATATTTTGACTATGTTGATTGTGATAGTTTCTCAATGTTTGAAGTATGTGGCATGGTTGAAATGTTACAGTTAATGGGTGCATACAGCTTGTACTGGAGAGTACCAAAGTCTGATTTATCTGTGGCATCTGTTTTTCCTTTGAAAACTGACTTTGATTGCTTGGTATTAGTGAATAGCATACCTAAGAATAGATACATCAATGTATATCTTGAGGAAAAGTCAGATATTGTTGTGAATGAAGTTGAATTTGAGGATGGAGTAGAGTTTGAGGATGAAGTAGCTGATGAAGTAGAGGATGAAGTAGAAGTTGAGGATGATGTAGATGATGAAGTAGAAGTAGCTGATGAAGTAGAGGATGATGTAGATGATGAAGTAGAAGTTGAGGATGATGTAGGTGATGTAGATGATGAAGTTGAAGTAGATGACGAAGTAGCAGTAGAGGGAAATGTAGAAGAATTTGAAGTCAGTGATACTGAATATGGGTTTGATGATGGACTGTAGTAGGAAAATATAGGAATTAGAGTTCAAAGACAAATGGATGGTTTTGGACCTAATGGAGTTAGGGTTAATCCTGATTTTGATTCTGACAGTAACAAATCTGATGAACTTCATAGTGATAAAGAATCTGATTCAGATGACCATAGGTTTAGTGAGTTTAATGTTGAAACTAATATGGTAAACCCTAAATTTGTTGAGGGTTTAATCTTCTCTGATAGGAACATTTTGAAAGATACAATTAAGCACTATGGGAGGGTCAATAGGGTCCAAGTTAGGCTTCAAAAAAATGATACCAGGAGAATTCAAGTTGTGTGCCAGGGTAGTTGTCCTTTCAAGTTGTGGGATGCACCAAAGAATCCCAAAGACAAGTCAGATACCAGTTGGCAGATAAAGACATTAGTGGCATCCCATAAGTGTAACAAGGTCACCAAAAATAGGAACATTAGGGCACCTTGGATTGCAAAATATTACATAGGCAAATTCATGGTAGATATTAATTACCCTATAAAATCCCTTCGAAATGATGTCTATTAGGAATTTGTTACTTGGGTGTCATGTGTTACTTGTACTAGGGCAAGGAATTTGGTAATTGAGATGATTGAAGGGAATTATAAAGGGCAGTATGGTAGGATTTATGAATACTTACTTGAGTTAAGGACTACAAACCTTGGAACTACTACAATTTTCCATCTAGATTGTAGATTATTCCAAAGGATGTATGTGTGTTTGAAAGCTTCAAAAAATGGTTTCGGGGCAGGATGTAGGAAGATTCTATGTGTGGATGGGTGCTACTTAAAAGGTTATTTTCATGGGTACTTGTTGGCTGCAGTAACCATAGATGCAAATGACCAGATTTACCCTTTAGCATATGCAGCAGTTGAGAGTGAAAATTATTCTTCTTGGACTTGGTTTTTGGACATACTCAAAACTGACTTGGGCATTAATGACTTCTGCAATGTCTGTTTTATGAATGATAAACAGAAGGTACACAACCCTAAACTGACTTTGACTTTTAGCTTCTAGCTTACAATAACCTTAGGGACTTACTTACTCTAACCTGACTTGCTTGGACATTAGGGACTTGTGGAAGTTGTGGATAACCTTTTCCGTAATGAAAATGTAAGAAACTGTGTGCGTCATATATATAACAATTTCAAGGAGCTTTACAAAGGGAAAGCTCTTAAAGATGTTGTTTGGAAGGCTGCTCGAGCAACTTACAACCGAGAGTTTGAAGATGCAATGGAGCACTTGAAGGCACTTTCTGCCCCTGCTTATGCTTGGATGCAGAAGTTGAATCCTGCACAATGGTCCAGGTCACATTTTGATACCAGGACCAAGTGTGATATGCTCCTCAATAACTTGTGTGAATCTTTCAACAAGGTCAACCTTTTTACTTTAATGTATTTATCCTTAAGGGTTTACTTTATTTATTAATTTCCTAATATCATCTTTTAATTTACCTTATGTAGTCAATTTTGGAGGCTCGAGATAAGCCAATCTTGACAATGATGGAGGTTATTAGAACCAAAATCATGAAAACTATTGTTAGCAAAAGGGAGGAGGCAGAAAAGTGGCCAGGGCCACTGTGTTCAAAAATTCAGAAAAAATTGGACATCATTATCCAACAAGCACACAGGTTTCATTTATTGACTGCATACTTACTTTTGTGTTGAATGTTTAATGCAACTGATTTAGTGCAACTGTTTAAGGTACTGTTAAATGTAAATGTTTAATGTAAATGTTTTATGAAAAAGTCAGATATATACTTGGTCACTTTCGTTTCCCGTTTGTACAGATTTAGTCATCTACGTTTTCAATGTGTAAAGACTTGGTCACTCCAACGTTATAGTCCGTTTGCCCTATATACTTTTGTGTTGAATATTTCATTTAGGGTACTGCTTAATGTAACTGTTTTATGAAAATGATTATGTAAATGTTTTATGAAATTGAGTATGTAATTGTTTTCTGAAATTGAGTATGTAATTGTTTAGGTGTTAGGCCACACGTGCTGGTGGACAAAAGTATCAAGTGCATGCTGGTCTTGGGCACCAACATGCTGTGGATCTTCTGCAGCATACATGTTCCTGCAGAAAGTGGGACCTCACTAGCATCCCTTGTATCCATGTTGTGTCATCCATTCAAGAAACTAATGGATGCATTGAAAGCTATGTAAATGAGTGCTACAAGAAAAGCACACAACTTGCCATTTACTGCAACATGGTTTCACCTGTGAAAGGTTATTTCTTCCACTAACTCATTCATTTCTTTTCTTATTTCAATTCTGATTTGTTTACTTTCTTTATGCAGGTCCTGAACAATGGGCTCCGATACCTGACATGGAACCAATATTGCCACCAACAATAAGGAGGCCACCAAGAAGGCCAAGTAAAAAAAGGAAAAAGGAAGCTGATGAAGTTACCAATCCAAAACTGAGCAAGAATGGTCAATAAGGCAACTGTACCAAGTGTGGTAAGACTGGTCACAATAAGAGGACATGTAGAGGTGAGGTTGGTGCAGACTAGCCTATACGAAGACCCAATCCATCCAACCAGCAACAACCTGGAAGCCAACCCTCATCATCCCACCACCAGCAGTCCAGAAGACATCCACTACCATCACACAACAATCAACAACCTCGAAGGCCAAAATTACCCACAAGAAGACCTTCGGCTCCACCAACAACTGTTAGATGGATGCCTAATTTGCCTTCAAGTCAGCAATCAACAGTTCCCAACCCTCCAACTCAAGAATCACAAGCTACAACTATGGAATGAAGCTGCAGAACTGAATATCTCTCCTTTTGTGAATGACCTCTTTTGTGAATGACCTTATTCATTTTGTGATGCTCATATCATAAGCATTTCTTTTGTAGCTGAATTGTTAGGAAGGCTTTCTTTTTGTAAAGTCCAGGGAAAACTATATACTTCCTGAATTGTTCATATAGGTCATTCTTTTTTAAGTTGATTTTATATCTTTACCAGCTTACAAACATTACATGTTTACTCATTGACTCTTTAGTAATGGAAAACAAAGCATTGCCTTCTTATTTACTTTACATGTTTACTATGGCTTTTTTCAATATCAATTAAATTAAACAAAACAATAATGTAATGATAAATGCTTCATTTTCATTAAAGAACCATAAATAAGAAGACAACATAACCACCCTCCATCAACACTAACAACACTTCACCATTACATAACTTCAACAACCATTACATAACTTCAACAACCATTAAATAACATCAACAACCATTTCACCATTACAGTTCTCCAAAAGCAGACAACCATTTCACAAACAAATTCACAAAACCACCATCCAAGCATTACATTACCCCATCCAAAGATGACATGACCCCATCCAAGCATTACTTCATAAACCACACAATCATAAAACACATCATCAGTGCACAACACCACCATAGCCGTTCATGGAACCTCGCCTCTCCATTTTCTTCACTTTCTTTAATAGCCCACAAATTATCATTTTTGCGCGAGGGTTGACAGAGGCATCATACCAAAGAAAAAAACCCACAGCTCCTCCCACTGCCATAATTTTTACACCAAAAAAATCTCCTACCTGGGTTCTCTTCCGTCCAAGCCGTGACCAGATTAGTCGGTATTCCACAACGGCAATTAGGTACTTGACATTCCACTTCCATCTTTTTCTTCCTCTTCTTCTTCTTCTTCTTCTTCTTCTTCTTCTTCTTCTTCTTCTACTAATTTTACAGAGAAAATTTTAGGGTTCAAGAAATTGGGGATTCTATAATGTTAGTCCTTTAAGTACCAAACTTCCAACGTTATTATCCACATGGGAATACACATGGATATTGCCATTTAATTAATTCAGCCACATCAGCAATCCGTTAGGGGATTAACGGAGTATAACGTCGGAGTGACCAAGTCTTTACACATCAAAAACGTAGGGGACTACTTATTGGAACTTTTCAAAAGTGGTGACTAAATCTGTACAAACAAAAAACGAAAGTGACCCCTGCAGTAGTTTACTCTTATTATTATTATAAATCTGAAAACAAAAAAATACTAATATAAGCCCAATATTTAATATAATAAAATCCCAGAGTTTATTTAATTTAAAGTCGATTACATATCTAAAAACCCAAAAATAAAATACAGGGCCTGTTTGGCCCAAACCCTAATTACACCACAGAACCCTAATGCCTCTATTCTTTTGTTGCGCAGCCGCATCTTGACCGTCGGATCAAGGGCTTCTGATCGAACGGTCCAGATGGCCCAGATGCAGGAAACCCTAGCAGAGGCCCCTTAGCCCTAGCATCGCACTCCGCTCTACCGTTGGATCGAAAACACGATCAGACGGCTCAGATCAAGCCCCCAAGGCGCGTGTGATCCACGCGCGACGTTCCAGTCTCCAGATGCGCGCGTGCGATCCACCGCATGCCCCCTAGGAGTTCCTCACAACCGCCCAGATCCCTCGGTGACGGCTAGGATCACGCTGCGTTGTCCTCTGGTCCCCCTCCGGTCGATTCACTCGCATGCAACAAACAAAAAATATCAGAAACATTAGAGGCTAAAAAACGCAACAAATTCAGAAATGGTACACAGCCACAACCAAAATGTTAGAGGAAGAAACAAATGCATCGGAAATGCAGAGCCAAAATTAGCAGCCAAATGCAAACAAATCAGAGCAACCAACAATGTATTTCGACAATTATATATATTTAGAAATAGAGAAAAATGGAATTTTCTCAGGCTATATAAACACGAATTAAGAGTAATGTAAAGGAAGAGGATTTTTGGAGAGAGAATTGGAGAGGATTGAGAGAGAAAAAATTGTAATAAAAAAGGTTTCAGAAATACAAGCCGAAAATCTTCAAAGGTATCACAGTCATCTTCTTCATTTCGAATCAAAAAATAAAAAAGAACAGAAAGGGATAAGGTTTTGTTTTACCATTGCGGCTTCACCTTCGCGTCTGTCCGCCATCCTCGCCAGCGACAAGCTCCGTGGCCCTTCCCGAGGCCATACATGTGAGCTGGTGAGTGAGTTTGTTTTTTGGGGTTTCAATTTTTGTAAAACTACAGTTTTGATATAATATTTGAAAAATGTTTTGGACTAAATTGAAAAGAATTTAAAATGTGGTTTTAGTCAAAAACAACTTGAAAATATGTTTAAGGGTTTTAAAGGCTTTGGAATGAGTTTAAAGTACATTTAAAGTGGTTAAAACCAGCCTTTTTAAGTGCCCGTACCGATACGGTCTTGGACCATACTGATACGCTTTAGGGTTTCAACTACCTGGACTTTCCAATAGCCAAAACCCGTACCGATACGCTTAGCTGTATCGATACGGTGTGCTTTGAAATAGCCCAACAGCTAATCGCATACCGATACGGTTGTATCACGTACCGATACGCCTAACTACCCCAACGGTCATTTTCCCAACGGTCTTTTAATTGCAGGACCGTACCGATACGCTAGGTAAGCGTATTGATACGCATCAGCTGAAGAAGCCCAACGGCTAATTCCTCATTGAGACCGTATCGATACGGTTTGACGAGTATCGATACGCCCAGCAGTAAAACTACATTTATGGTGGGAAATAAAGGCTCCAACTTCTCCAATTCAATCCCAACGGCTAGTAACGGCTACAAACTCATCAAGGAGTATAAAAGGGACCTCCAAGCATCTTGTAATGGTTAATGCTTCAATTGTTACAACATTATGATGTCAAAATTTGTCTATAGCTTAAATTGTTTATTTCTTGCTTAGACAACACTTGTGAGCTTACATTGTTAAATTTGCTCAAGTGTTTAGGTTTTGGGTGAGTGCTTAGAATTGCAAACAAACACCTATTAGAGGGATTTCTAGTTTGCTAAGTCTTTCTTTGTACAAGAGAGTGTCTGATCAAGCTTTGGGTAGAAAGCTTGATCGTTGTAACGGTTTCCTCCTAAGCCGAGAAAAGGGGACGAAATTCTTAGTGAATTTGTTTGGAAATCCTTAGTGGGGAGCTAAGGTAGTGGATGTAGACCTTGGTTAGAAGGTTGAACCACTATAAATCCTTGTGTCAAATTGCCAAATTTTCACCTCCCACTAAAACACCCAATTATCCAACTTCTCCACACTTGGCGAGCAAGAACGATTGATCAAATCGAGCCCCTAAAATCCCAACAATTTGTATCAGAGCTTGGCTCAATTGAGGAGGATTCACATCCTATTGAGAAGATCCGGCAAGCTCAATCAACATTTTACTCAACCGGCTCAATGGCACAATCAATCGACAAACCGCCTTTTTTCGACAGAAACCACTATGCCCATTGGAAGACAAAGATGAAATTCTTCTTGAAGTCAAGAGACTACAAGCTATGGGACATAGTTGAAGATGGTCCGTTCGTGCCTCAAGGAAGCAAAGCGGAATGGAGTGCCGACGATCGCAAGAAGATGAAGCTTAATTGCAAAGCCTTGCACATGCTCTTTTGTGCATTTGGCCCAACCATCTATGAGAAGATGTCTTCTTGTGAAAGTGCCAAGGAGGTATGGGACAAGCTTGAAGTCACATACGAGGGAACCAATGAAGTCAACGAGACCAAGATTGGGCTCCTAACCTTAGAGTATGAGAACTTCAAGATGGATCCGGAAGAGAACATCGAGAAGATGTTTGATAGGTTCTCCACTATCACCAATGGTCTTAAAGGTTATGGAGAAGCCATCCCGGAAGAGAAGCTTGTCCGAAAGCTCATCTACTCTCTTCCCGAGTCATGGGACTCAAAGAGGACCGCCATCATCGAAACCAAGAATCTCAAAACCTTGAAGCTTGATGAACTCATGGGGTCACTTCTCACTCACCAATTAATGAAGAAAAACAAAGAAGAAGAGAAGAAGGAAGAGATTAGAGCAATGGGGAAGAAGAAGATCATGGAGCTAGGCATCAATGCAAGTGACGTTGCTCTCAAATCCTCCACATGCCATCATGTAGATTTAAGTGAGGAGGAAAGTGAAGATGAAGAGATGGCCTATCTCTTCAACAAATTTTCCCGGTTCATGAAGAGCAAAATGGAAAATCCAAGCTTGAATCGAAGAAGAAGATGAAGGACTCCCACAAATCCAAAAAGAGGGGATCATCTTCAAAGCAAGTATATGTGGCCACATGGAGTGATGATGACTCCACCGATGATGAAGTAGCCCACCTATGTTTGATGGCCCTCAATGAGGGGGAGGTAACTTCTAACTCATCTATTTCAAATTCTTATACATTTGATGAATTACAAGATGCCTATGATGATTTGCTTTTGGAATTCAAGGCATCATTTTCCAAGAATAAAAAGTTGATTTCAAAAATAAAAATTGAAAAATAATTTGCTTTCCAAAACAAATCTTTAACTTGAAGCAAAGTTGAAAGATTTTGAACAAAAATGTTTTGATTTACAAAATTTGCTTCTTAAAGTTCAAAAAGAAAAAGATTTGATTTCCAATGAACTTGAAAAGAAAAATAATTTTGGAAAATCAAATTTTTATGTAAGACAATCTAGTGCCCCTAGATTTGTGAATGGAAAATGTTTTAGAAGTGTTTGGGTCCCAAAAGGACTAACCACTTCAACTAAAAAGGATGAAATTGAAAATGGATTCCTAAGGGGACTAAATATTGTGCTACTAACGTTTATGAATCCAAAGCAATTTGGATACCAAAAATCACTTGATTGTCTTTTGCTAGGTGTGATGGAGATGTTCAACAAGTCAAACATTGAGGGGGAGCTCCATGCACACAAGGAAGAACACTTGAATAAGGAAGGCTTCACATCCTCCCTTGGGTTCAAGTGTTGGTAAAAATCTAGTTGTTTTTTATTTTATTTGAATTTATTTCTTTTTATTTCAACTAGATGATCATATATGTTGAACTAACATTCTTATGATGCTTTGAGTAAGGAGGAGCCATTTTTAAACCAAAATTTTAAGTGTGTCAAATTTTTTTGCCTCCTATGTTATTTTGAGCTAAATGACTTTTTAAATTCTTTTTGATATAACAAAAAGGGGGAGAAATTGTTTGAAAAATTGATTTTTCAAATGAATAAGGGGGAGCTTTATTTGACTTCATATCTTTAATCTCTTATTCACGATTTTAAAGTTAAAGGGGGAGAATCCCAAACAATTTTTCAAGTTGGTTTTATTATATCAAAAAGGGGGAGATTGTAGAACTAAGGTTTTGATATAATATTTGAAAAATGTTTTGGACTAAATTGAAAAGAATTTAAGTCAAAAACAACTTGAAAATATGTTTAAGGGTTTTAAAGGCTTTAGAATGAGTTTAAAGTACATTTAAAGTGGTCAAAACCAGCCTTTTTAAGTGCCCGTACCGATACGGTCTTGGATCGTACCGATACGCTTTAGGGTTTCAACCACCTGGACTTTCCAGTAGCCAAAACCCGTATCGATACGCTTAGTTGTATCGATACGGTGTGCTTTGAAATAGCCCAACAGCTAGTCGAGTACCGACACGGTTGTATCGCGTACCGATACGCCTAACTACCCCAACGGTCATTTTCCCAACGGTCTTTTAATTGCAGGACCGTACCGATACGCTAGGTAAGCGTATCGATACGCATCAGCTGAAGAAGCCCAACGGCTAATTCCTCATTGAGATCGTATCGATACGGTTTGACGAGTATCGATACGCCCAGCAGCAAAACTACATTTATGGTGGGAAATAAAGGCTCCAACTTCTCCAATTCAATCCCAACGGCTAGTAACGGCTACAAACTCATCAAGGAGTATAAAAGGGACCTCCAAGCATCTTGTAATGGTTAATGCTTCAATTGTTACAACATTATGATGTCAAAATTTGTCTATAGCTTAAATTGTTTATTTCTTGCTTAGACAACACTTTTGAGCTTACATTGTTAAATTTGCTCAAGTGTTTAGGTTTTGGGTGAGTGCTTAGAATTGCAAACAAACACCTATTAGAGGGATTTCTAGTTTGCTAAGTCTTTCTTTGTACAAGAGAGTGTCTGATCAAGCTTTGGGTAGAAAGCTTGATCGTTGTAACGGTTTCCTCCTAAGCCGAGAAAAGGGGACGAAATTCTTAGTGAATTTGTTTGGAAATCCTTAGTGGGGAGCTAAGGTAGTGGATGTAGACCTTGGTTAGAAGGTTGAACCACTATAAATCCTTGTGTCAAATTGCCAAATTTTCACCTCCCACTAAAACACCCGATTATCCAACTTCTCCACACTTGGCGAGAAAGAACGGTTGATCGAATCGAGCCCCTAAAATCTCAACAATTTTCAAAATATAGAAAGGTTTTTTGATTTTGGTTTTGTGTTTTCGAAAGAGAGTGAAAAAGGGTGTCGTTTTGGTTTTGGAATTAAAAAAAGGTTTTATAGGGTTCCGACGCCGGCAACAGCGTCCGAAACCCTTGCGGCACCAGAGAGAAAACAGAGAAGAGGGGGTCTCTCGGTTTTTAGGGTTAATAAATGGGAAAAAGTGGCCAAGTGTGTTTTAAACTTGTATTTATAATATTTTTTGGTTTTAAATATGGTCTAATGTCATCTTAAATCCTTCTGTGTCGCCGTTTTTACGCGTGAAGGGCCTCCGTGTTTGGAAAACCCGTCCCAGGTCCCTCTACATTTTCGAGTTTTTTTAATTACGTCCCATTTTGTGTTTGATCTTTTTTATGGTTTTACTACAACTGCAGTCCCTCCAGGTTTTTGAATGTTTTCAATGCAGTCCTAAATTTCGTGTTTTAAATGGTTTCTTTACGGTTTATTTGTCGTTCGGGCCCCTGCCAGTTTGCCTTTATTTATTTTGGAATTTTATTTCCATTGTATGTTTTTTTGTGGTATTATATATCATTAACCATGCTTTTTATCTTTTAATGCATGTTGGTATCGAGCATATGTTTATTTTTGTGCCATGTTGTCTTGTTTATTTAATGTTAATGTATGATATGTGGTTGGTATATATATATGTTATATGCTCTTTCTTATTGTCATTTGAATTTGCATCTCGTGACATGCATTTTAATTGTCATTACATGTGACTTTTAATATTTTGATAAGCATGTTAATCAATTTTAATCATAAAATGGATATACATATTAATTCGTGTATTCGGGTCGACTAGCCGAGCTTATTGGATACTCCTCGAATATTTGGATTAATTTGAATCGTCTAAAGGTAAATCCGTAATTAAAACGGACAAGACCATGACATCACTCTTTAATTGCTTGCATCATGCATAAAGGTGATGTACGGGATCCGAACCCTAGACTAACACAGCAGTCAGTCTTATATGATGTCGGTTTAGTCTTTGGTCTGGTGTACCGTCATCCTTTCTAATTAAACGACTATTTAATTTGAAACTACCAATTTGGATAAAGCTCGTATAATCAAAGTTCGGTTTTCAATTAAGAACCCCTAATTAAAGTCTTTTTAAATTCAGATAATTTCCATCAATAAAAGCAACAATTGCTTTGGTGTCGATTTCCGGGCGTGATGGGGGTGCTAACCCTTCCCCACACGTAACCAACTCCCGAACGCTTTCAAAAGAATCTCTAGTTTAGTTTTTACGGTGTCTAGCCTACCTAAGTGGTCGGTGGCGACTCTGACCGAGAAAAAGATTTTTTTAAAGGTTTTTTCACAAAACCCAAATCATTTTTAAAACCCCCTTTTACTTAAATGTTTTCAAAAAGCGGGGACCCTTTGTGGAAAGAAAAAACCTTGTTACAATGTTGTTTCAGTCTTTGTGGGAACGGGAGTGGGAGACGAATGTCTTCAATTCGTTCTTTGCTTGGGAATCTGATCTGTGGCACTGAATCAGGACTTTTAGGTGCCTTCTTTTTCTCTGTGTTATCTTTTTCAGGCGTTGTCGAGGCAGGGTTGTTAACAGGTTCTACCAGGGCATCGTCGTCAACAGGTTTTGCCGAGGTAGTGTCACTAGGTATTGTTGCAACAATCGGCTCTGTTAGCTTTCTCTGTTCTGTCTTCTTAACTCGGGGTTCCTTAAGTTGAATACCACTGCAAGTGGTTATGGCATTGCATTGCTCATATGATTTTCCCTTAGCGACTTTAGTGTCACTAGGAAAGCCTTCCGTCGTCCTTGTGTTTAGGATTTGTGAAATATGTCCGACTTGAGTTTCCAGGAATTTCAATGCCGTCTCATGATTCTGCATCCGTATATCTGTCATGTTCATAAAAGCGTCAGTTTTCTTTATGAACCTAACAGTATTAGCCATAGATGCACTAGCTTGAGACATGAAGGTGTTAAGAGAGTTTTCTAAAGAACTAGTTGGCATAGATTGTTGCGGTGGCAAGGACTACTATTGCGGCATGTTCTGCAGAGACATGTTTTGTTGAAATCCCGCTGCTAGAGCATTCTGATTGTTCGGGTTGAGTGCGTTGTTAGGGTTTCTCCAGGAGAAATTCGGGTGTTTCTTCCAGGCTGGGATGTAGTTGTTGGACATCATGTTATTGTTTCGGTTGTAATTTCCAACGTATCAACTTGACTCTGTACTCTGCGGACATTCAGAGGAAACATGGTTACCCCCACGATTTTCACAAAATAAATCAATTACCTTGACCTCCTAGTGATTGTTTTGTGGTTGCATATTCATGACCAACTTTGTCAAGGTGGCAATTTGGGATGAAATTCAGTCTGAGACCCTTGTTTCGTTTACTGTGGCTTGGCATCTGATTCCCTCTCTTCTAGTCGTAGGGAGTCGATAGTCGTTCTTGGCCATCCTATTCAGAATATCCATCGCTTTCTCTGGTTCCTTGTCTAAGAGTATGACGTTTTCCGAGGCATCAAGCATCATTCTAGTTTCCGTGTTGACAACATTATAGAACATGGTTACTTGTGTCCAAAATGGGAATTCGTGCAAGGGGCATTTGTGTAACAGCTCTCTATATCGCTCCCAGTCCTCGTGCATGGATTCGTCCTCAGCTTGTTGAAATGAAGTGATTTCGTTACGCAATTTATTAGTTAAATTCGTAGGATTAAAATGTGCTAAGAAATCATGACATAAACCACTCCAAGATCCAATTGATCCTGCTGGAATGCTATTTAGCCAGGTTTTTGCCCTATCCCTCAGTGAATAGGGAAACAATTTTAGTCTCAAAATATCCTCATGTACTCCATGTATTTTAAATGAATTGCAAATCTACATGAAGGATTTGAGGTGCTGTCTGGAATCTTCAGTTGCCTAGCCGCCAAATTGCCCTATAGTATTGATCATGTTGAACATCACGAGCTTCAGTTCAAAGTGGGCGGCTTCTATCTCAGGTGTGACGACTCTCGAATTTAGTCCGTTCGGATCTTCTTCTAGGTAGTCTCGGAATGTTAGGTTCTGCACTGGCTCAAACTAAATTCGCGGATTTTCTCCATCTCCTAACGGGGCATCTTGCTGCCCATCGACAACTGGCTGACCGTCGGCAACCTGCTGCCCATTTTGATTGTTATTGGCATTGTTATTGCCAACTCGATTTGCCATCATTTTTCTTATCTATTGCTTGAGTCTTTGATAATTTCGATCGATTTCTTGATCAAATTCATAGAATGGATACTTCAGGTTCGCCCTTGTCATACACCAATGCAAAACCAAAGTTTATTAGTGCTCGAGGAACAGATAAATAAAGGTGCAAGAAAATAAAATTGAAAGTCGCTATTGCCAATCTTCGGCAACGGCGCTAAAAACTTGTTACGTGTAAAAGATGCTCCACAATTAGTGCAACTGTACACGTCTCAAGTAATATAATGATAAGTATTAGAGTATCATCTCCACAGGGATTGGGATGGCTTCCTTCGTTTATCTTCTCGCACTAAAAAGGAAAATTAAAAGTAAAAACACAAGTAGAAGAGTTTTGGGTTTTAATTAAACTAAAAATCATAAACTAAAGCAAGCAAGTAAGAGTAGAGTCATCAAGATGAGAGAATGATCCAGATTAGACTGCGTTGTAGTGTGGAGAGCAATTGACTTGTCTTGGTCTTTGGATGTAATAAACATAAAACTGCCTCGGCAATGACCTAATTCCCTGTCGCGGCAATAAGTTGTGCTACCTCGGCAATCCCTTGCTGGTCGGCAAACATTGTCAAAGATCGGCAAAGCGTCCTTTGATGGATCCTCATTATCCCTAAGTTGTAGCATTGTTGATGAAAGGGCCTTGATAATACCTCACGACGTAAACCAAGGATGAACACTAACTAATCTCACGCTTCTTTTAGTCGTTGAAAATCTAACTTATCCCTAAGTCGAGTTAGCTTCCACCATTGGGATGGAAACCATGCTTATTCGTTTCTTGAGTTTAATTCTTACGATTTTAAACAAATAGATAACCTCACAATACTCTCTCTCGATAAGATTGCAAGACTAAAATCAGTACCAAGAATAAGTAAACCTTGAACTAAATTGCATTAAAAACTTAAACAAAGTACAATTGTTCTCTCACAACTACTAAGTAAAATAATCCTAACCCTAAGAAAACTTAGAGCATGATGAACATGGAGATCGCACAACTAAACCTAATCTTAAGCTCTCAATACTCGACTCTCTTTGATGTGTGCGACAAGCCTTGTTTAAATAGGAAGAGGAGTAGGGCAAAGCCTTTCTTGGATAGAAAGTTAAGTTGGAATTGGACTTGTCTTCATTAAAGAGGTGAATCTCTTTAATTTTAATGCCTTCATCCACTTTGGCCAGATTCCATCTTTAACCTTCCTTCTATGTTTCCACCATCTTCTCGTGCTCCGCTTGCCATGCAAAGTGTGTAGAAAAATACAATGTTTTATGCTCTTCAATTCGGCTATCACTTTGCATATTTTGCCCTTCGACAAGTTGGTCTGTGCATTGCCTCGGCAAAGGATATATGCTGCCTGGATAGTGGTCTGTCACTGATTCCACTTCGTAAGGCTTCATCTTCACAGTTTAGTTTCCTTCAGTAGAAGCTGTCATCTTTGGCTTAGCTTGATCTGGACTTGTCACGAGCTCGTTCTGCACTATCTTCCCTTTTATACATTGCCCGCTCAGCATCATTTGCCCCGGCAGTGAGTAAATCTGCGCAAGCGCCAAACATGCATTAAAACAGTACATTTTTCATTAAATACACCAAATATCATGATCAAAGGTAAAAGCAATGTAAATAATGCATATAAGGCCATAATGCCACTCAAATGGGTGTAGGTTAAGCAATAATTGCCATGTAAAAAGGAAGAAAACATAGGACTTTTGGGCACTTATCACTTGACTTGACTCTATTCGAATTTCATAAACTTGACACGAATGGTTGAATAAGAGCTCCGGTGGGTTGGGAATAGTGAATCTCGAATGGTTGAATAAGGTGTTGTTAGGAAAATGGATATGGAGATTTGGGAACGAACCGGACTCTTTGTGGCGAAGAATTATATCGGCCAGGCTTCCCGGTAATTCGACGAGCATTCTCCCGGTGCCTGCCTCTACGCGTCATTCCTCTTGGATATGGAGTGGAATCTCAGGTACTTTTTTTTCCAATGATTGGTTTGGTAATTTACTTAGAAACAACTTAATTCTTCATGTGGGGGAGGGTAAAAACATATATTTTTGGACTGATTTGTGGCTGGGCCTTTTACGTTGAAACTGAAATTTCCGAGAGTCTTTATTTTGGCTTGCAATCAATCGGGGTTCATTAGCGATTTTGGTAGAAAGACTGAAAATGGGTGGAGTTGGAAAATTGATTTACGTCGACCTTTGAGGGATTGGGAGAAACCTCAATGGGAGGCGTTGATGCTAGCCTTACAAAGCTTTCGATCCTCTTTTTTAAATAAGGATTGGATCAATTGGCAAGGCTCTAGTGATGGGGTTTATTCGGTGCGTTCAATTAGATTAATGGCTGACAAGGAACATGGGGAGAATCTCGAATGGAAGGATATAGTTTGGGTTGGGGTGGCCCCTCCCAAAGTTGAAATTTTCTTGTGGAGAGTTATATTAGATAGAATTTTGGTCTTATCCGCGCTCAAGAGAAGAGGCATGCAGGAGGTGGTGAATGTGAAATGTCGGTTATGCTCGTTGGTTGAGGAAACTACAGATCACCTTTTTTCGGTTGTAGAGGTGTTTGGAAATTGTGGATGAGCTTCTGTAAGCTCACGGGATCTCAATCTGTATGGCCTCAAAAACCAAGCTTATTCCTAATTGCTTGGAAGGAAATGATGGAATCGACTAATTCTAGGTGGTTCCTTTCGATTCCATTTGCCTTGATTTGGTCGGTATGGTTGATGCGGAATGATATCTTATATCAAAATAAAGAAATAGATTGGAACCAACTTGCTATCTTGGTTAGGTTCCGTTGGGCATCGTGATTCAAAGCTTCACATCCTAAAGAACAGATTTCGATTGAAGATCTCGTAACGGATCCGAATATTGCGAAGTTTTATTTGGCAAGGAAAAAATCTGCAGGGTTGCACACTGGTTGGTCTGCTCCTCCGATTGGCTTTCTAAAGTTAAACGTAGATGGTGCGTTCTGTGTTTCGACGGGTGGTGGAGGTATCAGAGGCTTATTGAGAGATTCGAAGGGGGCTACACTCTTGGAATTTTCGCTTCCGTGCGCCGGTGGCCCTCCCGCTCTTACAGAGCTGGAAGCGATTAAGGAGAGGGTCTGGAGCGTTTCCATAAGTCTACATGGGGGGGTGCATGGAAGGCTAATTCTCGAAACAGATTGCAAGACGGTTTTTGACTGGCTATCAGGAACATCGGCCCCTTTGGTTTGCGCTGTCTCGGAGGTACTGTCGCTATCGGAGAGGATCAAATCTGCTGGGGTGATTTTAAAACTTATTCCCCGTGCAATGAATTGGAGAGCAGACGCTTTAGCTAAGATGGGCATTGGGTAACTTTGTAATCTTAACAGAATAATGGTTGGTTTAGGTCGTTGTATCATCTGTAACCTTGTTTTACTTGTACTTTGATTTTCCTGGATCCTAATAAAATTTTAGTGGGGTACTCTTTTCCCCTTTCACTAGGAAAGGGGTTTTTAATGAGGCCCATTCTTTTCAAAAAAAAATAAATTTGATACGAAAAATTTAAAATAAAGTTTGAGTTATAAAATAGAGGCTTATGTTACAAATAAGTACCTAAAGGATACAAACTTTTTCATTTATTTTTTGGTCAAAATAAGTACCTAAAGTATATTTTATGGTTAAAATAGACCTAAAGTATTTTTTGGTCAAAATATGTACATAAAGTATATATTTTGTTTCATTTAGGTTTCTAAATGTTGACATGTGACATTAATTAAAAAATACATTAGATACTTATTTTGACAAAAAAATACTTTAGGTACCTATTTTGACAAAAAAATATACTTTAGGTACTTATTTTGACTAAAAAATTATTTTTTTACTTAAATGAAAAGTTTCGTATAGTTTAAGTACTTATTTGTGATATAAGCCCAGAGCCGACTGTGAGGGGGAGCACCCTGAGCGACTGCTCAGGGCCCCCAAGTCCCCAACCAACCTATGCCCCTAATTTTTAATTTTTTATATTTTTAAATTAATTAAATAATTAATTTAATGGTACAAATTATTTTTTTCTAGATAAATAAATTAATTAATCTAACAATAAAAATAATATGTTTGATAAAAATTTAATCATATTTTCATTATTTATTAAAGAAAGGCTTAACTACAAAATAAGTGTACAAACTATACTCTTTTTTTATTTTTAGACACTAAAATGTTTTTTGGGTCAAAATAAGTGTCTGAAGTTTACTCTGTGGCCATTTCTAGATAACGACCGTTAAAAAATTAAAAACAAGTGCTTAAATTATGCCGGCTTTTGTTTTAGGTGTCTATTTTCTAAGAAAATTAGTGCCTAAATTATGTCATTTTTTGTTTTAGGTGTCTAAAGTTTCATTTTTATATAAAAATAATTATCGATACCTCGAAATGATAATGAAATAAACTTTAGGCACCTAAAGAAAAAAAAACGTGTATAGTTTGGACACTTATTTTGTAGTTAAGACTTAAAAAAATAGGGTAAACTACATAAATGATCCGCCGACTATACTCCAATTATCTTTTGCGTCCCCTGACTATCAAAAGTTACAAATTGGTCCCTCAACTTAAAAAAGGTAACAAATTGGTCCAACTCCGTTAAAAATTTAACGGCTGATGATGTGGCAATTAATATAAATTGATATAATTACATAATTAGACCTCAAGTTTTACACTTATTTTAATTTGACCTTAATTCTAAAAAATTAACGCACATAATTTTAATAATCTATTAATTTAGTTCATTCTTCTTTTCTATTTCTCCCCTCATTTAATTATTCAATTCAATTTCACCCAAAAAAATTATTGCAGTTTTTGCATTATCTTAGCAAATATTGTCGTGTTTACATCGGGAGCAGATATTGTCGTGGTCGGGATAAACATTACTACCCAAGTCAAAATGACAAGTATTGAATGAACTTAACTGCCATTTCTCTTAGCAGATAAGCTTCTTTTGCATGTTTATTTGAGGTTCATCTTTTAACTATCAGACGATGATCTACTCGAGTTGAAGCAATCAAAGGGGAAGCATGCTCAACTGCTAAGTGAGATGTGCGAGTTCTACAGAAATTGGCACGTGAAGTCTGACGGTGTATACGGTAACCTATTTTGAATGTGAACTGAATTTCACCTTTTTTACTCTTCACTTTCTGACCCTCGAGAAAATTTTTGGTACCAGAGATATTCCTCCACGATCCTGTTAGTTATGTGGCTCCAGTTCGGCCGGATCTCTTCACATACAAGAAGGGCGTCGTGAGGGTCGAGACGCAGGGCATATACACGGGGCATACCTTGTTGGATCAAGGATTGAAAAAGTATTCAAAGACAAGCATATGCTTTAATTATTATTGAATGAAATTAGATTTGTTGTTATTGTTACTAATGTTCATGTGCCATACTTTGTTGCAGATGGAATGGAAGCAATCCATGGACTGGCTATTCCCTGGTGTCTGTTGCATGGACAGTGAATGTGGACGAAGTCCTTAATTACATTAAACAACAAGTGATGAAACCGTGAAAATTTTTGAAAATGCCACTTGACGATTAAGATGTCCTGAAGATGGCGTACATTCATATAGAACATTGTTGGGGAGATTATGTTCTTCATTGCTGGAAAAGTAAAAAAATTCAGATAAAAGCCTAATTTCCATGGGATTAGAATAAAATAGGGAATTGAGATTGTTGGAAGATAAAGAAAGAAAAACAATTGGATAATTGTAAGGGATCAGCTGATATGTTAAAGGGTTTTGACTTTTGAGAGTCCATAGTCAAGCATTGTTTAACAGATAATGCAAAAACTACAGTTAATTTTTTTGGGTGAAATTGAATTGAAGAATTAAATGAGGGGAGAAATAGAAAAGAAGATGGACTAAATTAATAGACTATTAAAATTATATGGGTTAATTTTTTAGAATTAAGGTCAAATTAAAATAAGTGTAAAACTTGGGGGCTAATTATGTAATTATATCAATTTATATTAACTGCCACATCATCAGCCGTTAAATTTTTAACGGTGTTGGACCAATTTGTTACCTTTTTTAAGTTGAGGGATCAGTTTGTAACTTTTGATAGTCAGGGGACGCAAAAGATAATTGGAGTATAGTCGGGGGATCATTTATATAGTTTACCCTAAAAAATATTACTTTGATTGTTCAAACTAACAAGATATGTTTTTGATATATAGAGGTCAATTTTCTAATTTTCGCTCAGGACCCCGAAAATCTCCGAGACGGCCCTGTATAAGCCTAAAATAAAACTCGTCAACGATTAACTCAAATTTTTTTAACTCAACTCGATTGAATGTTTACCTCTATATAAAATCACCGTACCTAATAAATAAATTCATATTTATCAATTTAATTATTAAAACAATAATAGTTAAATCACATGATTACATATTGCGAGAAATATTTGACTATCTATTACACGTTATAGGCTATAATTAAATCATAAAAAATAAAAAAATTTATTAACATTCATTAATTAGCCTAATTTTTAAGAATACTTATATTAATTTATTTGTACGCTTTTGAATCTTTACAGTTGTCTATGAACATAAAACCATTTTACTTAATAAAAAAAGTATTATTCTATTTATTGTCATTTGAGTTAAAAAAATTCTACAACATATTTATTTTGATTATTTTTGTTTTTTAAATCATATCATGAACAAACATCTAAATCTACTTGTGGTGTTTCTTAACTCCAATGGCATTGATATCGTACAATATATTAATAAATAATAATTAAATAATTCAGTTAATGTTTTCTTAGAATTTGATTTCATATATACATATATATTATGTTAAAAGACATACCTATTTTGAATTTATTTATTTAATTATTTTTCCTATGTCGTTGGATGTTGCTGTCATGTATGGTTTTTCCTTTTACTTTCTCTATAGTTTACTTCTTTCCATTCCCTTTAGTCTCTCACTTAGATTATTTCAAAGTCGTCTAAATGTTTTTTTCTTGTTCTTTTCCTTTTGTATTTCAGATTTTTTTAATATATATATAAAATATAAATATAAAATATTAATTGCTACGATAGCATAAATTCTTACTCTCAACTATCAATGCTCATTTTGTTGACACTCTATTTCAAGTATCAAAATCAGGGTCGAATCTATGAATTTAAATTTGGTGGTTCACCAATTATCAATAAATATAATTACATGTAAACTGTACGAAAATCAAGAGTAAATTGAATAAGTTAATAAAAATTATATTTTAAAAAAATTATAAAAAATAAATTAAAATCTACCATGACATAATAATGACTACAAATAAACTTGATTAGTGAAAAAATAATAAAATAGTAGTAACAGAAAAAATAATATATATGGTAATAAAAATAATGAAAATGATAATAATAAAAATAAAAATAATCATAATAAATATAATAATAGAGGAGTAAATATATTACATAATAATTACAATTATTATAGTAAAAAAAGTATATTAACCGCCGAAAAATAATAATGATGTTTTATAATAATAAAATAAAAATCTAATAACAATAAATATACAATGCAATAAAATAATGAATAAATATGAAAATAAAAATAAACACACCGAGGGATCAAATTAAAAAAAATAAAACTTGAAAGGGTCAAAATAACCTATATGAAAATTATATTATGTGAAATTATTTTAAAATTAATTACAAAAAGAAGGGAATGACCAATATGAAAATCACCCAAAAGGGTAAATGGGATTTTTTTTATTTTTAATCAGGACGGAAACATGACTATATGTTAAGGGCGAATCTACAAAATTTTAGGGAGCGAAAATATATTTTTAATAGAAAATATTTAGAAATTTTCTAAAACATTTCTAAATCATATTAAAATTTCAAATTTTCAGAGGAACTACTGTCTCGTTCAGTCTCTTCAGTCCATCTTTATTTTTAATAGTGGGTCACGTGACTCACCATATACCAATGTAGATATTCCCCTGATCAAAATATAATAGGAGATTGATAATTTCTTTAATTATTATCTTCAGTGATAATGTCACACACATATATAATATCCCAATAATATATCTAATATGATATTTGTACTTTTAAATGTTTAATATAACTTATAGGATTAATATCCTATACACTGGCGGTGGAAACTGAAAGTTTCCACAAGCGCCTTAGTTTTAGGGTATAGGGTGTTAGTTTAGGGTATATGGTTTAGGGGTTTAGGTGTAGGGGTTTAGAATTTAGGGATAGTTGTTTCAATTTAAAGTTTAGGGTTATAATTTAGGGTTTATAGGTTAAAACCTAAATCCTCACTCTATTACACTAAAAACTAAACCCTAACCTATAAACCCTAAATTATAACCCTAAACTTTAAATTGAAACAATTATCCCTAAATTTTAAACCCCTACACTTAAACCCCTAAACTCTATACCCTAAACTAACACCCTATACCCTAAAACTAAGGCGCTTGTGGAAACTTTCAGTTTCCACCGCCTGTGTATAGGATATTTATCCTAACTTATATACCGTGATAAAATGCTTAATGTGATATGTACGTTTATAATTTTAATGTGGTATATATACTTTAACAAAATGTACACAATAATACTTAAACTATTATTTCGTGTATTATTATGGTACCTAGGTTTAACACCAATAGTAAAGGTTAAATCAACTGATGAAAGTTGATTGATTTTGGAAGAAAAAAAAATCACATGCCAAAATTTTATTTGTTCATTTGACACGTACTAACAATGTTAACCCAAGTGTCATAATAATATGTAATATGATAGTCAAGCGTCAAATTAACATTTTGTCAAAATACAAGTACCACAATAAACATTTTAAAAGTATAAATATTATATTGAACATTTTATCAATGTACATGACTGTATTAGATAATTTATCAAAATATATGTATTATATTAGAAAAATTCGGTCACGCTCGACGAGCACCACTAACAACGAGCATCGATGAGCACCATTAATTCAATTTATAAAGACTAAAAATTTAAAAGACTTACCGTATAATTTTAAATAAATAAAAATTAGGGTTTTATAATTTATGGGTAAATAGATATTTTGATCTATATTTAAAAGAAAACTAAAAATAAAATAATATATTTTAATTAATTTACCTTTTAATTTTTAAATAATTTATAATTATACGGTGAGCCCTTTAAATTTTTAATCTTTATAAATTGAATTAATGATGTTCATCGATGCTCGTCGTTAGTGGTACTTATCGGTGCTCGTCGAGCGTGACAGACCCATCCATCATATTAAACATTAATTTTATTAACGTATGCGACATTTTGTTAAGATAAATATACCAAATGCTACATTTTCCCTCGTTAATATGCATATAATATCAGGGGGAGACTTTTTTCACACTGACTTATCAAAATGATAATATTTTTTATAAGCCAAATAGAGTTATTGTTGAGATTCAAATTTCGATTCTTATCCCGGTGTTAATGTGTACTCAATTAACTGAACAAATTCATGTTGGTATTTTATTACCAAAAGAAAATGAACATCTAACCGACAAAGTTGAATGAACATCTAATGTGTACTCCATAGAGGGGCTTTGCCACCCTAAACAATAAAAATTGTTGTTTAATGCAATTGTAAAATTATATTTTGGCCCATAAAATGATAATTTTGTAATTTAGACTCCTCAGAAATTGTAATGTTCTTAATCATTTTATTAGAGTATAAGGTAATGTTACCTACAGACTTAGCTTTTCGAGCTTAAGTTATCTAGATAGAACATGTCACCCTTTATTATTGGGACCACCAGTGACGGATCCAGAAATATTTTTGAGGGTGAGCACACATATATTAACATCATGTTCCAATTGATTTGTTTATTATTTAATATGTAGGAGTTCGATTTTTTAGCTTTCGCGAACATGTTCGTTTAGTGTTTGCAAACATAAGCGACTAGGTGAAAATAAGTTAACAATGCTTATTTACAACGGTGTGAATAAGTTTATCAATGCAAACATTAGTGAATCGGGAAACAACGGTGTAAAAACCTTGCACACTATGACTATATGGTGGATTTGCCACTATGGTTAAAACATATATAATTTAAGGTTTGTTTAAAAAGCAAAAAAATGTCTTATGTTACAACTTAAAAAGACAAATCTATATAACATCTTCATGACGACGTGGACAATTTTATGCAAACATTTACTTCCCCATGTCGTGGCGATTGAGTACAATCATGCATAACAAAATAGAAGAAAAACATATCATTCACGCTATCCAAAAAAACACATTAGTGAATCAGAAATGTCCAATTTATGATTTACAAAGCAATGTGATATATAATACGTACAAGGCTACAACAAATTTGAAACAACTCAATTTGTGTCTATTACTAATTTATATTTGATCAATAAAAATCAAAGACAAAAATGAATGTTTTATTAAATTGATTCAACGAAAATAGTATAAATGATCATTAATTCATAAAGTCGTATTTTTACTTTTACTCTCAACTAATTTAACCTCTAACTCAAAATTCAAAGTTAGAACATGAAAAGGTAAACATAAATTAACTAAATATTTAATTTTTTATCCTTATTTGTATTGCTATAGTTGTTAGAGAAAGAACAAAAAATCTTGAACTCTTAAAATCAGAATAAAATTTAAATAATAATTAAAATATACTTCTATATATTGAATAAATAAAAAGTTTAAAAAATATAAAATTTTCATACCTTGAGAGTATTGAATTTTAAAAACTAAGAATTTTGTGTTTGGGAAAGAAAAATGTTCAACAACTCGAAGAATTTTTAATTTTTAGTGAGCTTCTCTCTTCTATGTAATTGGTTATTATTTTTTGGGCTCTTATATAGGGCTGTAAATGAACTAAGCCTAAATGAATTGTTTGTGAACTCCGGTAAAAACATCTTTAGTCAGTATTTTATTATAATTTATATGTGAGTGAGACAAATAAATTTTCAGAGTGGCTGCAAATAAAATTTTATAAAATTTCAGGGTGGACATAAATAAAATTTTAGAGTTGATAATATCTATAAAATAAATAACTAATAAGAGAAAATTTAAATTCTAGGATGAACACGTATAGTATGAAGACTACTCCTTAAGTCAAGAATTGTGAAATTTTAAATTAACACAATATTAAAATTGTATTTTGGCATCTTAGTTTTTTTATTCAACTTCACCTCCAACATCATTTTCTTTTTACTTTGTCTTTGTCGGTACATCCGTTTGTGTATTATAATATTTGGTTTTGATTGTAGTTATAGAAATTACATTAATTGTTAAAAACTATTGTGACATGGATGCAGAAGTTTGGATCAAATATAAAACTTTGATAACCTTGATTAAAAGTTAATTTTTTTTAAACAAATCAATAAAAAATAGCACGAAGTAAAAAAAAATAACGAAAGAAAAAAGAGATATCTTGTTTATCATATCTTAGGTAAATGTAAGTCTAGTTTAAAACATCTAACCCTCTAAAAATTCAATACCCTTAGCAACCTAGACCATAGAAAAGAACATCAAATACTTATCATAACACGATTAATGGACACTCATACTCTAAAACAAAACAATATAAAATCTTAAATAAAAGAACGATGATGTTTTATACACGTACTATGAAATCTTGAACAAGATCATCATTAATATTAATTTTTGTGCAAATTAAATTGTTTTATCCCACGTATAATAATGATGTTTTCTCCCTAGATTTTTAATTTGTCTTTCTAATTTCCTTCTTGCGAGTATTTAGTGAAAATATTATATTTGATAATTATATACACAAACCTAAACTCTAAAAAAAATTAAAATTTAAACTTTAACATTTCTACAACCCTTCATATTTTAGCTATAAAAGTTAAAATTTAAATTTTTAGCCCTAACACCTTAAACTTTAAACCCTAATCTACCTTAAATTTTAGGGTAAACTACTGCAGGGATCACTCTCGTTTAGCGTTTGTACAGAGTTAGTCACCACTTTTGAAAAGTGCCAATTAGTAGTCCTCTACGTTTTCGATGTGTAAATACTTGGTCACTTCGACGTTATACTCCGTTAGTCCCCTAACGTATTGTTGATGTGGTGGAATTAAAATAATGATAAATTACTGCAATAGCCATTAAAATTTATCTCATGTACATTTTTTCTCCTCAATTTAAAAAAGTAAACATTATAGTCACTAATAAAAATGTTTCTTTATAATTTCACCCTTAAATTTTTAAAAATTCATTTTTCAATCCTAAAACTTTATAATCAATTAACACAATAATATTATAAATGCTTAGATGAAAAATAGGTGCCCAAAGTATACCCTTTGAAACTTAGGTGCCCAAATTGCTCCTATTTAATAACTCAAACTTAAAAATTTAGTCCACTAACTACTAAAAAATTCGAGTTATTAGAATTTCTATTTTATAATTCAAACTTTATTTTGAATTTTTGAGTCGAGTTTATTAAATTATGAGTCGAGTATTTTCACATTAAACCAAAAAATTTAATTTTTTCGAGTCAAGTCGAGTTATTGGAATTTCTATTTTTGAGTCGAGTTTATGAAATTATGAGTCGAGTATTTTCACATCAAACCTAAAAATTTAATTTTTTCGAACCAAGTCAAGTGTTGCACTTCCCTACATATAATTTTTAATTTTAATCCGTGTTTGTCCCAAGAAAAACTTCGAACTCTACTGTTGCTTGTTCACCTTCCCGATCGGCCGTCGTCGATCTCCGTCACCGTCGGGCGGTGGTGGTCACCGCCTACATCGCTAGAGGGGCCACGTCGTCGCGATCTCGTCCATGGCCACCACGCGCGTCATCGGGCCGCCTTCCGCCAGCAAATCTCGATTGAAGCTCTGGCAAGAAACCAATCGATGCCACTATTTCTCGCATTTTCCGGCATCGGTTGCCGTCCATTCGCGAGACGGACACCAGATCCGGGCTCCTGACGTGGCGGCGAGCAAAACCCCTAAGGTTCCGAATCCAACCGACGTCGGCGGAGCCTCTATCGGAGCTACGTAAGTTCCGACGACCTTTTATTTTTTCGCACGGATTAAAATTAAAAATTATATGTAGGGAAGTGCAACACTCAACTTGATTCGAAAAAATTAAATTTTTAGGTTTGATGTGAAAATACTCGACTCAAAAATTCAAAATAAAGTTTGAATTATAAAATAGAAATTCCAATAACTCGACTTGACTCGAAAAAATCAATTTTTTGGTTTGATGTGAAAATACTTGACTCATAATTTCATAAACTCAACTCAAAAATTCAAAATAAAGTTTGAATTATAAAATAGAAATTCCAATAACTCGAATTTTTTAGTAGTTAGTGGACTAAATTTTTAAGTTTGAGTTATTAAATAGGAGCAATTTGGGCACCTAAGTTTCAAAAGGTATACTTTGGGCACCTATTTTTCATCTAAGCATTTATAATATTATTGTACTAATTTATTGTAAAGTTTTAGGATTGAAAAATGAATTTTTAAAAATTTAAGGGTGAAATTATAAAGAAACATTTTTATTAGTGACTATAATGTTTACTTTTTTAAATTGAGGAGAAAAAATGTACATGAGATAAATTTTAATGGCTATTGCAGTAATTTACCCTTATTTTAATTCCGCCACATCAGCAATCCTTTAGGAGACTAACGGAGTATAACGTCGGAGTGACTAAGTATTTACACATCGATAACGTAGAGGACTACTAATTGACACTTTTCAAAAGTGGTGACTAACTCTGTACAAACGCTAAACGAGAGTGACCCCTGCAGTAGTTTACCCTAAATTTTATACCCTACACACTAAACTTCTAAACGCTAATCTAAATTCTTAAACCTTAAAATTGAAATTTACACAAATTTACATATCAATGTATTTTTCTAACAACAACAACGAGAATAATAATAATAATATCATTACAAAAGTGCAGCTGCAAAAAATCACACATTCACACTGTTCCAATCCAGATTAACATGCAACGGACTTATGTCTCAGAAGGTAAGAAGGGTGTCCGATGACCGGTGATTCCGTGGAACGGTAAGCCACTCTCGGTTAACGCTGCACAGTTGGTCGAGGAGAAACTGACCAAACTATGTATCCCAAAGACAAAAGCAACATGACTCCGGTCGAGCCTCCCTCCCAAGCGGATCTGAGTCTGACTACAGATTCCGCGAAAGTCAACGGTACAGAACTCGCTGGGAGAGAGAGGGGGGAAACTTTTGTATTATATTTTACACTCTTGCAGTTGTATCCTTCATAGCCACCTACCTGAATTCCAAGCTTCTTTTGCGGTAACACCAAGAATACGAAGAAATCCGACACGGGGTTTTGGAGAAGAAGATGACAAAACATCTAACATATATGTTTCCCATGCATTCATCCAAAACATCCTTGTCAACTGCAGCCTCATGGTTTGTCTAAACCCCAAGAATCTTGGTTTCATGTACCAGATCTAGGATTTATTTCCTTACAACTTCAACTATATCAAATAATAATAATATAAAAAAGATAAACTTCTTCAATATCAGTACCTCTTCCTCCTCCTCCTGCAACTCCAAGCTCATCAAACTTTTAAGAAAATTGATTGAAAGAGTATTTCAAAGGAAGGGTAAAGACAAGTTAAAGCAAATAAGGTTGTCTTGTACCCCATTTTCAATAGGACATAAAGCTTCAACCTTTCTCTTTTAACTTGCCATTGCCCTTTCTCTGAAACCTTCTGCTTATGTCATTTGCATTCAATTCATGGCCTTAAGTTAGGCTGCCGTATAACATCCTAATTTAAAGAAAAAGTAGTAAGCTCTACGGTACAATATACTAATTTAAAGTTAAAAACGATAAATTTTGAAATTTGTCCAAACAACCTAAAATGTTATACTTTTTTATAACATTTTAGGTTGATTTTTTTGAGTTTTTCTTAAGTTTTGAAACTTGTTGGAAAAAAAACAACCTAAAATGATATCAAAAAGTATAAAATTTAGACATTGGACAAGTTTCGAAACTTAACGTCTTTTAGCCTTAGATTAAGTTGTTGTACAGTCGACTCAGCCGAAAAACTATGTCCTCAAATCAACTCTTTCTTTAACTTGCCCTAGCCTTTCCCTGCAACAATGTCAACCTCATGCAACTACAATCCCATCAAAGTTCCAAGAAAAAGTAATCGAGAAAGTATTTGAGAGGAAGGGCAAAGGCAAGTTAAGAGAAATAGAAAAACTTGTCCCCTTCCAATAGGACAAAGAGCTTCAACTTTTGCCTTAACTTGCCATTGCCTTCTTCTCAAACCCCTCTGCTTAATTATTCTATATCTCATATTAGGCAAAAGTTGCCTTTTTTTGTATGGCTCTTGTTTACTTCTTTTGCCATGTATTTATAGTCATATTTGACTGGGGAGGAACCGGCTTCCACACAAATCAAAGGGAATTTACCCTATAGTTTCCAGGAAGGAAATATTAGAACTAGAAGGCAGAAGCTTTGAAAAGAAATTTACATTTAAAATTTTAATACTAAAATGATTAAAAAAATCTTTAAAAATGTTGTAAGAAACCTGCGGGAAACACTGATGAAGTTTCATCTGTTACAGTCAGAGGCAAGAGATAACTAGCCACAAGATATCATCTTTCAGAAAATCATAGAAAATTTACAGTGTTTTTTTTTTCTTTTGTAAATTATGGGAGATGATCATAATTAACTGATTAATCTCCAAATTAAATCACAATGCAGATAATATTTATATATTGTCTCGTTGGTGTTGATTGTTTAATTAAAAACAAGCTTTTAATTCACTGTGGTATTAATTTAGTGACTGGAATTTAATAAGATGATTTTAATAACATATTTTTTTTCATGTTGGTCCAAGTAGTAACTAGCTTGATATCGTTTAAACAAGTCTCGAGTTTGAGTATTTGTGTATGCAAAAAATTTTCGTTGAGAGATTCATCCATCAAAATTAAGTGTGCAACGCGGATCGATCCAAATTAATCAGGACAAAGCCCTGAAAAATTAATTAGCAACAAAAATAACATATTTTCTCGGTAAAGAATGTTTTCTGTTTATTTATTAATCTAAATAAAATTTAATCATTTTGAAAAAATGTAGGCAAAGGAAATATAAACAAGTTGCATTAAACATTCTGAGAAGATACATAGTAGGTAACCACCGGGTCAATGGGTATGGGTAAATTATAGATGTTTAACAGAACTTTCCTTTCTTTTAATTTCATTTCCTTTGTGTGTTTTCCTTTCAATCTTCCCCAACTTTTCCTATTAGATATGTCCCACACGAATTATATATTTATATTTTAGGTAATTATATCATGCATTGGCGGTGAAATAAAAAAATTTCTTAATTGTTTTAGTTTTAGGGTTTAATGATTTAGTTTAGAGTTAAAGTTCAGGGTTTTATATTTACGAGTTTATAATTTAAGGGTTGTGATTATAATTTAGGATTTAGGGTTAGAATGTAGGGTTTATAGGATAAAACCCAAGTCTCTAACCATATTACCCTAAACCCTAATATTCAAACTTTAAATTCTAACCCTAAACCCTAAATTCTAACCACAACACTTAGATTCTAACCCCTAAACTTAAATTCATAAACATTTAACCCTAAACTAAATCTCTAAACCTAAAACTAAAATTTTTGTAAAAAATTTTTGTTTTCTACGCCGGTGCATAAAATATTTTTCTATATATTTTTTGGGCTTTATTATAAAAAAAATCCCATGAAAGTATGCACATTATTAATTTTTAGATACCTATTTTTTACATAATTTAAGATACATAATATTTTTTGGTCATTTACCTTTGAAAAATTTCAATTTCATCGCTTAACTTTCGAATTTTGCTCTTGTTGATCATTAGATAGTTAGGTGTTTAACGCCCACACCAAATGTTGCATTTTCGGTCCTTTTGTTTCTAAAATTGACCTAAACTTTTAGTAATTTTTATTTTTCATGACTGACATCTTTCTCTACCGTCGTTCGATTGTCACTAATAATTGTTTACTACATAATTAGTATAAAAAAACGTTCCCATTTTTCCTCTTTCTTTTTTTTCAGTTATGATTTTTCTTAAAATTGGACAAAGTTGAAATCAGATAATGGAGTTTATCTTGGTCACAATTGGTAGAGGCGTAGTGATGGGTGATCCCCTCAAAATTGTGGATCAGAAGGTAGAAAACAAGTGACCATCTCCATAGCGACATAGGACGATACTCATACAAGGTCCCACAAAGTTATTGGATCCCACATCAGAGCAACCGTCGAAAACGTTAAACCAATCAAAACTCTAACCAAAAAAAATATTTGCTAAAAGTGCTCTAAAAGTGGCCGGAGAAGATATCTTTTACTAGAGAATTACTTTTTATAACAATAATTACAATTATTTTAATTATAATCGTTAGTATTCAACTCATTAATTGACTAATTCGAATTGAATATTATAAAAATTTATTATAAAAATAATTTTTTTAATCATATTTATTTTATTCACAACATCAAATTCAAACTCTAGATATTATTTAAAAAACCTAAAACATTATCGCATTATGTTTATGGGTTCTTGGTTAAAACAACATTTGTTTGATCAAAATATATTCTCTCTCCTTGTCAAGTGCCAATGTTTTAATTTTTTTTTTTTTTTGAAAATGGAAGTATAATTATATTACGGAATCACACTAAAATTGGACAATAACATGAGTTTCAGTAAAAAAAAAACTCTATAAATCTAATAGAGGAAAAATAGTACTATATGCTAGTGTCTTACACAAGATCAAAACATTCGATTAGGAAACACATATCGAATCTATCTCTCTTGAAAGCAAAAAGTCTCAAACCACCCTCACACAAAGCATAATAATAATAATAATAATAATAATAATAATAATAATAATAATAATAATAATAATAATAATAATAATAATAATAATAATAATAATAATAATAATAATAATAATAATAATAATAATAATAATAATAATAATAATAATAATAATAATAATAATAATAATAATAATAATAATAATAATAATAAATCCCGAAACCCATAAAAAAAACTAAAAAAAACAAGACAATATGCAATTTGGTCAATGTTTAATTTTGTACAAATTTAAAAATATGATTAAATTTTTATTTATAAACTAAAAACCATCTAAAGTGTTAAGAATTATATTTCAAATTTTAATTTAATACAAAATTAAATATTTAACTAAGGATAAATGTATATTAAAAAATGGAAAATACTTTGATGCACAAGCTGTGTAAACTTTAGTTTACACAAGCCCTTTAATTTTAGGGTTTAGGGTTTAGAGTTTTAGTTTAGGGTTTAGGGGTTTAGTATGTAGGGTATATAATTTAAGGTTTATGGGTAGAATTTAGAATTTAGAGTTTAAGATCTAGGGCTTAGGTTTTAGGTTGCTAGGGTTTGTGATTTAGATTTTAAATTTTATAAAAGGAATGTGTAAAAAAAATTTACACAGCTTGTGCATCAAAATAAAACCCTTAAAAAATTAAGAGCCGAATTGCATATCAAAATAAAGTTGCGGTTAAATTACACCCAAAAAAACGGGGAACCAAATTGTACATCAAAACTAAAGTTTTTTTTTAATATGCTGGTGCGATGTAAGAGTAGTATCTGTTTAACTTTCTAAGTCTTTTCAAAGATGACACACACAGCATGGCATTACTGGTGCTCGAACCCAGGTCCCAAGAAATGATAAACATCTACCTTTACCACCAGGACACAAGGGGATAAGCACTAGGTAAATAATTTTGATATATTATATCGATAACAATATAAAGGGAACTAAATTCAAACTGATTATAATAAAATAGACTTAAATACTTGATATCGTCATCATACTTTATGAATAAAAATTAAAAAAAAAAAAACTAAGATTATCGTCCAATTCTAAGAAACAAATATGTTGACTGGATCGAAAGATCGATATGAACCAAGAGGGGGTGAATTGGAAATTTAAAGATTTTGTGGTGGAAATTGTAAATTAAAAAATAGTAGACAAGGAATTTTAGAGTGGTTCAAGTTCCAAATGAACTCTACATCCACTATCTTAGCTTCACTAAGGATTTGCAACAATTCCACTAATTGCTCTTCTCCTTTTCTAGGCTAAGGAGGCAACCCTTACAATTTCGGTTGAATTTTCTACTTAAAATTCAACCCAATCCTCACAACAAGATAACAAAAAATTTGTTGGCTAATAGAGTATCTCTCAATACAAATGATAGCCCAATTACAAGCACTCAACCCAATTGAACAAGATAGGAATGAAAATTACAATTGGGGTTTCTAGACAAAATGAGATTTTTGCACAATTGCTTGGATTTGATGTTTGGATGTTTGCTTTTGGATCAATAGTTGTTGCTGGAGCTTTTAGAGGTCCCTTTTATACCTTCTCATTGATTTCTAGCCGTTGTGGTTGTTGCACTCATCAATAGAGCCGTTAGGATGTTATCTCACCTCCATAAATGCAGTCTGCAACAACCCGTTTCGAAACGCGGGGTACCTGTTTCGGAACGGACTAAAATAGAAAGAGCCGTTGGGGTGCATTTAAGAGCCCGTTTCGAAACGCCTTAGAGCCGTTTCGAAACACTTTTGCCACTGTCAAGGGTCGTTTCGAAACAGTCTTAGCCCGTTTCGAAACACCCTAACGGTTTTAGAAAATCAGTTAAAAACAATTTCAACGGTCATATTTTTAATTCAAAATGAAGAACAGTTTCGAAACGCTTGGCCTCGTTTCGAAGCGGTTTTGCTAGTGTCAAGAGTCGTTTCGAAACTGATCGAGTCCGTTTCGAAACACCCTATTTATCTTTGAAAAATAGGTTAAATAATATAACAACCGTTATAGTTTTTCAAATCAAAATTGAAGAACAGTTTCGAAACGTATGAGACCGTTTCGAAACGTGTTCAAGTGTTCTAAAGTCGTTTCGATGCACGTTTCGGAACAGGGGTTGGCAGTGATGAAAACGTTTCGAAACGCCTTAGGCCGTTTCGAAACATGGACTTGAAAATCACTGTTTTGCTTTAAACACTTAGAAAAATATTTGAAAAACTTTGTTTTTAACTTTGGCATAATCTTAAAATCATATGGGGATGTTTTGAGGACTTAAAATTCGTTTTGACATTTTCAATTTAGTCCTTAAGTTTTTAGTTATATCAAAATTAAAATATTTATTTCACAAAATATTGTTGAAAGCATCAACAACACTATAGAGATTCTGATAAAAGAATTAGACATTCGAAGATTTTTAAGACTTATACTTATATACACCTTTTTTTACTATATGAAATCCACAATTTGACACCTAAGATTCCGAAACGAGTAGATACTTCCGCAATAGCATAATCGATTTTCGGGTGTTGAGATTTAGAATAAAATAAATAGAATGAATAAATAAAATTTTTAAATTTGAATTTGAAGGCTTTTTTATTTCTAAAATTCTAATACATATTAGATATTAGTTAGATATTCAAATTCCTTTTATATAAAAAACATAACATATATATTGATCGTCTTCTCCAGGAACGAGATCAATGTGATAGCATCGCCCTTTATAACGATCAAGGTTATAATAATTGTAAAACCACAACAAAGAAATGTACATATACCGACGCTTAGTTATACCGACAGACAATAGTCGTCGGTATAAACGATATATATCGACGAAAAATAATTTTGTCGGTAAAAGGCCTGATTTATACCGACGTATGTAGTATATTTCAACATAGACATCATTTATACCGACGGGAGAAAGAAAACCGTCAGAATAGATGAAATTTATACCGATGATATTCTGGGACCGTCGGTATAGGTAAACCATATACTGATGATTTTTTTTGGTGTGTCGATATAGGTGTAGTTTCTACCGACGTTTATTTGTGACCGTCGATATAAGTGAGCCATATACCAATTCTTTTTTGGTGTGTCGGTATAGGTGTAGTTTAGACCGACGATTATTTGTGGTCGTCGATAGAGGTATACTATATACCGATATTTTTTTGATGTGTCGGTATAGGTGTAATTTATACCGAAGATTATTTGTGGTGTCAATATAAGGGGGTTAACATTTTTTCACGCGTTTTAATTGCTTGTGTGGTACAGGATTCCCCAAAAAGTTGAAATCCCTAAATTAAAATAAATGTTGAACTCTTCTCTCTCGCGTGCTCGTCGACGATAGTGGCTTCGGTCGCCTATCATGGATTAGCCTCCGACGGTAGCAGTCCATTCTGTTTGTTTTCATGTTGTTGAGTTGAGTGGAGCTCGATTCGATCAACCAAACTAGCTCACAAAGTGGTGGAGAGATGGATTTTTGGGTGGAAGGGTTGTGGAAGCTAAAAAGAATATTGACACAATGATTTATAGTGGTTCGGCCTTCTAACAAGCACCTACGTCCACTACCTTAGCTTCCCACTAAGGATTTTACAATCAATCCACTAATTGATTCGTCCCCTTTTCTAGGATTAGGAGGAAACCCTTACAACCGATCAAGCTTCTACTCAAAGCCTTGATCAAAACCCTCTTTTTCAAAGAGACAAATAAAGCAAACTTAAACCCTCTAATAGGTGTTTGTTTGCACAATGAAGCACTCACCCAAAACCTAAAACACTTGAGCAAATTCGACAATTTTGGCTCACTAGTGTTTGTCTATACAAGAAATGACAAATAAAGCACTAAGACAATTTCTTGATCATTTGATGTTTGACAATATGAGCATTAGCCTTCTCTTGATGCTTGGAGGTCCCTTTTATACTCCTAAATGAGTTTGTAGCCGTTACTAGCCGTTGGGGATGAATTGGAGCCGTTGAGGACTTTATTTCCCTTCATAAATGCTGTTCTGCAGCTACCAGTATCGATACACGTAGAACGGTATCGATACGGCCTTCTTGAGGAAATAGCCGTTGGGCTCTTGCCAGCATAGGCGTATCGATACGCTTGAGGGCGTATCGGTACGGGTCTATTTTTGAATAACCGTTGGGGGTGGTTGAAATGGGATCGGTACGCTGACGTGGCGTATCGAAACGACCCCACTCCGTATCGATACACTAAACCCTCGTATCGATACGGGTTTTGACAGTGGCCAAACTGAGGCAAAATGGTATCGGTACGGGTACAACCGTATCGATACTGGGACGTTGAAAATACAAGTTTGGCTGTTTGAAACATGAAAAATCTTTGCCAAAAACCTCTTAAAATACCTCAAACATAAATTCAAGTTGTTTGGACTTAAAACCAAGTTTTAAATTCTTTTCAAATTAGTCCAAAACATTTTTCAATTATTATATCAAAACATAAGTTCTACAATCTCCCCCTTTTTGATATAATAAAACCACTTGAAAAATTGTTTGGGATTCTCCCCCATTAACTTTAAAAATGTGAATAAGAGATTAAAATTTTTTATTCAAATAAAGCTCCCCCTTATTCATTTGAAAATTCAATTTTTCAAACTATTTCTCCCCCTTTTTGTTATATCAAAAAGAATTTAAAACATTAAGTTCAAAAATAACAATAGAGGTAAAATTTGACAAAAATAATAATTTGGTTTTAAAATGGCTCCCCTTACTCAAAGCATCATTGAAATGTTAGTCCAACATATATGATCATCTAGTTGAATTAAATAAAATTAAAACAAATAAAAGCAAAAACAACTAGATTTTTACCAACACTTGAACCCAAAGGTAGGATGTGAAGCCTTCCTTCTTCAAGTGTTCTTCCTTGTGTGCATGGAGATCCCCCTCAATGTTTGACTTGTTGAACATCTCCATCGCACCTACAATAGACAATCAAGTAATTTTTGGTATCCAAATTGCTTTGGATCCATAAACATTAGTAGCACAAATTTTAGTCCCCTTAGGAATCCATTTTTCAATGTCAGCCTTTTTAATTGAAGTGGTTAGTCCTTTTGGGACCCAAATACTTCTAAAACATTTTCCTTTAATAAATCTAGGGGCACTAGATTGTCTAACATAAAAATTTGATTTTCCAAAATTGTTTTTCTTTTCAAGCTCTTTGGAAATCAAATTTTTTTCTTCTTGAACATTTTGAAGCAATTTTTGTAAATCAAAACATTTTAATTCAAACTCTTCAAGTTTTGCTTCAAGTTCAAGTTTGGTTTTAGAAAGCAAATCATTTTGAATTTTTAACTTTGAAATCAATTTATTGTTTTTCAAAATGTGGCTTTTAAAATCTAAAACTAAATCATCATAGGCATCTTGTAATTCATCAAAGGAATAAGAACATGAAGTAGATGAATTAGAAGTTACCCTTGAATCTTCTTCGATGGCCATAAGGCAAAGGTTGGCTTGTTCATCGTCGGTGGAGTCTTCATCACTCCAAGTAGCCATATATGCCTTCTTCTTATGGCTAGAAGTGTTTGCCCTCTCCTTTCTTTTAGGTTCTCGTTCAAGCTCTCTCAAGGCTTTCTTCATGAACGGGGCACACTTCTTGAAGAGATGAACTATCTCTTCATCTTCATCCCCCTCTTCACTTGTGTAGACATGATGGCAAGTGGAGGATTTGAGAGCCATGGCACTTGCATTGATGCCAAGCCCTTTGATTTTCTTCTCTCCCATAGCTCTAATTTCTTCCCTCTTCTTCTCATCCTCTTTGTTCTTCTTTATGATTTGATGAGTAAGGAGAGACCCCATGAGTTCATCAAGCTTCAAAGTCTTCAAATTTTTGGCTTCGATGATGGCGGTCCTCTTTGAGTCCCAAGACTCGGGAAGTGAGTAGATGAGCTTTCTAACAAGCTTTTCTTCCGGGATGGCTTCTCCAAAACCTTTAAGACCGTTGGTGATGGTGGAGAATCTATCAAACATCTTATCGATGTTCTCTTCCGGATCCATTTTGAAGTTCTCATACTCCAAGGTTAGGAGCTCAATCTTGGTCTCCTTGACTTCATTTGTCCCCTCGTATGTGACTTCAAGCTTGTCTCATACCTCTTTGGCACTCTCACAAGAAAACATCTTCTCATAGATGGATGGACCAAATGCACAAAATAGAATGTGCAAGGCTTTGCAATTTAGCTCCATCTTCTTGCGATCGTCGGCACTCCACTCCGCTTTACTTCTTTGAGGCACGAACGGACCATCTTCAACTATGTCCCATAGCTTGTAATCTATTGACTTCAAGAAGAATTTCATCTTTGTCTTCCAATGGGCATAGTGGTCTCCGTCGAAGAAAGGCGGTTTGTCGATTGATTGTGCCATAGAGCCAGTTGATGAAATAGTGATCGAGCCTGCCGGATCTTCTCAATAGGATGTGAATCCCCTTCGATTGAGCCAAGCTCTGATACCAATTGTTGAGTTGAGTGGAGCTCGATTCGATCAACCAAACTAGCTCACAAAGTGGTGGAGAGATGGATTTTTGGGTGGAAGGGTTGTGGAAGCTAAAAAGAATATTGACACAATGATTTATAGTGGTTCGGCCTTCAAACAAGCACATACGTCCACTACCTTAGCTTCCCACTAAGGATTTCACAATCAATCCACTAATTGATTCGTCCCCTTTTCTAGGATTAAGAGGAAACCCTTACAACCGATCAAGCTTCTACCCAAAGCCTTGATCAAAACCGTCTTTTTCAAAGAGACAAATAAAGCAAACTTAAACCCTCTAATAGGTGTTTATTTGCACAATGAAGCACTCACCCAAAACCTAAAACACTTGAGCAAATTTGACAATTTTGGCTCACTAGTGTTTGTCTATACAAGAAATGACAAATAAAGCACTAAGACAATTTCTTGATCATTTGATGTTTGACAATATGAGCATTAGCCTTCTCTTGATGCTTGGAGGTCCCTTTTATACTCCCAAATGAGTTTGTAGCCGTTACTAGCCGTTGGGGATGAATTGCAGCCGTTGAGGACTTTATTTCCCTTCATAAATGCTGTTCTGCAGCTACCAGTATCGATACACGTAGAACGGTATCGATACGGCCTTCTTGAGGAAATAGCCGTTGGGCTCTTGCCAGCATAGACGTATCGATACGCTTGAGGGCGTATCGGTACGGGTCTATTTTTGAATAGCCGTTGGGAAATAGCCGTTGGGGTGGTTGAAATGGGATCGGTACGCTGACGTGGCGTATCGAAACGACCCCACTCCGTATCGATACACTAAACCCTCGTATCGATACGGGTTTTGACAGTGGCCAAACTGAGGCAAAATGGTATCGGTACGGGTACAACCGTATCAATACTGGGACGTTGAAAATACAAGTTTGGATGTTTGAAACATGAAAAATCTTTGCCAAAAACCTCTTAAAATACCTCAAACATAAATTCAAGTTGTTTGGACTTAAAACCAAGTTTTAAATTCTTTTCAAATTAGTCCAAAACATTTTTCAATTATTATATCAAAACATAAGTTCTACAATCTCCCCCTTTTTGATATAATAAAACCACTTGAAAAATTGTTTGGGATTCTCCCCCTTTAACTTTAAAAATGTGAATAAGAGATTAAAAAATTTTATTCAAATAAAGCTCCCCCTTATTCATTTGAAAATTCAATTTTTCAAACCATTTCTCCCCTTTTTGTTATATCAAAAAAAATTTAAAACATTAAGTTCAAAAATAACAATAGAGGTAAAATTTGACAAAAATAATAATTTGGTTTTAAAATGGCTCCCCTTACTCAAAGCATCATTGAAATGTTAGTCCAACATATATGATCATCTAGTTGAATTAAATAAAATTAAAACAAATAAAAGCAAAAACAACTAGATTTTTACCAACACTTGAACCCAAAGGTAGGATGTGAAGCCTTCCTTCTTCAAGTGTTCTTCCTTGTGTGCATGGAGATCCCCCTCAATGTTTGACTTGTTGAACATCTCCATCGCACCTACAATAGACAATCAAGTAATTTTTGGTATCCAAATTGCTTTGGATCCATAAACATTAGTAGCACAAATTTTAGTCCCCTTAGGAATCCATTTTTCAATGTCATCCTTTTTAATTGAAGTGGTTAGTCCTTTTGGGACCCAAATACTTCTAAAACATTTTCCTTTAATAAATCTAGGGGCACTAGATTGTCTAACATAAAAATTTGATTTTCCAAAATTGTTTTTCTTTTCAAGCTCTTTGGAAATCAAATTTTTTTCTTCTTGAACATTTTGAAGCAATTTTTGTAAATCAAAACATTTTAATTCAAACTCTTCAAGTTTTGCTTCAAGTTCAAGTTTGGTTTTAGAAAGCAAATCATTTTGAATTTTTAACTTTGAAATCAATTTATTGTTTTTCAAAATGTGGCTTTTAAAATCTAAAACCAAATCATCATAGGCATCTTGTAATTCATCAAAGGAATAAGAACATGAAGTAGATGAATTAGAAGTTACCCTTGAATCTTCTTCGATGGCCATAAGGCAAAGGTTGGCTTGTTCATCGTCGGTGGAGTCTTCATCACTCCAAGTAGCCACATGTGCCTTCTTCTTATGGCTAGAAGTGTTTGCCCTCTCCTTTCTTTTAGGTTCTCGTTCAAGCTCTCTCAAGGCTTTCTTCATGAGCGGGGCACACTTCTTGAAGAGATGAACTATCTCTTCATCTTCATCCTCCTCTTCACTTGTGTAGACATGATGGCAAGTGGAGGATTTGAGAGCCATGGCATTTGCATTGATGCCAAGCCCTTTGATTTTCTTCTCTCCCATAGCTCTAATTTCTTCCCTCTTCTTCTCATCCTCTTTGTTCTTCTTCATGATTTGATGAGTAAGGAGAGACCCCATGAGTTCATCAAGCTTCAAAGTCTTCAAAATTTTGGCTTCGATGATGGCGGTCCTCTATTAGTCCCAAGACTCGGGAAGTGAGTAGATGAGCTTTCTAACAAGCTTTTCTTCCGGGATGGCTTCTCCAAAACCTTTAAGACCGTTGGTGATGGTGGAGAATCTATCAAACATCTTCTCGATGTTCTCTTCCGGATCCATTTTGAAGTTCTCATACTCCAAGGTTAGGAGCTCAATCTTGGTCTCATTGACTTCATTTGTCCCCTCGTATGTGACTTCAAGCTTGTCCCATACCTCTTTGGCACTCTCACAAGAAAACATCTTCTCATAGATGGATGGACCAAATGCACAAAATAGAATGTGCAAGGCTTTGCAATTTAGCTCCACCTTCTTGCGATCGCCGGCACTCCACTCCGCTTTACTTCTTTGAGGCACGAACGGACCATCTTCAACTATGTCCCATAGCTTGTAATCTCTTGACTTCAAGAAGAATTTCATCTTTGTCTTCCAATGGGCATAGTGGTCTCCGTCGAAGAAAGGCGGTTTGTCGATTGATTGTGCCATAGAGCCGGTTGATGAAATAGTGATCGAGCCTGCCGGATCTTCTCAATAGGATGTGAATCCCCTTCGATTGAGCCAAGCTCTGATACCAATTGTTGAGTTGAGTGGAGCTCGATTCGATCAACCAAACTAGCTCACAAAGTGGTGGAGAGATGAATTTTTGGGTGGAAGGGTTGTGGAAGCTAAAAAGAATATTGACACAATGATTTATAGTGGTTCGGCCTTCTAACAAGCACCTACGTCCACTACCTTAGCTTCCCACTAAGGATTTCACAATCAATCCACTAATTGATTCGTCCCCTTTTCTAGGATTAGGAGGAAACCCTTACAACCGATCAAGCTTCTACCCAAAGCCTTGATCAAAACCCTCTTTTTCAAAGAGACAAATAAAGCAAACTTAAACCCTCTAATAGGTGTTTGTTTGCACAATGAAGCACTCACCCAAAACCTAAAACACTTGAGCAAATTTGACAATTTTGGCTCACTAGTGTTTGTCTATACAAGAAATGACAAATAAAGCACTAAGACAATTTCTTGATCATTTGATGTTTGACAATATGAGCATTAGCCTTCTCTTGATGCTTGGAGGTCCCTTTTATACTCCCAAATGAGTTTGTAGCCGTTACTAGCCGTTGGGGATGAATTGGAGCCGTTGAGGACTTTATTTCCCTTCATAAATGCTGTTCTGCAGCTACCAGTATCGATACACGTAGAACGGTATCGATACGGCCTTCTTGAGGAAATAGCCGTTGGGCTCTTGCCAGCATAGGCGTATCGATACGCTTGAGGGCGTATCAGTACGGGTCTATTTTTGAATAGCCGTTGGGGTGGTTGAAATGGGATCGGTACGCTGACGTGGCGTATCAAAACGACCCCACTCTGTATCGATACACTAAACCCTCGTATCGATACGGGTTTTGACAGTGGCCAAACTGAGGCAAAATGGTATCGGTACGGGTACAACCGTATCGATACTGGGACATTGAAAATACAAATTTGGCTGTTTGAAACATGAAAAATCTTTGCCAAAAACCTCTTAAAATACCTCAAACATAAATTCAAGTTGTTTGGAATTAAAACCAAGTTTTAAATTCTTTTCAAATTAGTCCAAAACATTTTTCAATTATTATATCAAAACATAAGTTCTACACATGTATACTTCATCTACGAGAGTTTTTTTTATTAATTTTGCTTCCTTTTCTATTTTCCCCTAAACTAAAACGCATTTTAAGCATGCATGATCTTTCTCTTTAAGATGTCGAAGGGTTGTTTGGTTAGCTCATTAACTGTGTAAAGTGGTCCTCAAGCATAACTTATTATAGTGGTGGTATAGTTGCCAAATCTTCTAATTTTTGTAATCCCTTTTATGACTTTATATTCTTCATTTATATAACTATATTTAGTTACCCCTCTTTTTTCTTTTCTTAAGGATAATTGAACATTTTGATGATCTCTAGTACGCTTTATAATGTGTTATTTTCTTTGGTAGGACTTATTTTGTGAGGTCATTGTCTACTTTTAAACAAACACATTTGTCCCATTATTCTAAAAAAATAAAATAGCATTTTGAATGATTTAAACCCTTGCTTCCAATGAGTTTAAAATCTTAGGTTAAACTAATAGTAATGGCATGCTATGCTCTGGTATGAGTTATGACTAATTACATTTGATCTTTTCTACCATTGAGTGCTTCGAGTGACTTTGTCACTGATAATAGTCTCACCATATTTTTTTAAGTTTTAGAAACTGTCTTGGGATAAAACTGCCAAGATAATAAAAGAGAAGTCTGAGAATACATTATTTCTCTTCCATGAAACAAATTTAGAAATAGTTTCTTTACTTGGCAATAAATTTTGCACCCTTACTTTTTACAAATATGATCCAAAAATTGATGGGTGTATTCTTTTGGCAAAGTTGATTACACTGAAGAAGTTGACTTGTGTAAGAGGTATTTTCTTATTTGATTTTATATCACGTATAAATTAATATTTTTTTGTTCGAGATTATGAGTATGTATCATTATTTGACCATTAACCATATTGCTGCATTCTGATCTTTTTTTTAAATGTTCTTTCTGAATTTTTAATCATATTGTTGCATTCTAATAGATACATGTTAATAGTTATCGCTAAATATATTTAAACTATGCTTTCTTGCTTATTGTATGAAATTATTTCTTGAATGTTGTATTTTTCATTAATTACTTTTAATAGGCACTTCTTGATGCTGGCAGTGGTTCAGCGACAATTAATTATATCAAGCGATCATTGCCTTCAACAGAATACATATGCAAAAGATCCGAGGACGTAATAGAGGAGGATCTTTGAATTATTTTTAGCTTTTATTATCTACGTTATTAAGAAACACAAATATTTGTTTGCACAGTTTTTGTTCTTGTAATAGACTCATACTAGTTTTAATGATTATGTATTACATACTTTTTTATTCGAAAATTAAACTGGATATTTTTTACTTTGAAAAATGAAATAATTTTTGTTATAATAGTATTAGTATTTAAAATAAAAATAAATAATAATTTAAAATAAAAAATAAATGTCAATTAAACTTATACCGACGAATAAAATTGTCAATAAAAACAAACCCTATAACAATGGCCATACCGTTCGTAAAACCTGTCGTTATATATATCATCTATACCGACAGATTGTGTCTATCAGTAAAAATAAACCTTATAGCGACGGCCATACCGTCAGTAAAACCTATCGTTATATATATCATCTATACCGACGGATTGTATCCGTCGGAATAGATACACTAATTTGTCGGGTAGTCCTCACTTATACCGACGGACATATACGTAGGTATAGGGTCCCAACATCTATACCAACGATTTTGTCCGTCGCCGTAAAGATATACTGATTAGCGTATTATTGACGGCGTTTTATCTGTCAAAATATATTTTTTGTTCGTCGGTAAAAGATTTAAGATTTTATACCAACAATTTTTTGTGTTTTACTGATAGTTTTTTATCTGTCGTTATATATCATTTTTTTCATAGTGAATAATTAATATTGTGTGTATTCGCGTGCGCTGTGCTAGAAGGAAGGAAGGAAAATTCTTTGGTAAATTAAATAAGCTTTCGATTATAAGCAACGCTGCTTTCTTTAGTCAATGATGGAGCCACCTCACCTAACAATTCCTTTAATGATTGATTATATCATATTAACATTTCCGAAACAGATATCAATTAGTTATATGTCACCTTCACTCATGTGAAAGCCAGTAGTTGGGTCTAGGCACGAGGGTATCTATTTAGGGTCCATAATTTTCCTTTCACAAATCTTAGGGTCCATAATTAAGAAGTATGAAATATTAGTTATTAGATCCGATTTATAAGTTAATTAATTTTTTAACACTTGTTATTGGAGGCTTAAATTACAAGTAAAATAATATTTTTAATATTTATATTTTTCAATACTTGTTATTAGAGGTTCAGCTTTTAAGTTTATCTAGATCACTAAAATGTCAGAAACAGACATGTTCATATCATACATATAATCACATTTTTTAAGGATTTTTTTATATGAAGGAAAATTAATTGCACATTACATAGGATAAGGATAACTTAATCCTTGAATTATGATTACATTACATAGGTTTAATATAACGTAACTGTTTTGTATTTATCGTATTTTATTACTCCATAGTTTTTAATTTATTAATTCAAGTATTGTATAAATTTATTGTTAGTTTTTAAATTTGTATATTTTAGATGTTGAAAATATTATTAAATGAATTATTAGTAAATTAAAATACTCCATAGTTGATTGATAATATTTTAATATATTTAATAGTTTCAAAGATAAGTGGTAACTATTAATTCATAAGTAATTGATAAGTGATATATAATATAAAAATAAGTAATTGGTAATAGAGAACAAGAGCACGTTTTGTAATTATAATTGCAAAAACACATAGAAAGTATTAATATTAAAAAAAGAAATATATATTGCAAATATCATCAACTTTATAATATATAATTTTTTTAAAAATAACTTACAATTAAATTGTGAATTATATGTTTTTAAAGTTAATGATTAAAATGTTGTCGGTTCATATACTTTGAATAAAGTTTATGATTTAATCCCCATATTAAACAAATAGTTCCAAATTAAATCCTCTAAATTTTTGAAGTCTAAAAATTGTAATATTCACCTTTTAAATAATTTAGGTGAGAGTTAATTACACCATACGTCCTTAAATTATGACCCATATTTTAAATTGGTTTCCAAACTTTTAAACATTCTAATTTCATTCTCAAACTATAATCTTCATTTTAAATTAGTCTCTAAACTTTTGAGCATTCCAATTTTATTCTCAAACTTTGACCCCTCATTTTAAATTAGTCCCTAAACCACCTATACACCTAGTCGACCTCTCAATCTATACATAATTATCCATTAACAACATCCATCATATTGAAAGTAGCATTGTCCAGCTTTATTTTACACATTTATATTTTATCATTCAAACTAAATCCATGAGGTCACCACGCCCACTGGCCATGCAGGTGCGGAGCTTAAGCTAGGTTCAAGTGGCCTTGGCCCTCCAAGAATTTGAAAATTTTATAATTAGTTCTCTATTATTTTTTTTAAAAATTTAATTTAACTTTTCTAAATTTTTAAAAATTCATATTAAAAATAATATTTTTTAATATTGTCAATTAAATTTTTAAAAATTTTAATTTGGTCTCTTTAATTTTTTAGTTTAATAACAATTTAAGTCATTATAAATTTAAGGGTTAACTACAAAATAATACCTCATATATTATTGCGTTACTGTTTTTTTTTTGGCAAAATGATACCTAACGTTACGTTTTGTTTCTATTTTGGCACTTCGCCGTTAAAAAATTAACGACATGTTGACAAGGAGAGAAAAAATCACACGTGACATGCTACCACGCCATTTTCTCTCTTCTAGTCAACATGCCACGTCGACTAAAATCATAAAAAAAGCACATGTGACATGCTGACTAGGAGTGAGAAAATGATGTGGCAGCTTACCACATGTGATTTTCTATCTCATTGTCAGCATGTCACATGTGCTTTTCTCTTTCCTAGTCAGCATGCTGTTAATTTTTTAATAGCGGGGTACCAAAATAAAAATAAAACGTAATGTTAGGTACCATTTTGTCAAAAAAATTAGGGTACTAAAACAGTAACGGGGAATAGGTGGGGTACTATTTATATATTTAACCCTAAATTTAAATATTAGATAAATTAAGCATTGTCCCTCAATTTTGAGTTTAAATACTTAATAAATTTTTATATTTTTAAAATAAAATAACTTGGCCTCTCCTAACATTAGATCCTAGCTTATTCATTGTGGTCAAGTTATAAAATATAACGCGTTAACTCGAATAACTCAAAATTTCTTAATTCGACTCGACTTAATCAAACGTTGACCTCTAACGATAGATATTGTGTACATGCTTACTAATCCAGTGCTTGATCTGTCAATCTTAGGTGTTCAACTTCATAGTTCTAGACAACAATTGAGACAATTTTCTGGCTAATTTTTTTTTATGTTAGTAGAGTAGCAAACACAGTAACACATGTGCTAGCTCGTTAGGCTTTAGAGAGCATACTAAGGCCGGGTTTGATGTGTACTATTCGGATTGTATTCTAGCGAATGTAATAATTGATGCAATTAATGATTAATAAAATCACTTTCATTTTAAAAAAATGTGTATTATTAAAACAAAAATAGTTAATAAAATAGTAAAAAATAATTATTAATATACTTAGTATAAAAATTATTGACAGAACATAAAAAAATAAAAATAAAAACTTGAATTTTGATCCTACACCCTGTACTAAATTCTTGAAAACACTACAAGTCTACTTTATATTTTACAAAGAACAAGTCAACTCAATGGACTTAATACTTTTCTATTTTGTATATACTTTATTAATTAAAAAGGAAGAAGAAGGAAAACTGGGTTTCTGCATTCACACACCAAAAACTTTTTTAGAACATCAACGGCATAGATGATTATATAGAATATGGAAGATAAATGACTGTAGAAAAAATGTTTAATGCATCTTGTTTACCGTTCCTTTATGGCATTTATGAAAATATACCATTGAAATTTACATTTTTTAAAATGTATATTAAATTCTAGTCACTAAATTAATACCACATGAAGCTTATTTTAATTAATTCAAACAATCAACTTCAAGGAGACAATATTAATTTAAATATATTGTAATTTTTATAACCTGTGGATGGTTATTGCTTTTGATTGTAACTGGTGAAGCTTCATCAATGTTTCCCGCAAGTTTCTTAACAGATATACAACATTATTATAGAATGTTTTTATCATATTTTAAAAGTAGACAAATTTCAAAGTTTCTAGTTCTAACATTTCCTTCCTGGAAACTTTAGGGTAAATTTCCTTTGATTCATCACATATTATATTACTATAAATATATGGCAAAAGAAGTAAACATGAGCCATACAGCAGAAAGGTAGCTTTTGTCTCATATTAGAAATCCAATGATATGTACAAAAGTTAAGCAGAAGGGTTTGAGAGGAAGGGCAATGACAAGTTAAGGCAAAAGTTGAAGCTCTTTGTCTTATTGAAATGGGACAAGTTTTTTTTTTTTTTTCCTTAACTTGTCTTTGCCCTTGCTCTGAAATACTTTCTCGATCGATTTTGTAGGAAGTTTGATGAGCTTGCCGTTGCAGGAGGTTTCATATAGTTGCAGGGAATGGCTAGGGCAAGTTAAAGAAAGAGTTGACCTTTGAAACCCAGAATTGAGAACATACTTTTTCTTTAACTTGTCTTTGCCACTCTCTCATGTATGATCAAGGATATTGCATCAGGCTTATGGCTTACAGATCAGATTGAAATAAAGAAGAGGAGGAAGAGGTACTGGTATTCAAGAAGTTTTTTTTAAATCATTTATATCTGATTCATTAGTCGACTAATCCGGATCGTGTTTTGCAGATACATAAATATGAAGCAACCCTCTCAACTTAATTTTCTCCATTTACGACGTCAAAATTCAAACCATAACCTTACTTAAGAAATCTAATCTCATCCTGCGAGATCAACTGGTTGTCGGTGAAGTTTCTTTTTTTTTTATTATTATTATTTGATATACACTGGTTAAAGTTGCAAGGAAATAAATCCTAGATCTGGTACATGAAACAAAGATTCTTGGGTTTAGTACTAACAAACCGTGCTGCAGCTGACAAGTGTATGTTCGATGCATGCTATCTGCCATTGAAATTTGAATATAAATTAATCTCAACAAATATTCCAGAAAAGACTGAGCATGCATGGAAAACATCAAACATGCATGTTAGATATTTGGTCTTCTTCTTCAAAACCCCATGTCAGATTTCTTCGTGTTCTTATAGTTGCTGCAGAAAAGCTTGGAAGTTAGGTAGGTGCATGGCTATGGCGGATCATACAACTGCAATCTATTGTATTTTGAAAATCCGAAAAAGAAAAAGGAAAATAACATTTGCACGACTTTGAAGTTTGAAGTAATCTAAGTCAGAGAGGGAGAATAGAAAGAAGGAAAATCATAGAAAAAGTAAGAGGAAAGGCCAATAGGCCATGCTTGACAGTAACATCTAGCGACATAGGAAAATAATTATGCCATGTCTTGAGTATTTGGACTAAACAATGACATTATAAAATTAAAGGGACTTCTCTAAAAAAATTCTCTCTTAAGAAAAATAGAAGGATCAAATTATACCAAGTATAACAATTAAATTCCAAATTCAAACATATAGTAAATGGATCAAAACCATAATTTTACCTTTGATTAAAATTTGCTCCATGTACATGTGCTCTATCACTATGCATTCGAAATTTAATCCCTCCTTTAATTTTTTAATTTAAAATTTTAAATACAATTATTAAGCCCTTTTAAAAATCTCATATTAAAGAACCTAATAAATGATCTCGTAGAAAAACAGATGATATTCAGCTTAAGAAATTTGGTTCAATCGTTTGTTAAATGGTTAAAAATATCTATGAATAGATACTACATTATAATCAACTTTAAACTATTAAAAAATTCTTCTATTAAATTAAGGTTCACTACTACATCATTTTTTGGTTATGCGGTTTTCAGGTTAATTTTTTTTATTTAGGTAAAATACACTCCAAGTGAACTATTAGTTTGATTACAAACGGATCATTTTTTTTAAAGTTATAATTTAATCGCTCAATTAAAAAAATTGTTACAAACGAGTTATTGACCTTTAAAATGGATGAGATATGATTGCGTGGACTGGTATAATAACAATTTTAGTCTCTAAAATTTATATATTATATAAATTTGGTCTTATTTAAAATAATTTAATAAATTTAACTCTTTATATTTAAAAATTCTATTAGTTTAGTCTTTGTCTTCCCTTAAATTGCTTGTTTTTTCTCCTAGAAATGTTATATCATTTTCCTATTACAATTATCCTACTATTGCTTTTATATGTAATTTATTGTTGCTTTATGGTATAATGCGGTTATCCAATTGTTGTTTTAATCATATGCACTTGCTAGTTTGACAGTACGCCAAAAAAAAAAAACTAAATGAGTTAAATTTATTAAATATTCCGAATTAGGACCATATTAATCGGTGTATATTGAGTCGCCAAATTATAACTTTTAGAGGGGGGATGATCCATTTAGGATCAAACTAATAATTGAGTGACCTGAGATATATTTTACCCTTTTTATTTCAAGAAGTCACGTTAATAAATTTTAAAAATGCCTGAAAATAAACCTAATAGAATTAAATTTCAAGCATAAGAAAAGTATAGGGTTTTGAAACAAAATTTAGCCTTTACCTTTTTTATCATTGAAATTACTGGATGTTTCGAAAACGGCTCAAAAGTAACTCAGGCCCAATGTTTCAAAGAACTTGATAGTCTGAACCAACAACAACTCCATAAAACACCAGACACAAATCACAACAGTTAAACACAAACACGACACAGCTCAACTGATGTCTTCGACTCTATGTTCTTCCACCACCAAAACACTATTATCTCCACTCCACCAGATATTCCCAAAATTCAGACCTTTTTCTAGTCTGGGTTCCTTTGAATTTTCCACTGCAACCTCAAAACCAGATGACCCAAAAGCTACAACCCAAACCCACTCACACTTCTCTGGTAACTCTTCTCAACTCCTGTCATGCTAAAAATTTTCAATATTTTGTATGAATATATGTTTCTTATTATGAAGTTTTTTTTTGTGTGTGTGAAAATTTTCTCCTTTTTTTTTTGTAGAATTGGAGAACAGTATATATACAATTTTAACTATAGACCGTTGGGAGTCCTTGAACCACATGGATTACAAGTTAGCTTCTTTGAGGCAAGTTCATGGAAGGCTAGCTTTGAAATTTCTCAACTTTTTTATCAAACAACCTGGTTTGGAACACAAGCATCTTGCTCATGTACTTTCAATTACAACCCATGTTCTTGTCAGAGCTAGAATGTATGATTCTGCTAAATCATTGTTGAGGCACTTATGTAAAATGGGTGTTGACTCCAAGTTTGTTTTTGGTGCTTTGATGGATACATACCCTCTTTGCAATTCAAACCCTTCGGTTTTTGATCTATTAATCAGGGTTTATCTGAAAGATGGAGCCATTGATAATGCTTTGGAGACTTTCAGTTTGATGCGTTTTCGAGGTTTTAAGCCATCGGTTTATACTTGTAATATGATGTTAGGTTCAATGGTGAAAGATGGGCGAGCTTGTACAGTTTGGTCGTTTTTTAGGGAATTGCTTGATTCGAAGATTTGTCCTAATATTGCTACTTTTAATATATTGATCAATGTTTTGTGTGCCGAAGGGAACCTCAAGAAAGCTGTTTATTTGCTGAGAAAGATGGAGAACAGCGGTTATGTTCCGACTATAGTTACTTACAATACTTTGCTCCATTGGTTTTGCAAGAAGGGGAGATATAAATCAGCTTTCGAGCTGATTGATCGTATGGGGTCCAAGGGTATTGAAGCAGATGTATGCACATATAATATGCTTATTGACGATTTGTGTAGAAATGACCGATGTGCAAAAGCTTACTTGCTGTTAAAAAAAATGAGAAAGAGAAGGATATCTCCCAATGCCATTACCTATAACACTCTTATTAATGGGTTTGTGAAGGGGGGAAATGTTCGGATTGCTACTCGGGTTTTTGATGAGATGGCATATTTTAATCTCTCGCCGAATATTGCTACTTACAATGCTTTAATTGAAGGGCATTCTAATGAGTGTAACTTCGAAGAAGCTCTAAGACTCGTGGATATGATGGAAAAAGTGGGATTACAACCTAATGAAGTTAGCTACGGAGCGCTTTTAAATGGGTTGTGCAAGCATGCCAAGTTCGATTTAGCGAGAAGTATTTTTGAGAGAATGAGGTCAATTGGCATGGATTTTGGTTGTATACCGTACACTGAGATGATTGATGGACTATGCAAGAAGGGGTTCTTCAATGACGCTGTACAGATGCTTCATGAAATGTTCGAGGAAGGTGTGGCTCCTGATATTATCACATTTTCTGTGCTTATAAATGGATTTCACAGGGCTGGGAATATAAAATGTGTGAAGGAAATTATATGTAAAATGTATAGAGCTGGATTTGAACCTAACAAAGTTATTTACTCCACATTAATCTACCATTTCTGTAAGATGGGATTGGTCTCTGAAGCATTGAATATCTACAGAATTATGAATTGCAGCGGCCATGCTGCTGACAGTTTTACTTGTAACACGTTGGTTGCTTCTCTTTGTAGAGATGGAAAAGTTAGAGAGGCTGAGGATTTCATGCGTCACATGAGTCAGATTGGTCTTACCGCTAATTCCATCACATTTGATTGTCTTATAAGTGGATATGGAAATTTGGGTGATGGGCTGAAAGCATTTTCTTTGTTCGATGAGATGGTTAAATTAGGAAATAATCCCAGTTTTTTCACATACAGCAGCCTACTAAAAGGACTATGCAAGGGTGGAAATTTGGCAGAAGCGAAGAAATTTTTTAACAACCTGCATTACATTCCTTCGGCGGTAGATAATGTTGTCTACAACACTATGCTTGCTGGGACCTGCAAATTAGGGAATATGTCAGAATCAGTGGCTCTTTTCGATGAGATGGTTCAGTTTGGTGTTCTTCCTGATAGTTATACGTATACCATCCTTCTCAATGGGTTTTGTAGAAAGGGAAAAGTTGCTGTTGCTCTTCTGTTTCTGGGGAAATTGATGGAGAAAGGAGTTTTCTTTCCAAACCAAGTTACATACACCTGTTTAGTTGATGGTCTTTTCAAGGCTGGCCAATCAAAGGCTGCTTCTTATTTTTATGAGGAGATGGAGCAAAAAAGTCGATATCTTGATGTTATTGCTTTTAATGTTGCTCTCGATGGAACCTCTAGGAGGGGAAAATTGGCGAACGTGGATAGTTTGTTTTCCATGATGAGAAGCAAAAGCTTATGCCCCAGTTTGGCTACATATAATATTTTGTTGCATGGATATTCCAAGCAAAAAGACATTCGGAGTTGTGCGGTTATCTTTAAACTCATGATCGGTAGTGGCATTTTGCCTGATAGATTAACATCCCATGGCCTCATTCTTGGACTTTGCAAATCAGGGATGCTGGATGTTGGTATTAAAATCTTGAAAAATATGATATCTGTAGGTGTTGAAGTTGATCGGTTTACATTTAACATGCTTATTAGCAAGTGCTGTGAAAGAGGTGATACCAGAAGGACCTTTGATCTGGTTAATGTTATGAACTTTTTGGGAATACTTCCTGATGCGGAGACCCTTGATGCAATCATTATCGGCCTCAACAGAAATCGTGCCCTTCAAGAATCTCATATTATTTTGCATGAAATGGCTCAGAAGGGTTTCCTTCCCAAGGGGAAGCAATATATTAAATTGATTAATGCTATGTGTAGAGATAGGAATTTGCAATCAGCATTCCAGTTGAAGGATGAAATGACATCACTTGGTATCGCTTCACCTGATGTTGCCGAGAGTGCTATTGTACGAGGACTTGCCTTATGTGGGAAGGTTGAAGAATCAACCCTGGTTCTTGATAGGATGTTACGTAAGCAACTTGTTCCGACTGTTGCTACATTTACAACCCTTATGCACAGGTTCTGCAAAGAAAGCAACATTGCAGAGGCTTTAAAGCTAAGGAATAAAATGGAACTTTGTGGTATGAAGCTTGATGTTGTTGCTTACAATGTCATCATTTCGGGCCTTTGTGCTGATGGGGACATAGCCACTGCATTTGAACTATATCAAGAGATGAAACAAAATGGTTTGTGGCCCAATGCCACCACTTATACTGTTCTAGTCGATGCCCTTCTTACGGAGGGGAGTAACCGTTCTACGGGTGATGTGCTTTTAAAGGACTTAAAGGGGAGGGGAATCATATCTTGTGATTGGGATGGAAGTACGGAACAGTTTCAGAAGGCGTTGGTAATTGCCAAGAAAAGGTTGAAGTACTTGAAGCAGAACAAGAGGAAATAGCATCGAAGAAAATCAGGAATGTGACATGATGTTGTTGGTTGCTGAAAATGTATTCCGAGTTTCTGCAGATCTGCTTATTGATAAGGTTCAAATGGAACTTTTGCTTCTCAACCGGTCATGGCATTCCGATTTGGTTTGTGCTAAGTCTCCATCTTTTGATCATTTATGGACTATTTTCCCATCACTTTCAGCTTATACTTTTTAAGCTTTCTCAGGTCAAACTCGTTTTCCCTCCTTTTCGGAATCATGGAGTCAGAAAGCATGGGTAAACATTGATTTACGCCTGTGTCAAAATCTGCAAACTCATGAAGATACATCATATGCAAGACTATGTGTAAGTCTCTTCTCCCTTTTTCTCTCTTTGCTTCAAAATCCTTAGAGCTCTTCAGACATGAAAAGAAAAGTTCATGTTTTCGGATTGATCTGCTGTCTATTTACCGTCTTGTTCAATACAATTCTTACCAAGTAAGCAGAAGTCAACGGTTTAGGTTTGCCCCTCGCCGTCAATACCGTTGGAAATGATTGGAAGACCCTAGTCATGCATTTGTCTTGCTGTACGCGTGGAAACTGTTTCAGCTTGTCAAATGCAGCATACACTTTGGGAAGAAGATAGATTTCCGGAGAGTGCAACCCCAGTATCCGGCATGGTGTAACGTGTAAGGCTGCAAGCGAATTCTTTCTTCAGCAACATAATGCACTGCCATGATTCTCGGTGGAACAAGGATTCCTTCAGCTCGTTAATGAGTGATGAACCTGGCAACGCTTTCGAATCGTGCTTGATTATGGAAGCAAAGTATGTCGTGCACGTAAATTTGGTTGATGGATTAGATTCTATAGATTTCCAATGTTACTGAATGTGGTATACGGCTCTTTCGAATGTGAGACAAGACAACATAGCAACACTTACTAGGACTACGGTCGCTGTAATAATTCGTGTTTGCTGTAATATTTGTAGTATTTGATTGGATAATTACTTTTGTCTTTATTTTTTAAGCACTTTAACCTTCAACATTTTATGTTGAATCAGAATGACCCTTCCGTTGATAAAATCTGTTAGTCAACTATCAATAATTTGTTTAAAATGACTCGAAAAAATGTTACGTCAATAAAAAAATAATTTTATATTTGTCGACATAATCACTTTGGGCGTGCAAGCTTTGCTGGTACATGCATGGATCCATCCAGATAACCTTCAAGAGGACCATTTGTTGCTTCCATAACAAATAGTTTGACTCAGTTAGGCAGACATTAACCCTCTTGTTGGAAAAGATTTGTGCTTCAAGCACTGAATCACCATCAATCAGATCATCAATAATCTTTGGAGGAGTCATCGATACAAACAGCCGCGAAAAAGAAAACTAAAACAGATTCAAGATTAAATCAATTACCTAGCGAATGATACCATGTTAAACCTGAACAATTGGGAAAGAACTGAAGATTAAATGAATGACTTTATTCATGAAATCAAAGGTGGTATTTTACAAAGATACCAATAACTTATATATAGCATAGCTGAAGCCTTCAACAACTCACTTGAAACTGACTAATTATCCAACTCACTATAAAGTCCAACAAACTAGTTTATAGTTTAATACATTAGTTTGCATTGTCCTGTCATATAAATTTGTCACGTTATTTTAAGTCATTTATTGTAAATTGACTAATATTTTTCATCCTTAAAAAAATAGGTTGCATGTCGTACATTTATTAGGTGACAAGAATTTTTTTCAACGGTCATTAACAATTCGACCTTTTTTTATCAAATGGGGAAAACGTTCATTAAACAAAGCAAATGCACAAAGCCAATAACAACACAGAGGGCCGACAGGCCATACAAACGAAAACAAACAAGAAAACAAGATCCGTAACAAACATAATCATCCAGATCATGAAAATCACAAAGCAAACGAGAAAAGAGACCCAACAACACAAGAGCAAGGTGACAACCTGCCTTAGTGTAACAAAACAACGGAAGAAAGACATCCAGCAGAAAGAGCCCAACTAGTCGATAAGTCCTGTAGAGGGCCTAATCGATGAGCCAAACAACCCCTCTTCACCATGATCCTGGGTCAAAACCAATCTGCTGAGGTCAAATGAAAGCTTCATCCGGAGGCAGGCTCCCGTGTCGATTGACACTGGTCTTGTCAATTTGAACCTAGTAGACAAAGACCATAGCTTGTGAAGGGAGGGCTTGAGAATAGTTGGGGTCCAAAGCTGAAAAACAAAACAACCGAAAGCGAAAAAGAAACCAACCCGCTGAAGCCCAAACCTTGGATCAACACAAGGGACGAGAAAATGTTTGATCCGAGGGGAAGAGAACATGATGACCACCATCTTTCGACCCTTCCTATCGAAAGAGGTGGGATCGAACTTGATCATTTCTAATGCGGATAACTGAAGGTTATCCTCTTGCCTGGTAATGGTGGAGCATTTTTTACTGATAAAGTCTCGTGTCCAGGAATGAAAGTACCTGCTTCAATGCTTCGAAAAAAATCACTACCCTTTGAGCTCTTAGGAACTTCATCTTTTGATTTGTTCGAGAAAAAATTAAAAGACATAGGCTCAATCTCCTTAAACCCGGAGATAGACATGATGAAAATACCTTTGATGTTTATTGTGCACCATTTCTCAAGCTTTCCTAAATTGATTGGAAAAACAAAAGCTTTCCGGTTGTGATGGGTAGTTTTACGGTAAGGCGGTTAATATACGACTAATATACGGCGTAACCAGTTAGAAAGGTGACCGGTTAAAGATAATAAAACCGGTAAAAATTACCTATTTTGTTGATCCGAATATCAATATATTCGGTAGCGCCTAATTTGTTGATAATTTTGAGCTGATAGAGCCTTGGAAATTCCCACGATAACAAAATCGGTAAAATTACCTATTTTGTTGATCCGAATATCAATATATTCGGTAGCGCCTAATTTGTTGATAATTTCGAAATTATCCATACTTTTTAGAAAGTATGGATACTTTTTGAACAGCAATGTAAACGCGGTTGAAAAAAATGTCGAAAATATCGATACTTTGTGCACAATTTTTTGTATCGAATTTAAAAAAGTATCGAAAAAACAGATACTTTTGTAACACTTTATACAATTTTATCGATACCAAAGGATCGAAAGTATCGTTTCTGTTTCCACAGTACTAATAAAAAGTCTATCCTTTAGAAGCTAATTTGACAAACCAGTTACATTATTAATAAAAATAATGTAACATGTTAATTGTTATCGTATTGTTTGTTTGGTTTCGATACATTTGTAAGAACGTGTGCAAAAGAATCGGTATAATAGAAAAAATTAGACATAACCGGTTACATTATTAATACATATAATGTAGCTGGTAAATCATTACCGGATTGTTTGTTTGGTTTCGATACATTTGTAAGAACGTATGCAAAAGAGTCGATACAATAGAAAAAATTAGACATAACCGGTTACATTATTAATACATATAATGTAACCGGTAAATCGTTACCGGATATTTTGTTTGGTATCGATACTTTTTTTAAGAACATGTCAAAAGAATCGGTAAAATACAAGCAAATTTGACATAACCGGTTACATTACTTAAACATATAATGTAACCGGTAAATCGTTACCGGATATTTTGATTGGTTTCGATACTTTTTTTAAGAACGTGTACGAAAGAATCGGTACATTAGTAAGTTAAAAGGATTTTTAAACAGAAAATGGTCGAAAGAATCGACACAATTAAAAAAAGTATCAAAACCTAGGGAATTGTATCGATTAAATATATCATAATGATATAACCGGTTAAAAAGTATCTACTCTAATACAATCCTTGTATTGCTTGCATTTATAGAAAACCTAAGAGAGTATTTGAAATCGAACCGAGTTTGGTTGATGCGAAATACAAGAGAGGCGTTCTTGAAGTCGTGTTGTATCAGAATCGAAAGGAAATGTTTTGGGTTTTGGGATTCGAAGTAAAAGGTATGTTGTCGAAACCCTAGTTTTTTGGTAATGTAGTATTCGAAAGTTGGGGTTAATGTTTTGGGTTTAGTGATTTTGAAGTAAAATCGGAATTCGGATCGATTATAGGTCGAAATTGTAATTATATTTAGGAAATAAATATCGGTACTTTGTTCTGAGAACTTATCGGTAGAAATTTATATTGTCGGTAGAAAATTAATATCGATACTTTTTTCAGAGAACTGAAGCGGTTCTTATGTCATGGGTGCAAAAGATTATGAAGATGTTGTTCGTGAAGAGGACACTGAAATGGCTCATGAAAATGTTGTTCGTGAAAATGCCAACATTGAAATGGTTGAAATGGAGCCGGAGAGTATCGAAAGTGAGGAAAATCCAAAGCAACCAAAGGGTGGATATATGTACTTCTAGTAAGTAGCAATGTATTTGTTTACTTGTTATGTAAATGGTAATTGGATGAAAGTATTTAAGAACATTTAAACTTTCCTATCATGACAGTATGAATGAAGTGCAGAGGATGAAGGAATGTGGTACTTACAATGTCGGTTCGGTATGTAAATTGAATTTATAGTGAATATAATGTAGGTTTAATATTTTGATTGTTGATGCCATATGCATAATTTTCAGGTGAGAGACGATGAGGTGAAGAAATGGCACACGATGGGTGATACTGAGAAGGAACCATTTAAGACGTTGTCCACAAAGGATAGAGAAATATATTCGGCAAAGAGGAAAGCACAAGGAAACAATGAGAATAAGGTATTCGTTAAACTTGTAAATACTTTGATAAATGATATATAAAAACTCTAACATTATATGTAAATAATATAGGAAGTGTCGACAAGGTGTAGCATAAAACGAGTGCACCACATAATAGAGGAGTTGAAAGTGAAGGATAAAGTCAATGTGTTAGAAGAAATGGGGTTTGGATCTCTTATTGGATTGAAGGACCGACCAATTCGGAGGGGATTGTGTCGCTTGTTGATGGGAGATTTTGATTTGCAAAAGTGTGAAGTTCGATACGGAAAATATTCATTTCATTTTGGTGGCTGATGTGTTGAAGTCGTATTGGGGCTACAAAATAAAGGGCAGAGTGTGGATGAAGTAATTAAGAGTGAGGATTGGAAAAAACTTGTGAAGAAGTATGGCCTAAATTCCAAGGTGACATATGCTACACTTGAGGACGATATAAAAAGCGGCAAGTATGAGGAGGATGATCTGAAGCCTCGGGTACTATTGTACATTGTCGGAGTATTCCTTTGTCCAACGGGTGATACATCCCCGAGCAAGAAATGTATGAAGTTGATTTGCGACTCCAGGTTGAAAGGTGAATTAAATTGGGCCTCATATGTCAGTGCCAAATTATTTGATGCAATCAACAGTTTTCAGAAGGCCATAAACCCCACATACCTCAAAGGATGCATAGTTGTCTTAGAGGTAAATGAGTTGAATCTTGGTGTTGGTTTAGAAAAACTTTGTAAATAGTTATTATAGAAAATGATAAAGTTTATTATAAATGCAGGTTGCATTGTTTGATTTTTGGTCTGATTCTTCAAGTGTGCCGACCTTTCAAAGAACCGGAGTGGCACGCATCATTGCATGGGGGCAAGGAAGAAGTTGCTCGAGTTATGACAAAGTTAAAGTTGGAAATACCGAAAAAGAAAGTAAGGGTAATTAAGTATTTATAGATTAGTAAGAACTTAAAAAAAGATGCTCTAATAATGTAGTTTATTTGTGAAGGTTATTGCCGATGAGGAAAAGGAGGAAGAGGAGAAGGTAGAAGAGAAGGTGAAATAGAATGAAGGGGGAACTAAATATGACATTTTGATGGCTGAGTTGGCGGAGGTGAAAAAAATCGTTTTTGATTGTTTGCAAAGACAATCTAGAATCGAACATGCAATTGAGAGCTTAAAGGGGGAAGTAGGGGAATAGGTTGATGGTGTTGTGAAAGAAGTGGTGGAATTGAGGGGTGAGTTGAAGGGGGTGATTGGAATGGTAGAAAAAAAAATGGATGAGGAGATAAATTTAAGTTCTGAAATTAAACAAAAGATGAGTTATGTTGAGGAAAAATATAATGAACTTAAAAAAATGATGAAGAAAATATAGAAGAATTGAGTAAGAGGGAGGAAAATATAAGAGAAGTCAACGATCAAGATATGAGGACCCTGGATCATGCAATAGATGTAGATCTGGATTCAGCGTCTCCTGCACCAAAAAAGAAGAAAAAGGTAAAATAAATAATACAATTGACATCCATTTTGATTATTGTGTTGTGGCTAATATCTATAATCAATATCGTAGGTTGCAAAGGTCAAAATACCAAATGAAATTGGTACAATAGAGGCTACAATGTGTGAGTATGTATGGAATAGTGGGTTGTTAGAGGATGGGTAAGTTATATATATTGCTTTGTGAGTGATATTTAAATAATTTTGTGAAAAAATTAATACAAAAAATTGTTTGTATAGAGATGTTATCCTAGATTTCAAAAGCCAACACGGCACAGTAGGCGACGTTGGGTCATTAAGACCTGGGGAATGGATTTACAGTCTGGTTATTGATTTGGTCGGCTGGTTGTTGGCTTACGAGTCAATGAAGAATAGTTCAGGGAACCGGAAGATTTGCTTTTTTCCAGTCTTCTTTGTGGTAAGTTAAATTTATACACATTTTCGTGTTGTGTTATGCATAGGGCTGGTCAATTAATAGAGATTGTTTTTGAAAATGCAATCAGCATTGATAGAGAACGATCAAAATGTGCCGAATCTTGTAAGCTTCTTTACTAACGTAATGGTCGACCATAATAAAATGACCGATTGTGACACAGTAAGATATTTTGCGTACATGTTGTTTTGTATTTAAATAATAACAATAAATGTTCTAATTTCTTGTGTGACATTTATTGTAGATCTTCTTGCCAATAAACGATGAAAATAATCATTGGTGTCTCTTGGTGTTGGATATGGTTGATCGTGTAGCATCGGTTCTTGATAGTCTACATACATCTTATCGGCACAGGAATAGAGTGCAACAATGCAAGAAAATAGTATGTGTCGATACATTTTGTAATTTATAATGCATAATTTCTTCGTAATCTAATTTAATAATTTTTTGACGCAGCTGAAATGTTTAGATAAATTTAATCAGGACGAGACCTTTGTTGAAACATTTGGGAAGATTAAGGTCCCAGTGACGGATTTAGAATTTTTGGTCCGTAAGACGATGTTGCAAACGAACGGGTATGAAATTTGAGTATTTAATAAGTCAAATATTTATTGTGGTTATCTAACTATTTGACATTTTGCGGCAATATAACAAAGATGATTGTGGAATGTATGTGATCAATTGGATGGAATCTATTTTTGATGGGAGGTCAACGGATGATTTGGTAAGTGGTCCGAAAAGGACTTTTTTAAAAAAATTGGTACTGACATTGAGTCGTAACAAAATGTTCTAATGTGAATGTAGGTTGTTGGGGAATATGATCGTCCGAAAATTTTAAACGATCTCATAAATCACGAACGTAATAAAAGGAGAGCTCAGTTCACAAGTGCTTGCTTCCAACATATGAAAAAATAATTCCTTTTGAAAGAAAATATATGTACATTATGTTACCATAATTTTCCCACTATATAATTATTTATCATAGTTACGTTGTTGTAAATTATGTTAACATAATAGTTTGTTTGTAAATATTTAGCAATTTTTTTGTTATATGTTATGAAACTTATTCAACATCAAATTCCGGTAATAAAGTTTCGATACTTTAATAGCGCTATAAAAACTAATTATCGAGACTTTAATAACACTATAAAAAACAAGTGTTCGAAAATATCGATTCTTTCTTCCCATAATTTAAACAAAACAACGATACTTTTCAAAATAATGCTTGACATAGATTACTGGAATCAAAGGGTCGATACTTTGTTGCCGCTATGAGTAAAAATATCGATACTTTTAAACGAAATCAATGTATCCGATAAAAAAATTTTCTCGAAAAAATTGATACTTTTTCCCTATATTATAAAATTATCGATACTTTTCAAAATAATGCTTGCCATAGATTACTGGAATCAAAGTTTTAATACTTTGTTGCCGCTATGAGTAAAAATATCGATACTCGTAAACGAAATCAATGTATCCGGTTAAAAAAATTTCTCGAAAATATCGATACTTTTTCCCTATATTATAAAATTATTGATACTTTTGAAACAGAAGGATTGACATAGCTTACTATAAAGAAAGTTTCGATACTTTTGACGCTATGATAAAAAGTATTGATAAAATTAAACAAAATCAATGTTTCTGGTATTAAAATTTGCTCGAAAATATCGATGCGTTCTCCTTATATATAAGAAATATTTATTGACACTTTTGGAACAATGAGTGCCATAGCGTTCTGGAAAAAAAAGTTTCGATACTATTTTCCATCAATGAACTAAAGTATCGATAATATTTGAAAAATAAAATGTTTCCGGTTGCGTCTTTACCGATTTCATTATTGACTACATCAATGTTACCGGTACACTTGTCAATGTTTCCGGTAGCGATCTGACTTTGAAATTTAGGCGTGATTTCTATTTAACCCAGCCCTAAACTTAAATCCTCAATTTCCTAATTTTATCGATACTATAGTAAAGATCTCTTCCACTCCAACGACGATTACCACGATTCAGAGAAATTGCACCGTTCAATCTACTTATAAAATCAACACCGAGGAAGACGATTACTACGATCAGATTTACAGATTAGTAAAAGAGACTGATTTTGCGTAATTTAGGGTTAGGATTTTGCACGATTTGGGAGTAACCGTTCTTCTTCTGCATATAACAGTTTTTCTGAAGCCAAAAAAATGGCACCAAAACGTAAGAGAGCTAGTGCTTCCAAGTTAAAGTCATCTTCTAAATCAAGGTCTGATGCTCAAGTAAGTTATTCTGCAGCAAATATGTCTTTTGAAACGCAAAACTTTAGAAGCAAGGAAGAGAAAGTGAAATATGATAGCAATTTCAAAACAAGAAAGATTCGTCCAGAACATGTTATTGACATGGACTTCTTCTTCGATGAGAAAAACAAATTTGGGTTTAAACAGACATTTACAGATTGGGGATGGCTTGAACTGCCTGGTATAGAACCAAAATATTACCCCAATCTTGTTAGAGTTTTCTACAGTAATGCAACATTAGACCTTCAGCCTAGTACAAAAGCAATATTAGGAATTACGACTTATGTCATGGGTAAGGAGATATATATAGATCTGTCCTCTATTGCTGCTGGTTTAGGAGTTAAGAATATAGGAGATTCTGATGAACATGTTTTAGATCCTACCATTAAACGTGTGGATCGAAATAGTCCCATTAACCTTGGTGTAGAGGGCAGATTGTTCCACCTTCTTGTCACTTGGTTTCTTCGGCCTTCCGATGGGAAATTTTCACAAATTCGAGATAGTGATTACTGGTGGTTGTCTAAGTATGAATCAAAAACCGCTCCAAACATAGCAAAACTGATATATGAGACAATTCTAAATATAGTGAAAAAGGGTGCTTCCATTACAACCTCACTACCATATGGATGCATAGTTAGCCATATATTGAGGAAGGAAGGAGTGTAATTCAATCTTGACTACCCTCTTTGATTATCTTGGAAGATCGACATGTTATCCTTGACAAAAGCGGGATACGATTTTATTGAAAATGTCAGTTCGATAAACAAATCTGTCATTGGAGCGGAACAAGACAACGACCAAGTGGACAACGTTGAAGCAGAAGACCACGAGCGGATGGAAGAAGATGAGATCGAAGGGGTGATTACGATGAAGTCAGTGATGGCTTACATGGTTAATTTCCGCGAGCATTTGGATGCTCGTTTTGGCGAGATTAATGACCAAATCGGCCAAATGCGTGCAGATATTTTGTCACTTCGTGTTGACTTCTCCAACTTCCGTAATCAATGCCTTCAAAGAAAATACAAAGCTATAGGTAAAATAATCCTTTAAATTTACTATTGACATGCTGTTAATTGACTATTAACATGCTTATAACAGAAGTGGAGAATCCAGTGGTGCTTAAAGAGGTGAATGATGGAAAGGTAGACAGTTTAGATGATGATGAGACTGAAGACCCCAACAGATATATAATTTCTGCAACACGGAACAAAAAACTTGTCATTTTTTATGTCAATGGAGTCCTTGCATATTATACAAAAAATACTCTCAGAGGTAATAAAATGTCTTCAAATTTGTTTACGGATGTGTTAAGCTATAAACAAAAAAATTATGTTGAATTTATTTTCATGTTGTAGATGTTATAATGAGGCCAGGTGTACAAGAATTTATGAATTTTTGTTTAGAGAACTTTGTTGTTGGCATATGGTCATCGAAGTTGAGGTACGCACCATTATGATTATAATTGTTAACAATTTGATATTGCTCTTAACGAATTTGATGTTTATCGTGATAATTGTTCACGATTGCATGCATAACATTGATCTTGCTCTTAACCAACTAAATGTACAATATGACCAATATATATTCATCTGGGTAAGATGCTTCTTATTTGCGTTCGATAATTGACTTTGTTATGATTCTTACAAATTGGTGTTTCACAATTTACTATAAACAGGATCAAGCAAAGTGCAAACGAAAAGAGGAATTCACCTTCTGCAAAGATTTGCATGACGTTTGGAATGAGTTTCCCCAATTCCACTCGGAAAATACACTGTTGGTGGATGATTCTACCGAAAAAATGATTTATAATCCAGTGAGTTATATTTTTCCATGCAATTTATTTTAAGGTAATAGTCTATTCTTTTGTTAATTGATGTTTTCTGTATAGCAATACAGTTACATATGTCCGCATCCCTATGACCATTCATCTTGCAACGACAATGCTTTAGGTATGACAGTTACATATGTGACTTATTCCATTGGTTTATTAATATATTGAACAGGTTGACAATATGCTAATTTGGCTTATTTTTATATATCCTCAGAAAAGGGCGGAAGCATCCGAGAATATTTCAAAAAGTTGGCGAAGGAGCCTAATATTCACGACTTGTTAAAAATAACCCTTTACAAATTTGAATTTTATTTCATTTATATATGTAACATTCTTGAATTATATATTGTTGTATGTCGGATACATTCAAGTCCCACATCGCTAATATATAGTAATTATAAATATAAGTCAGATACATACCAGATGATAGTTACAATGTGTTGATCGGTACTTGCAGTATTCCAAATGTCCTCGTTGCCCTGAGACATAATGGAGTGATTGATATTATAATTAATCATAAACAATTGAAGACATAATTGTAGAATAGATATAGTAACTCATATTATAATCATCATCTACGCGGCCGTAGGACCATTCCGTATCGTTATCAAAAAATTCAGTCGAGGTAGGTTGTGTAAACGAATCCATACCCAGCTTTAATTTAGGACACGTTATTTTGTTATGTCCCTCAATCTTGCAGAAAGAGAATAGCCTACTTTTCTTCTGGACCTTCTTCTTCTGGACTTCTTTTCGCTTTCCTAGTCTCTGTTTAGGGTCGCGAACCCCATTATCAACATTGCTTTGTTTGCTTGAATCTTTCAAACCGAACGAGTGTTCAAATTCAACAGCTAGTCTTTTCATCTCATTTCTTGCGGTTATGAAAGATGCATCTGTCTTTGATGCAATGTAGCAAAAAACGACTTGACGTTGCACGTAGGGTAGCGAACCGTGCCATTTGCATAACTTCTGGTGCTACATTGAAGTCAAGGAAACTTGGTGCAGCAGCCTTCGCATCCTTAGTCCATCGACTTAGAATCAAATACTTTGGAAGAGATGTGTAATCCAAGTGCTTCAAAACATGTAGTTGATGGCAACATGGAATTCCTACAGTCTCAAATTTCCTACACGAGCATGTGACGCTTTCCGAGACGACATCAAAACATACGTGAAATATCGTGTTCTTTTCCTTGTACTTTGACAAAACAAAATTTTGACATTCATCTGATGAGGACTGAATTTGTTCCTCAATCCGGTACAAGGTCTCGTCTTGCAGTTCTTCTTGGAAGAGCCGAAATGATGCCCGCGTATAAATTTCACCAGCATGGCTTTCTAGGTCTGTCAGTTTAGTGATCTGGAAGGGCATTGTCTGCGAACTTAAGTAATCTGCTTTCAACTCGTTGATACTCATTTTACTAATAGCTTGTTCAATTGTACAAACAACGTTTACATATGTCTTATTCTTTATCAGGGCACGTCCGAGTGAAGCATTTAAGGACTCGCACCTTTGTGTGGATCGCAAATTCGCAAAGAAATGAAATGTTTGATATGCTTGAGCCCATAAGTTCCGAGTATTTCCCTTCTTAATCACCCATGGATGCTTTCCGACATTGAATTCGGAAATCATTGTAGACCATTCAATATCAAATTCTTCTGTTGTCCACCATGAACTCATACATCTAGTAAATGTTGTGCTAAATTTGTTGTCACCAATGTTAGCTTGTACATTGCGAGATAGATGCCAAGAACATAATATGTGCTTAGCATAAGGGAAAACACATTTGATAGCCCTCTGTATTGCCCTATCCCCATCTGTGACAACTGAAAGAAGTGATTTATTCATCATGGCTTGTAAAAAATCACGCAGCACCCACTCGAATGATTGAGTCGTTTCGTCAACTATGATTGCAATAGCAAATACTATTGTGCTATGGTGATGATTGACACCGACAATAGGCATAATTGGTCGTCCATAGTAATTACCTTTGTACGTTGTGTCGAACGCAATTACATCATCGAAGCAAGTGTAATCTGATCTCGATGTTGAATCAGCCCAAATAAGATGCTGCAATGCCCATGATTCATCTGTTGAGTATGTCATAAAAAACCCCCGGATCATATTCTTTCTTGTAATCAAAGTAAGCAATGAGTGCATTCACATCCCCATTGACAAGCTCCTTTGCTTTACCTCTATCAAGTGCATTGTACAGGTCTTTACTAGTAAATCCAACATTATGATAACCCCTCCCTGATTCATGAAATAATTCATTACTTGTGATGTCCCAACACCAACATCTTTCAATGATGTTGCCTCAGCCACATCAGCCTCACTCACAACTCTATTTGAACGCATAAATGGTGTCATAACAGGTGTGCACAAGGCATGATTATGTTCGTCGAAAGACTTACTTAGAACCCACTAATCATTTGTTTTTGTTGTTGTGACCACGATTTTCGCCTTGCATCCTGTTCGTGTGACTGGCATATGAGCACGTTGACGATTAACAGTTTCGACTTTGGATGACCGAAACCCTTCTTTTGAACAACAAAATTCTTGTGTCTTCATATTCCCTTCGCCATCCAGCCGTGTTGTTCCTCGACGTGCACTAAAACCATGTTTCATTGCGTTTCCTTGTAAAAATTCCAAGCTTCCTCACGTGAAGAAAAGAGCTAACCTAGCAACCGTTCCGAATCATCAACGGTCAACTTTTCATCTTGCAAATTCCCGCTAGAATGAACATCATTGGATGGAGTATCTTCCATTTTGGTAAACACGATCGGTTGAAGTGGTCCAAACAAGAGTTGTGTGTTGCTTTCATTTTCAGGTAGTATAATCGGTAGGTGGTGGTAAAATCGGTAGGTGGCGGTGGTTGATGGTGGTTGAACTCTGGCTACATCATTTATTTCTTCCTTCCTACAAAGTTAGTTGTGCAATAAATTGTAGTACAATATCGATACTTTCTGCCCATTATGATAAAAAATATCGATACTTTTAAAAAAAAAGGTTTCTCATAGCTTACAGGGAACACGATTTCGATACAATTTTCCCACTTTGACTGAAAGTATCGATACTTTTGTAAAAATCAATGTTTCCGGTAGCAAATCAGCTCGAAACTATCGATACTTTCTGCCCATTATGATAAAAAATATCGATACTTTAAAAAAAATTCTCATACCTTACTGGAAACAAAGTTTCGATACATTTTCCCCCTTTTAGTAAAAGTATCGATCCTTTTGTAAAAATCCAAGTTTCGTTAGCAAATCTGCTCGAAAATATCGATACTTTCTGTCCATTATGATAAAAAATATCGATACTTTCAGAAAAAAAGATTCTCATAGCTTACTGGAAACAAAGTTTCGATACATTTTCCCCCCTTTTAGTAAAAATATCGATCATTTTGTAAAAATCCATGTTTCGTTAGCAAATTTGCTTGAAAATATCGATACTTTCAGCCTCTGTGAAAACAATTATCGATACTTTTCATTCACAAAAGGATTCCCATAGCTTACTAGAACAAAAGTGTCGATACGTTTTTGACACTATGAATAAAAAACCCGATACTTTTGAAAGAAAATAAATGTTTTCGGTAGCAATTTCGCTCGAAAATATCGATACTTTTAAAAAACTATCGATACTTCAAAAAAAAAGGATTCCCATAGCTTACTGGAAACAAAGTGTCGATACTTTTTTCCAGGTTTGAATATAATTATCGATGTTGCAAAATCATAAATGTTTCCGGTAATTTTCTACTATTTTCATTATTCATTACATCAATGTATCCGGTTGATTGTTACCGTTTTCATTATTTACTACATCAATTTTACATTGCAGTGTTATGTATTTTCACTTGTATCACATGCACCGTTTACTGCTCATCCTATATAAAGCTGAAACCCTAAATCCTCGAAACAAATCTGATTCTGCCTTTTCAGTTTCGTGTCTTTTCACTTGTATCACATGCACCGTTCATATTCATGTACCTTCATTTATTAGGTAGTTCTCCTCATTTATTTCTATAACCCCATAACGAATCTCTGAATCTGCCTTTTCAGTTTCATGTCTTATCACTTTCCCTCCCATTTTCCCTCTCAAACGGAAATTGCCTATAAATTAACAACTCCTCTATTTACTCTTCACAACATCTTCAAATTAATATACTCAACCCTTCGTTTACTTCTATAATCAGTTCTCCTTCACCATCTTCTATTATACAATGAGTTCGAGCAGAGGTTCTAGTAAAAATCCTCAGCCTTTGGCAAAGAGGAAGATTGATTTCGAGACATCATCAAACATCGATGATGATTTCTATATTGATTCTGATGATAAGGAGGAACAACTAAGCCATGAGTCAATGAAAACCAGCAGATGGTTCAACAAGTTCTTCGAGACCTTCGATCGAATGAACTCTATCAACGACCCTTCTACTCAATGGCAGTGTCCAGCATGCCAAGAAGGTCCTGGTGCATCTCACAGGTTTCGTGGCCTTCAGTCACTAGTCACACATGCCAAAACCAAAGGCGGACCAAAGCTGAAAATTCATCGCTAACTTGGTCTGCTGTTGGATGAGGAATTGCGTAGAAGGGGTACTTCGGCTATTCCTCAAGGTCAAGCTTTTGGCCAATGGAGTAGTTTGAGAGATGATGTTGCTATTGTCTCCCCCCCCCCCGCCTTCAAGCAACGAGGAAGTTGATCACCAAATACTCTGACCACCCATGGTAATGATAATGAACACAAGGCTTCGTAAATATGGAGATGGGAAGATAGTTATATAACTTCTGAATTATGTTTTCATTAATATTATAATACTTAACTTCTTATTTCTTTAATTTTCTGATTCAGTGGATTGGTATGGGAAACCAAGAGCTTCTTGACTATTTCAGTTCCTATCATACTATTGCCAAACCTCGTCATTCATACGGTCCAGAAGGCCATCGTGGGATGAGCCTTCTGATTTTTGAGAGCACGACAAGAGGTTATCTCGATGCTCAGCGTCTGCATACCCAGTTTGCTGCCCAAGGTTTCGATAGAGAGGCTTGGCAACGTTGTCAGGGCTTCATGTATGGTCCATCCAGCCATCGCCAACTATATGGTTATATGGCTGAAAAAGAAGACATACATATCTTCAACCGCCATATTCAAAGTTTTCTCTATCATTTTCTTTTATTATACAAGATACACTTATGCTCATACTTATGCAAAAAAAAAAATTGTTCATTAGGCAACCAAAAGGTCAAGTTTGAGATGCGACCATATGCACAGATGGTTGGACAACAAGCTGGAACAAGTGCCATGGGTGACAGGAGGACTTGGGGGAGGAGGCTCATTGTTTTACTTTCATTTTTTATTTCATTTTGTAATTGGTAATTGAAGAACCAGGACTTCATTTTTTTATAATAATTTTTCTTCATCCTTAAGTATATTAAACTTTTCATTGGGAACTTTATTTTTCATAAATATAATTGATATAAACGATTAAATAGAATTGTACCGATACTTTTAATATAAGTATCCATACTTTTTATGAAAGTATCCATACTTTTTGCGAAAGTATCCATACTTCTAATAAAAGTAACGAAACATTTAACATAAGTATCCATACTTTTTCTGCAAGTATCCATACTTTTTAACGAAGGTATCCATACTTCTAATAAAAGTATCGAAACATTTAATATAAGTATCTATATTTTTTATTTAAGTATCCATACTTTCGAGCCACAATTGAACCAGTTCCAATGTTTTTATTAAAATATCGATATTGTTGTTTAAAGTATCAATACTTATTCGCTACCTATTATGTTACCCTAATACTGGTTTGTTTAAAGTTATAATATTAATGTAAACGATCAAATAATAACAATTTAGGCGCTACCGAATATGTTGATATGAATATCAAAAAAATCGGTAATTTTACCGGTTTTGTTATTGTGGTATATTCCAAGGCCCCATCAGCCAAAGTTATCAACAAATTAGGCGCTACCGAATATATTGATATTTGTAACCCCCTCGTCCCGGTCTGGCCGGATGACCGGTTCGAATGGGCCACACGGGGAAAACCGAAGCAAAACCCGTTAAGGTTCCCCCTCGGTAGCGACCCTATTTTTTTTCCTGTTTAATCTTGTCTAAAAGCATCACCATATCCTATGTGAAACACGACAGCGGAAACAAGAGCAATACGAAAACGATCATTCGAGACATCACCTTTAAAACAACCCATTTTCTGTAATTAAGCAGGTTGTATCAATACACCTGGCAAGGGTATCGATACGCATTGACCAAAGTCAACTCTCTAAGGTCAACACAAGAAGACAGTATCGATACAGCCCTCGAGCGTATCGATACGACCTCCTCGGTCAACATCTCTTGGTCAAATAGGTCGAACCGTACCGATACGCGTGAACCCCGTATCGATACGCCCTACTATCATCCCACTTCTCCAAATTCCAGTGACTTTGGAGGGTATCGATACCCCCAGGGTATCGGTACGCCAGGCCAAAAATCGTGGCTTTTGGGCAAGGCCGTATCGATACAGCCCTGAGGCGTATCGATACGTCATGCACTGCAATTCCACAATTATCAACTTGACGACCCCAAACACGACTCTAGATGCATTTTTGGACTCTCCTATACACATACCAACATTTAAACAATCATACTAAAGCCAAAGGAAACAATCAAACAAATAGCAAGACATCCTTACATAGCATTCATACGAAAGGGCAATTTATGCATATATGGACATACAAGCACCTAAGATTTCATGCCTTAGCAACCAAAACATGTAGACCTTCAAGGCATGTAGCATAAGCAATATGTGCAGATCAAACAAAGCATCCAAGAACCAAACCAATATCAACATACATCAAAACTCAAACAACAATACCTATCCCATTGCTTAACTATTACATTTTATCACTTAAAATTCATACATTGAGCTCACCAAAGCAACACTTGGAGACCCTTCCTTGCCCTTGCCACCCTCAAGCTATTAATCTGCATTGTCGAACAAAAGAGAGCGTAAGCATAAAAGCTTAGTGAGGGTAAGCTCGTAAAACAAACCTTCAACAATGTAGGGTCCAAGCACGAGCTAAAACCAAGATAAAATGCTTGATCTTACCTCCGAACCACACGAGCCATAATTATAAATGATGCATGAACAAATATTCAATATCGAGTCATGCTCAACATGTTTAATCCACAACATATGAAATCACATATATTAAACCATGTTAGCAACGCATCCCAAATCACATTGGTTCACAATTAATCACATTTTGGCAACATGAACCACAATCCGTATTGGCACCTAGCTATGACTCGAATACGCGGATAACCGTTGGATCTCACATCCAACAACGCAACCATTACCTGACGGTGGGATTACACTCATCACCGTTCACGCGGAGGGGATTCCACTCATCCTCCCGCCTCATTTCACGCGGAGTGGATTCCACTCATCCTCCCGCCTCATTTCACGCGGAGTGGATTCCACTCATCCTCACGCCCGTCGATGGGATTCCACTCATCACCGACGAATATATATATATATATATATATGAAGATTTCCGGGCGAACCCGTACTCCATCTTGATGACTACCATCATCAAGACCACGCGCGCATTTTGACTCACGTGTGCACACTAAACATCCTAATGATCGATCATTTGTACCCAAGCATACTAGTGCCAATACTACACATTTCATTAATCTATCACAATATCAATCCATAACAACTTTCGTGCTTAGCACGTACTCACCATGACTCACCGTCATGCACAAACCACATTTCCATGCCTAGCATGTACTCACCATGATCCTCATAACATTATTACACATGTCAACACTACATACATCTCAATAACACAAATATTACATCATATTTCATACATATGTATATCTCTATCACATTTATCATCAACATGCATGTAACAATGCATTAAGCCATGCCTCCACATACATGTATAACAACATAAGCATAACCACCATAAGCATGATTAAACATAAGGCATAATTTAACACTTTAAAGATCAACCAAGGTCTCTAACTAAAGTTTGGGATTAGGCCACTACCCTAATCCCAACTCTAGGTGGGTCTACCAATCCCAACCTAGTTCACATGCTTGAACCAACACTTGAAAACCATTTAAAAATGTTTAACCACTCACCTCTACCTCCAAGCTCATCTACCAAGCAACCATGGTCTTCAATTTCCGGATTTGTTCCCAAGGCCTCACCAACACAAATTCCCGCTTCTAAACAACCTCAAACACAATTCAAACAATTCCAAATCAGCCCAACATCAAAAGACCAACTCGGAATACAATTCAATCACAATTTACAATGTTGCAAGCCATGACCAAACCTCATACTTTGCAATCTCGGACAGCCCACATACCCCTTAAAAAATCCATGTTTCCAACACCCATTGCACCCACAAATGATCCCAAATCAACCCCTAACCATAGTACTACCATTGGGCTATCAATTCTCACATAAATCAACCCCCAAAACTCACCCAAAACCCTCCAAAAACCCCATTTATACCCAAATTCGGGAATCATGTTAAAATACTTTAAAATTCACATATGTTGGACCTTAAGGGTTGCAAGCAACTTATCTAACAATAATAAATCAAAAGTTTTAGTAAAAACCCATAAAGCTCTAACCTTTAGCTTAAAACTTTGAAAAACCCAAATTCTAAAACTTGAACTAAAATGAAAACTATTTGTACTTTCAAGTAGAGGAAGATGAGAGCAAGATGAGGATGTGTTTACCTTTAAAAACCGAGCCAAAATGAGGGAGAAATGAGATGGAATAGTGAAATCCATGGAAGGGGAGGGGTTTGTCGATATCTTTGGTTGAAGAAGAAGATGGCATTTTTTTGTTTGAAATATAATAGAAAGAAATGGGCTTATTTGAAAAGATTGCATATTTACAAAAATGCCATTAAAATGGCTATTGGGCCTTGTCATCCAAATTTGGTCCAACTCTTCAATTAAATTTTTCTAAACAAAACCGAGACATTATTTTATTTATTTAATTAGAAAACCGAGACTCAAATATTATTTAAATATTATTTTCTCCCGGCCCCCAAACCCGGGTGTTACAACTCTCCCCCACTTAAAGAATTTCGTCCCCGAAATTTATCGGACATGGAAATACCACAAAATCTACTCCTCCACACTTACCTTATCACCACAACATACTAGCCAACTCATAGACTTGCCACGCAATAGCAGCTATCTAACACCAAATCTCAACTGATTCTTCGTTGCACGCAAATTTCAAACTCAACTCAATCTCTTCTACAACATAGCATGGAAAAAATCCAACTCACACTTCTGAATCATAGATAAACAACAGAACTAGCCCGATTCACAAACTCATACAACACTGTTCAAAATTGACCGAGGAATTTCTCTGACTGATCATCTGACTTTATCAATTAACCAAACACTATGCAGACGTCTTCAAAAACAATCTACTTGAAATCTCGGATCTCTATTACCCACTTCCATTAAGAATCTTCCACGAATGTAACAAACTAGAAGAAAACTTATACTCGGTCTTGACACACTGGCAAACTATACACTGACTCTTATACTGAACCACATCATCCATCAACTCAACCCAGAAGTATTCATCTTCAACCCACAATACGTCTTCATACTACTCAGATGCAATACAAATGGACTACCGTGTGCTTCGGCTAAAACAATACGTCTCAAAACACTATGCCAATCAGTACAACAATTCTATTTCTAACAATACAAACTCTATCATCTCTGAACTGCATTCTGAGGGTCTTCTTTCCGCTATGTCTTGCACGTGAGGTGCCAAGATCCTGTCTTGCAACTGTTTCTCTCCAAGCATTCTGACTCGAAGTAGGTTTAACATGAAACTCGACCACGAAACTACTATCATTCGGTAAATTGAATTCAGCAATCACATCTCGCAACCCAACTACTAATTATCAACAAAATAACTCGGAACATCGGTTACTACGTAGACTCTCTTCAGATAGTACTCAATCTTGGGACCACAGTCTTCAAGCAATTCTAACGACTCATGCTGTTCAAGTTTCAACCCTTCCTAAGTTATCTAACAATTCAAGTTCTGATGATATGTACATACACACTGTGCATTTCTTACTATACAAGCTTTGTCTTCAAATCTTCGAAGCAGTTTCAACTGTAGTTAACTCTATGTCTCATATCGGATAACTCTTCTCACGGTCTTTCAACTATCTTGATGAACAAGCCACAATCGTCTGTCTTGCATAAGCACACAACCTAACTCTACATGTAACACATCACTATGGTTCACAAATTATTTCTCTGACATTGGCTGGACCAAGGTCGAAGCTCTCTTCAAAGTTTCTTTCGGTTTCTCAAGGGCTCATTGTCTCGCATCTAACCACACATCTGAACATTCTTCTGTAACAATCTATCAATGGAGCAACTATCTTCAAAAGACTATTTACAATTCTCTGAAAGTAACAACGCTAGACCTAGGAACTATAGATATTTGTCACAGTCTTCAATTTCTTCCAACTCATATCTTCTTTTGCCTACTTGGGATTTACTCTAATACACTCGGATGATCTGCATGCCCTAGGAGAACATCTTCATTAACTCGAAGTTCAAGTTGCATAACTTGGCATACAACTAATCCTCTAGTAGGATCTACACCACTAACTCCATAGTTTGTCATGATCTTCTTCTGTACGTGAATATACCCATGTGTCAACTATGAGGACTACTACAAACTGATCAAGAAACTTAGGAAAATATTCTGCTCAGCATCTCTATAAAAGTGACTAACTCACTAGTCAAACAAAGCGACATAACTCGGAACTCAAAGCGATCATCTCTTGCCCCTAAAGCTATCTTCGGCACATCTTCTCTCACGTCAACTGGTAGTAAACGAATCTCAATTAATCTTGAAAAGACTGGAGCACACACTAACTGATCAACAAATCACTGACACTCGGAAACGGATACTAATTATTCACTGTCACTTGTTTCAACTGTCTGAAATCTAAACACATTCTTGTACTGTCTTCTCTCTTCTTCACAAAGTGCATTGTCATACTCTAAGATGATGTACTAGGCCTAAAGAATCTAAGGTCCAACAAGTCTCGAAGTTGATTCTTCAACACTCTTAATTCTGTCGGAACCCAAAAGATACAAAGCAATCAAACATGAGCAAACTCGGAGACGGTCTCAATGATAAACTCTTCTTCCATATCGAAAGTCAAACCGGGCAATTCTTGCAAACACTTCTAGGAAAATCATAAACTATTCTAACATTCTGCGGTCTAATCTTCATTCCAAAAATCAAATCCATCACAATTGCTAAGCAAGCCTGTTGACTAAACTCAACCAATCCTTGACCTCCAAAGCTGGGTCAATCATTCAATAAGAAGTTCACATACTCACCTACTACTACAGTCCCACTGAAATCTGCAACTTCAAGGCAACTCTCTCTTTGTCTCAATGTACACCCTAACTCGATGTTCTACAAGCCAAACCATCTTGAAAGGTACCTCGACCCCGCAATAACAAACAATCACTTTACATTTACTAAAAACACATAACTCTGAGCTATCAACAAACATCTTCCACACATCTTTCTGACCACCGCTATCTCGCCCAAAAGGTCTAGTCACATGCGTCCCTAAGTCAAAAATCTCAACAGAGATATCTAGCTTCCTTACATGCTCACACAGAGGACGAATCCGCAGAAATTGCAACTTCGTATGTACACATTTGGTAGTCTTCGGTTCTCTTGTCTTCCGACTGGTTCTTCAACAAAATATGACTCTTCTAGACTGTCCTTAGAACATTTCGAAACTTCGAAAATGCGGTTCTAATCACACACTGACAACTATGCTGGAAAACAACTCAGACGCACACTGCCTAGTCACATAATTCGATTCCCCTTCACGGACACTGACCGGCTGTCCTGTACTAAAACCGTAGGTCGAACCCCCAACGATCACTAACTAGCATTTCCGAGTCTCAGATTACTCACACAAAACCCCTTACCTTGATCTTGCTAAAAGAACCAAGGTACTCACACCTACCTCTAACACCTTACCAGGCATGTTGAAACTTGCATACTCACCATCGATATACAAAAGCACAGATGTAGAATTAACTGGAGGAAACAACTAATCACTGTACCAAGGGCTTATATGCTAAAACATCGACACCACTCTAACTCCCACTCATATGCCTTCACTTCTTCTTACCAACTAATGCCAAAGTTGATCACATCGTCCCTCACCCACAAGAATCAACCCACATACACACCGTCTCAAACGGACAAATTGTACCTCGATTCCGGTACAACCATACCTCCCTAACTAAGGTGATGGACTCCCTCAACATCGTCCACCTTTTCAGAAACTACAACTTCTACTTACCGAAAGGCAATAAATCAACAACAACAACAACAACAACAACAATAGTAAAACAAACACGATTGGGTTAGCAAGGCAAGGCTTCCAAGTGGCTCAAGTATGATTCCCTCACTAAAAAATCTCTTTTTCGATGTAATAGTAGCAATGTGACTCTACTAAACATGTTTCAAACAATTCAACACCCATACATGCTCAACCAAGCATATAACAAGGCTTACTTGCTAAACAGGCAACACATGCGTACGACCAAACATCATACATTCTCAATCAAACGATCATACATCATAACATACACGGATAACGAACAACATGCTTTTAAACAACCAATCAACATACTTGTCATACAAGCAGTCATACTTACAGAGCAAACAAACACCGTGCATATCAATTCAAAACTTAAACTTACCTCACTTACCTGCCCAAGGTCTCGGAAACCTTAGGCTCTGATACCAAGAAATGTAACCCCCTCGTCCCGGTCTGGCCGAATGACCGGTCCGAGTGGGCCACACAGGGAAAACCGAAGTGAAACCCGTTAAAGTTCCCCCTCGGTTAGCGACCCTATTTTTTTCCTATTTAATCTTGTTTAAAAGCATCACCATATCCTATGTGAAACACGACAGCGGAAACAAGAGCAATACGAAAATGATCATTCGAGACATCACCTTTAAAACAACCCATTTTCTGTAATTAAGCAGGCCGTATCGATACACCTGGCAAGGGTATCGATACGCATTGAACAAAGTCACTCTCTAAGGTCAACACAAGAAGACAATATCGATACAGCCCTCGAGCGTATCGATACGACCTCCTCGGTCAACATCTCTTGGTCAACTAGGTCGAACCGTACCGATACGCGTGAACCCCGTATCGGTACGCCCTACTATCATCCCACTTCTCCAAATTCCAGTGACTTTGGAGGGTATCGATACCCCAGGGTATCGGTACGCCAGGCCAAAAATCGTGGCTTTTGGGCAAGGCCGTATCGATACGGCCCTGAGGCGTATCGATACGCCCTGCACTGCAATTCCACAATTATCAACTTGACGACCCCAAACACGACTCTAGATGCATTTTTGGACTCTCCTATACACATACCAACATTTAAACAATCATACTAAAGCCAAAGGAAACAATCAAACAAATAGCAAGACATCCTTACATAGCATTCATACGAAAGGGCAATTTATGCATATATGGACATACAAGCACTTAAGATTTCATGCCTTAGCAACCAAAACATGTAGACCTTCAAGGCATGTAGCATAAGCAATATGTGCAGATCAAACAAAGCATCCAAGAACCAAACTAATATCAACATACATCAAAACTCAAACAACAATACCTATCCCATTGCTTAACTATTACATTTTATCACTTAAAATTCATACATTGAGCTCACCAAAGCAACACTTGGAGACCCTTCCTTGCCCTTGCCACCCTCAAGCTATTAATCTGCATTGTCGAACAAAAGAGAACGTAAGCATAAAAGCTTAGTGAGGGTAAGCTCGTAAAACAAACCTTCGACAATGCAGGGTCCAAGCACGAGCTAAAACCAAGATAAAATGCATGATCTTACCTCCGAACCACACGAGCCATAATTATAAATGATGCATGAACAAATATTCAATATCGAGTCATGCTCAACATGTTTAATCCACAACATATGAAATCACATATATTAAACCATGTTAGCAACGCATCCCAAATCACATTGGTTCACAATTAATCACATATTGGCAACATGAACCACAATCCGTATTGGCACCTAGCTATGACTCGAATACGCGGATAACCGTTGGATCTCACATCCAACAACACAACCATTGCCTGACGGTGGGATTACACTTATCACCGTTCACGCGGAGGGGATTCCACTCATCCTCCCGCCTCATTTCACGCGGAGGGGATTCCACTCATCCTCACACCCGTCGATAGGATTCCACTCATCACCGACGAATATATATATATATATATATATGAAGATTTCCGGGCGAACCCGTACTCCATCTTGATGACTACCATCATCAAGACCACGCCCGCATTTTGACTCACGTGTGCACACTAAACATCCTAATGATCGATCATTTGTACCCAAGCATACTAGTGCCAATACTACACATTTCATTAATCTATCACAATATCAATCCATAACAACTTCCGTGCTTAGCACGTACTCACCATGACTCACCGTCATGCACAAACCACATTTCCATGCCTAGCATGTACTCACCATGATCCTCATAACATCATTACACATGTCAACACTACATGCATGTCAATAACACAAATATCACATCATATTTCATACATATGTATATCTCTATCACATTTATCATCAACATGCATGTAACAATGCATTAAGCCATGCCTCCAAATACATGTATAAAAACACAAGCACAACCACCATAAGCATGATTAAACATAAGGCATAATTCAACACTTTAAAGATCAACCAAGGTCTCTAACTAAAGTTTGGGATTAGGCCACTACCCTAATCCCAACTCTAGGTGGGTCTACCAATCTCAACCTAGTTCACATGCTTGAACCAACACTTGAAAACCATTTAAAAATATTTAACCACTCACCTCTACCTCCAAGCTCATCTACCAAGCAACCATGGTCTTCAATTTCCGGATTTGTTCCCAAGGCCTCACCAACACAAATTCTCGCTTCTAAACAACCTCAAACACAATTCAAATAATTCCAAATCAGCCCAACATCAAAAGACCAACCCGGAATACAATTCAATCACAATTTACAATGTTGCAAGCCATGACCAAACCCCATACTTTGCAATCTCGGACAGCCCACATACCCCTTCAAAAATTCATGTTTCCAACACCCATTGCACCCACAAATGATCCCAAATCAACCCCTAACCATAGTACTACCATTGGGCTATCAATTCCCACCTAAATCAACCCCCAAAACTCACCCAAAACCCTCCAAAAACCCCATTTATACCCAAATTCGGGAATCATGTTAAAATACTTTAAAATTCACATATGTTGGACCTTAAGGGTTGCAAGCAACTTATCTAACAATAATAAATCAAAAGTTTTAGTAAAAACCCATAAAGCTCTAACATTTAGCTTAAAACTTTGAAAAAACCCAAATTCTAAAACTTGAACTAAAATGAAAACTATTTATACTTTCAAGTAGAGGAAGATGATAGCAAGATGAGGATGTGTTTACCTTTAAAAACCGAGCCAAAATGAGAGAGAAAGGAGATGGAATAGTGAAATCCATAGAAGGGGAGGGGTTTGTCGATAGCTTTGGTTGAAGAAGAAGATGGCATTTTTTTGTTTGAAATATAATAGAAAGAAATGGGCTTATTTGAAAAGATTGCATATTTACAAAAATGCCATTAAAATGGCTATTGGGCCTTGTCATCCAAATTTGGTCTAACTCTTCAATTAAATTTTGCTAAACAAAACTGAGACATTATTTTATTTATTTAATTAGAAAACTGAGACTCAAATATTATTTAAATATTATTTTCTCCCGGCCCCCAAACCCGGGTGTTACAATATTTGGATAAACAAAATAGGTAATTTTACCGATTTTGTTATCGTGAGAATTTCCAAGGCCCCATCAGCTCAAATTTATCAACAATTTTGACGCTACTGAATATGTTGATACTCGGATCAACAAAATAAGTAATTTTACTGATTTTGTTTGTTTGACCAATAACTTAAATTTGCCAGTTATCATTTTTTTTATGTTTTTTACCGGATACATTATCTCATATCAACATATCCGATAGCGCTTTACCGGATACATTATTTATCTTATAATGTTTACGGTAACACCGTTTTTAGCCGTATATTAGTCCGCCTTACATTAAAATTCTCCGGTTGTGCTCCTGAAGAGACCGTTTGAGCTTTATCAAAAGAAGCATGTGAAACAATTCGACCTTAAAATATAATAAAACAAAACATTAGATATCAAAAAATAATACTAGTAATTGTTGTAATAATAGTATATGTTAACATACCGTTTGCCAGCTCATCTTGCTGTTTCCGTTATCCGTCCCCGCCTCCACGTCATCAGTTCAGTAATGAGTCTAACGACTCAGTTCCCCCTTCCTTTACATTAACCGTCTAAACTAACGCCGTTTATCCCGATTCCAAACTCCTCTCTCCTTTTCTTTCTTCTGTTTCCTAACATTTTCCTCCCCAAAAAAATTCTCCTTTCTCTCTCTAAAAACTCATTCTCTCTATTTCCCTCTATATATTCACTCTATTTCTTCACGAGAAAAGTTTCTCTCTCAAGAATTCATGTCGGTATGTAATCTTTTCGGTCTTTTGTTGCCTTTTTTCATTTCTGTTTAAATTCATTAATAGAAAGGTTTAATCTTGTTGTGTGATTTGATTTTCTGTTTTTTATGTAGCTTTTGAGCTTTGGGTTGTTTTGATTCGTATATTTTTTGGGTTTTTTATTCTGGGTTTTAAGTAAAAAAATCATTTTGTTGCTGATGATCAGAGTTTTAAATTTACCCTTTCCAACTTTTCGGTAACAGCTTTCTTTGACGTGTTTTGCAGATTTTTTTAGGAAAATGGATTCTTTTGTGTGTTTTGTTTTGTTTAAATGATGGATTGTATGCCACTTGAGTCATTTACTTATGTAATGACATGATTTATGGTTTTAAATTTTTTTGGAAGTTCGATTAATATTGAATGAAGATGGAATGCATTAGCAAATGGGTGAATTGTTCGGACTTGTTTGTAGAATCTTTGGCTGAATAAGATTCAGGAAGGTTCGATTAATGTACCATTAATTTTGTGTGGAAAATGTAGTTTCTGTTTAATCATTGAAGCTGGGAAGTAGGGAGTGATAAGCTAGGGTTGTGATAAAGCTCTTTTCAGAACACATCTTACTTATGTTTTATATAATCTGCAAATGGAAGCTTGATTGTGAATGTCATAATCCAGAAATTTGTTAATATTCTGAGGTAGATGAATCTTTTGTATCAATCTTTTCACATTATGTTAACCAGCACTAAGTAATTAGAGTTATTTATGGGGTCTATGGCAACATATATTTTGAAAGATGCTGCTAAATTATGCTTGGATTTGGACAACTTGCTATTATTTTGATACTTTATGTAACTTCATCTTCGACTTTTTGCAGATTCCTTTTTGTCTTGTTGCTGGATAAGTTAAGCTTTTTACTGTATCTTTCCAAGAATGTGATTATTTCATGTTATCTGGTTGTGGTTTTATATCAATAATGCATATGATTTTATGTGGTCATTTTTTTATCTCCATGACTGGTCATTGTGATTTATACTCAATTATTGCTCATTTTGGAGGCTTCGGTTGGAACTGTGTAATTGATACTGTTGCTATGTTGGCATGGCTTTTTTTTCATTGTTCGATCCACCCAACATCTCTCTTGAATAAAAAATTTTATGTCAGTGATTATACCATTGTTTAGAATAGTTATTTCACGAAACATTTATGATTTCTTATTGTATATCCCATTAAAAAATTATGATTGTGATGAGTTTCTGTTCTTAAACCAGGATTTTCAAAGTGCTTTCTCTAGAGCAATAACCAGTGTTACAGTTCGGTTAATTTAAACTACACTGTTTATTTAGGTTTTTAATAATGCAAGCTTCAACATGCCTCTTTGGCTAGACCATGTTAAGAATCAGACAATATAATCTAAGGTCTGCTGAAATCGCATTTGTTTGTTTGATTTTTTGGAAAGTAAACATGTCCATACCAAAAATACAGTAGTCAGAAACAATGTTCTGTGATGTCAAGCCTGCAGGATAGAACACCCAAGTTTGCTCTTATATTGCAAAGCATGCCAATTAATTTTGCAATTGTTAAATAAATGGAATTTACTAAGTTGAAGCCGAAGTTATGTAATACACTTATAGTAGCTAGCAGCTTTGATTTAGCTGTTTCACTGTCAGTTACCGTTTAGATTGTATCTGTGATCTTATCTTCAAATGAACGTGTTGCATTCTAGTCACAGTTAGTTATTGAGGTGGTTGTTGCTAGTTCAGAATAGAAAAGGTTTGCTGATATGTTCAATCTCTCAAAAAATGTCTATAATGATGTTGAAAATGCAAAATATCTTATGTCTTACACCAATGTAGACAATTTGAGTTTTTATTTTTCTGTAAGACATTTCCTTGCTTATTGATTGTGGATTTTTTTTTTTTTAATTTTTGAGCTTCGAATTATCTATATGCTTACCCTTGTTACCTTCATATTTTGTCTCTCTGCTTACCCTTGTTTATAAGGGTCTTAATGGGACATTTTTACTTTTTACTTTGCCCAATAGGAAAAGGGTCGGCCATTGCCAAAATTTGGTGAATGGGATGTCAACGATCCTGCCTCAGCTGAGGGATTTACTGTGATCTTTAACAAGGCAAGGGATGAGAAGAAAACAGGTGGAAAACCCGAGTCACCGGCAAAGGCTGATCCTCATGCGAAGTCTGGAGTGAAACCTGGCAAAACCCAACCTGTAAGTAAATATCTAATGACTTGTTCTTGGCATCTAGCAACATTTTGCTTGAATGTTGCACCATTCCATTTGGAATGATTGCTGTGAACTGTTGTTAGTTGACATTTCCCTCCGTACATGATGTTGTTTTTCAGAAAAAATGGTTTTGCTGCGTTCAAGCCCCACCTGCGGAATCTTGATGAAGCCCTGCTCGTATAAGACTAAGAGCTTCCACAAGTATGTTAAAGCCCCACCATATATTCCTAAACAAGATAGGATTTCTAGGGCTTGACAAGCCCTTCTAGATTTCCTTTTTTGTGGTGTATGATTTAATTCTGGAGGGAGGAAGAAGTAAACAAGACAAACACTTACTGTATCTATATATATAGATATTGCTTTGGTGGGTTGGTATTAGAAACTGTGCTATTTCATTTTGTCTTTGCCTTCTTTGTGTTACAAAGCTATAGAGCCTTTGCTGTGACACATTCCTTCATGTTATACAAGTGATTCGTGTGTTTTCGAAAAGTTCGTTTTTGTTATCTTCTCATTTTCATTTGTTTTTCATCTTTTTATTGGAAATGTATTTCAATGGCGGTATATAACGTGCAGAACATGTTTCTGGATTATGGCAGTATTTCGATTGTAGTTTATAACATGCAGAAGAAGAATAACATGTTTTTGGATTATGGTTGAACACCATGCACCCATGGTACCATAAAAAAGGTTCTGTAGAAATAACTTGAACCAATAATGTTTTGTAGTCTATGTTACTCAACCATGCTAAATCTAAAGTCTCAACCGTAACAGAAAATTTCAGTGATTTCATAGATTAATGTATATATCAAGTGCCTGAGATGACAAAAGTCTGCAGGATCCTGTAATAAAACATTGCAGTACAGTGCTAAAACTAAACCCGGGACATTCCAAGCTTCCTTTCAAAAAGGCGCCGGAGCAGGTAAACTTGCAGAACACTGGCTCCAATTAGTGCTGCGGATTCGTAAAAGGCCTTGTGAACTGCTTTTCTACTCATGGCCTCATTTACTGCATTTACAGTAAGAATGAAAAGGAAAAAATAATTAACTGGAAATGATTCATGATAGAGGATAAAGCATAGATACAGTTCTGAAAGAAATAATATACACAGTGTAGCAACCTAAATCATATTAGTTTTAACACATAATAAAGTTGCACTTTATCGTAATTCATAAATGAATCTAGCAAATATCAATTGTCTCAAATTGCTTCAAGGTAAATGTTTGTGGTATCTATGAGCTTGAGCCTTGAAGGCTTACTAGGAGACGTATAAGTTCCAAAGGCATAAATGACAGAACATCACACACAATTAAAAGTTAAAAAAGGTTGACGTGAATATACCTATTGCTTGACGTTCTGTCTGAGCCTCTAACCAGTGCTGTTCGAACTGGACATTATAAAGAGCTTCCTCTAACTTAGATATTTGTTCTAACAAAGGGTTGAAATGCTCTGCAGATAAGCATGAAAACAGCAGTCAGTAAACTTCTCCAGGGGAAGAGAAACATAAAAGCAACGACTTACCATCCTTTGCATGCTGATCATAGTACGCAAAATGACTTTCATGTACATCAAAGTCGACCGTCTCGTAGTAAGGAGATTTATTACTGAAGCAGAAACGATGGACTCCTTTTTGATGAGCAACAAACTCAAATTTCTCACTTATCTTGTCCTGATAATCTTGAATCTGATCACCGGAAGGTCCTTTCACCTAACAATTGCAATTTGCAAGTACTATAAGACTCTAAGAGACAATGAGTTGCCAAACAAGAACTTTATGTACGACTCAAAAGCACTACACATAAAAACTTGTTCGACCCCGTTTTCAGAATCCAACTCATCAGGAAAGAGACGAGGAAGCTTACCACAAGATCAACACCCTCATGACTATTATGCCAACTCGAATCGGCCTTAATGACAACAAACGACACATGAATCGTATCCCCTTCATACTTAACATCGTGAGAGAAGCATTCTTCTCTATCGATTACAAATCTAATTCCAAACACGCCATTCGGGGTACACAAGAATGCTACCAATATAACACCAACAAATTCAACAGATCCAACTTTCATCTGCAAATTACAAAGTCAACGAATCCTAGTTATGAAAATGAAGATACTTATATAAAATCAAATACTAAAAGATTAATACTTCACAAAACTAGAAATGGAATAAAAAAACCAGATAAATTCCAAACATTTCTCTAATATTCCCCCTTCAAGTTCATGATAATTGATTAAAACCAAGAGAGAAAAATTCCACCAAAAACTTTTTAAAAAAGAAGAAGAAGAAAAGCTGTTCAACCAGAAATTTTCAAGTAAACCCCACAATTATTGAAGCAAAAGCAAAGAAGAAAGTATATAAACAAGGCGAGTTAGACTTACAATCGAATGATCCATTTAGTGCAGGAAAAAATATGAAAACAATTCAAAACTATGAAATTGAAAAAAAAATCTAAAGCTAGAAACTTTAATTGAAAATAAATTAAGTTACCTTTACTTTTGTTTTTCTCTTCAGTTTTTTTTTTCTTCTGGGAGAGTTTACAACAATGTGAAAGAGTAGATCTTTTGAAGCGTTTTGAAGACAAGTACAGAAGAGAACAGGGCTTTTTATATAAAAAAACCATTTTAGATAGTTATTTAAAAAATATCCCCACCCAAAGTTATTTTATTCAAGTCGTCCACGTAGAGTGACCTCGCGCTCTACGAAATGCGAACCACAACTTCGCTCTTTGCAAGAAGCGAGTTACGTCCTACGTGGATGCACTTTTCAGATAACTCAATATAAAATTATGGGATAAAATTTTGCTTTTTCTAAAACGCGAGTTTCCCGAGAAATTGAAGGGGCGAATGAATTTATCGCGAGTTTAACTACAGCGAAGTCGCGTTATGTGAATAACGAGTTCCTTTGACCTCGCTTTTTACATAAAGCGAGTTCTTCATAATCGAGACTGAAAAAAACGTGTATAGGCATGTTCGAGGCGTTTTATCGTGTCATTAGTCCAAAAATTTTCGTAATTTTTTCAGCTTAGAGGCGTAATATTGAAAATAATATTTCATTCGAGACTGATATTGACACGTACGAGATATTACAGATGGTGTTAAAAGCGCGTTGAAAATGGTTCGAATGCTAGTTTTTGTGCAATATTAACAAATTGAAATGGCTTGGTAGGCATGTTGGAGGTGTTTTCCGGGTTATTAATAGAAAAATTTTCGTAATATTTAATGTTAGAGGCTTAGTATTGGTACTTATCTTTCATTTGAGACTGATATTAGCACAGAAGAAACATTGTAAATGGTATAAAAATTGTCATGAAAATGGTTCTAAACCTTGTTTTTGCGCATGAATAACAAGGTTAAATGCCTTGAGAGTCATGTTTGATGAGTTTATCTGGGTAGTTAATCGCACAATTTACTTAATACCTAAGCTTAAAGGCGTAGTATCGGGGGGCGTATAATTGTAATTAAAAAAAATTACAATTAATAAATGGGAGAAGCTGCAATTTCGAGTCGTTCATCTTGAACAAAAGCACGGAAGACACATTCCAACAATATTGTTAACGAACCAATAGTATGTAGTCATCGTATAAATGATTTGTAATTCTAATTAGCATGTGTAACAAACGTGTTGAAAATGGTTACGAAGCTTGTTTTTGTGCATGAATAACAATGTAAATTTATTACTTTCTAAACTAATACAAAAAAGACCATGATTCTCTGATATTGCGATTTGTTTTCTTTGAGCTAAAGCACAGAGGCTGATATTGACACATACGAGATATTATAATCGGTCAATTGTACTTCTAAACATGTTTGCTTTGACGACATGTGCAGTGGAGGATTTTGAGGTCCCCGAAGGCTGCAATTGCGATCCACTTTCATCACCATCTACAATGATAGGGGCTTTAACTACAGTTACTTGTTGTGGTCATCACCTAGCCTCCACGATTAAGGCGTAAAAATAGATTACCCGTAACCTTGAACAAAAAGTCAAGAAAATAGCATCTTGTACATCAGTACCCTAAACATGTGGTTCATGGATTGTCGGCACTTTAAGAAGATCATGCTTTTTCCTAATATTACGACTTGTCGTTCATTTTGAACCAAAACGTGTAACAGCATTCTCACGAAAACTGTAAACCCACGAAAAGCATGTAGTCATCATATAGATGCAACTAAAAATCCCAACAAACCACAATACAAGAAAAATATCTTTGCAGTAGAATTTTTCAAATACGTGGTTTGTTCTCATTACTAGCTGTAACTCAATTTTTTCTTCGAATAGGATGACAAATAATTGTTGGCGAGTTTGCTTGGCCATGTCTTAGCTTATATAGGCCAAAACTCACGGTATGCAAACCGCGAGTTCCACAAAAATTCCTAATGTATCCGCAGAGATTCCTGATGTGGCAGTCTGTAGATCTAACTTGTCATTGGACCTCGCTTTTTTTGCATATAGCGAGGTCCTCTTTTTTTGTCTGCAGAAATTCCCGACGTGGCATTCCCAAGGTTGTTAAGTAAGTGTACTTATAAATAAAAATAATAATAATTTTTAAATCTATCAACTAAGGCATAAATTTATTATGTAGTAGTTAAATAAAAGTAACAAAATCTATTGCGATATAATATAGTTTTTTTTTGGATAAAATGGTAACAAAGTTATTTTACATAAATAACAAAATTACATATCCATCCTAACGACGCCTATGTCCACCCGTACCGCACCGCGGTGGACGACGATCCCGAGGCGAATTCTTTCGAACAATGCCACCACCACCCTCATCATCATCATCCACATATGCATCTAGCATACTAATGCTGACATTGAGACCGGTGTAGAATCGGCTCTGCGACGGGGTCTGATGAACAATATCAAATCTGAACTATGTTGCCATTGGTGTAAACTGATAAACTAGAGGAACATGTACAGATGGTAGTGTCGGATAGTACACTGGAGGAACCGTCATAAGCGGACAAAACACGTATGTGAAAAAACCTTCAGACGAACTCCCCATTTGCTAAAACGATGGACTACTACTCGTGGGTTGAAATGACAAGAAAGTCGAGTAGTGGAATGTAGATGGTGGCATCGATGTCTGAGGCTGGGCTGCTGACTGGGCATGTGCATGCGATGTTCCCTATGTCGAGGCCCCGGGAGAGTGTGTTCGTCTTATCTGGATTTGTTCCCCCGTGATGGTACCACGTCGCGTCGGCAGACAGTTTGAGGGAGACCCGTCTATTTCCCGTTCTCGCTCTTCTAGGGTTAGTATATACTGCTTCTCATTTTGATGGTACCACTGCATATACTCAAAGGTAACGTTGTGGTGTAAAATGGGTTCCAAAAAGGCGGGTCGCCTACCAAATCGTGTCATCCACAGTTGCATCCACGTCGCATGATGATAACCCCAATGGACATCCGTCTTGCCTTGTCGCGTTAACTTGTGCAATTCGTCAAAATTTGGTGGGTTGCCCGAAATCCCTTGGACAAAGTTGAATTGTCGCATCACGCGGTCAACATGATGCCACTCGACTATCTCATAGTGTATGAGCGTGACCATCATAATCCAAACAGTCTCAGTCAGCATTATTTTTGGCGGAATACAGTCCTTAATATTATCATCCTTGTACGGCGTCCACATGAACTACACAAAATATTTGTAAACTAAATTAGATAAACGTGATTTAAATTTTTATTATTACATTAAAAAAATGCAATCGATTAAAAATATTACTGATGAGTGATTTAAATTTATATTCATGTTGTTAATTACTCCTTATTTGTCGGTTTGGTAGCTAATTTGAGCGTTTTCCCTTATTTTCTATGCAGGACATTGGATTCCAGAAACTATGCTAAAAGTGGCTGGATATGCAATATTTTTGGATTCATGGATGGATTAGTGAGCATGAATTGGGGCATGAAAATGCTGACTGGACGATACGTCAGCAACAGTTGATAGCTTATCAGCCAAGATAGGATAGCTTATCAGCCAACATTTGAAGTTTAAATTTGGGATTTATCTTTTGTATTTTGTTTAAATAATTTAGGAATTATCTTGTATCTTTTTAGGTTTTTTTTAGGGTTTTAGGATGCTATAATTACCTCTTTGGGGTGAAACTCAAATCATCACTTGTTTTTGTTTTCATTTTCACTTTGGAGTTTAATATATTCCTTTCTCTCCACTTTAATTTTCTTTTACCTTCCATTGGTTCAAAATGATAAGCCGTATATACTAGGACACCATATGAGAATAGACCACTTACCTTTGAGTATATGCAGCGGTACCAGCATGGGGGAATAGACAAGTTCTAAATGATAAGTCGTATATACAAGTTCCAATGGGAGATAACGACCAAACAATCCAACAACTTACTAGGACACCAGATGATCAACAACCAATGTGCATAACATTTCTGAATGGTACAACGCCATTCGTACTAAAAACGAGTTTGGTACATCTTTTACCGACTTTCCACGGCCTACCCAGTGAAAATCCTCACAAGCACCTAAAAGAGTTCCACATGGTTTGCCTGAGTACAAAACCGCAGGGAGTTTCTGAAGATCAAATAAAACTTCGCGCATTCCTTTTTTCTCTAGCTGATATCGCCAAAGATTGGCTATTTGATCTACCTTCTAATTTGGTTACATCTTGGACTGAAATGGCCCGCCTTTTTCTTGACAGGTTCTTTCCAGCGAGCTAAGGCGAAGCATTTTGAGTATCTGACAGAAGGATATTGCATCCTTATATGAATACTGGGAGCGTTTCAAAAAGATGTGCGCTAACAGTCCTTAACACGGTTTGTCTAAGTAAACACTTATCCAGCATTTCTACGAGGAGTTAACGCCTATGGACATAAAGGTAATTGACGCAGCGAGTGGAGGAGCACTTGTTAACATGACCCCAACTGCAACAAGAACCTTGACATCTACTATGGCCGCCAACTCGCAGCGGTTTTACCCTTCAAGTGAACCAACTCGATGGGTTCACGAGGTAAGTACAGTTTCCCTAAAGAATAAAATTGACAAACTAGCTAAAATAGTTCAATCTCTTGTTGCAGACAAAAGAAAATCATCTAGACTTTGCGGGATATTCACTAGTCCAGAACATCTGACAGACTACTGTCCGATGATACAAGAAGAAAATACTGCACAACCAAATGTCATCGGTAATACGTATAACCCGAGATGGAAAAATCATTCGAGTCTCAATTATGCGCAAAACCAGAGACCAAATCAAGCTTATCAACCAACTGTACCACAACAATATCAACCGCAGAAGCCATCGTTGGAGTCAATTTTTGAAAGGTTAGCGCTAGCCCAAGAAAAGTTTCAGCTAAAGACCGAAGCACACTTTGAAGCAATTGACAAACATATGAGTCAACTAACATTAGCGGTAAGTCGCTTAGAATCCAAAGGGAAATTTGCTTCTCAAATGGATCCCAATCTGAGAGAGAATGTGAACGCCATCACTCTACGAAGCGGTACCATCATCGTACCAAAAGCTACGGAGGAAGGCGTTCAAAAGAAAAGTAAAGTGAAATCACCATCTTCCACTGAGAAAGGTATGTCCAATCCACCTTCTGCACCATCTCCATATGCTACTCCACCCCATTTTCCTTCAAGGTTGGTTAAACGTGACAAACAAGCTAAAGAGAGGGAGATTTTGGATGTATTTCGGAAAGTGGAAATTAACATTCCACTTCTAGAAGATATAAAAAAAGGTACCTCGATACGCCAAATTCCTAAAGGATCTATGCACAAATAAAAGACGACTTACCAGAATAGAGAAGGTAAATCTGGGAGAACACGTATCCGTAGTTTTTCAGCGACCATTACCACCGAAATTGAAGGATCAAGGTATGTTCGCAATTCCCTGCAAAATTGGTAATGTGACGCCCGTGGTTTGGGGCCCGGGAGATAACTGGGTTTGGTTAAACCAGTTCGGGTTAGTTTAATAGATAAAAATGGGTCTTTTATCTAAAGGGGCAAAATAGGAATTTTGGGTAAATGAAATAAAGAAAGAAAAGAAAAGTTTGAAAAAAAAGAAAGCCATCTTCTTCAAAAGTCCCCTTTCTCACCAAAAACCTCTTCTAAACCCTATTTTCACTATTCCATTGCCCAAATACCTCTTTCAAGCAAGATTTTTCAAGATACGGGGGAAACGAGTTTGGGTACTTCGAGCGCGATATCGGGTGTTATGGAGGCTTGAGATCGGTGTTTCGGCTTTCGTTTGGGCTCTATCGGTAAGTGGTAATGTTTTAAAGTTTAAAATGATTCAAAGTGATTTCTTGGGGGTTTGGGTGGAGCCTTAAAGGCTAACCTAAACCCAAGTGTAAGTTTGCTAATTTACCTTGTTTTGTTAAGTGTTTGTGTATGTGATTATTTGTGTTGTTGTGTGAAACGTGGATTGCCTTTACTATCCGTTTTAATGTTGTTGTGTAGTCGTTGTTGATGTCAAGTCTCACGTGATGGTTAGTCGTTGTATACGGTGATGTGTAGTCCCACTGGTAGTGACTAGTAGATGAGTACGGTGATGTGTAGTCCCATCGGAAAATTGCTAGTTGTTGTGAATGATGATGTGTAGTCCTACCGGGATTGGTTGTGCGTGTGCAAACCATGTTTCGTTTATGCTTGCGCTATTACTTCTCTTCTTAAATGGTTTTGCTTTAAAACTATTGTTGTGTTTTAGAGCTCTGCTCACTAAGCTTTTAAGCTTATGCTATCTTTTTCCAACAATTCAGATCGTTAGAGGCTCCGGGCAGCAAGTGGGCAAGGGAGGAGTTCTTGGAGTTCTTGCTAAGCTCAAAGTATGATTTTACTAGTTGTAATAAGACTTAGACAATAGGAATGCTAGGCTTTTATGTTAGGGAGTTGGTGTTCAAACTCCTAAGTTTGGCCTTGTTTATGTTGCTAGCATGTCTTAAATGTGGATACCATATATTGTTGAAGTTTTTTATAGCTTTTGGTGGATTACTTTGCATTTTGGCATGTTGGTGTTTTGGAAGCTAAGTGTTCTTGTGAGCTTGAGCTTGAGGGTCATTTTGTTGCGTGTGTGCATGATTGAAATCGTGTTTAGGGTGTTTTGCCTCTAGATTGATTGTATATTGAGATGTAATGTGGGTTGTGATGTTTCGGGGCAAATTTGGGGACGTTTGGAGATGTCAAAATATGTTTTCGAGCCAAACTGTGCTCATGCGTTTCAGAACGCCTGATATGGTTTCGGAATGGTCGAGCTCCAAGGGTACCCGTATAGGAACGGGGGTGGTGCCATTTCGATACGATTTTCTACTAGAGGTTCCTGTTTCGGAACCATGTAGGGTCGTTCTGGTACGTTTGGCCACTGGAGGTCCCCGTTTCGGAACAAGGTGGGACCGTTCTGGAACGTCTTGATATTGCTTTTTAAATGAAGCCCGCGTTTCAAAACGGTCAAACCTGTTTCAAAACGCAGGTGATTAAAACGGTTACAAAGCATCTTTGAAGGTTCTCGAATGTTACGTTACAGTCCCTAATACTTGTATGTTTCCTAAATGAGTCATGTGTGCCTCCTTTGTGATATTTTTGCCTCATGTGTATGAATTTAACAAATAAGCAACTTGGTAAGTTTAAAGTATCGTATGCCTTCTGATTGGTTCGTGTTTCCGCTTTCGTTCTTCCGTTGTTGCCTCAACGCATAGGATTAAAGACGATAATTAGACAAGATAATTAAAACAAAAATTAGGGTTGCTAATCGAAGTGAGGCCTTAACGGGTTTTGCTTCGGTTTTCCCCGTGTAACCCACTCGGTTCGGTCTGTTAGCTAGACCAGAACGAAGGGGTTACATTTGGTGGTATCAATGCCTCCGTTACGAGGTCTCTCGGGAAGGTAAGTCAGGTAAGTTGGTTTATTTGGTTGTTTTCCATTGTACGGTGTGTGAAAGCATGCTTTGTTATTCTTGTTGTTGGTTGAAGTTTAGTCGAGTGTTCCCACTGCTAGGTGTTGTTATTAGAAAAATGGTTTTGGTTTAAAGAGCTTGAGAACGTGGATCCTTGCCCTTGCTAACCTCATGTTTTCTTGTGTGTGATGTGCTTGTTGTTTTGGTAAGACCGAGAGGACGGCCTAGAGCGGGTGACCAGGAACCTTGGGATGTGCCTCATGTTCCTCATGCTCTCGATGGTAATGGGGTTGGTGGTGAAGGTAATGTGCCTCAGGCCGGTGTGAATGCTGGAGGTGATGGTAATGGACCTTAGGCCGGTGCAAATGTTGGGGTAATGGAGCTCAAACAGGTCAGGGTCCGGTAGGTGTGAACATGACTCATTTGATTCAGACTATAGCCAGGGCTTTTCAGACAGCTTTGGCCGGTATGCATGCTGCAGCACCACCTCAGGGTGTGGGGATTGGTTTACCCCTTGAGAGACTTCGTAGTTTGGGTAGAGTTGAGTTCCGTGGTTTGACTCTCGAGGGTTCAGAGGCGTGGCTCGAGAGTACTACACGAATCCTAGGTCAGATGGAGTGCTCAGACACCTGTAAGTTGGGTTATGTTGTATCCTTACTTCAGGGAGATGTGTATGCATGGTGGACTATCGTTACTTTGGGTATGGCAGAAGCGGATGTCACTTGGGAATTCTTTCGAACAACTTTTAGAAAGAAGTACCTTGGAGCTCAATATCAGGATGAGAAGAAGAGAGAATTTATGGCATTGGTTCAGGGTAGTAAGACAGTTTCCGAATACGAGGTTCAGTTTGTGAGGTTAAGCCAGTTTGCTCCCGAGTTGATTACCAGTGAGAGGGAATGGTGTGAGCATTTCAGTTATGGTTTGACTAGAGATGTGAAGACATATATGCTTGCTTCTGATTACACCGAGTTTAATGTTTTGGTCTCTAGGGCCAAGGATATCGAGCAGAACTTGGGCTCGAGTACTCGTGCTAGTAGGTCTGATTCCAGAAAGAGACACGTGGATTGGGATAAAGATCATGCCAAGAGGCACAGAGATAGGAGGTATCAGCCCGATTCAAGACATAGGGGCGGTAATCACGGACGGGGCCATCAGGGCCAAGGGGTTGTTGTTCACACTCCTGGGTGCACTAGATGCGGGAGACGTCATTAGGGCGAGTGTATAGGTACCTTTGGGGTATGTTGGAACTGTGGTTCCTGAGATCATTTGAGGCGTAACTGTCTACACATGACTAGGGGCGGACCGGCTCCAGCTAGGGGTTTTGAGCATCAGAGAGGCCGTGGGTGTGGTCGAGGTAACTTTCAGCCGAAGAACGATGGTCAGAGGAACTTAGCTCATGTGGTGGTAGTTCAGCTCGAGGGTGAAGGACCGGCTAGGGTGTATGCGCAGCGAGAGGCTGGGAATGACACAGATGCCATCACAGGTAATTTCTCGTTACAGTCTGTGACTTTGCTTTCTTTAATAGATTCAGGTTTGACACATTCGTACATTTTGGGTGAACATGCAAGATCTCTAGGTTTACCGTATGAGTGGTTAGAAGTAGGCGTAAATGTTACTAGTTCTTTCGGTGAGACAGTGGTAGTTAGGAAGATGTATATGAGGTGTCCTTTGATGATTCATGGCTATGTGTTTCTGGTTGACATGATGGAATTTCCGTTATATGGTTTTTATGTGATTTGGGGCATGAATTAACTCGTAGAGCATAGAGCTAGGGTAGACTTTGAGACCAAGAGAGTCTCCTGGAGGCTTACGGATGATTTTGAAGTTGTAGTGGTGGGCGAGAACATTAAGTTCTTGTCCAATGTCGTTTCTGCTTTAGAAGCTTAGAGATTGATGGATTCAGGATGTCAGACATATTTGGCTTATGTGTTGAATCCGAATATGAGTGAGGTTAGACCGCAAGACATCAGAAAAATTTATGATTTTCCGAGTGTTTTTCTGGAAGAGTTGTCGGGTTTGCCTCCAGATAGGGAAGTTGAGTTTGCTATTGAGACATATTCTGATTCTGCACCCGTTTCTATTGCTCCGTATGGGATGGCACCGAAAGAGTTGAAGACATTGCTTCAGGAACTGTCAGATAGAGGTTTCATTAGGCCTAGTATTTCTCCGTGGGGTGCTCCGATCTTATTTGTGAAGAAAAAGGACGGCAATATGAGGATGTGTATAGACTATGGGCAGTTGAACAAGGTAACAACGAAGAACAAGTATCCCTTTCCGCGGATAGATGATTTACTTGATCAGTTGAGAGGTGCTTCAGTGTTTTTGAAGATTGATTTGAGATCCGGTTACTATCAATTGAAGGTGAAAGACATGGACATACTGAAGACCGCTTTCCGTACACGTTATGGGCACTATGAGTTCTTGGTAATTCCTTTTGGTTTGACTAATGCTCCAGCTGCATTTATAGATATGATGAACCGAGTGTTCAACGAGTTTTTGAATAGGTTTGTGGTAGTGTTCATAGATGATATCTTAGTGTACTATAGGACCGAGGAAGAGCATGATGAGCATTTGCGACTAGTGCTTCAGACCTTGCTTGAAAATCAGTTGTATGCCAAGTTGAGTAAGTGTGAGTTTTGGATTAAGGAGGTAGTCTTCCTAGGTTATGTGATCTCGGCAAATGGAATTTGTGTGGATCCTAAGAAGATAGAAGCCATAGTGAGTTGGAAACAACCAAAGTCAATGAAAGAAATTCGTAGTTTCCTAGGCTTGGCGGGGTATTATCGAAGATTTGTCGAGGGATTTTCGAAGATAGCGGCACCCTTGACTAAATTGCTTCAGAAGAAAGCTTTGACCGAAGCTCCTATTTTGATTAAGCCTAAACCGGGGAAAGAGTTCGTGATTTACAGTGATACATCGTATGTAGGTTTAGGTTATGTACTTATGCAAGAAGGTAAGGTTGTAGCTTACGCTTCGAGACATTTGAAGGTTCATGAGAAGAATTACCCCACTCATGATATTGAGTTAGCCGTAGTAGTGTTTGCTTTGAAGATTTGGAGACATCGCCTTTATGGTGAGAAGTACACCGTTTATACCGACCGCAAGAGTTTGAAATACTTGATGACTCAGAGAGAGTTGAACCTTAGACATCGTAGGAGGTTAGAGCTTCTTAACAACTATGACCTTATGATAGAGTACCATCCGGGTAAGGCAAACATAGTTGCTAATGCTTTGAGCAGAAAAGTGGCAGTTGAGTTGTGAGCTATGTTTGCGAGATTGAGTGTGTCACGAGATGGTTGTTTGATAGCTGAGTTACAGGTTAAACCTTTGTTGGTTCAGTTGATTCAAGAGAAACAGTTGCAAGACGAGTCTTTGGCACCTTACGTGCAAGATGTAGCCGAGGGTAAATCCATAGATTTTTGTTTTGGGGAGAAAAAGATTCTATGTTTCAAGGATAGAATAGTAGTTCTAGAAGATGCCGAGTTAAGGCGTACTATCTTGAATGAAGCACATAACAGTCCATTTGCTATGCATCCGGGTAGTACGAAGATATACCGTGGGTTGAAAGAAAAGTACTACTGGATTGGGTTGAAGAGAGATGTGGTCGAGTTTGTGAATAAGTGTATGGTATGTCAGCGAGTTAAAGCCGAACATCAGTTTCCTTCAGGTTTGTTACAGCCGTTGAAGATTCCAGAATGGAAGTGGGAACATATTACCATGGACTTTGTGTCGGGTTTACCGTTGACTCCTTCGAAGAAGAATTCAGTGTGGGTGATAGTCGATAGATTCACTAAGTGTGCCCATTTCATACATGTTCATACTACCTACACCTTAGATAAGTTGGCCGATATGTACATCAGTGAGATGGTGAGGTTGCATGGGGTACCGAAGTCGATTGTATCAGACCGAGATCCGAGGTTTACAGCTAGATTTTGGGAATGTTTGCATCGTGCCTTGGGTACTTGGTTGAACTTTAGTACTTCGTGTCATCCGTAGTCAGATGGACAGTCAGATAGAGTTATTCAGGTGTTGGAGGACATGTTGAGGTGTTGTATCATCGACTTTCAAGGTTTTTGGGAGAGACACCTACTGTTAGTAGAGTTTGCATACAACAACAGTTATCAGGCTAGTATTCAGATGGCACCATATGATGCTCTGTATGGTAGGAAGTGTAGAAAACCTATTTGTTGGGCCAAGGCTGGACAGAAGCTTGTACCGATGCCAGACTTGCTTAAGGGCACTACCGAGAAGGTAAAATTGATCTGCGATTGCTTGAAGGCAACTTCAGGCCGACAAAAATCGTATGTCGATTTGAAGAGAAAGGAGATAGAGTATGTCGTGGGCGAAAAAGTGTTTTTGAAAGTCTCACCTTGGAAGAAGGTGATGAGGTTTGGTAGGAAAGGTAAGTTGAGTCCGCGATTCATTGGTCCTTACGAGGTAGTTGAGAGGATCGGTCCCGTTGCTTATAGATTGAGACTGCCAACAGATTTAGAGAAGATTCATGATGTGTTCCATGTTTCGATGCTTCAGAAGTATAGATCGGATCCGTCTAATGCTAGTGGAAGAGATCGAGTTGAACCCAGACCCGTCGTAGGATAAAGAGTCGGTTGAAATTCTTGCTACGGATAGGAAGGTGTTGCGTGGGAGATCTATCGAGTTAGTCAAGGTCTTGTGGAGACACCGAGGTGTGGAAGAGGGTACTCGGGAGAGGAAGAAAGACATAGAGAAATAGTTTCCGTATCTTTTTCCGTCAGGAAATTTTGGGGACGAATTTCCTTAAGTGGTGGAGAGTTGTAACGTCCGGGGTTTGGGGCCCGGGAGATAACCGAGTTTGGTTAAACCGGTTCGGGTTAGTTTAATCGAAAGGAAACATTTTTAATAGACAAAAAGGGTCTTTTATCTAAAAGAGCAAAATGGAAATTTTGGGTAAATGAAATAAAGAAAGAAAAGTTAAAAAAAAAAAAAGAAAGCCATCTTCTTCAAAAATCCCCTTTCTCACCAGAAATTTCTCCTAAACCCTATTTTCACTATTCCATTGCCCAAATTTCTCTTTCAAGCAAGATTTTTTAAGAAATAGGAGAAACGAGTTTGAGTACTTCGGGCGCGATACCGGGTGTTACGGAGGCTTGAGATCGGTGTTTTAGCTTTCGTTTGGGCTTTATCGGTGAGTCATAATGTTTTGAAGTTTAAAATGATTCAAAGTGGTTTCTTAGGGGTTTGGGTAGAGCCTTAAAGGCTAACCTAAACCCAAGTGTAAGTTTGCTAATTTACCTTGTTTCGTTAAGTATTGGTGTGTGCGATTATTTGTGTTGTTGTGTGAAACGTGGATTGCCTTTACTCTCCATTTTAATGTTGTTGTGTAGTCGTTGTTGATGTCAAGCCTCGCATGATGGTTAGTCGTTGTATACGGTGATGTGTAGTCCCACCGGTAGTGACTAGTAGATGAGTACGGTGATGTGTAGTCCCATCGGAAAAATGCTAGTTGTTGTGAACGGTGATGTATAGTCCCACCGAGATTGGTTGTGCGTGTGCAAACCATGTTTCGTCAATGCTTTCGCTATTACTTATCTTCTTAAATGGTTATACTTTTAAACTAAGATATGTGTTTTAAACTGCATTGTTGTTGTGTTTTAGAGCTCCGCTCACTAAGATTTTAAGCTTACGCTATCTTTTTCCAACAATGCAGATAAGCTAAACCCCACTTACCTCGTGAGAATAGACAAGTTCTTCGAACCTTCAACTTCTTTCTTGATTTTCCATAACATTGGATTGACAATCGGCCTTTCCTTTAAGCATCACGATTACTTCATTCAGGAAGCGCGCATCGGGTTGAACGTAGTTTTAATCCACCGCTGGGGACGAGAATATGCTTGTAGCAGATTCAACTCCCTAAGAACAAACTTAGTGGCGGTCAACTAAGGGGAATCAGGATCGGATACGATTCTCATCTAGACAAATCATCCGAGCACGGGCTTTTCCTGCACTAAGCGCAGAATTTGCGTTAGCATCGATTGACGAAGCTAATCAAACAAAAACTGGATTCTAAGGATTGGCTTTGGAATTTAGTTTACTGTAGAGAAGCAAGTTACAAGGGTTGGGCCTTGTAGACTGTAACTGGCAATAACTCGAAGTAATACCCTTTTCAGTGATCGAGACTGTTGAGTTGATCACACAATTGCAAATGGCCAAGAGGGGGGTGAATTGGCGATAAAAATTTGGAGGGTGAAAATTTGGAAGAATAAAAATATGACACAAGGTAATCAGAGTGGTTCAAGTTCTCCAATGAACTCTACATCCACTACCTTAGCCCCCACTAAGGATTTTAAACCAATTCAATACTTGAATTCTTCCCTTTTTCTTGGATGAGGGGGAAACCTTACAATTTGATTAAGCTTTCTACCCAAAGATCCACTCACTTTTTCAAAGAAGAGTATTTGGTAAACTCTACAAATTCCTATCAAAGGATAATTGTTTACCCAATTAAAATTTCACACTCCCCAAACTCACAATAAAAGATTAGAATGAATAGCACAAGAGTTGGGTACAAGGATTTGACTCTAAAGATACAAAGTTTGGATTTGAGTGCTTTGATGTTGCTTGTAGGTTCAATGATTGTTGTTGGTGCATTTGAGACTTATTTTTATACCCTTGTATTAAATTCTAGCCGTTTGGGTAGTTGGGATCATCAATAGAGCCGTTGGGCTGCAATTTCCCGCAATAAATGCTACTCAGCAACCTACCGTATCGGTACGGCTCGGGGGGCGTATCGATACCTGTCTCAAACAAGAAAGAGCTGTTGTGACTGAAAAACTACGCATATCGATACGCTTAAAGAGCGTATCGATTCGGTTTTAAGGAGTGTATCGATACGGAAAGGCGTATCGATACGGATTTTGCTCACTAGAATCCCAATTTTGGTTTTGATAAAGAGCGTATCGGTACGGTACAACGGTCATTTAAAATTTGGGATACGAACTAACTAACAAGCCAACGGTTGAAAATTAAATGCAAAGATTTTGTAAAGATAAGCACACGATATCGATACGATTACAAAGCGTATCAATACGTTATAGCTTAAAGTCTTGCCCAGGTGAATATCGTATGAATACGGGGTAACATCGTATCGGTACGCTATGAAAGATTAAAATTCCAGTGCTGAAAAATGGTATCGATATGCCTGAGCTTTTTGTTGAAATTAGGCTTGAAAACACATCGAAAGACTTAGTAAATTTTGAACCTTTAAGTATGTTTTGTCTTGAAATATAGTTTGGTTCAAAAATGCTTGTCAAAAAGTGAGACTTTGAAAAGTACTTAAATTTTTTTTATTTTGCAATTTAGTCCATAAGTCTAAGTGTTATATCAAAATCAATTTTAGTTTCACAATCTCCTCCTTTTTGATATAACAAAACCAAATATAAATTTTTAAGTTTTGAAACTTTTGAAACGCTTACTCCCCCTTAATTTAAGATAGGTTTTCAAAATTAAGTTTGAAGTTTTTAAAAGTGGCTCTATAATCCTTCTCCCCCCTTTTTGTTAGATAAAAACATAAGCACAAGGTGGGATAAATATAAAGCAACAATTATATTAATAATTCAAATGCAAACATCAAATTAAACTTCAAAGATAAAGCAACAAAATAGTTCAAAGTAGTAAATCCAAACTCAAATCCTAAAACATAGATAAAAAAACATAGAGTATTAAACATAGGTGCATAAAATGAAACTAAATGGCATGAGATTATATGCAAACTACTCGTTCCTATCATCGTCATCTTCATCCTCTTCATCCTTATCGTCTTGAGTAGGTTTATTCCTCCTAGATTGGTTAAGCCAAGCACCGAGGAAAGCGGTGAGAGAGACATCCATGGAGTTTTGTTGAAGAGCAATGGCTTTCACTTGATCCTCTAAAGATGTGAAGCAAGTGTCAAGCCCCTTGACTCGATCTCCCAAGGATGTGAATCGAGTGTCAATGGTCGCAAACTCGGCTTCCATGTTTGTGAATTTTTCATTGAGGAATGTCATTAGATTGTCCATATAGGAAGAAGCAATCGGAGCACCTTGAGAGCTTGAAGGAGCATCAACCGAATCATCTTGTCGAGGAGCTCAAGGGACACGAACCCATTCATTATTGACATAAGAGAAGTGAGCACGAGAGAGGGAACGCTCATCAATAGGTTGGCCAAGGGGTTCGGGAAAATCATGTGTGCAATCAATCTTAAGGGAGTGGAAGAGGTGACTCAACGCCGTAGAATAGTAAAAGGATTTTACTTGGTCAGTGTGACTGTGTTGGACTAGGTAAACAAGATCAGCAAACATGATTTGACAAAGGTTAGGACGTTTACCCTCCCTAAAGCACCTAAGCCAAAAATCGTCTACTTGACGGATTGTGGAAAATTTCCCTCCCGATGGACGAAGAAACCATGTAACAAGGAGGTGAAGGATTTAGTCATGAGCATTTAAAACATTTACGGAACCTAGAGTATTGTTAGAAAATAGGTGTTAATCCAAGAATAAATAATAAGATAAATAATATTATTTAAATGAACAATACAAAATTAAGAACAATACAACAATATATAAATCAAACCGATTTGGAACCAAAAGAAACGTGTTGAGGCCTGCACGAACGCGGTTTCCTTAAGACAGATTTTCGGCCACTCCTATGGTGCTCGAGTTCATTGGTCGTCTGTCTCCCAAGATACAACAACATAAGATCAACCACAGTTGCACTACTGTGGAGATCACGAACTGACCCTTGCCCTCGCCTATCACCGAAAACCACTTGTAAAGTCCACAGAGTAAAACAATGAAAATTTTCTGTGGTTTTGAGTTGTGTAAAACTTAGAAGGTTTACTCCCTATTTATAAGAGTGTCATGAGGGTATAAGTGGAAATTTTGACCTAATGGAGCATTCAATATTGAGAATCAATTGATTCTCCTATAAAGCAATTTCGAAAATTATTATCTGAATTAAAGGTAACTTCTAATATTTACCTTTTTAATTTCAAGATAAAATTTGGCAAATTTATGCTTTTATTTGAGGAAAATTCATTTTAAATTTGGGTCAAAATATCTGCAAGCCCACGAAGGACCAGACCGGTTCAGACATTTGCGTTACCCACGTCGTGCACGTCTGCACATTTGCGAACCAACAATTGGTTCCACATTTCCTCAACAACATTTGAATCAATTTCTTATTCAAAGCTCCAAAATTATCAAAATTTTCCAACAATCCCCCACATGAATGAAATTGATTTAATCAAAAACATTTTGACTCGATGTGGTGATAGATTCTACGATCGATAGCTGCATAGGATAGGTAGGTGTCCACCCTTGAACCTTCCCTTGTGAAAGTATATTTACTTTACTAGCTGACCAGTAGACGTAATGTCCTTGAACTGTTCTGTCATTTGTGTAAACGATGATATACTTCACACAACTACCTCTCTGACAAGAGTATTAGTTCTCATGGGTATGTCCATATGGCCGTGGACATCGCCTGGTTCTACAAGAGTTTGAAAGAACTATGCCCAATAGTCTCATTGAAGCGGCCCCACTTCACTCTCACATAGGTGACTTATGTTGCTTGACTCGCAAAAGCACACAATGGTCATTAAAAGCATTGCTTAGCCTAAACCACTTTGATCACCGTTTACATCATAGGAATGTACTTGGGGATAAGAGCCCCTACAGTGACCGCACAGGTCTATGCAATTAGGTTGTCCCTTTGAACCTAGATCTTGGGATCTCCAGTCAACTAGGTAGGGTTTTCCTTCACATAGCACCTTAAATTTACATGGGCTTTAGTCTCATTCCTTTAGATGTTTTCTCAACTTGATCTCAATTTAACCATTTGGTTAATGGATTCACAACGTTATTCTTTTATTTCAAAAAATCAATAGAGATAACTTCATTTGAGATCAGTTGTCTAACGGTATTATGTCGACAACGCATATGTCTCGACTTACCATTATACACAAAGCTCTATGCCCTACCTATTGTGGGCATTGGCTTTGGTCATTCAGGAATATCCTCCAAGAAATTTCTAAAGTCATTCGACTTCTTTTCTAGACTTGTCTAGAACTTCAAAATCAGATTCTATTATGGATTTGATTATAACCATTTTTCTTGAGGATTTCCATGACACGGTTCCTCCTCCCAAAGTGAAGACATATCCACTTATGCCTTTGATATCTTGAATATCAGATATCTAATCGCATCGGAGTATCCTTCTAAATAGAAGAAATTCATAATCTCGAGTATATCTAAGATATCTTAATACCCTCACAATTGCTTTCTAGTGATTTCACTTGAATTGCTTGTGAATCTACTTGAACTGCTCACAGTAGAAACAATATTTGGTCTATTGAATCTACTTGGTCAACACTTTGATCTTTGTTCTTGGACAAAAGTTGGCATGTATTTATTGGAGTTCTGGCTATGCCGGAAACATCCTTTCCAAACTTCTCTTGTCCGCATAGTGTGACTACGTCAATATGAGACCTTCAAGTGATCGTTTGATTTGGATGCCCAAACTCAAATATGTTAATCTCATATTTTTCATGTCAATCTTGAATTTGACAAGTCTTTGGTACGTTTACCATTTTATTGTTGCTTCCAACAATGAATATGTCATACAAACATAGAATAATATATCCAATGTTAGTAGTTTTGACATATACACATTTGTCACACTCATTTATCTTGAAGTCGTTTGTCATCATGACATTATCGAACTTCTCATGTCTTGACTTTGGTGCTTGTTTAAGTTTATACAAGGATTTCACCAACCTACATACTTTTCTCTCTTGACTTGAAACTACATAACCCTCAGGTTGTTTCATGTATATTTCTTCATCAAGATCTTCATTTAGAAAAACTCTTTTAACATCTATTCGATGTACGTCTAGATTTCGCAAAGTGACAATTGTAAGTATCATACTTATGGAGGTTATCCTTGATACATGATATTATGTATCGAAATAGTCAAGGCATTCGGTAACCTTTTATTACCAATCTGGCCTTATACTTATCAATTGTTCCATCTACTTTCATTTTCCGTTTGAAAATTCATTCAAAACTTAGTGGTTTAATTTACAGAGAAAAATCCACTAATTCCCACGTATGGTTTTGCATGATGGAATCAATTTCACTCTTAATGGCATCCTTCCATAAGATGCCTTCAGATGAATGTATAACATCATTATACGTTTGAGATTCAACCTCTAACATAAAGTTTAAAAAAAATGATCCAAAGACTTTTTTACCCTTGCTCATTTACTTCTTTGCGGCTCTATTTCAAGCTCAAACCCTTGTTGATCATTTGAGTCATCTTTATCGATAATCTCCGAAGTTCGTTTCATTGAACTTTGACCAACTTTCGTAGCTTTACAAGGGAATACATCTTCCATTATCGTATGCTTGTGAATCTCATGGTTCTTCGATTCATACACAAGAAATCGATATACATTGCTATGTTCTATATAGCCAATAAAAATACAATCCACAATTTTTAGGGATCTATTCTCAGTTGCTTTAGTAATGAGTCATTACTTTTGCAAGACACCCCCACATTTTCAAGTAGTTGTAGGAAGGTTTAATTACCTTTCATAACTTATATGGTGTCTAGTCTCTTTAATTACGGGGAATCTTGTTTAAAAGGTAATTAGCTTATAGAACAGCTTCCCTCACATGTTAGACACATTATAGTACCAACGTTACTCATATAGAGCTTCTCCTCATCTTAAACCTTTAATTAAGTTTGGGATTCAACATCATGCTCATAGAGAACAATTTTCACTATAGCTTCATTTTTACATTATTTTTGTGCTATCATCAATGAAGGTGATAAACATATTCCTTCAACCAATATGTTGTCATATCAATTGTTATGGCAATAACATTGCCCTCGTTTGAAAGTCTATAGTCCGAAGACTTGTTCCTTGTTGAGTGTGTAAAAGTTCTATTATTTACACCCTTTTTAACCCATATTTCTGCTGCATTCAAGCATCATTGCATTGCATTTAGGTTAGTTTTCAATAAAACATCACAATTATATAAAAGGCACGGATTCTACTAAAAGATGGTGTATTTTGCAGGTAGCTGCCATGGTTGACGATGAAGGCAGACGCAGGGCAGATAAGCAGGAGAGCTGAACTGGATAAGCAGCTGAAGAAGACGAACCTGTCATGGACCTGTCGTGACAGCATGGTGACAGCAGACTTATGAAGAGGAAAAGTCAAGTGGACCTCGATAGATAGAGAAAAATCTGCTCGTCTGTCGTGTGGAAGCCAAATAATTTTCCAAGCCCCGGATCAAAAGATATGTCAAGCCAAAGCTCAAGGAAAGGAATTCCCACAAAATAGGGATGCGGCTGGAAAGTAGGAGACTTTAGAGATTTAGTCTTTATTAGAATCTTACTTTTAATTAAAGTTGTAATCCTTGTTAACCTAGAATACTTGAGCCCAAAGCTTATATAAGGGCATAGATTTAACCTAGTAGGGATCATCCCTCATTCTTCCCCATAACCGATATCCCATAACCGAAACCAAACCCCTGCCGTCCACCCGTCACCGACATGTTCTAAATTCCCCCTAGGGCTACGGGTTGTTTTGTAAAGTAGTTGCAAGGGTTGCTTTGTTTTAGGATTTTTCAAGTTCAATAAAATAAACTTCAAGTTCTTTTATCTTGGTTTTAATATCTTGCAAGAGCATCGGGAGAGCATTGTGAGGTTATCTATTTACTTAGCATCGGGAGAGTTAAGTATACGAAAGAGATAAAAGCGCGTTCTCTAGTTTATAGTTGAACCATCTCGTGCTTAGGGATAAGGCGAGGTTAAGTGGCTAAGGAAGAATTCATACACATCGGTGTTCATCCTTCGATTCACGCCGGGAGGTATCATCAAAGACGTGATCATCGACAGACTTGTGCCTAGGGATAGGGCAAGGCAGATCTGGGATTCTTACCAAACTTGAAGTACGGAGTTGGTGTGTCTGCTGCCGCGACTGCCAACGGACAGACGTCGCGACAGGTGCTGTCGGCGACGGGAGCGACGACAGAACTGGAGATCCTGAGCAATTCAATACATGCACTACCGAGCAATTCAATACCGGCCCATTCTCTCTATCTTGATAATTCAATCCTTTTATTTACGTTTTTACTTTATTATTCTCGTGACAACTCTCAAATATTTCTTTTACTTTCGTGCAGTAATTCAAGGTGAAGTCATTAGCCCAATCCCTGTGGAGACGATATCCGATACTTCGTATCATTTTACTACTTGCGTCGTGTACACTTGCACTACAATTGCGATAGACTATTTTACACGCAACAAGTTTTTGGCGCCGTTGCCGGCAATTGGCAACATAACTACATCTTTCTTTTATTGCACTGTTTGTTTTTATTTTTGTTTTCGTTTTTATTTTTTTCTTTAATTTTATTTTTTGTTTTCAACTCTTGCTTTTCACGAGGTTCTCTTGTTTATGCGCAGATCGAAAAGAGGCGAAGATCCTGAGTATAAGTTAGATCCGGAGATCGAACGATCATTCAATCTCAAGAAACAGATTCGCCACCTTTTAGACAGGAACGAATACCTTGAAGAACAGCTAGAGCAGATGGCCCGTAACCAGCCTGCTGGAGGAGACATACCGCCTGTCGGCGACCCGCCGAGGGCAGGTGGACGACGGTCATGTCGTGACTACATGCTGAACGATCATGTAGAGTTGGAGACCACGCTGCCGGATATTGATGTTGACAACTTCGAGCTTAAGCCTGTCATGTTTAGTATGATCAACAACGCCGGGCAGTTTAGTGGTTCTGCGACAGAAGATGCTAGGGAGCATCTCAAAACGTTCCAAGAGATCTGTGGTTCGTTTAGACTACCAGGAGTTAGTCCGGAGATACTGAGGCTTCGGTTATTTCCCCATTCATTGAGGGATAGAGCTAAAACTTGGTGGAATAAACTTACACCGGGTTCTATTATGACTTGGGCAGATCTAACTCGTGAATTTTTATCTCGTTTTAATCCTTCGCATTTATCTGAGCGATTACGTAACGAAATTGCTACTTTTCAACAGGAAGATGACGAGCCGATGCACGAGGCCTGGGACAGATTTACTACTCTACTTCGGAACTGCCCAATGCATGGATTCCCTGTCTGGAATCAGGTAACTAAATTTTATAATGCTGCTAACTTACAAACTCGCATTCACATTGATTCTGCAGCAAATGGACTATTATTGGATAAAGATCCAGACGAGGCATTGCAAGTTCTAAAAAATCTAGCCAAGAATGAGGAGCAGTTTCCGACAGCTAGAAGAGGGAGTAAACGGGTACTTGCTGTCAAGGACTATGAGGCCGACAGCACTATGAAATCTCAGGTAGCATTCCTTACTAAAGCAATGAAACACTTATTGAGTGAAGAGGACTTACGAGGATTTGCTATCGAGGAAATTTGTGCTACTTGTGAAGGAAATCATAGTAGTGAAGAGTGCCCTATAAATATAGAAGAGGGAAAATATGTTGGAAATTACAAGCCGAACTACAATTCCAACAACTACAACCCTAATTGGAGGAAGGATCCCAAATTTTCCTGGAGTAATCCTAACAATGCCCTGAATCCGCAAGCATATAATCAGAATCAGAGGGGTCCTAGATTGTTGACGCGACAGCAACTGCAGCCGCAGAACCTGCCGCCTCAGCAACAACAGCAGCCATCACCTGCCACGAGTAGTGTATTGGAGCAGACTCTGGCCACCTTTATGTCTCAGACTGGCACGTATATGGATAATATTAATCAGTTTGTCAAGAAGACGGAAAATTTTATGGATGAAACTAAGATGAGAATGACAAACCATGAGGCCACCTTGAAATCTCTAGAGACACAAATGGGTCAGGTGTCGCAGCATATTAAACCGAGGCAGAATGGAGGTTTCCCTAGCAATACTGAAAATGCTAGACCGCCCCCACATGAGCAATGTAAGGCGATTACTACTAGGAGTGGGAAAAAGCTACCAGGGCCGGAAAAAGAAGTTGATACAGAAAAGGAACCTGCCTTGGATAAACCTGCCGAGGAAGCTGCCCCGACAGGTGACAAACAGACTGCTGCCGATGAGCCTGTCACGACAGCAGAAGCGACAGAGGAGAAAAAGGAAGATTATCGTCCTCAGATTCGTATGCAGTAGGAAGGACGCATTGCTGATTATCGTCCCCCACCACCCTTCCCTCAACGGATACAGCAAGCTAAGCATGAATCTCAACTTAAAAAGATTTATGATATTTTTAAACAGGTTCATATTAATATTCCGTTGTTAGATGCTGTTAGGGAGATGCCCGGTTATGCTAAATTTATCAAGGATGTCATGTCTAAAAAATCTAAACTTGGGGAATTTGAAACGGTAAGGATGCAAGAAGGTTGCATGAGTATTCTTCATCGGCAGCCACCCCAGAAAAAGAAGGATCCGGGGAGCTTCCTCATACCTTGCGTAATTGGCGATAAATTTGTGGGTAAGGCACTTTGTGATCTTGGTGCTAGTGTTAATCTAATGCCCAAATCTGTTTTTCAGAAACTAGGTATTGGCAAGGCGCGGCCCACGACAGTTACCCTACAGCTAGCCGACCGCTCTTACGTTCACCCCGAGGGAAAAATTGAAGATATTTTGGTAAGAGTGGATAAACTTATTTTTCCTGCTGACTTTCTTATTTTAGATTGTGAGGCAGATGAGAACGCACCAGTCATCCTAGGGCGACCCTTCTTAGCCACGGGAAGATCATTGATTGATGTGGAGAAAGGAGAACTCACCATGCGCGTGAACGATCAAGAAATTAAGTTGAATGTTCTCCAAGCAATGAAACATGCCGATGTGGACGAGGAATGCAAGGCCATCATTGAGGTGACCTTTGATCAACCCTGCATCAGGTCGGGCTGCGGAGATATAAAATTTGGTCACTGCTGCGACAGCCACCTACAAGCCTGTCATGACAGTGACGATGACAGTGACGACGACAGCACCGACGACAGCAACCCCTCTGAATCCGATACATCTGATACTGAAGGTCATGAGGAGGTAAACTGGTTAGATCATCGTCCAGGTAAGTTATTCGAACCCTTGAATTACACTTCTGATAACCATTTAATCCAAAAGCCCTCAACTGTTGAACCACCTGTCTTAGAACTTAAGCCCCTGCCAGGGCAGCTTAAATATGCTTATCTTGGTTGTGATAACACACTGCCTGTAATCATCTCTGCTAAGCTGCCGCAGGAACAGGAACGACAGCTAATTGACATGTTACGACAGCACAAGAGGGCGATAGGATGGACGATAGCAGACATTCAAGGCATTAGTCCGGCAATCTGTATGCACAAAATCCTCCTAGAGGAAGATCATAAGCCGACTATTGATGCCCAAAGGCGGTTAAACCTTGCGATGAAGGAGGTAGTGCGTAAAGAAATAATTAAATGGTTAGATGCTGGTATTATTTACGCCATCTCAGACAGCAAATGGGTAAGCCCGGTGCAATGTGTTCCCAAGAAAGGAGGCATGACCGTGATAACCAACGAAAACAACGAGTTAATCCCAACCAGGACTGTGACCGGTTGGAGGGTTTGTATGGACTATCGGAAGCTTAACAAAGCTACCCGAAAGGACCACTTTCCTTTACCCTTTATTGATCAAATGCTTGATAGATTAGCGGGTAAACCTTACTATTGTTTTCTTGATGGTTATTCAGGTTATAACCAAATTGCTATTGCACCAGAAGATCAAGAGAAAACGACTTTCACATGCCCCTACGGAACATACGCATTTAGGAGGATGCCGTTCGGTCTATGTAACGCACCTGCCACCTTCCAAAGATGCATGATGGCCATATTCTCCGACATGGTAGAAGACTTCCTTGAGATCTTCATGGATGATTTTTCCGTCTTTGGAGACGATTTTGAGAGCTGCCTCGGCAACCTTCAAAAGGTACTTGAAAGGTGTGAAAAAGCTAATCTTGTTCTTAATTGGGAAAAATGCCATTTTATGGTAAATGAAGGGATAGTTTTAGGCCATAAGATTAGCTGCCGTGGGATAGAAGTCGACAGGGCAAAAATAGAGGTCATAGAGAAGCTGCCGCCGCCAACCACAGTCAAGGGCATTAGGAGTTTTTTAGGGCATGCTGGTTTTTATAGGAGATTTATTGCCAATTTCTCAAAAATCACGAAACCCCTATGTCATCTCTTAGAGCAGAACCGACCCTTTGACTTTAATGAAGAATGTACTGAAGCATTCAAGGTTCTGAAGGAAAAGCTAGTGACAGCCCCCATAGTACAGCCACCAGACTGGACACAACCGTTTGAAATTATGTGTGATGCTAGTGACTATGCTGTCGGGGCAGCACTTGGGCAGCGCAAGGACAGGCTGTTTCATGTCATATATTATGCCAGCAAAACATTGAATGATGCCCAAGTGAATTATACCACCACAGAAAATGAGCTGTTAGCTGTGGTGTTCTCCATCGACAAGTTTCATTCTTACATACTTGGAACGAAGGTTATAATACACACCGACCACTCTGCTCTCAAGTATTTATTTGCAAAAAAGGATGCAAAGCCTAGGTTGATACGGTGGATCTTACTATTACAAGAGTTCGACCTTGAGATAAAAGATAAAAAGGGGACAGAAAATCAGGTGGCAGATCACTTGTCGAGGTTGGAGATGGGACAGAGTCTACCTTTAGATGAGACACACATACTAGAGACCTTCCCAGATGAGCAGCTCTTTGCTGCCGCAATAGCTGTCGCGACAGCCATGGCGGCAGGTAAGTCTTCTAACCTTCCCTGGTATGCTGATTTCGTTAATTTTATAGTTAGCGGAATATTACCTTCTGATCTTACTTATCAAGCCAGGAAGAGGTTTCAAAATGATGTTAAACATTATTATTGGGACGAACCTCTTGCGCAGATCAGGTTATAAGAAGATGCGTACCACAAGAAGAACAAGAAGACATTCTCCATCACTGTCATGCTTCACAATATGGAGGACACTTAGGAGGCAATAAAACTGCTGCCAAGGTGCTGCAGTCAAGGTTCTACTGGCCGACACTGTACAAGGACGCACAGGAATTTTACAAAAACTGTGACAGGTGCCAGCGGACAGGTAACATCTCGAGGAGAAACGAGATGCCACTGCAGAATATTTTAGAAGTCGAAATCTTCGACGTTTGGGGGATTGATTTTATGGGACCTTTTCCATCTTCGTGTGGAAATCTTTACATCCTCCTAGCAGTGGATTATGTCTCCAAGTGGGTAGAAGCAATCGCAACTCAAAAGAATGATGCCAAAACGGTCCAAAAGTTTTTGCACAAAAATATCTTTTCTAGATTTGGCATCCCTAGGGTGATTATCAGTGATGAAGGGAGACATTTTGACAACAGGGTAATTGCTGCCGCCTTGAGAAAATATGGTGTCAAACACAGGATCGCGACAGCATACCACCCACAGACCAATGGACAGGCTGAGATATCCAATAGGGAAGTGAAGAACATTCTTGAAAAAATGGTTAAACCAACTAGGAAAGATTGGTCTTTGCTTCTGAATGATGCATTATGGGCATACAGAACAGCTTTCAAGACTCCATTGGGCATGTCTCCATACCGTTTGATTTATGGGAAAACCTGTCACTTGCCTGTCGAGATAGAACACAAGGCATATTGGGCGATCAAGGCAGTAAACATGGACTTGGACAAGGCAGGCCAGAAAAGGCTGTTAGATTTGAATGAGATCGATGAAATACGGACAATGGCCTACGACAATGCAAGGATTTACAAGGAAAAGACTAAGAAGTGGCATGACAAGAAGTTGCTGCCACGACAGTTCTGCCCAGGGCAGCTTGTGTTGTTGTTTAATTCTAGGTTGAAACTCTTTCTAGGGAAGCTCAAATCTAGATGGTCTGGCCCGTTCCAAGTAGTTCAAGTTTTTCCCCATGGTGCCATTACAATTCAATCACTAAAGGACGGGCACCAATTCAAAGTCAATGGACAACGCCTCAAGCACTATCAAGGGACTGAAGCCCCAGGAATACAGGAAGTGGTTACTTTAGGTGATGCCCCACAAGGCATCCCTAATTTAACCTAATTTTTTATTTTTATTTTTATTATTAATATTATTTATTAGGAATTAGATTTATACGAATAATGTTTTGTTTTTAATTTCAGTTTTTAGGAAATAAAGGAGTCAAGTGAGAAAGAAGAAGTGGCCCAAGTCCACCGCTCATCCACCAGCCCAATAAAGCCCATTTATGGTAACCTGTCGTTTCGGCTGCCGGCGCAGACGGATTTGACAGGCTGTCAACAGACGCACAGCAGACGAAGAAGCGTGCGGCAGACGCACAGCAGACGCATTAATGCACGTCAGACGCGTCAGACACGATACATTCAATCTGCCGCCCCGTTATTCCCGCCTGCCGTTGCGGCATTAAATGGGCAGATACCCAACAGCTATATAAACCCCTTCCCATTTTCATTTTTCATCACTTCTGATTTTTCTCTCTTGTTATTCTCCTCTAGTTTTATCTATTTTCTCTCTTTTTCAGCCCTTGCAACCAAAATGTCTTCACGACAAACCCGTCAAAACACTGCTGCCGCTTCTTCTTCAGCAGCAGCATCGCCATTCACCAAAAAGGAGCTATGGGAGGAGCGCGGCTTCATTTACAACAGAGATGCCCCTCTTTTTGGACTCCGGCCGTTCATTATGAAGGCCATAACAGCACAACTTTGGGAGGACTTTGCCGAGCAGCCGGCAGAGCTTAATGACACTCTGGTCAGGGAATTTTATGCGGCGATCGAAAGTAAGACGGCGACATCTGTCACCGTCCGAGGAGTGACAGTTTCTTTCAGCGCTAGCAGCATCAACCATGTGTTCGGCCTCTTCTTCGGCCCCAATGATGATGCTCACCAACAATTTTGGGACACCCTCGACATTGCCGGACATGATGCTGTCATGCGGGAGCTGACAGAGGCTGGTACGACATGGAGCACCAGTAAGAAGAACCCCCACTCTGTCAATAGGGGGCAGCTACTCCCTGAGGCAAAACTATGGAACGCTTTTATCAAAAAGCGTATCTTGCCCTCGTCCCACCATACGACAGTCAACAGACAGCGGTTGGCCCTCATCCACTCTATCATGCATGACAGGCCCATCAATGTGGGCAGGTACATGCGGGACAGCATTCTCGATTGTGCCTTCCGATCAGACTCACGACTCTGCCTGCCCTTCACCATCACTGCCCTCTGCCGCTGCGCTGCCGTACCGGAGGACCCTTCAGACAAAATCAAGACAGGCAGCGGATGGACAGACAACAACATCTCCAGCCTCATGGAGATCATAGTCGTATCGCCCCTCAACGCCTTCGATCCAAACGACCCTCCTGCTGAGTCTGATGATGAGCCTGCCACCGAACCTGCCCCAGAAGCTGCCACCAACACCGCTCCGGCAGATCAGAACGCCCACATCCTTGCTGCCATCTTGAGGATAGAGGAGCGCCAGATGGGTTTGATGACTTTCATCCGTGACTTCTCCAATGCAACGGTAAATTTCATTACCAATACATTGAATTTTCCGGATGTCATTTTCCCCACCTTCCCCGCCCATTATTTCAATATCCCCTCCCCCACTCCCACACCACCTGTCTCTCCCCATACACAATCTGCCACTTCCACACCATCCCCTGCCCCGAAGGCAGCCGGCAGCCAACCGGCAGACACCTCCCCTCGAGGAACCAAGCGAGCTGTCACTGATGACAGCCCTCTTGTCCGGCGGAATCTGGAGAGCGACTTCACGCGTGTCAAACGCATTAAGCACGTGGCAGACAAGAGACGGTTATCCAAAGCCATCATACCCAGCAGCTCATGGGACAGCAGCAGCAGTTCCGACATCAGGCTAGTGGAGCCACCTGCCCTTCAACCTGCTGACGACCCTGTCCCCCAACCGGAGGAAGAACCTGCTGATGAACCTGCTCCGGAACCTGCCCAGCCACCTCCACAACGCAGACGCCGCCATCAGATCCGCGTCAGCAGCAGCAGCGAGGATAGCGAATAAAATTTAAGTTTTTATTTCTTTTTCTCCTCTTATTGCTGCCTGCCCTTATATATTTGTGATGTAGTTTTATTTCTCTTGTTTTTCTTTAATTTTTGTGTCATTTTGCATTGAGGGCAATGCAACCCTCGAGTTTGGGGGTGGCAACCCTCCATATTTAATGGAGTCTTTAGCACATCTTTTGATTATTTGTTGTGTCTTATTATTTAATTATTCTTTTAAGTTCTTCTAAAAAAAATCAGAAAACTAAAACTGTTGGCTTAAAACTGTGAAGTTAGCTTAACTGTCATGACGGCTCTGTCGTGGCAGCATCTTTAGGACAGGTTAAGGAAAAGTTTAGAGCCTTTCTCTAGTTCTGAAAAACTTAAACACTTTTGTGACTGTTATATTGCTTAGATTTCTTTTAGCCAAACTAGAATAGGAAGCTATGAACTTGAATAGCCCCTAGAGGTGCCTAAAACTGGCTCTAGGAAAGAAGTTTAGCAAAAGAAAATTAAACCTAGAGGTGCCCGAAACCGGCTCTAGGAAGCTAACTAGAGGTGCCTAAAACTGGCTCTAGAAAAATTTAGCTTGAAAAATAGAAGAAAAAGAAGCATGAAAATGTGCCTTCTAAAAAAATAAACTTTGGCATAAAGATTCGAGTTAAGGAGTTGAATATTCTAGTGAAACTAAGAGAGTCTTAGCATATAACTGTTCACAAGCATGCACACACTGCACGAGAGCTATAGGGAGATTCCGGACAGATCCTAATCTTTCCGACAGGATGCTGCTGCCATAGAGAATGAGCGACAGGTGAAGGGACAGTTCATTGTTTGAAGGCCAACACAAAAATTTTCATTTTTCTTTTAAGTCTTGATTGCTTGAGGACAAGCAAAAACTTGAGTTTGGGGGTGTGTTGAGTGTGTAAAAGTTCTATTATTTACACCCTTTTTAACCCATATTTCTGCTGCATTCAAGCATCATTGCATTGCATTTAGGTTAGTTTTCAATAAAACATCACAATTATATAAAAGGCACGGATTCTACTAAAAGATGGTGTATTTTGCAGGTAGCTGCCATGGTTGACGATGAAGGCAGACGCAGGGCAGATAAGCAGGAGAGCTGAACTGGATAAGCAGCTGAAGAAGACGAACCTGTCATGGACCTGTCGTGACAGCATGGTGACAGCAGACTTATGAAGAGGAAAAGTCAAGTGGACCTCGATAGATAGAGAAAAATCTGCTCGTCTGTCGTGTGGAAGCCAAATAATTTTCCAAGCCCCGGATCAAAAGATATGTCAAGCCAAAGCTCAAGGAAAGGAATTCCCACAAAATAGGGATGCGGCTGGAAAGTAGGAGACTTTAGAGATTTAGTCTTTATTAGAATCTTACTTTTAATTAAAGTTGTAATCCTTGTTAACCTAGAATACTTGAGCCCAAAGCTTATATAAGGGCATAGATTTAACCTAGTAGGGATCATCCCTCATTCTTCCCCATAACCGATATCCCATAACCGAAACCAAACCCCTGCCGTCCACCCGTCACCGACATGTTCTAAATTCCCCCTAGGGCTACGGGTTGTTTTGTAAAGTAGTTGCAAGGGTTGCTTTGTTTTAGGATTTTTCAAGTTCAATAAAATAAACTTCAAGTTCTTTTATCTTGGTTTTAATATCTTGCAAGAGCATCGGGAGAGCATTGTGAGGTTATCTATTTACTTAGCATCGGGAGAGTTAAGTATACGAAAGAGATAAAAGCGCGTTCTCTAGTTTATAGTTGAACCATCTCGTGCTTAGGGATAAGGCGAGGTTAAGTGGCTAAGGAAGAATTCATACACATCGGTGTTCATCCTTCGATTCACGCCGGGAGGTATCATCAAAGACGTGATCATCGACAGACTTGTGCCTAGGGATAGGGCAAGGCAGATCTGGGATTCTTGCCAAACTTGAAGTACGGAGTTGGTGTGTCTGCTGCCGCGACTGCCAACGGACAGACGTCGCGACAGGTGCTGTCGGCGACGGGAGCGACGACAGAACTGGAGATCCTGAGCAATTCAATACCTGCACTACCGAGCAATTCAATACCGGCCCATTCTCTCTTTCTTGATAATTCAATCCTTTTATTTACGTTTTTACTTTATTATTCTCGTGACAACTCTCAAATATTTCTTTTACTTTCGTGCAGTAATTCAAGGTGAAGTCATTAGCCCAATCCCTGTGGAGACGATATCCGATACTTCGTATCATTTTACTACTTGCGTCGTGTACACTTGCACTACAATTGCGATAGACTATTTTACACGCAACATTCCTCATCTTATGGCAATTGAAGCATTTTTTACATGAAATTTTGCTTCTTGAACACACCGTCCAATTTACGGTTTGAAGTCGTTTTTGACTTCTACTACGTTTGCCATGATAATATTTATCTTAGCAATATTTACCTTAGTAACATTTGAAGGTGGTAACAATATTTACCTTATCTTCTCTAATAATAGGAGGATCATCCTTCAAATATTTAACTAGGTTTATCATGGTCAATTATGCAACATCTTTTGTTGCCATGTATGAATTTTTTTCTAATAAATTTCACTGATTTTTCCATTGTGTCACGTAGACACAATCCAGAACCAAAAATTATGAATCTGTTAAACGTTAGGAATTTAGTCAAAGACTAAAACCAGAAACAGAAACATAATTTCTAACTTTTGTTAGACAACGGAGATTTAGTAAACTAAACCCCAAACAAAAGTTCACACGGTATTAATAGAAAGAACAATAATAAACAATGCACCAGGTAAGTAACTTATGAAAGAGAGGTGGTGCACTAGGCACGCTTAAATACCAAGTCTCTCAAAGAACCAATCATAGACATGCATTTTTAAATTTTCTTTCAATCACCGTTTATGGATTTTATTCTTGAAATCATTCCAAGCATGGATGATCAATCGGAATCACTACATTTGATTCACAACAATTTGGAATCTTTCATTTATGGTCCAACAACCCTCTCGATTCTTTAGCCATTTTTAAACACTGTGCACTCCATAGCATGCATCAGAATAGGCTTTAAGAATTTAATTTTGACATAGAGAATTAAGTTCTTCTATGCTTTGATTTGAGACCTCAGTCAGAATCAGTGCTCTAAATTTGGTAACTAATGTTACTTTCCTAAATAAATTCACCAATTTATTTCCAAAATAAAACCATACTTGATAATAAATTTGAGTTTTTTTTTCAAAATAAATTCACCAATTTATTTCAAGGTTGAATCATTCTAGATTCTCACGAAATTAAATCCAACGATTTATTTCCCTTAACAAGTTAGAATCAACACATGATTCTAGTACAGAAAATAAATTTAATAATTTATTTCCTTTTACACAAATTTAATCATATTTGATTCTTACGGAAATAAATTCGATGATTTATTTTTCTTAACAAGTTAGAATCAACGCATGATTCTAGCATAGAAATAAATTTAATGATTTATTTTCTTTTACAAAAATTGAATCATACTTGATTCTTACGGAAATAAATTCAATGATTTATTTTCCTTGCAACGTTAGAATCATACAAGATTCTCTTGAAAATAAATTCAATGATTTATTTCCTTTTCCAAAATTAGAATCAACACAAGATTCTAACGAAGAAATAAATTCAGTGATTTATTTCTCATATATATTTTGTTAAATATTGGGATTAGTAGCACTAAAACCCAAACCAAAGATATCAAGGCAACAAAATCAAAGGAATTGATCCTTTAATTTTTTTTATTCTTGTTTTGGAAAGATCACGTAAATCCGTTAAAACGGCAGAAATTAATTCCTGAAACGAATTATTTACGAGATCTTTGTTTCCACAACAAATCACGATTTCGCTTGAATATTCTGTTCGTCTCTATAAAATTTCTCAAAAGAAATTGTTAGTACAGAATAAAATCCACATAATTTCTAAAAATACAAAGGATCACAATTAAGACAAAAAAAGTGAAAAAAGTATAATTTATATACATGCCATATTAAAATGTCCACGTTATAAGGTAACACTATCATAATAATATTACCAAAAAATATTACCAAATTTCAAACTTTATCTTAACAATACATGCAAATATATATTTAAAGTTTTTATTTCCATTCCAAGAAGGGTTAGCATATAAGGTTATAAAGTTACCATATTTTCATAATGTCATATTTATTATTTAATATTAATGTCAAAAAAAAATTTTAAGGAATATTTCATTATTACCTTAACAATGTTCTAAAAAAGTTTAATTATAGCATAAACCATACCATATTAGAAGTTAAAATTTAATATGGAATATTAACTTATTAATACCATAATTTATGGTTTTAAAAATGTCATATAAACAATAAAACTTATTAAGGAATATTTAAATTACCTTACTAATCGAATAACCAAATGTTCTATCTCAAGAAATACCGCTTGCATCGTGTTGAATCCGTGGTATTGGTGATCTCAACGTTTCTTGTCTTTGGGCATTCACTTTTTCTATGCGTGAAAATTTCCTCATCGTGTGAATCATTGCTTTAGATACAATAATCTGTTCGTCTTGGATTAAAACTGAGAGTGTGTCTTAAGATTGTTAGAAAATAGGCGTTAATCCAAGAATAAATAATAAGATAAATAATATTATTTAAATGAACAATACAAAGTTAAGAATAATACAACAATATATAAATCAAACCGATTTGGAACCAAAAGAAACGTGTTGAGGCCTGCACGAACGCAGTTTCCTTAAGACAGATTTTCGGCCACTCCTATGGTGCTCGAGTTCATTGGTCGTCTGTCTCCCAGGATACAACAACATAAGATCAACCACAGTTGCACTACTATGGAGATCACGAACTGACCCTTGCCTTCGCCTATCACCGAAAACCACTTGTAAAATCCACAGAGTAAAACAATGAAAATTTTCTGTGGTTTTGAATTGTGTAAAACTTAGAAGGTTTACTCCCTATTTATAGGAGTGTCATGAGAGTATAAGTGGAAATTTTGACCTAATGGAGCATTCAATATTGAGAATCAATTGATTCTCCTATAAAGCAATTTCCAAAATTATTATCTGAATTAAAGGTAACTTCTAATATTTACCCTTTTAATTTCAAGATAAAATTTGGCAAATTTATGCTTTTATTTGAGGAAAATTCATTTTAAATTTGGGTCAAAATATCTGCAAGCCCACGAAGAACCAGACCGGTTCAGACATTTGCGTTACCCACGTCGTGCACGTCTGCACATTTGCGAACCAACAATTGGTTCCACATTTCCTCGACAACATTTGAATCAATTTCTTATTCAAAGCTCCAAAATTATCAAAATTTTCCAACAAGTATAACACCCCTCAACCCGGATTAGAGGCAAGGAGCGTTATATTAACATGTAATTCGGATTCGTATTAGGCAGCGGAAGGGTAACTTATTCGTGTACATTATTTTTATTCGAATTCAACTATGTAGATTTTACAAATCTTAAATTTCATTCATTTTCGCATAACCCACATATAATTTCCATATCATAACATGTATTTATTCGAACACATCAATAAGAGTACACTAATTTACTTCCATTCATTTTGCATACAAACTATGCAAGGTCCTTTAACATTTTTCAATCATTAACATGGTGGGCACATGCAATTCATTTATCGTTCTTGTAATTTACACAACATTCTAATTAAGTTTCTAATTACATTCGAATAGCATATACAATTAATTCATCATATTTGTAATCCAATTTCATAAATTTCCAAACTATTCGAATGATATCTTATACATTCCAATTCGATTTCAACGTAGCAATTTAAGAACATTCCTATAGATAAGGATAATCGATTTCATACTTCATACATATAATCATATCTGAATAACAACATCCATAGTATTTTAGTTTCCCTTATACAAAATAACTACCCGGGGTAACTATAAACGGTCAAACCTATAGGTTGTCTATACAAAAAGAAATTAAACAAAAAGAATCAAGCCCCAAAACATATACTCGGGCGATCTATACCCCAAAATATGTACCCCTTAATTACATACCAAAATAAAGGGAAACGTCTTATAAAGTTTATACATTACTAAAGAAGTAGTTCATAAACATCACCATTAACGCAAACTGCACTAACATGTAGACCGCTAAACCACCCAACATGAGCACGACAAAGATAACAAAAGGCATACTTAATCCTTGAGTAGGGAGATAACATGTGGTAGATCAACAAGCTAGAACCTGAAATTTTTGGGAAGGAATGAAAGATTCGAGTGGTGAGTACTTCTCGTACTTAGTGAGGAAACCTTAGTCTAATCAATTTCCATTTATATACCAATGATCACACACTAAATCTCGCTTTGTAATCTATTTCATTTTTCCTAATCCATTCGAATGGCTCAACAAACAAAGCAATTTCGCAATCAATTGATCAACAACAACAATCATTCGAAATATATGCATAGCAAGGCATTTATCTCCATTCGAATACAAGCAATCTCATACCAACCATATTATTTATATTTCATAGAAATCATGAATCCAAAATCAATCTATCTATTTATCAAATATCATGCTCAATTTGCTTAACATATCAAATACAACAATTCATGATATCATTAGTATTATAATCGAATTATTCAAGTCTTTCAATGACTACATATTAATTCAATTGCATACCAATTTAACATGGAATTAAAATCAATTCATCCATTTCGAAGTCATAATGCTCAATTCGAATTAATTAATTCAATTTTATAGATTCGATCAATAGCAATTTCACATAACAAGCAACAACAAACTGTAGCAGAGAATCAATTAATTTGTTTTTTTATAATTGACTTGCTAGCACACAATTCAAGAAATTCACCAATCAATAATTTCGATTTCAAATTTCTATCTTTTAAATTCTTATTAATTCAACTCGCAATGCCTTGGATAGTATAGTAGGCTAGGTAATCAAGTCACATATAACTGAAGTGTGAATCAAATTCATCATATAATAGATACCACGTACCAATTTCATATCATCGTATAACATATCATAATGTCCGCAAACATTAAGCAAGAAGGTACACTTACGTACCACAATATCGAGTACACTAACGTACCGATTTTTCATCGAGCTCAAGACTCTAGGCTAGCCGTACTACCTGGACAGACTGTACACACCAAGGGTTTTGCTTATTGACATTTAATTTCAATCATATACTTATTAAATCAGATTTTCAGAATTGCATAATTAATCCTTTCGATTACTTTTTCATGATTTCAATTTCCATGACATTTTATCACATAAGAACATATAATACTTTGCAAATCCCAATTCACATATCTTCAATTCAGCATGTGCACTATTTCATTTCATATCATATAATTCAAACACACATTTCATAGCGCAATATTCAATTGAACATATCAAACACGTTCATATCATGTAAGATCATTAAATTGATCACTTATCATATCACAATACCATCAATTCATCAAACAAACAATATCAATATCAAAAATTCCAATAATCAGCATTTCAATTTCATCTAAAATCAATCTAATATACTTCAAATCAGATTCGAAATCAACATAGCAATATCAATTTCCCAATTTAAGCACATAGATCACAAAATCACATACCACATGCAGTAAATCTAAATTCCTTTATTCCTTCTTCCCTTATCATTTACCAACATTTAATTAGTCTAATTTCATGCTCAACATATATGCTAACATCAAATTAAAGGTAGTTGAGACTCTAATCTCAACTCTAAGTTTGTTTCACTCACAGTTCGCCAAGCTAGTTCTGGATTCGAAGGCCTTTTGCTCGATCCGCAGCCGTTTCAGATAGGGTTTCTTCCTCAACTCTTTCACCTCTAGGATCTAATGCATTTAAGTCAAACAATAGAGAAATGTTCAAAATTTTATTCATTAAATTCGAAACTAAATTTTCTTTCTTATTCCAATTTAGTCCATATACTATTATGGTTCGAACATAGCCAAATCTATTATCACTAATTTCCTCCAATTAGTGCTTAAGCTTTCAATTTGCTTATTAATTCATATGAATTACATTTTCACAGTTTACTAACCGAATTAACACATTTCTTTTCATCCAATTTTACAATTTAATTTCTCAATAGCCATTCGATTTCACTTATTCATTTTTCACACTGTTTTGACCACTTAACTTATACTATTTTCCATTTCCAGCATATAACTCCAATTTAATCACCGGTTGTTTCTAAATTCAATTAACATGTTCAATTTTATCATATTAAAATTTCAAATCGAAATTTCAAGTAGTTTATTTTTTACAAATTTTTAAAGTTCATTGTCCAGACAGTTTTGCATGTTGTTCAAATCAAGTTTCCAGATTTCACCACAGTTATCAAATCTCATATTTACAATTTTTCTATCAAACTATACATATCAAAGTATGACATATCAAAATTTCATCATTAAATTCATACTAATTAATTTCCTACAATTTTCTAAAGTTTCATGTTCTTAAAATTATCAAATCCGTCCATATTTGCTCTTGCATGTTCATAAGCTTTTATCATCCAGAATTTCTTATGGTTTCTTATGTTCTTAGATTTTCCAGCAGTATCTCCCTCAATTTAATTATTTTCATGATTTTATAAAGACATTAAAACTACTAATTTTTCAAGAATTTTTAACATATTCGAAAGCTATAGAGAGAGAGAGAGCTACTTACTTCCGATTTTTCTTTGAATTTTCTAACTCAATTTCTATGCCATGCAACCCTTGTATTCTTCACTGAAAGCTCTCAAAATTTTCCTCTTAATTTTGTGTTTGTAAAAGTGTGTGTGAAATGAACAAATGTTGCTTAGTTTGGTGGGTTAGAGTGGCCAGTTAGGGAAGAGGGAGAGGGGACACATTTAATGAGATGAGACTATCAAGTCATGTCTCAACTAATACCACTTTGTTAACCCTTAAAAATTTTATTATTTGATGTTAATTCAAGATTAGCTTATGAATTTTATACTTTAGCATGCATCTCTCATAGTTGATGCATCATTCGGTTTGGTCACTAGACCAAATACCCGAAGTTCTCTTGAACATTTCTTTAAAATTCAATTTGGTCCTTATTGAATCTATTTCCAATTCAATAATTTAGGAAATTTAATCTAATAAGTCATCTAATTATTTAATTAAATCTCTAATCTTCTAGGCTAATTTTTAGGATGTTACATAGAGGACCTTGACCTAAGGACTTCTCATCATCAATTCATATGTTTTCAAAACCAAATGTCTTGCAAAGAACATATTGATCAATTTGAAAGGTTTTACCCATTAGATGTGACTCGATTGCAACAACATGTTCTTCATCCTCATCATGAACACATATAGTATTAGAAAAGAAGATTATGACCAAGTTTCTATAGACAATGGGAGGAAGGCTTAAAAAGTTAATAAATTTCCATTGTCGAATAAAAGAGAGGTATTGAAATTTTGATCGGTCGGAGTTTAAAAACAGAATAGACACGACACGTTCTTCCCTAAGAGTATAACCTTGAAAGAGCTTATAACGTGACATATTCGAAGGGGTAGGAAAACTACATTGGAGTATATAAGGAAGATTTGGTTTAAGGTTAACCTCTTCATCATCCATAGGATCGGAAGTGGCAAGGTGACATCTAGCTCTCTTTTTCGGTGCCATAACCCTGAAAAACATCAAAACGATTCGAATATGTATGCAATTAACATCTCATTCAATCCAATAAATTCCAATAATTCAAGGCATTTTGAAAATCAATTTTAATGTTAAAAATATATACATATATAATAGAAAGATTGATTAAAAAATTTTGAAAAACAATTTACCAAAATATACGATGCAAAAATATATTTGATTGAAAAAAAATTAATTTTGAAAAGTTTTGGTAAAAATTTTAAAACCCATATCACATATATATGTTTTGCACAAAAAATAAATTTAAACAACAACTAAAATCAAACGAAAATTAAAAAGTAGAAAAGAAAAAAAAAGTTTATACCTTGATTTGTTAGAACGGATGAATGGCTTGATGTGAATGCACTAGATTGTTGAAAAAGCTTTGATTTGATGTGTAGATCAAAAATCCTCAACTAATTTTGAGTTTGATGTGAAAATTTAAAGAATTAAGGGGGTTTTATAGTAGAGTGCGGCTAGGGTTTGTAGAGAGAAAAGAGGGGTTTTTTAAGTTTGAAGTATTTTGTCAAAACCAACCTTATTTTAACTCTCCGTCGAGACCGTATCGGTACGCTTGTATAGCATATCGATATGCATTTGCCCTAATTTTTAATTTAGTTTTGATATTGTATTGATACGCGTGGCCATATCGATACGGTTTGACCTGTATCACTTCCCTTGACTAACCTGTACTGATACGCAGGACTGTATCGATGCAATTTGACTTATATCATTGCCCTTGATGAACCCGTATCGATACACTTTCAGCGGTATCGATACGCCTTTACCATATAAGGCATTTTTTACAGATTTAAGTTCATAAATCCAACTTTAAACGTTCCTAAATGCATGTGAATGGCATATGAACAAGTTTGAATAGCTAAACTTAATGTATACTCCCCTAGCAACATGCATAGAAGAAAAAAGAGGCAAATTAACACAAACATGAATATCAATTAATTTCAAGCAAAGTTTTGACCATTTGGGACCTAAAAGGGTCAAGAACGGCTAGTTAAACATAACTCTCTCCTAAGGGTCCAAAAACGCTCTTTATCTAAGGGTTTTGTAAATATATCCGCTAATTGGTTCAAGGTATCAACATATTCTAGAACAACATCATTTTTCAACACATGGTCTCTAATGAAATGATGTCTAATTTCTATATGTTTGGTTCTAAAGTGTTGGATGAGATTCTTAGTGAGACAAATGGCACTAGTGTTGTCACACCTAAGGGGTATGGTTTCTACTTGAACACCATAATCTAAGAGTTGTTGCTTCATCCAAAAGACTTGAGCACAACAACTCCCTAAGAATATGTATTCCTCTTCTGTGGTAGATAATGCTACGCTATTTTGTTTCTTAGAGAACCAAGATACGAGCATACTACCTAAGAATATGCATGTCCCGGAGGTACTTTTCCTATCTATCTTGCATCCCCCATAATCCGCATCCGAATAAGCATGAAGGCTAAAGGAAGAATCCTTAGGACACCAAAGGGCTAAGTTAGGTGATTCACTAGACTAGCTTGAGCACACAAGAAAACACTAAACATGATATACGGTCTACTTGTGGTAAGGTAAAGCAAAGAACCTATCATGGATCTATAAAGCTTAGAATCAACACACTTACCTTCTTCATCTTTGTCAAGCTTTGTGGAAGAGCTCATAGGTGTGGCTTGAGGCTTTACATTCTCCAAGCTGAACTTTTTGAGCATATCGTTCACGTACTTAGCTTTATTTATGAAGGTGTCATCCTTCCTTTGTTTGATTTAGAGTCCCAAAAAGAACGAGAGCTCCCCCATTATGCTCATCTCGAACTCACCTTGCATTAGCTTAGAAAATTCTTTGCAATAACATTCATTAGTAGAACCAAAAATGATATCATCAACGTAAATTTGCACTACTAAGATGTCATTACTATACCTTTTTATGAAAAATGTAGTGTCCATCTTACCTTTTTCAAAATCCTTTTCAATTAAAAAGTTTGAAAGTCTTTCATACCAAGTTCTAGGAGCTTGTTTTAAACTATAAAGGGCTTTGGTTAGTTTAAAAACATGATTTGGAAATTTTAAATCCTCAAAACCTGGTGGTTGTTCAACATACGCTTATTCATTTATAAAACCATTTAGAAAATCACTTTTTACATCCATTTGAAAAATCTTGAAATCATGGTAACATGCAAATGCTAGAAGCATCCTAATAACTTCCATCCTAGCTACGGGTGCATATGTTTCATCAAAATCAATTTCATCTTCTTGAGTGTAACCTTGAGCAACAAGTCTAGCTTTGTTTCTCACTATGTTACCACTCTCATCTAGTTTATTCCTAAAGACCCATTTAGTTCCTATAGTAGATTGATTACTAGGCCTTTCAACTAACGTTCATACTTTACTTCTCTCAAGTTGATTTAATTCCTCTTACATGGCCAAAATCCAAAAGTCACCTTTTAATGTTTCTTTGATATTTTTAGGCTCAATGCATGAAAGAAATGCAGCATGGTTCATTAATTTAAGAGATGATCTAGTAGTTACCCCCTTGGATGGGTCACCCAAGATTTCACCACCTTTGACATAGTTGAACTCCCTTGGGTAAGATACCTCATTTTCCTCAAGAGTCAAGTCCTACAAGGCTTCAAGAGGTGGATCTTGTACATCTTCTTCTTTGGTTGGAATCTCACCCACCTTTGACGTTTGTCCTCCATCAATGGTTTCAAAGATCCCTACATCATCATCATCACAAGAATCCTTCTTCGGAAGGAGGTTATCATTGAAAACAACATGTATCGACTCTTTTACTACTAAAATTCTTTTATTAAATACACGATAGGCTTTAGAGTTTAAAGAATACCCTAAGAAAATAGCTTCATCACTTTTAGCATCAAATTTACCTAAGTTGTCTTTTCCATTGTTTAAAACAAAACACTTACAACCAAATGGATGAAAATAGCTAATGTTAGGCTTCTTAGATTTTAAAAGCTCATAAGATGTTTTCTTTAAAATGGTCCTAGTCATTACTTGATTTATAATGTAGCAAGTGGTATTTGTGCCTTCCGCCCAAAAAATATTTAGGTAAATTATTTTCACAAAGCCTGGTTCTAGCCATTTCTTCTAAAGTTCGATTTTTCCTCTCAACTACCCCATTTTGTTGAGAAGTGCGAGGTGCGGAAAAATTGTGGCTAATCCCATTTTCATTTAAAAACTCTTCAAAACCTAGATTTTGAAACTCGATTCCATTATCACTTCTAATATGAGAGATTTTAAGCTCAAGATCATTTTGTACTTAAGAATAGAACCCAAGTAAACCTAGAATAGTCATCAACAAGTACAAAAGCATACGATTTACCACCCAAGCTCATAGTCCTAATAGGCCCAAAAAGATCCATATGAATTAATTGTAAACATCTACTAGTAGAGACATCATTAATGGATTTAAATGAGGTTCTATGTTGTTTACCCTTAGAGCATGCATTACATATTTTATCATTAGAAAACTTAAGTTTGGGTAAACCTCTAACTAGATTAAGGGAAATTAACTTTTCTAAAACACTCATGCTAGCATGTCCTAATTTTCTATGCCAAAGCCATGAGTCATGTTCATCATGTGCAACTAAACATGCATAAGATGTATGAATGTCATCTAAATGCACCATGTAAATATTCTCTATTCTATGCCCTGTGAGCATCAATTGATTAGTTTTAATGTTCACTATTTTGCAACTATTTTTATCAAATAGAACATTAAAATCTTTATCACATAATTGACTAATGCTCAACAATTATATTTAAGACCGTTGACATATAAGACATTTTCAATGAAAATAGAAGAGTGATTACCAATGGAGCCAATTCATTCAATGTTTCCTTTCGAGTTGTCGTCGAAAGTTACTACTCCACCACTCTTTGGCTATAGTTCTAAGAATCTACTCTTGTCACCGGTCATGTGTCTTGAGCATCCACTATCAAGGTACCATGAGCTTTGACATGAAGCTTTGGCCTTGTAGCAATGCTCCCCCTACAAACAAAGAAATTAGGCTTTGGTTTTTAGTACCCAAATCATTTTAGGTCCATGTGTGTTAGCCCTCAAAACCTTAGTTCCCTTAGGAATCCAAGAAGCAATAGCATTCATATTATTAGAAATAATGAGTTTCTTAAGAACCCAAACACTCCTAATTCTTTGACTTTTAGATTGCTTATAAAATTTTCTTTGTTTAGGATGAAAAGGTTTTCTTTTTACATATTGGGTTTTAGAAGAATTTCCTTTTTCAAAATTGTTTCTCCCAATAGTAATAGAAGTTTTAAGATTATCCACCTCCTTTGTGTGATAATCTTGAAAATCATAAAGAAGTTTTTCAAGATCAATATTTTTCTTCTTAAGATCATTTGAAAGATTTACTAAGTATAAAAATTTCTTTTTCAATTCCGAGTTAGATTTTGAAAGATACTCATTTTGAATTTTTAAATCAGAAATATATTTCTTGTTTCTCAAAATTGACTCATTATATTTTTCGACTAACTCATCATAGACCTCTTGCAACTCATCATATGCATCTTGAAGTTTATCATAGGTAAAATCAAAATTAGATGAGTTAAGGTTTACCTTTGGATCATCATCAATGGCCATGAGACAAAGGTTAGTCACTTCCTCCTCCTCCTCCTCGGATGACTCCTCATCACTCCAAATTGCTACTTGAGCTTTGAGCTTGTTCTTCTTCCAAAAACTCTTCATCTTCAATTGAGGGCACTCGGAACGAATGTGGCCTGATTTTTTGCACTCATAAAAAATGCTTTGGTCTTTCTCTTCTTCTTTACTCTTGCTCTTGAAGTCCCCTTTTCTAGTGAACTTTCTTCCTCGGTTGGACTTCATGAAGCGAGTGAATCGTTTGGCCAACATGGCCATCTCCTCATCTTCATCTTCACTAGAATCGCTTTCATAATATGAAGCTTTAAGAGTGATTTCAATCTTCTTCTTCTCAACATCATTCTCCTTCATTCTCTTTTCTTTTTCTCTTCGCTTCTTCATGGTCTCATGGGTGAGTAGAGATCCAACAAGAGCATCTAGCTTGAGAGTCTTCAAATCTCGAGCTTCAATAATGGTTGTTCTCTTGCTATCCCATAATTCTGAAAGAGGGTAAAATAACTTCCTCACTATCTTGTCTTTGGGGATGATCTCACAGAAGCCCTTCAATCCATTGAAGATGACCGAGAATCGATAAAACATCTTGGAAACACTCTCATCGGGATCCATTTGAAGTTTTCGTAGCTTAGATTAAGTAGCTCGATTTTTGTTTCCTTGACGTCGCTCGTTCCCTCATATGTTGTCTCGAGGGTGTCCCAAACTTCCTTGGCATTCTCGATCGAGGACACCTTGGAGTAGATATCCGGACCAATAGCACAAAAGATAACACGTAGAGCTTTATCATTGACTTGTATTCTTCGTCTATCATCTTCGGTCATTTCGGCTTTGACCTCTGGGACAAGTCTTCCTTCATCGTCTCTCTTCATCGGTATATATGACCCTTCTTCATCCACATCCCACATCATGTAGTCAGTAGACTTGATGAAGAGCATCATCATATTCTTCCAATATGGGTAGTTATCCCCATTGAAGAATTGTGGCTTGGTGGTAGATTGAGATTCGTAGAGGTTGGAAGTGGAGGTGGATGTCATTGCTTGACTAGTTGTTAATCAAACTCTCCTAGAATCGACTCAAAAGGGTTGTAATCCTTCCAATGAATGTAGCTCTGATACCAATTGTTGAGTTGATCACACAATTGCAAATGGCCAAGAGGGGGTGAATTGGCGATAAAAATTTGGAAGAATAAAAATGTAACACAAGGTAATTAGAGTGATTCAAGTTCTCCAATGAACTCTACATCCACTACCTTAGCTCCCACTAAGAATTTTCAACCAACTCACTACTTGAATTCTTCCCCTTTTCTTGGATGAGGAGGTGGAAACCTTACAATTTGATTAAGCTTTCTACCCAAAGCGTAATCCACTCACTTTTTCAAAGAAGAGTATTTGGTAAATTCTACAAATTCCTCTCAAAGGATAGTTGTTTACTCAATTAAAATTTCGCACTTCCCAAACTCACAATAAAAGATTACAATGAATAACACAAGAGTTGGGTACACGGATTTAACTCTAAAGGTACAAAGTTTGGATTTGAGTGCTTTAATGTTGCTTGTAGGTTCAATAATTGTTGTTGGTGCATTTGAGACTTGTTTTAATACTTTTGTATTGAATTCTAGGCGTTTGGGTAGTTGGGATCATCAATAGAGCCGTTGGGCTGCAATTTCCCGCAATAAATGTTGCTCAGCAACCTACCGTATCGATATGGCTCGGGGGCGTATCGGTACCTGTCTCAAACAAGAAAGAGCTGTTGTGACGGAAAAACTATGCATATCGATATGCTGAGAGAGCGTATCGGTACGGTTTTAAGGGGTGTATCGATACGGAAAGACGTATCGATACAGATTTTGCTCACTAGAATCCCAATTTTAGTTTTGAGAAAGAGCGTATCGGTACGCTCACTTAGCGTATCAGTACGGTACAATGGTCATTTAAAATTTGGGATATCAACTAACTGACAAGCCAACAGTCGAAAATTAAATGCAAAGATAAGCATATCACATCGATACGATTACAAAGCGTATTGATACGCTATAACTTAAAGTCTTGCCCAAATGAATATCGTATCGATACGGGGTAACATCGTATCGGTACGCTATGAACGATTAAAATTCCAATGCTGAAAAACGGCATCGATATGCCTAAGGGTATCGATACGCCTAGGGTTTTTGTTGAAATTAAGCTTGAAAACACATAGAAAGACTTAGTGAATTTTGAACCTTTAAGTATGTTTTGTCTTGAAATATAGTTTAGTTCAAAAAGGCTTGTCAAAAAGTAAGACTTTGAAAAATACTTAAAAATTTATTATTTTACAATTTAGTCCATAAGTCTAAGTGTTATATCAAAATCAATTTTAGTTTCACAAAGACAAGTTGAGGTGAAGCAAAGCTGGAGGCTAACTCGTGTGGACGATTTAAAGGTACTTTTTAAATAATTTTGGGTGGGAGTCATTTTTTTAAATAACTATTTAAAATAGTTCTTTTATAAAATAAAAAAAAAAGCCAGAGAACAAGGTTTCAGACGTGGTTATAATCACATGTTCCTCATATGCATAATAACGTCATTATTTTTAAGTAAGGGTAAATTACGTAAATCATCACTGAATGTTACCCGAAAACTTATTTTGGTAACTAAAGTTTCAAAACTTCAATTTACTCACTAAATTTTAAACATTGAACCTTTTTGTCACACCTTCGTTAATTGTTTGACGACGTTCATTTACCAACGAACGATTTTTTTTTTCAAGATTTTATTGTGGGAAGCATCATCGGCACAAAAAAAATAATATATTGAGAAATAAGCTCTATCTGGCGGCAGAGGAGAGAGATTGACGAAAGAGAAGTCGAAAAAATTTTATTCGGTGTGCGAACTTCGAGTCACTTTCTAACAAAATGAAGGTCAAATTCAGACTTAGAGGGTCGAGACAAACGACAAGTGAAATTTAGACCGAACGATCACCATTTACGGTCGTCCACGGTGGCGTCTGACGACGATGAAAGGTGGATGACACCCACATCATAATGCCGTTAAAAAATTAACTGAAGAATAACAAAAAAGTATTCAATACATAAACTTTAGTGAGTAAATTGAACGTTTTAAAATTTTAATAACCAAAATAAATTTGAGGTTAAAATATTATCATCACAAAATTTACCTTTTAAGTAATTAAAAATCTCCCTGAATATTATTTTTTATTTTTATAATCTATTTAAGAGATTTTATTTTTAAGAACTTTTTAGTTTTAGAATCTTTTCCGAAATAATTTTTTTAATTTCTAAAATTTTAGTAAAACATGGATGGACAGCTTTTGTAATAACGAAAATCAGAAAATGATTAGCAAAAATGCACAATCTCTAACTATCCTCATTTTTTCACTTTGGACTAAATTACTTTTTATATAGGGAAACTATGCATTTAGTCACTTAAGTTTTTCTAGTTTATGTTTTGGTCATCTAACTTTAAATATTTCTGATTTTATCACTCAACTTCCAAATTTCATTTGTTTGGTCACCCAACCCAACCATTAGTTGTGTAAAGACAATAGTAAAAGGTTGTGCTTTAGGCAACTTGGTTGACATCCTTCTCTACCATCGTCAATCATCTTTTGCGATGTAATTGGTATCAAAATGTTCTTTTTTTTTCTTCTCAATTTGGCTTTCTCCAAAAGGACAAAATTCAAATCAAAACTTTAACATTATCTTGGTCCAATCGGCAATTTCCACCATTTGATCATATGGGAATCCCAAAGGCACAAAGGGCATCCTTTTATTTCTTCAAATCATGGAGTGACAGTTACAGGAAATGAAACCAAACTAAAAAAACATGACAATTTTCAAGTTAAGAATGTAAAACAAGTACAAGCCGACACAGCCAATACAATTGATTTGATAGCTATGGAGCTCGGCATCTTGCCACTATCATTCCTAAAGAAAAGTCCTTGGTACAAAGGCCAGTTTATAAGAACCAGAATGGCACAAAGAAGAAATTGTATAGGCATTGTCTCGTAGATTCTACGAATACCTTCGTTCATGATCGCATTCTTCATCGATCCAACCAAGCACACTAAATTCACCAATGCCACCGTCGCCAGTGCAGTGAACATCGGAGACGAGTCTCCGAACTCCATTATCTCTTTCACGTATCTGTTGTAGACTTCCTGTTTCGAAACTTTTGCTGTGATTACAAATGCTGTATCGGAGTTTAGTCCTAATGATTTCGCAATGGTGTCGATGAAGGCCAAGAGGTAGGAGCTTGTTCTTTTGTAAAGCCATATCCTTTGTTCATTCCACCACCCTAGGACCGTGCCCCCGCTCCATAGGAACTCCGCTAGGCTATACGTATACTTCGAAATTACAACGTATGCAAATGGAAGAAACCATGGACTTGACAACTGGGATGTGTGCGTAACGTGTAAATTGCAGTCAATCAACAGATTAAATCGAAAATCAATTTGAAGACAAGGACGAGAGTTGAAAAGTATCGTACCTCGGGGAACAAAGGAATGCCTCTTAGAAGATAAAGGGAAGGGACAACAGAGTAGTACAGCACTGCCAAGCAATTAGAGGCCCAAAAGCAGTAACAGCAATATCCTAGCTGAAGGCCTAAGCTGATCTTTCCATTGGCAAACCAAGCTGGACTGTATTTAGAAAGCAATATCTGAAAGTCACCTTCAGACCATCTCTTGTGTTGCACCAATACCTGAGCAAGCGTGGTCGGTGCAACTCCTAGAAAAGCCTTCCTTTCCGGATTGAAATACACCGATTTCCATCCCCGACATTGGATTGATAAACCTGTGATCACATCCTCAACTGGACATCCATATTTCAGTCCCATCTGAAATTAAACATGCATCGAAGTGAGAGTAAGCACTGCGTAAATATGCACTTCATGTGTGCTTGAGCGAGGGAGAGTGAGCGATATATACCTCCTTGCCCCATTCGGTGTTATTTTCATATGCACAACTAGCAAAGACCTTCGATTTTTCTTCCAATACATCTGCAGTTTCTCCCCTTTCTCTATCTTTTGCTACTCTGAATCCATTGTCAATTTCCCTGCTAAACTTTCTTCCACATAGTATATCTCTTCTGTGAAAGCAGCCAGTTCCGACATAAAGGGGGCCTCCATAGCCATCCAAACCATGAAATTCGACCTGTTATTTTCAGTGTTAACATATTTCACATCGAAACCATGAGACACTTATAGGAGTCAAAATTACCTGGCCAAGTACTCTCATTGAACTGCCATATAGGTCGTTCTTGGTAGTATTGTCAAAATTTTGCGGAAACTGTACGTAAGCAATCTCATGGCCCTTTTTCTCATCCATGAAGAAGCAAAGAGCATCCCTCACAGCAAGTGAATTATTCGAGTACATATCGCAGTCCACATTTAGAATAACCAGGCCGTTGCTAATTGCAGATGATACCCTTATCTGCATTTCGTGTTATGTCAAGCTGTTAGGCTTGTTGGCAGCAGAAGAATCAAGTACATGTTGCTCAGTTACATAGATTTAGGTTCTAAAACTATAAACTCCTTACAAAAAGAAGCATAACAAATGAAATGTATGTGTTTGCAAGAAAAAGAAATTGCATGTAGAAATTCCAGAGTACCAGTGCATTCATAGCTCCAGCTTTGAAGTTATGCAGATAATGTGGCCTCTTCTCTCGAGCCAGATACACTAAAGTCGGCAATACACATCCTTCGCTATCCTTTGCATCCGGATCTTTCTCATCAATCAATATCTATCAAAATTCAAGTCATGCAACAAAGAATCATTCTGCAGTCAGTTCAAACTTCAAAGTGCTTAAAGTGTTTAGCTTATTAGTAAGTAAATGAAAATTCTGATATTACAAATTTTCACATACTTGAAGAATGGTGTCATGATCATGTTTAGAAGAATATGAATCCCACTGAGAAAATCCTTTATGCCTCAGGTGTACTTCTTCAGGGAGACGGCCTAGCTTGGCCACATTTTCGACTCGGTTCTTCATGTCCTCGTATAAGTCCTACAGAGAAAGAGTAGAAGCCTAACATTTAAAACACACTTCAAAATAGCATTTGGGGTATAAATATATATATATATATGAACAGCTAGAAAGATACAAGGAAAACAGTAAAGGATATTATTATCAATACCTTTATAATTGTTAATTCTTTAGGCTTCTTGGGGTCATATGAAACAGAAATGGAGTCAAGATAAGCTGCTGGAGCTCTTGGTTCCACATTGAATTTCTTGCAGAATGGTATCCAATATTTTGCAAACTGAGTGGCTTCCACTAGAGCATAGAAAGTAAGACATGAACCGGCATCGTCGGAGAGATACACCGAAAGCTTCTCCGGCGGGTAGTCATAGGTCATAACCGATAAAACGGTGTTAACAACCATCATTGGTGGCTCGATCGCAGGATCCGCCGTGCACACGAATACATCAACTCCCGGTAACTCATTCCCGTACCTGATCATACGCACAATAACACAAACAGATAACAAACCAGGTGTTGATTGATATGAAACAAGATTGCTAGAAAGAAACCTGAGGGAGAGCCTGTCTTTGAAGGTTTGCCTGAAGACAAGGTTCCAACGGTGAGCTTGAGTGAGGAACCAATAGAAACCGAACCAAAGCTCAGCTGCAAGCAAACCGAGCCAAACCAATCTGCCATCTTCTCCTTGACTCGGTGCATGACTCACTCTGTAAGCCCATATCAAGCATGTAGCCAAGAATACAGAAGCTGCCAAGACTCTGTAAAGGGTTCTTCCTTTTGCTGTCTTAGCCTCGAACAAAGGGAGGTATCCGTTATTTTCCACCTCCATCTCTCTGCAAACTTGGACGTCCGTTTTGCTGTCTGATTATAATGACATCTTCACACACTAAAACCAAATTGAGCACGGGCTGTATCATGTAGTGGCCCTTTATGTCGGCAATTTTGTCTGCTATAATTTAACCAATTCAAAGACAACAAGTTGAATTAGAAGTCTTGAAACAACCTTTTTTGTTTGTTTTCAGAAATCAGAAATGATGATGGGAGTGGGACAAATGTGGTTTGGACTTTGCTTCCTAAATGACACCAAGACCACAAATTTAATTTATTCTATTCATTCAGGAAAAAAATTACAGGGACTAAATCCCAAATTAGATATAGTTCAAGGACGAAAATGTACGTGTTTCACCTGCACAATGGGCCGATGGTTTTGCTGGGTTACATAGCAATTCCACTAAGAAAATCCTCTGTGTTGATTCTTCAGTTATTCTGGAAACACTACCTTTGTGTTGAAGTCAAACCTAATATTTAGGGGGATTTTGACAAAAGTATTAGACCAATAAGAGTTTTGGCAAAATATTTATTTTTTAAATATGAATTTGGTTTGGACTCCGACTATCAAGGTGTAGCTCGTTTTTCAATCTATGTATTATGAATGGGTAAATTATCTGGTTGACCACCAATTTTTAGTTAAAATTTTAAAATGACCACCTTAAAAAACAACGCGTCAATTGACTACCCAAATTATTAAAATAGGATCAATTTGACCACCAGCCGTTAATGGGCTAACGGAAGGTGACGTGGCAGTTAAAAAATTAAAGGTATAATCACACATTTAGTCTTTATTACGTGTCACCACCTGTTTAAAGGAGAAAAAACAATTTTTAGCAATTTGCTTACCAAGAGAATCAAACCCAGGCAACAAGGGAAAATTGGCAATAGCATAACCACTATGCCAAATAGGGATGTGAAAACAAGTCAGAACTTGGAAACCCGACTGAAACCTGCTCGAGTCAGAACCTGATTTGACCCGAAATTTTGATGACCTGAACCCGATCTGTAACCGACTGTTGTTGATCCGAACCCGAATTTGACCTGTTACTGTAGTAACCGAACCCGATCTGCGTCCGACCGAAGATGACCCGAACCCGAATTGGACCTGTTAATTTGGACTTGAAACCCGACCTGCATCCGACTGAAACGAACCCGAACCCGAAGCCGACCTGGCAAATAACTGAATTTACCCGACTGAATTGACCCGATATCCGATTTTACCCGACCTGAAATGAACCCGACCTGAAATGGACCCGACCTGAAACGGACTCGACCTGAAAATGGACCCGACTTGAAATGGACCCGACTTGCTTTAAACCCGACCTGTTAAGTGACTCGGCCTGTTGTTGACCTGAACTGAAATTAACCCGAAATCTATGACATGATGAATTAAAAAATTTTAGAAGTTGATATACCATATACATATATAATGTATATACATATACATATACACCTACATATATTGATTTACATGATGTATATGCGCGTATATATATATAAAGTACTAAAGTTGAAAAAAGAAAAAGTAATTGATAATTTATGAACTACAAAAATTAAATGAAGAGTTGCTTTTAATTTTCAAGTTTTCTCATTAACTTGAATAAAATTGTAGACTTACAAATTATAAAAAAATAAATAACAGTTGTATAAGTCTTTATCGTTAATTTATGAACAACAAAAATTTACTATCTTGTATTGATTAATGGTTTAGTTTAGGGTTATTGATTTGCGAGATTAATTCCAATTCAACCAGCCAAATTATACATTTGAATTGATTAATGATGCTCATATTTTTCCTATCTTGTATGGATTTGAATCACAATATGAAAATATAATACCTCTTATTTAATCAATAAATATTTAAATCAAAGCTTCATGTGTATAATTGAACTAAATTAAAGTTTCAACTTTCATGTGTACAATTACATGTTTACATTCAAATAAAAAATTTGTGTATAATTATTTTAAACCAAAACTAATAATAATAATAATAATAATAATAATAATAATAATAATAATAATAATAATAATATCCAAATTAAATTAACTTATTAAACTTAAGATCTAATTGAGCTAAACTAAAACATATAAACATAAATTACTTTAAATTTGGACTCAATTAAATTAAATTAAAATTTAAAAGTACAAATTTAGGACTTAATAAAAACATCTAAAAACAGAAAGGCTAAGGAAATAATTTTCCCTAACCTGAAAAATAACCGGCTCATTCTCCCGCCCTTCCATTTCAATTAAGAAAAAAAGGGGGAAAACGTGAGAATTGGTCAGGAAAAAAAGGGGGGAAGCCCACCACATTTCAATTAGAAAAAAGAAAAAAAATATAGTTAAAAAAGGAGAGGGAAACAGAGAATGTGGAGGGAAAAAGACCTCATATTTTTTTAGAATAGTTTAATTACTTTTTAAGTTTTATTGTGTTAAAATATTTTATTTTAGTCCTAATATTTATTTTTATTTTTTTGTTTAATTCAATTTAGTCACAAATATCCTTACTATATGGACTTCGGATATAGCAATCCCCTCCATAAGGTGATATTTAATCATTAAAAATTTACTTTTAGTCGAATTTGGCCCATATTTTTTTCTAATTTTTATAATTTAGTCTAATAATTTCAATATGCTAATATTTTTGTTTATTTTAGTTCATAAGATTTAATTTTTAGCCAAAATTGACTCATTTATTTCTATGGTAAAATTGTGAAATTGGTCATTATACTCAAATTTCTTCACTTTCAAATTAGTCCCTAATTTCGATTTTATGCTATATATTTATGGTAACATCGTAAAATTGATCACTAGACTCTCAAACTTCTCTACTTTTAAATTGTCAAATTAGTCCCCAATTTCAATTTTAGACTATATTTTATGGTAAAATTTGGTCCCTAATTTTAGTTTATGACTTATGTTTTAGACTTTAATGTTAATGGTTTAGGGTTTATGGCGTAGTTTAAGATTACTAGCTTATGAGATTAATTTCCATGGTTTAAGGTTTTATAGTTTATGATTTAGTGTTTAATGTTAATGGTTTAGGGTTTATGGCATAGTTTAGGATTATTATTTTATGAGATTAATTTTTATGGTTTAAGGTTTATAGTTTATGGTTTAGTGTTTAGTATTAATCGTTTAGGATTATTGATTTATGAGATTAATTTGTATGGTTTAAGGTTTATGGTACATCTTAGTGTAGGAGATTATTTTCAATTGTTATATAGTCTATAGCATATAATATATATAGCATATTATTATTAATTTATTACCATAGTCTATATTAATGTATGAAATCTAAACCCTAAACCCTAATGTATGTAAGTATGTATAAATATACCTATCAATATATGAACCATAAACCCTTAATGAATTTTCTCTTAACCCTAAAACCATAAACATAAACCCTAATGTATGTAAATATGTATGTATGTATTTATGAATATATGAACCCTAAACCCTAAATCATAATGTATGCAAGTATGTATGTATCTATCAATATATGAACCCTAAACCATTAATGAATTTCCCCTACACTCTAAACCCTTTAAATCATAAATCATAAACCCTAAATCATCCAATGTTTTATAATTTTTATTTAATATTTCTGTTCATTATAGCCCTTAAATCTTCATTTCCATTCTAAATTGACCCCTACTAATTGTTTTTTAATTAGTCCAATAATATATAATTTTACTTTGACATTTTGTTCATTCTACTTCCTAAACTTTATTTGTATTTTAAATTGACCACTTTTTATTTTTTTAAGTAGTCCGATGTTTTATAATTTTAATTTGATATTTTGTTCATTCTAGTCCCCTAAACTTTAGTTTAATTCCAAATTGACCCATATTTATTGTTTTTTTAATTCGTTCGATGTTTTATAATTTTAATTTGGTACTTTGTTCATTCTAGTCCCTTAACTTTATTTCAATTCCAAATTTACCCCTATTCATTGTTTTTTTAATCCGTCGAATGTTTTATAATTTTAATTTGATATTTTCATCATTCTAGACCCTAAAACTTTATTTTTATTCTAAATTGACCCAAATTTATTTTTTAAATTTGTCCAATGTTTTATTATTTTAATTTAATATTTTCTTCATTCTAGTCCCTTAACTTTATTTTAATTCCATATTAACCCTTATATATATATATATATTTAATTCATCATGTTTTATAATTTTAATTTGAAATTTTGTTCATTCTAGACCCTAAAACTTTATTTTTATTCTAAATTGACCTCCACTTATTGTTTTTTTAATTACTCTAATTTTTATACTTTTAATTTGATATTTTTGTTCATTATAGTCCCGAAAACTTTATTTTTATTCCAAAATGACCCATTTTCCTTGTTTTCTTTTAAATTTGTCTAATGTTTTATAATTTTAATTTGATATTTTTGTTCATTATAACCCGTGAAACTTTATTTTTAATCCAAATTGACCCATTTTCAGTCCAAATTGACTCATTTTCATTATTTTTTTAATTACTCCAGTGCTTTATAATTTTAATTTGATATGACTTTAAATAATTAACTCAAAATCAATGACGATTGACGAATGTCAACCTAAAGTCTATCGACTACTTATACAATTGTACCAAACTCAAACTCAATATGAATTCCAATCCCGAAAATACCCTGACCTGAATTACCCGACCTGAAACAACCCGACCTGAAATTACTCGACCTGAAATGCACCCGACCTGAAATGCAACCGACCTGAAATGAACCCGACCTGAAATTAACCCGACCTGAAATGGACCCGACCTGAAATGAACCCGACCTGAAATGGACCCGACCTGAAATGGACCCGACCTGAAATGGACCCGAACTGAAATGGACCCGACCTGAAGTGTATCCGAACCCGAATTAACCTGCCAATTATCTGCTTCGTACCCGACCTGTTTTGACCCGACCTGAAATGGACCCGACCTGAAATGGACCCGACCTGAAATAGACCCGACCTAAGATGGACCCGACCTGAAATGGACCCGCACCCGACCCGAGTCGAGTCAAAACAGAAAAATGACCTGTATCCGATTTTACCCGACCTGACAATACCCGACCCGAAACCCGTCCGATTACCTGTTTTTACATCCCTAACGCCAAACCCAATCAATTGTTTAAAATTACTCCATCAGATATATATTGCTTATTGTTTTTACATTTATTCTTTTAATTCAACTTGTATAATCATCGAACTAATTTCGCCATGGAGGTTGAACATTATTTTTCTCAGTTTCAGCCCTTCCTTTTATTTTTCTTTTTAATAACTTTCTAATAGTGTTACCCGTTTGATACCCATCCCCCCTCCCAATCAGAACATGTTAATGGTAAAATTGCAGAGAACTTTGTTATCAACGAATGGCTTTATGTTAACATCTTTGGTTGCAAAGAAATCATATGTACCACCATTATAACTATTGGCCAAGCTACGCACAGCAGGCAGAAGCAAACACAGCCAGTTCAATTTCTTGTTTATCTCGCCACTTTGTGCCTAATCATTTGTCTTTTGCCCTCTCACTTGAGAATTAAGATTCAGGGGCAAGTGTATAGAGCAAATTAACTATCATTTGATGTGGGTCAGACTATATTTATACAAGATCTCCAGGGATTTGCCTTCGGCGTTAACTCTTTGTTTTTGCCTCGGTATTGTGGGAAAAGAAATATAGCAAATACTATGATGACAATGACATAATTGCAATTTCTTATGGTGATGATGGGTTAGTAGGTAAACTGTTTTGAGTAAAATATTTCCTAAGAAAATCCTGACGATCCCTAATCCCTATCATATTCCTGTTATTGTTCTCACTTCTCAGGTCGTGTTTATCAAATCTAGCTCTGTGCTATGTAAAATACCATAAAACTACATGTGCATATTAAAGTTAAGAATAACAGTGAATTGATAGTGTTGATTAGGGATGTAAAAACAGGTAATCGGACGGGTTTCAGGTCGGGTACTTTCAGGTCGGGTAAAATCGGGTACAGGTCATTTCAGGTCATTTTTTTATTTTGACTCGACTCGGGTCGGGTGTGGGTCCATTTCAGGTCGGGTCCATTTCAGGTCGGGTCCATTTCAGATCGGGTCCATTTCAGGTCGGGTCCATTTCAGGTCGGGTTCATTTCAGGTCGGGTCAAAACGGGTCGGGTCCGAAGCAGATAATTGACAGGTTAATTCGGGTTCGGATACACTTCAGGTCGGGTCCATTTCAGGTCGGGTCCATTTCAGGTCGGGTCCGTTTCAGGTCGGGTCCATTTCAGGTCGGGTCCATTTCAAGTCGGGTTCATTTCAGGTCGGTTGCATTTCAGGTCGGGTTATTTTAGGTCGGGTAGTTTCAGGTCGGGTAATTCAGGTCAAGGTATTTTTAGGATTGAAATTCGTATTGAGTTTGAGTTCGGTACAACCGTATAAGTAGTCGATAGACTTTAGGTTGGCCTTCGTCAATCGTCATTGATTTGGAGTTAATTATTTAAAGTCATATCAAATTAAAATTATAAAACATTGGAGTAATTAAAAAATACTGAAAATGGGTCAATTTGGATTAAAAATAAAGTTTCACGAATTATAATGAACAAAAATATCAAATTAAAATTATAAAACATTAGACAAATTTAAAAGAAAACAATGAAAAGGGGTCAATTTGGAACAAAAATAAAATTTTGGGGACTGTAATGAACAAAAATATCAAATTAAAAGTATAAAAATTAGAGTAATTAAAAAACAATAAGTAGATGTCAGTTTAGAATAAAAATAAAGTTTTAGGGTCTAGAATGAACAAAATTTCAAATTAAAATTATAAAACATGATGAATTAAAATATATATAGGGGTCGGTATGGAAATAAAATAAAGTTAAAGGACTAGAATGAAGAAAATATCAAATTAAAATAATAAAACATTTGACAAATTAAAAAAATAAATGTGGGTCAATTTGGAATAAAAATAAAGTTTTAGGGTATAGAAGATTAAAATATCAAATTAAAATTATAAAACATTGGACGAATTAAAAAAACAATGAATATGAGTCAATTTGGAATTGAAATAAAGTTAAAGGGACTAGAATGAACAAAGTACAAATTAAAATTATAAAACATCGGACGAAATGAAAAAAATAATAAATAATGGCTAATTTGGAATTAAACTAAAGTCTAGGGGACTAGAATGAACAAAATATCAAATTAAAATTATAAAACATCAGACTAATTAAAATAAAGTTAAGAGACTATAATGAACAAAATATCAAATTAAAATTATAAAACATCAGACTAATTAAAAAAATAAAAAATGGTCAATTTGGAATACAAATATAGTTTAAGGACTAAAATGAACAAATGTCAAAGTAAAATTATATATTATTGGACTAATTAAAAAACAATTAGTAGGGTTCAATTTGTAATATAAATGAAGTTTTAAGGGTTATAATGAACAGAAATATCAAATTAAAATTATAAAACATTGGACGATTTAGAGTTTAGGGTTTAAATGGTTTAGGGTTCATATATTGATAGATACATACATACTTGTATGCATTAGGGTTTAGGGAAATTAATCAAGGGTTTAGGGTTCATACATAAATAAGTATATATATACATACTTATATACACTAGGGTTTAATGTTTACGGTTTATGGTTTCAGGTTAAGAGAAAATTCATTATGAGTTTAGGCTTCATACATTGATAGGTACATACATACATACTTACATACATTTTAGTCTCAATATTAGGCACTAGAATGAACAAAAATATTATCAAATGATTTATATCTAAAATATTGAAGTAAATTACAAAAATTAAAAAATAATAAAGGTAACTTTTTGTGGAAAATAAAATTTTAGGGAATAAAATGAATAAAAATATTATCATATTAAAAATAATAAAATTTATATCTACGTATATATACACACATATACATATATTATGATATATACATATACATGTATTGTTATAATTAATTAAACATATATATATATATACTAAAACACACATGTATACATACATACTAAAACACATATATATGCATGTATTTAAGTTTTAGTATATATATACATGTATGTATGTAAGTTTTAGTATATATATATATTGTTATATATATATATATATACTAGAACATACATATTTGTATGTATATATGTATACCTCTAAACAATACACATAAACCTCAACTCTTAAATCTTATAATCACTAATAATTAGAGTACAAGACTAATCCCCTAATCCTTAAACTAATCTCATAACTCCAAATAATTAAGTTGACGCATTTACCCTCAAACCCCAAACATGAATATCTAAATCTTACAGACACTATTCACTAATAATTAGAATGCAAGCCTAATCACATAATCCCTAAACTAATCTCATAGCCCCAAACAATCAACTTGACACACTTACCCTTAAACCTTAAACATAAACCCATAAATCTAACAAACAAAATAAATTGAAACATAAAGGACAAATCTAAAAAAAAAATTAAAACTAAATTATTAATTAGAGCCCAAATCACAAACGAATAAAATTATTAAACCTAATTACTTATCAAATCTTTATACGAGGACCAAATCAAATTTAAAGCAAACTAAAAAATTTAATAATTAATTAATTTATGAAGCATGACCTAATTAAATAAAATTTAAAGAAACTAAACCAAAAGTTAAGACTAAAAAACAAACTAAAACTTAAAAAACCTAAACCCTAATAATCTAATTAAGGAAGGACCTAAAGGATAATTAACCCATAAATTAAAAAAATCTCATCTCCACTCATTTTTTTGTTTGATATTAGCGGCACCCCCTCCCCCACACAAATTTGATTTGGCGGGCACAAATCACCCCCCAAATTTGATTTGGCGGCAAAAATCCCCCCCCCCCCCCCAAAATTTTTTTGTTTGATATGGTGTCAAAATTTCCCCCTATAATTTCCTATCAATCAAAAAAACTTTTCCCCTATTAATTCAAAAAAAATTTCTCCTAAACTAAAAAATATTTTTTATTATTTTAATAGTTATAATTAAATTTTTTAATAAAATATTTTTTAAATTTAATAATCTCAATTAATAAATTAATTTAAATTTTAAATAATTTATTTTAAATTCATCAATCACAACTTATTAATTTAATAAAACTTTTAAATTTAGAATATTTTTAATAAAATAATTTTAAGTATGTTAATTCTTATTAAACTTCACAAATAATTTATATTGAACGAGTTAGTATTAAATTAATTTAATAAATTAATACTTTACATTTATCAACACTTTAAATTTATCAAATCGTAGACTTCTTCAACTATATATCAGGTAAATATCAAGTCAGACCAATATCAGTTCATGTTAAAAATAGGTCGGGTTCAAAGCAGGTCGGGTCAATTAACAGGTCGGGTTCAAAGCAGGTCGGGTCAATTAACAGGTCGGGTTCAAAACAGGTCGGGTCCAAAACAGGTCGGGTTCAAAACAGGTCGGGTCCAAAACAGGTCCGGTTCAAAACAGGTCGGGTAATATCGGATCTCGGGTCAATTCAGTCGGGTAAAATCGGTTATCTGCCAGGTCGGCTTCGGGTTCGTTTCAGTCGGGCGCAGGTCGGGTTTCAGGTCCACAATAACAGGTCCAATTCGGGTTCGGGTCGTTTTCAGTCGGACGCAGGTCGGGTTCGGTCATTACAGTAACATGTCGAATTCAGGTTCGGGTCAACAACAGTCGGTTACAGATCGGGTTTGGGTCATTAAATTTTCAGGTCAAATCAAGTTCTGACTCGAGCATGTTTCAGTCGGGTTTTCAGGTCGGGTCAGCTTTTTACATCCCTAGTGTTGATAGGGATGTGGGACAAAAGACAGTAGGGGAGGCGGCATATGAGGTAAGGAGATATAAACAATCTATGAATGGATATAACCTATATTACTCCGACTCTTCATTTTCATTCAAGTACCGTGTCAGTGTCTAATAGTTATGTCCAAAACTCGGCGAGTTAGTACTCATTTGCAGATCAGACAGTCGGATCCTGGTTTTTATCCTGAATTAAAAGAATAAATGTAAAAATAATAAGCAATATATATCTGATGGAGTAATTTTAAATAATGGATTGGGTTTGTTGCAGTGGTTATGCTGTTGCCAATTTTCCCTTGCTGCCTGGGTTCAATTCCCTTGGTAAGCAAATTGCTCAAAATTGTTTTTTCTCCTTTAAACAGTCACCACCTGATTGGAGGAGGGAAATAAATTTATAAAATTAAATATAAATAATTAAAGTCCTCCAATAAGGTGTTGACACGTGTCACTATCTAAATAAATAATTAATTTATTTTATTAGTTTAAAATTAGGACTAAATTGAAAGAATGTGTAAATAATAAGGACCAAATGTGTGATTATACCTTTAATTTTTTAACTGCCACGTCACCTTCCGTTAGCCATTAACGGCTGGTGGTCAAATTGATCCCATTTTAATAGTTTAGGTAGTCAATTGACGCGTTTTTTTAAGGTGGTCATTTTAAAACTTTAACTAAAGATTGGTGGTCAACCAGATAGTTTACCCATTATGAATTTAGTTTTGACCACGTAGAATAAAGACGTGTCTTATTATCACTGGCGTTTGTTCGTGATGGGACACATTTTTTTCCTCTATTCTTTTACGACAACATAAGTGATAAGTAGGTGTGGTGTGGCCCGTGGGTATTAGTTTTGATGGCATTGTTCCTGCCTTGCTTTCTCTCGTTGGTTCTAGCGGCCTAAAGTGTCTCCTTTAATTTATTTTGTTTGTTTGTTTTTCATGCATTTCCATTCAATGTTTTATGTGTATGTTTGTCGTGTGTTTTTGTTTTAAGCTTTCTACTTAGTTTTGTTTCGGTCTTTAGGTTTGTTTGTGAACTTATTTTTGTTTTTATATTTTTCTAAAACGAGTTTAACGGTTCAAAAGAACTGAGGGGGTAAAAACTTTATTTAATAAGATAAACTAAAAAAAAACTTAAAACATAATTACACCAAAATTTTAAAAAGCAACATCCTCTACCCGCCAATATATGGCTTCGTCTCTATCGATTCAGCTTCAATCTCATAATCCAGTTTATGTCTCCTCTTTCCATTATACTATGAATTTAATGAGTGAGTCTAGAGTGTAGTTAAAAATCATCAAGTTTTGAAACTTGTTCAAAAACTTAAAATATTAAGATTTTTTTATAACATTTTGAGTTTTTTTTACAAGTTTCAAAACTTGTCAAAAATCACGAAATAACCAACCTAAAATGTAATAAAAAACTTTAACATTTTAAGTTTTTAAACAAGTTTTGAAACTTAACTTTTTTAACCCCACCCTAAACATGCTATTTTTAAGACTTCCCATGATTTAAGATTAGGGCCTGAAAACAAAAATTGCCCCTTCTGATATGAAAACCGAAAGTTAATGAAAACAGTTTGGAGCTTCCCCTTTTTCCTTTTTTCCTCAAGGAAAGTGACATTCCACTTAACTTTGAAATGGGAATTAACAGGTCTCTTGTTGGGTTTTGAAGTTACTACTCACAGATTCACCAGATATGGAAAATCAAACATTATGCGGCCAGACTGCCAGTGCCATACAATATAAGCTTGGGGGTACATTTACAGGAACTATTTGGTACAATGAGATATATTGGTGATTCTTAATGACTCATTTGAGGCCATTAATGCTGCCCCACAACCACCTGAACCAGAGGTGAGGAGACCATATGTGTGTTGCCAACTGTTATTTTCACAAAACTGCTTCTGAGTTGAGATTGAGACTGACCTGTAGACCATATTTCACTATTTCAGGGCCATGTTTTGTTTATTGTCCTACAAGCAAACCAAAAAATCAACTTAGTCCCCGAAAATGCTTTTCAAATAAAAAAAATATATTTTTGGAGCCAAAATCAATACGGATGAAAATATGTTGAAGGTTTAGAGTATATAGTTTAGACTTTAAAGTTAAGGTTTAGGGTTAAACTTTAAGGAATTAGGGGAAAAATGTATTTTTAAGGTGTAAAATTTAGGGTTTAGGATGTGGAATTTAAGGTTAGAGTTTAAAATTTAATTTTTATATTTTGTAGTGTGGGGCATTGTAACACCCGAGTTTAGGGGTCGGGTGAAAATAATATTTTAATATTATTTCGGGTTCGGTTTTATAATTAAAATAATGTTCCGGGTTTTTGTTTTCAAATTAATTAGTTGTGTTGGCCATATTTTGAAATTAAACCCCAAATAGCCATGAATTACATGCTCTTGTGAATATCTCATTTCATTAAGGGTAAAATAGTCTTTGGCCTTTAAATTAAAACAAAACAATTAAAAACACCCAACTTTACTATTCACTCTCTTCTTCAAATCAAAAACCAACGGGAAAGGGAGAGAGCTCATCCCCTCTACTATTCCATCACCTTGTTCCTCCATTTTAGCTCGGATTTGCAAGGTAACTACATTTTCAACTTGTCCTCAACATCTTCTCTTCAAAAGTACAAATGGTTTTCATTTTCTTCAATGTTTTGAAAATGAAGTTTTTAGAGATTTTGATTAAAAATGATAAATTTATGTTGTTAAACTTAATATTTCGATTTAATGTTGTTAGTTATGAAATCTAGGAGCTAAATGGTTCAACATATATGAATTTTACTTGGTTTTGAGTACATTCCCGAAATTGGGTTTAAAGGGGGGTTTTTGAAGGGTTTTGGGTGAGTTTTGGGGGTTGTTTTAGGTTGGAATTGGTGGGCTAATGTTAGTACTATGGTTAGGGGTTGCTTTGGGATCAATTGTGGGTATAAAATGTGTTGGAAACTTGGGTTTTGATCAAGGTTTGTGGGCTGCTCGAATTGGATAAAATTGGGGTTTGTTCATGGCTTGAAATGTTGAGTTTGATGTTTGAATTGTATTCCGGGTTAACTACTTTGATGCTTGGGCTGATTGGAAGGTATTTGGTTTGTGTTAAGGTTGTTTAGAGGCGAGAACTTGTGTTGGAAGCATCGGGAGGAAATCCGGGAGCTTGAAGGTGGTTGCTTGCTTGGTATTTGAGCTTGGAAATATATGTGAGTGGTTAATGTTTTAAAGTGGTTTTAAGTGTTTGATTCGAGCATGTGGACTAGGTCGGGCTTGGTAGACCCACCTAGAGTTAGGATTAGGGTGGTAGCATAATCCTAAACTTAAACTAGAGACATTGGTTGAACTTGTAATTGATGTTTATGCCTCGTAATATTTGTGATATGATGATTTATGTATAATGTATTATACATGCGTGATGAGGCATGGTTAAGATGCATTGTGATATGCATGAGAAATGTTCATGATTGTGATCATGGTGAGTACGTGTTAAGCACGGAATTGGTTGTAATTGATAATGTGGATTGAGTTAAATGTTGGCACTAGTATGCTTGAGTACAAATGATCGATCATTAGGATGTTAGTGTGCACACATGAGTCAAATTCGCCCGTGGCCTTGGTGGCGTTGAGTCACCAAGGAAGAGTACGGGTTCGCCTGGAAATTGTTATTTATATATTAGTCGATGATGAGTGGAATCTCATCGACGGGGCGTGAGGATGAGTGGAATTCCCTCCGCGAGACCGGTGATGAGTGTAATCCCACCGTGAGGTAAAATGGTTGTTGGATGTGAGTTCCAACGTGTTTATCCGCGTATTCGGGTCATAGCTAGGTGCCAATATTGATTGATATGTGTATCAATGTGATGTGGAATGTGATTCCTACATGGATGTTCATATGTGCTTACATGTGTTGTGGAAATGAGCTTGTTAAGCATGACATAAAATTGATTATTGTTCATGCATCATTAACATTTTGGCTCTTGAGGATCGAATGTATAATCATGCATTTACCTTGGTTGAGTACGTGCTTGGACCCTGCATTGTCGAGGTTTGTTTTTAAAGAGCTTACCCTCATTAAGCTTTATTGCTTACGCTCTCTCTTTGTTCGACAATGCAGATCCTTAGTTCGGGGGTTGCTAAGTGCAAGAAGGGGCCTCCAAGTGTGCTTCGTGGTGCTTGTTTAGCTACCAAGTATGAACTTTTTAATTATGATGTAATGGTCAAGCAATGGGACATGTATTCGTGTTATGATGCTTTTGAAGTATGATGTTGTTGTTTATGAGCATGTTAGACTCCTTTGATATGTTGTTGACTTGGCTTTTGAGATGTATGCCCTTGCTTGTAAACCTTGTTGGTATTTGCTTACCTTAAATTGTCTAAGTGTTGACCTTGTTGAAGTATGCTAATTGTAATGCCATGAATGGTCTTTGGATTAGATGCCTTTTGTATATCTTGTGGTTGACGAGTGTGGTTGCTAGGGAGTATGCCTCTAGAGTAATTGTGTGATTTGTATGCTTCGTGTAGTTGTTCGGACGTTTGAAACCTCTAGGAGATGTCTAAAACAGATTTTGAGAATTTGCAGACAGCCAGTGTTTCGAAACGGGCTGGGTTGTTTCGGAACATGTTTGGCTTTAGGGACCCCGTATCGGAACTCGTTACGATACGGTTTGGCCACTGTGAACCCCTGTTCTGAAACGGGTATCGGAACACTTTGGCTACTGGAAATCTGAGAATTTGCCGAGATGATGGGATTTCAAAACGGGTCTAAGTGTTTCGAAACGGTCAATATCTCGTTGACCACGAGAAGTTGACCGTTGAGGGTGTTTCGGAACGGTTGACCTCCGTTCCGATACGGCCTCCTCGTGTGGGCTTGGGGCCGTTGACCAAGTCAAGGCGTTTCGATACACCTTGAGGGTGTTTCTAAACGGCCTGCCTAATAATCTAAAATGGACTGTTTTGCGCATGTTGTTCGAATGATCGTTTTATGAATGCTTGCGTTCCGCTGACGTGTCTCACTTAGGACAATAGTAATGCATATAGACAAGATAAATAAAATAAATTTTTCTTAGGTTGTTAACCGAGGGGGAACCTTAACGGGTTTCGCTTCGGTTTTCCCCGTGTGGCCCACTCGAACCGGTCAAGCGTTCGGACCGGGACGAGGGGGTTACAGGCATAGAAAATAGTTTGATTATGGGCAGGAGATTTTTGTTCAAACAATACACATAACTTTTTAAGTTAACAAATATTTTTTAGATTAATTTGAAAAGTGTTTTAAAAGTTGAAATTTTTAGTTTTTTCTAAAAATATTTTAGGCAAAATTATTAATTAGTCCTCAATCATTACCATCAATTCATTTATATTTTCGAAAAGAATGACTAAATATACATTTTGAAAAATATTTTTTTGACATCAAACCTATACATTTAAATCTTAAACCAAACAACATAAAGCTCTTTTCATCACTTAATGGGAATTGAATTCACATCTTAGGAGAGAGGAGGGAGTCCTCACTGCTATAGAGATTATTGACTCTAAATCCTTGTTTAAAAATATTTTTTTATCATATTATTCAAAAACACTGATTTTAAAGTAATTAGAAAACAGAAGTAAATGCGTTTACCATCTTAATTAACCAGGTGAAATATACATGGTGAGTCCAGAAATATATTTGAGGGTGTACATACATAAAGTTAATTTTAAGGTGAACATAAATTATAATGATGAAAAATTAAAGATTAATTCATAATTTTTTTAAAAAATAAAGATAAATATGTGAACTTTAAAAAAGTTAAGATGAGCATAGATTCACTTTACAATACACATAAATTCGCCACCGGAAATATATTTAAGAAAAAATGGAATTTTGTATATATATATATACATATATAAATAAAGGAAAGATGATAAGAAAACAAAAGGGAAGGAAGACAAATAACATGAGTGATGAGAGATGGGAGCAGCTGAAAAGCAAAGCAAAGCAATTGGATCCATAACCAAACTCTTCAGCATTTTCTGTTTCAGTCATTGTCATTTTGTCACTTCTCTCAGCTCATTTTAGACTTTTAACATGGGCACCCACCCCTGCCCGTTTTTCTCCCAACTAGTTCCCTTCGGACACAAATACCCTTACATGTTGAGCAGGGCCGGCTGTGAGGGGGAGCACCCGAGCGACCGCTCAGGCCCCCAACCAGCCTAGGGCCACTAAATTTTAATTTTTTTATATTTTTTTTATTAATCAAATAATTAATTTAATGGTAAAAACTAATTTTTTCTAGATAAATAAATTAATTAATCTAACAATAAAAATAATGTGTTTGATAAAAATTTAATTATATTTTTATGATTTATTAAAGAAAGGCTTAACTACAAAATAAGTGTACAAACTATACTCTTTTTTATTTTTAGACACTAAAATATTTTTTGGGTCAAAATAAGTATCTGAAGTTTACTTTGTGGTCATTTCTAGATAACGACTGTTAAAAAATTAAAAACAAGTGCTCAAATTATGTTGCCTTTTTGTTTTAGGTGTCTATTTTAAAAAAAAAATAGTGGCCAAATTATGTCTTTTTTGTTGTTTTAGGAGTCTAAAGTTTCATTTTTTATATAAAAAATAATGATCGATACCTCAAAATGATAACAAAATAAAGTTTAGGCACCTAAAGCAAAAAAAAAAGTGTATAGTTTGGACACTTATTTTGTAATTAAGACTTAAAAAATATTACTTTGATTGTTCAAACTAATAAGATATGCTTTTGTTATATAGAGATCAATTTTCTAATTTTCGATCAGGGCCCGGAAAATCTCCGAGACGGCCCTGATATTGAGGCATTCTACAGAAGTGTCCAACAAGTACAATCTTCGATAGACCAACATATGACCGCAAATGAGACAAAACATACCCGAGCTACTCGAGTCCAATTTGATCAAAGCTCGGCCAACATCAACACTCAACTCGATTATATTAAACTTGAGCTCGAATCCTTAACGAGCTGAACCGAACTACTTGATACTCGACTTGAAAAGCTCACGATCTACCCAAAAATATAATATGCTAAATTATTTAATTTTTTCAAATTTAAAATTTAAATTGCTAAACTTAATACCCTAAAATAGAAGTCCTAACCCCTAAAAATCTAAATCATAAATTCTATATTCAACCACCTAAACCTCTAAGCCCTAAACTAACATCTTAAACCCTAAAATTAACGCAATTTGTGTATCAATTTTTTTACCGCTTTAAATGAGACGAGACCGATCACAAGCAACTCGAATCTGACTAGATCAAAGCTCGGTTAACATTCAACTCGAACTCGACTTAAATTCTTAAATCGAATTTAAATGTTCGTTTTATCAATTTTTTTCTAATCAAGATATTATCAATGTTAATAATGTTAATAATAGAATTTATGAATTAAAATTTCTGATAGAATATGCTGCAACTTAAATTTACATATAAAAAATATTTTTACTGACTTATAATCTTAAAAGAAAGTATAGGTAACCAAATACATAATTGAGTATAAAATTTTGTTTCAAACTGCTTTCGAATATTCAAACTCTCTTTTTCTCTCAAGTTGCAATATTTACTCTTTGAATCCTTCAAAAACACTGAAAGAGAAGATAGCTAAGCCCCATTTGACTAAAACCCACGAAAGTTTTCTTCTTTTTCCTCTGAAACCTACTTGTTTCTTGGCAGAGCAAATTTTGATCAAATTTTCTTGGGAGATTCCTGTCCAAAGTTTGGGTCTTTCTTGGTGGGTTTTGGTCTTTAAGTTGAAAGGTCAAAAGGGTTTTTGCAGAAAGAAGGCATAGTATGAGGATCAAAGGAGATGATCATCAAGCTGTGAAGGGCTTTTAGTTTTAGACAAGGTGGTTCTTCAATTTTATTTATTTTTCATTTGACTACTTTTTGGTTTTAGCTGTCGTAGGTAAAGTTTTTGCTATTTTTTACAGGATTTTTGTTTGTTTTGTCGTAGGTAAACTTCTATGCTTGACTTGAGATATTAATTTTGTCATGTTCTTGAATTCTAGAAAAATTTCTTAAATATATTTCTTTCTTTCTCTGATGTTGAGCTAGGGTTCTGTTGCTTGAATTTCTGGAGCAAAGTTAAAGCTTCCTGTTCTTAGAGAAGGTGATTAGATAGTCAAATTTGGTTGAAGACTTTATAAGGATATTTAAGGTATGATCAGCTTCATGATGTTGAAATATTTCTTGGCAATTTTGACTTTTTTTTTTGTACTGAAATCTATTTTCTCTGATGGTGTTGAAACTTTGGGTAATTAGGACAGATGTATAACACAAGTTCCACTTGCTAACCTTGTTCTGTCTATTTAGATTAATGTACTTTTGCCAACCTGAAGTTACTAGTCTATGTTGTGAACTTGTGATCAACCAATCGGCTTAAGCTGTCGAGATTTATAATAATGCAAAAGAGTCATTTGGCTCTAGAGGAGTCTCTAAAGTTTCTTTGAGATTATGTTTCACATTCTTTCTGCTGAGACATGCTGGTTTTGGAGATTATATTTGTCGGATTCATGCTGATTTTCCCCTTTATTGAATTTGTGAACTTCAGACGGCAAACAATAAACATTATGGTTGCGAAGGGACGTCAGAATGCTACCAACTCTCCGAAAGTGGAGGTTGGAGAGATAGACACCAGTGCACCTTTCCAATCTGTTAAAGATGCTGTCACTCTTTTTGGTGAAGGCGCTTTCTCTGGGGAAAAACCTGCCATCAAAAAGGCAAAAGCTCAATCTGCGGAGGTACTACCGACTCGCCAAAGATTTCTTTTGTCTTTCACCTGAAATTTTGTGTCAAGTCTTAGTTGTTGTATACGTGTTTTCTAGACTTGAATATGATATCTGTGGCACGTTCAAGTTTTTTTCTTTCACTTTTTTATTCCATTGTTCTCATTCATCTGTAATGAATGTAAATGTTAAAATGTATATGAACCTTACCACTGAGGATCATGAATATAGTATTTACCTTTATATGAGAAGGCTACATAGCAGCTAGACTTTGTTAAGAAGCGTTTTGCCGTCTTTCTAAGATGTGTTTATTAATCTTGAGCTGTTAATTTTTTTTGAGTTGCAGAGAGTTCTAGCCAAGGAGACTCGGCTTCATCTCACTCAGAAAGAGTTGAAAAGGTTGAAGGATCAACTAGAAAATGCTGAGACAACCAAGGCTCAAGCACTTGTAGAGCTAGAAAGGGCTAAAAGAACCCTTGAGGAACTGTCCCATAAACTCAAAACTGTTAGTGACTCGAAAGAATCTGCAATCAAGGCTACAGAAGCTGCAAAGAATCAGGCAAAGTTGATTGAAGAAGCAAATTCTGGTATTCTTCCCGGACCTGACGGAGCTAGGAGCCAGGCCTTGGAAACTGCAAGGGAACAATACATGACTGTAATTACCGAACTTGATGCTGCTAAACAAGAACTGTGGAAGGTTCGCCAGGACTGTGATGCATCCTTGGAAGCGAAAATTGCTGCCTTAAAACAAACAGAAGAAGCTGAACATGTGGCTAAGGTTAACATGGAGAAGGTTGGAGAGCTTTCTAGGGAAATTTCATATGTACAAGAGACAATCGGACAAGTGAAGCTCGCATCTCTTGAAGCACAGCAAGAACAAGCCAAAATGTTCTCCGAAAAGGATTCTCAGAGGCATTTATATAAAGCTACCCTTGAGGAGTCGACAAAGAAGTTGCTTGCTTTGAAGAGCGAATCTGACCCTGAGCTTATGCAAAATCTTGAAGCACGACTGGTGGATACGGATAATCAGATCGAGGCTTTGCAGAAGCAGATGGACAATGCAAAGGCTTCTGAGCTGGAGTATGTACAAACTGTTACTTCAGAGCTAGATGGTGCTAAAGAATCACTGCAAAAAGTCGCTGATGAAGAGAAGTCCTTGAGAAGTTTGGTGGAGTCACTTAAGGTGGAACTAGAAAATGTGAAGAAAGAGCATTCTGAGCTGAAGGAGAAGGAAGCAGAAACAGAGTCCATTGCTGGGAATCTGCATGTTAAGCTTCGGAAAAGTAAAGCTGAGCTTGAAACTTTCCTTGCAGCGGAATCCAAAACAAGAGGCAACTGTGAAGAAATGATTTCAACCCTCCAACAGCTATCAGTGGAAACAGAGAATGCACGGCGAGAAGCAAAAGAGATGAAAAATGAAGCTGAGAAGCTAAAGGTAGAAGCTGAAACCTCGAGAATTGCACTTGAGGAAGCAGAGAAGCAGCTGGCAGTTGCTCTGGAAGAAGCTGAAGCTGCAAAAGAAGCTGAGACTAGGGCGCTTGATCAAATAAAGATGCTTTCTGAGAAAACAAATGCTGCACGTGCCTCAACCTCCGAGTCTGGAGCCAATATAACTATCTCCAGGGAAGAATTTGAGTCATTGAGCCGGAAAGTTGAAGAGTCTGAAAATTTAGCTGAAATGAAAGTGGCAGCTGCTATGGCTCAGGTAGAAGCTGTGAAGGCTAGTGAAAATGAGGCCCTTAAGAGGTTAGAGGCGACTCAGAAAGAGATTGAAGACATGAAGGTTGCAACCGCAGATGCTTTGAAGGGGGCTGAGATGGCTGAAGCTGCAAAGAGGGCCGTGGAGGGAGAGCTCCGAAGGTGGCGCGAAAGGGAACAAAAGAAAGCAGCCGAAGCTGCGTCTCGGATTCTGGCAGAAGCACAGATGACAACAGAATCATCCCCGCAGCACTACAGAATTCAAAAGCCGAACCCACCAGAGAAAACTGTTCAGGTTAACAAGTTAGAAAAGGAGAAGTCTCCCGTCTCGAAAAAGGTTCTCTTACCTAATATCAGCAGCATCTTCAATCGAAAAAAGAACCAAATCGAGGGTGGATCTCCCTCTTATCTGCCTGGTGAGAAGCCTCTGTAACATTGCCTGATCTTTGTACATTTTATCAATGGTTGAGAGAAACATATATTTGGTTGTGTAAATCTGAGAACTGTGAAATCAAATCCTTGTTATTCTTGTCTGGCGTGAGGAATTTAAATTGGAAATATCCAAGTATTAGTTTGCAAGCAACATGGAGTAATGAAAATGAATGTTTGTGTTGTGCCACCAGCATTTTAGGTGCCAAAAGCTCTTTGATGAGCCTTTGGCAGTAATCAAACTTATGCTTTTAAAGCTTTTGGCCACTCAATTGACTTGTTTGTCAAGACTGGTTGAATGCATCCAGGCAAAGGCATCATTTATTGGAATAAATTAAACATTTTCCTTAAATTAAGCTAATGTCTGGCCAGTGGTGGGTGAGAATTAGCCAAAATACTAATAAAATGTCCAATTAAGAGTCCAATATTGTATCAACAAATCACTATGTGTATCATTCACCTAACATCCAAGAATACATATGCAACACATGTTTCTTGACACCCTGATTATCAGCCTGAAACTTGCATTATTTTGATATAGCAATGAGAAACAGGTGGATCTAATTCATTTTTTTAAAGAATGACTAGAGTTTTTTATTTATTTAATCATCCCGTATCCAACCTATTAGCCGACTATTTTAGATTGAGTATTGTAGAAACTCATTATGAGGAGACCCTCCCAACTCAATTTTCTCCATTTATAACGCCAAATTTCGAACCTTGACCTTACTTAAGGAGTTGTCTAAGAGTTTTTTTAGACAAGAAAAAATCTAACCTTATCGGAGTACTATAGATAGTTTTTTTTATCAAATGAAATTTCATTCGTTAAAACAAGCATGCATAGAGGTCGGAGAATTCTGATCAAATTGTTATTTCTGTGAGAACTCAAAGGTATGAGACAAATAGTTATTCAACCTCAAATATTGATAGTGATTAAAATTGATGGCATGACAAGGATAGCAAAGCCGTGGACTTCAGATGGAAATCATCTACTCCTAACTATGTCTTTATTGGTGCCTCCAATTTAAAATAGCAGGTTTAAGGTTTAAGGTTTAAAATTTAAGGTTTGAGGTTTGAGGTTGGGGTTTAAGGTATAGGGAATTAGAGATATAGTGTATTTTTTAGGATTTAGGGTTTAGGATATAGAAATTAGGGTTTAAAATTTATATTTTAGGTATTTTTTAGTAAGAGAAATATAAGAAGGCAAGGTTAGGAGGCAGAAAATTTTTACTCGTGGACTCTTATCCTTTTCGCTTAATACTTGGTTTTGAAGGGATAAGGGCAAAAATAGGATCTTTGAATCCTATTTTGCCCTTTGCAGGATCTATAATCGTAAAATGCCCAATATAAGACTCTAACAGTAAACTTGTCGCACTACTACGGCGAATTTTAAAAAAATAATTTTTTTATTTAAAATTGTCGTCCCGCCGTGACGAGTTCAATTTTTTCCCTTTAATCTTGTTTAAATCGTAATCGGGTGATTAACAAAGGGTTAAACCGAACTCGTCGTATGGGTATAGCGAGTTTCGTCTGGCCTAACGTACGTCCAACAATATTTCCAAACGTCGTAACTTGGAAAGCTGAAACTCGCCGTGTATGTACGGTGAGTTGGGTAAAGTTTTAGGGTTTTTTAGTAATTAAGTTTTAGTGTTACTTAATGTATAGAGGGTCGGTTTAAAATTTTGTTTGATTTTGGTCAGTAAATTATTTACATATACGTTAACGGTAGTCAATATTGTTAGAATATTTGAGGTAAATTTTATCTCCCTGCCGTAATGTGCTGAAAAAAATAATTTATGATGGTTTATACCGAACAACGTTTCACATAAATAAAAGGAAGGTAAACTGCAGTGTTGCACATAGTTAGAACATTAATAAAGGACGAAAAATCAACGCATAAAACATAATTTGATGATGATTTGAGGAGTGAAAGGTTAATCGGTATCATCGTAGTCAGTTGATACGTCTGAACTTGAGTTAAGTTTTTAGATCAGCTGTTGTTATTGTTGCATGCGCCTGGACATAAAAGGCTGCAGCGCATCAGCAGCTGCATCAACATTCGGTGAAGATGGAGCTTGTTCAGTGGTCGCTGCAAGTGCGGATGAAGCAACTTCTATGAGCGTAGATGTACTACTTTCGCCGGCGTCGACCTCATCGAACTTAACATTTAGGTGGATGCATTTAGCTCCTACAGAATTGAGCTGGTCATACATGTTGTGTGCGTCAGTTTCATTGGTAAGCATCATAATGTAGTGCATTTCAGCTATCGTCGATGTTGGAATTTTACATTTTAAGTAAAAAATTTGCTTGTCAGTACGTTTACCAACCTTGTTTGATATCAACTGCAACAAATCGTGGAGTGGCATATTGGGGATGATTATTGAGTCAAAATAGGTACCGAAAAAATAAAATATTGCGAAAAACTTAGCCATAAGGTAAGTAAAGTGTTGGATGTATTGGTGCAATAGACACAATAGGAGTGTAGATTTTATAGTAAAGGAAAATAACGTGAAACTTGCCAAGTTGTAAAGGGCACTAAAGGCGAGTTTAAAAATTTTTCATATTTAATTTTATCGAAGAGGAATTATCACCGCATGCGTAAAAATAGTGAATACAACCGAATGAAAAACATAAATTCCAACTGAAAAAATTGTAAAATTTAGAAATGTTAAATAGGATGTAGACATTACAATTATTTCAATGTCGTGGTCGTTTGATGTTAGATTATTTCGGGTGCATGTTTCCGTAAATACACCGTTGTGTCATTCTTGGTAAACCTATAAACTCCAAATGAATCAAGAGCATGGCTTTGGACTCATTACACAAAGTTTTTCTTACAACATGAAGTTTCGCATGATGCGTAAAATATTATTAGTTCGTTTGGAATTGGTGGGAATAACAAGCTTATCTCCTCGAAATGACATTGCTCCAAAATAACACAAACATGGTCAGTTGGACAAGAAAAAGTTGAAGGTAAAAACTTAAAATTTATAGGTATTTTTACGAATTTTTACCTGCAAAAGCATGTAGAGGAGAACGACATGATAAGTGGAACTCATCGTGATTCGTTCAGAATTTCTGCATGATGGTTCAGGCGGAAGAATTGGTGTAACTTAATTTACATACAAGGCAAATTTCAAAGCAATAACCCTACTATAAATAGCTTGCGAACATCTCGGAGGGTGATCACAAAAAAATATAAGCTAAAAAAATTAAAATCTTGTTGTATCGTAATGCATTTGATCAAAGTAGTGATCGTGGCTTGTGTTGGTGAAGCTTAGTTTGATGCACGGCGTTCTCCTTTCAACATGATGTGCGCACTGAGCAAGTGCAGCAGTTGAGGCTGCAAATGTATTACGTGGACCAACCCAGAGCATCCAGATGTACAAGTCGGCATTGACAATTGCATATGTCATGTTGGTTAACTCTGGGTATCACCCAAATCAGATGACCGATATTCTCGTTCGGTCAAGTGAAGAGGGCCGGAGCTAACTTTATCTCTCCAGATTCTAAGGCAGAAGAGGAGGGTGTGCATTGCTCGTAATAGGATGCGTAGAATTCATATGTTGTATATGCAATGTTCGGTACTCATGCATCATTGTCAAGAAAAGAGGATCAAGGTGGAATTTAGTACAAATCCACGTGCGTATCTTTTTACATTTAAGAAGTTCTTCTTACAACATGAAGTATTCTACAAAGTTAGTCGTATAGCTACGACGTTTGTGGCTTCTTTTCCTTAGACATCTTTGCCAAAAGCGTCAATGACATTGTTGGACACCAACGTTGCCAGTGCTGCATTGGCTTTGAGAATGATGTAAAGCTCTGAGAAGGTTAATCAGACTTCCAACACTTTTAAAAGCATTAGCCTGAGCCTTTTTGATATCCGTCAACACTTACTTATCTCCTCAAAAATGGACTTTCATCAACAGATGCAGATGAGAAGGCGATGTGTTTCTCGCAATGGGGTTGCGAGAAGTCATATTATCGGCCCCAATAATAATAGAAGTTCTTCTTACAACATGATTATTGTGTGAATTAATATTGTTAGAATTATATATCATTTATTTCTAACTGGTTTGTAATATAATACCTTGTTATTAAGTTTTGTAATACAAGAACGAAGACCTTTACAAAATTTAGCATACGTCGTGTCCATCTTGTAATACAAGAACAAATATCTTGCCTTCAAAAGCATAATATAATGACTTCCATAGGGGTTTTTAAGAAACCTTTTTGCTATTTTAAGATGTTTTTCAAGGCATTTTTTCAGCACCGTAATGCCCACATGTTTATCTACCAGACGGCGTAGCCACCTTTTTTGTTCGCATTCGAAAAACGTTCGAAATGTTTCCTGCAAAAACCTATTGTGGAAGAAATGATTTTAGAAACCTGCCTTACAATCATGGTGAGTTTAAACTCACAATGACCCAAAGGCGAGTTCCACAAGTCATTTTTTCACGGTGAGCTTTTGTAGACGAATCTATGCATCTCTTATAAATATGTCTAACAAATAATGTTCGAGTATAGAATTTAATTTTCACAAAAACTTAAATCCGATTTGTACAAACAAGCGCTCGACATTTAATTAGTTCTAGTTTATTACAATAGTATTTTTCCTTGAAAGCTCCATTCATTTACACCGTTATAATGGCTGGAAACTTAGATGATTTGTCATCTATAAGGCGACAGTCATGCGATGTTGCAGTGTGATGAGTGCCTAAAAGTCCTATATTTTAACCCTCATTTATCCTTATTTTTGTTGCACTCAAGCATGTTTAACTGCATTTTAGGTTACGTTTTGCATCAACATCACATTTAGGTAAAAGTGCGTAGATACTACTAAATTTGGTTACTTTTGCAGGTATCTGCCTTGGCAGAATCCAGGGCAGTAGAGGAACATAAGATGACTGCCGTGGCAGAATCCAAGGCAGTAGAGGAACAGAAGATGACTATCGTGGCAGAATCCAGGGCAGTAGAGGAACATAAGATGACTGTCGTGGCAGAATCCAAGGCGTCAGAGGAACAGAAGAGCTGGAACGAAGAAAACTGCCTCATACATCACTATCGTGACAGTGATGCCGTGACAGATATCGTGGCAGATGCCGTGACAGATGTCGTGGCAGATGCCGTAACAGATGTCGTGACAGATGCCCTGATAGTTGCCGTGACAGAAGTGGCGACATTGTTGAAGCAAACTGCCTTATAACTCACTGTTGTGACATATGTCGTGACAGAGGTGGCGACAGTGAAGTAGAAGAGATGAAAAATGCGAAGTGGAGTTCGACTGATAGATGATTTCAAGCCTAATTTTTAGAGACCACTCGCATAATTTTTGGAGCCCAGAAGCACAAGAAAGCCCTTGCCCAAAGTTTGAGGAGAAAGTCAAAGCAAGAAGATAGGGCGGAATAAAGGACGTTTATTCAGAGATTTAGTCTTTAATGAATTGTACTTTAATTCGAACTAGTATTCTTAGCCATTAAGAAAACTTGTACCCAAGGCCTATATATATGCTTGTAATTCGACCTAGAGAGATATCTTACTCTCATGGCCGTTTTCCATCAAAAAACCCTAGCCTCCCCTTCTCCATCACGTTCTAAACTTTCCCCTAGGGCTAAGGGTTGATTTGTAAAGTAGTTGCAAGGATTGCATTTGTTTTTAGGAATTTTTCTGTTCAATAAAATAGACTTCAAGTTTGCTTATTCTAGTTTCAACATCTTGCAAGAGTATCGGGAGAGCATTGTAATATTATCTATTTACTTAATATCGGGAGAGTTAAGTATACGAAAGGAGTAAGTACTGGTTCTCCAGTTTATGGTTGAACTATCTCGAACCTAGGGATAGGACGAGGTTAAGCGGCTAAAGAAGGATTCATAAACATCGGTGTTCATACATCGATTCACGCCGGGAGGTATCATCCAAGACGTGTTCATCGACAGAGCTTGGACCTAGGGATAGGACAAGTCAATCCAGGGATTCTTGCCGAACTTGAAGAAACTGAGTTGCTTATCGCTTCCGCGACAGCGACGGACGCTGCCACGACAGGTGCTGTCGTGACAGGAGCCAGACACAGAATAGAAGTCCTTGAACAGTGCAATACCTGCACTACAGAGCAATTCAATTCTTGCATGTTTTATAATTCTGATTTTTCTTTTTTACTTAATTTATTTTCGTGACAACTCCAAAATATTTTATTTAATCTCTTTTCTTTTCCCCTTATGCAAATAGTGAAGAAAAGGGTTAGCCCAGTCCCTGTGGAGACGATATCTGATACTTACGTATCAATTTACTACTTGCATCGTGTACACTTGCACTACATTGCGATAAACACTTTTACACGCAACAAGTTTTTGGCGCCGTTGCCGGGGACTGGCAACATACTCTTACCTTTAACTTCTGCAATTTTCTTTTCTCTTTATTGTTATTGTTATTTTTATTTCTTTTTCTATTTTTATCAAAAACTCAGGTGAAATACAGGTTTGAGGAGCATCAATATGTCAGGAAAAACTATTTGAGAGCTGATGTGGGAGAATTCTCGCAATTACCGTGAAGAAACTAACATGCCATGGGAAAGGAGTCCTCCTCAAGAGCAAACGAAATCCTTAGAAGGTACACTTCAAGCCTTCGTTGCACTCATGCAAAAAGTGTCGGCTTCTACGAACGCAAGTATCGCCAAGATGGATGCACTCTTGAGCAGACCGGTCCTCATTCATGCCACGAATGAACATGCAATCCTGAGGCAAGATGACGAGGATGCCCATGTGAAGGAATACCCAACACATGATGAGTCTGAACAACAACTTGCCATGGCAATGATCGAAGAACCGGAATAGAGCAACACCACAATAACACTGAGTGAAATTCAAGAGAATGTCACTACGGCAACCACATCCGAGGCAAATTCTCAACCCACTACCTCGGTTATGCCCGACCAAGATTGCACTCATCCATCCTATCATGGCACTTGCACGACCACCTAGAAGAGCAACCCGATGACAATGCCTCGCTAATGAAATATGAGCAGGTAATAAACGAACATTTTGAATTCTTTGAAAACTCACCAATTCCATTGCAGGTATTTGAGGAACCATAGCCGGTGGACTCAGAAACATCGAAGTCTCTACTGATGGAGATTTACGACGGGCCAACAAAATTTGATATGGAGAGTTATGGTACCTTCCAATGTCCCTCTGATCTGCAAAGTAACCTAATAAAGGATTGTCAAAATAACTGGTTGCCACAGCAGCAGACACGACAGTAAGGGCTACATTCAACCACAATAACATTCAACGAAAACAAGGTAAGTTTGTGGTCGAATGTCACTTTGATTTTTTCTAATCAAATATTCATTCCCTCAGAAACATTACCAAGAAGGGAGGACTTCATGGACTACAAAGGGAAGAGAAAGAAAGAAGCCCCCACCACGAGAATAATCACCAGATGAAGGGTACGGATGGAGTTCAAGAAGTACCGGTAACGACCCCTCAAGCATTAATAGAACAGGGAGCAGTTACTTTATGAGAGGCCCCTCAAGGCACTCTTGATTTAACTTAACTTAATTTATTTTATTGTATTTTATTTTTATCTTATTTTATCTTTATTGTTTTAGGAATTACAAAATTTGATATTAGTTTTTAGTTTGTTTGTGTTATTAGGTAAACAGAGAGAACCCTTGCAATGACGGTACAAGCAACCCGAGGAAGCTCTGCCTCCACCCCTACCGCGGCAGCACTCATACTCCCTGAGATGAATTCCAAAGTGACTGACGCCAACAACAATGAAGATAGTGACGCAAGGAAGAAGGATGCCTCTGCGTCTGCAACTCCTAAGGAAGCACCCACAGCTCCTCCGACAAAGTCCAAGAAGACTGCCCGTCGATAGCTCCTCATCCAAAGCTCCAGCAGCAACGACGACAGCCGCACAACTTAAGTTTTCTTTTTCTCTGTCGCCTGCTGTATATATTATCTTTTTGTGATGTTTCACTTTTCTGTCATTTTTTATTTTCTGTTTTTCAATTTTTGTGTCATGCATTGAGGACAATGCAACCCTTGAGTTTGGGGTAGGCAGTCCTCCTAATTATTAATATAATATTGCATTTTAATTTTAATTGTGTCGCATTTATTTATTTATTTATTATGCTAAAAAAATTGGCTTAATTTATTGAACTTTTATTATCTGCTGCTGCCATCTCTGTCGTGACAGCACCTTAAAAATATTTTAGGAAGTAAGTAGAGCCTTAGTATAGTTCTGAAAAACTGAAACACTTTGTGACTTACTTGATAAAAGACTTTCCCTAGCATACTTAGAATAAAAAACTTAGCCACTAGAGGAGAAAAGACTTGAACTCAGGTTAGCCCTAGAGGTGCCTATCACTGGCTCTAGGAAATTGACTAGAGAAACTTCTAGAGGTGCCTATCACCGACTCTAGAAAGTAACTATAGGTGCCTATCATCGGCTCTAGTAAAAGTAGAAAAAGAAAAATTTCTGGAGGTGCCTATCACCGGCTCTAGAAATTAACTAGAGGTGCCCGAAACTGGCTCTAGTAAGATTAAAACTCTAAATAAGCTAAGTATAATATTATAGTTTCTAGGGAAGTCTATATTCATGTATGTTCACAATAAATGCATACACTTACACGAGAATTATACTTTTGCTCTAAGAAGATCCTTAAATATTTGAACAAGTGCTAAACATGATAGGGATGGTGTTGTGGGTAAGGATTGTTCATTGACTTAAGCCAAGGAAAAAAATAGTTGCATTTGCTTGAGGACAAGCAAGGATTCGAGTTTGGGGGTGTGATGAGTGCCTAAAAGTCCTATATTTTACTCCTCATTTATCCTTATTTTTGCTGCACTCAAGCATGTTTAACTGCATTTTAGGTTAAGTTTTGCATCAACATCACATTTAGATAAAACTGCGCAGATACTACTAAATTTGGTTATTTTTGCAGGTATCTGTCGTGGCAGAATCCAGGGCAGCAGAGGAACAGAAGATGACTGCCGTGGCAAAATCTAGGGAAACAGAGGAACAGAAGATGAATGTCGTGGCAGAATCCATGGCAGCAGAGGAACATAAGATGACAGTCGTGGCAGAATCTAGGGCAGCAGAGGAACAAAAGAGCTGGAACGAAGAAAACTGCCTTATACATTATTGTCGTGACAATAATGCCGTGACAGATGCCATGACAGATGTCGTGGCAGATGCCGTGGCAGATGTCGTGACAGATGCCATGACAGATGTCGTGACAGATGTCGTGGCAGATGCCGTGATAGATGCCGTGGAAAATGCCATGACAGATGCCATGACAGTTTCTGTGACAGAAGTGGCGACAGTGTTGAAGCAAACTGCCTTATAACTCACTAATGTGACATATGTCGTGACGAAGGTGGCGACAGTGAAGAAGAAGAGATGGAAAAATGCGAAGTGGAGTTCGACTGATAGAGGATTTCAAGATTAATTTTTAGAGACCACTCGCATAATTTTTGGAGCCCAGAAGCACAAGAAAGTCCTTGGCCAAAGTTTGAAGAGAAAGTCAAAGCAAGAAGATAGGGCGGAATAAAGGATGTTTATTCAGAGATTTAGTCTTTAATGAATTGTACTTTAATTCGAACTAGTATTCTTGGCCATTAAGAAAACTTGTACTCAAGGCCTATATATATGCTTGTAATTCGACCTAGAGAGATATCTTACTCTCATGGTCGTTTTCCATCAAAAAACCCTAGCCTCCCCCTTCTCCATCATGTTCTAAACTTTCCCCTAGGGCTAAGGGTTGATTTGTAAAGTAGTTGCAAGGATTGCATTTGTTTTTAGGAATTTTTCTGTTCAATAAAATAGACTTCAAGTTTGCTTATTCTGGTTTCAACATCTTCAAGAGTATCGGGAGAGCATTGTAAGATTATCTATTTACTTAATATCGGGAGAGTTAAGTATACGAAAGGAGTAAGTACTGGTTCTCCAGTTTATGGTTGAACTATCTCGGACCTAGGGATAGGATGAGGTTAAGCGGCTAAAGAAGGATTTATAAACATTGGTGTTCATACTTCGATTCACGCCGGGATGTATCATCCAAGACGTGTTCATCGACAAAGCTTGGACCTGGGGATAGGACAAGTCAATCCAGGGATTCTTGCCGAACTTGAAGAAACTGAGTTTCTTATCGCTGTCGCGACAGCGACGGACCGTTGCCACGACAGGTGCTGCCGTGATAGGAGCCAGACACAGAATAGAAGTCCTTGAACAGTGCAATACCTACACTACGGAGCAATTCAATTCTTGCTTGTTTTATCATTTTGATTTTTCTCTTTTACTTAATTTATTTTCGTGACAACTCCAAAATATTTTATTTAATCTCTTTTCTTTTCCCCTTGTGTAGATAGCGAAGGAAAGGGTTAGCCCAGTCCCTGTGGAGACGATATGCGATACTTACGTATCACTTTACTACTTGCGTCGTGTACACTTGCACTACATTGCGATAGACACTTTTACACACAACACAGTCGATATTGATAGTGAACTACGAGTTGGAATGGTTTTCACGATAAAAAAATTGCAAAGGATGCAATTAAGAACTACAATATACGCCGCTCAATTCTGTCGATAGTGAAGAAAACAAATGCCGACAACTATATTGCAGAATGTGTCTGAAAGGATCACAGATGTAATTGAAGGATTCGTGTATCAAAAACCAAGAGGGTCAACAACGTGTGTCAAATAACAAGATACGACAGACCTCATACATGCTAGTTCTAATGTAATTGGGTGATTCGTAGGACAAATTAACGAATATGATCACTCTAGCAAGTGGTAACATAGATAGATATATGTTTCTTTTACAACTGATTTTATTGAACTCTGTCGTACGTGTACGACAGAATATTAACACGAATGTATTACATTTATTTATAACCATTGCAAACGGTAGAATATTTACACGAATATATTACATTTATGTAAAGATAAATATATGTTGGGCTCGAAAGTAACAAAATTGCAAAATAAATTAGATTCAATTTAAAGTTCATTTTACAACAATAAGAAATCAATATTTAAAAACTATCCATTTAATATTTTCATAACTAATTGAACAAAAAAACAACAACTACAATATTTATTTATTTATTACAAACAAACAACCTCGACATTTATCGTCCTCTTCTTTGTCCTCTTTCTCTCTTCGGCCTTAGGATTTGTCGGTGCCCCAAGTGCGTCTGGTCATACAAACGCGGCCTCCATTGAATTCTCGACTAAATTAGTGTTTGTTCATCATCATCGTCGGAGGCGACATCATTATTATCATCGACACTTCCTCCTCTAACATCCCCACTTTCCTCGTCGTTTGTATCATTGTCGTACGACGCGGTTGACTAAACATACTTGGACCTACTCCTCTAAAATTTCCAGAAAAAATAAGACCTAAAATGGACTTCGTCGACAATAATGTTGTCATGGACTTCACATCAGGATACTACTGCATTTCTTGATATTGAGCTTGCAGGACCACAAACTCAGGCTCATAAACAGCTTCGAAAAAATTACATGTTGAACCTTGCACCTGCACATGTGATGCAACTCCTTCTACTTGACTCGCCCAATTACTAGGCATACCTCTCTACAGCTTGATCCCAACTCGGGGACCCATATGACGGTTGAAAATGGCGACATCAAATGGTTACAATGTTGGTTCAGGTTTTGGTTCTGGTTCAATCTGTCTTGTGTCGCGTCTGCCTTTACCTACACCTCTCCTCCTCCCGGATCTGCCTCTAGATGACCTCGCACCAGATGTCGACGCTTCCTGAGCTTGTCGGAATAATAGTACAACTTCTAGTTCGGGTTGGCACTTCAAGTACAGTTTTCTGTTCGCAACAAACCATTAATGATATTTAGAAATAGAAAAGCTGAAATCATCTGCTTGAATGGATTCGACAGGAGGCAACGTGTTTTCCCTTCCATGCCACGCATCGGTGAAAGTCGAATGTTTGCTTGTCTAGTTCTTTTCACTCTTGTCACGTCCGTCTAATTCTTCTAAATGATCCAAGATGCGCAGATCAACCGGCAACGACTAGTGGAATCTGAATTGCCTAAGGACACAGTCGTCGTAAAACATCTCAACAATCGTAAAATGTATCAACGACATTACGGAAAACCAATTCTTGACATTATCGTACGCAATGGCCGAAATCAGGACTTTAAAATCAACATCCAAATATGGCATCCATACGAACTGCAACAATTTGTCCATAAAAATTACAAATTACAAATTTGCATTACATGTACTTGGCAGTAGAGGTCAACCTTCGCTCTCACTTTGAGGATTAATTTCGTACGGTACACATCATTTTTGTTGTTTTGTTTCCATCTACATAACACACACACACGCACACACACACATGGTCAACCTTCGCTCTCACTTTGAGGATTAATTTCGTATGGTACACATCATTTTTGTTGTTTTGTTTCCATCTGCATAACACACACACACACGCACCCCCCCATAAACACAAACACACACACTGTAACCCCCTCGTCCCGGCCTAGCCACCAGACCGAACTGAACGGGTTACACGGGGAAAACTGAAGCGAAACTCGTTAAGGCGTCACTCCAATTAGCAACCCTATTTTTGATATTGTCTAAATGCTTTATTTGAATCTATGTGAGGAAAAAAACAACAGAAGAGCAAACATGGATATGAACCAAGCAGATCAGATAATTAAAGACAACTTTTAGCCATTTTACCTCAGGTCGTATAAATACGTCTAAGGCCCGTATCGAAACGCCTTCAACAGTCAAACTCCCTCAAAGTCAACTTTGAGAGGCCATATCAATACCCTCCAAGACTGGTATTGATACACCTTTAGTGGTCAAGTTTCCCAAAGTCAACTCCAGGACCGTAGCGATACGCCTAAGACCCGTACCGATACCCTAATTTCTCGTCAAATTCTCATATTTCCAGAGGGCAAAGAGGGTATCGATACGCTCCTGCGTATCGGTACGATGAGCTTAAAACATGGGATTGTATCGATACAACCCTTGAGCGTATCGATACGCCCTGCATAGAAAGACAAGAAATTGTAGTTTTAAGCACAATAGGGATAACTTAAACACCCTAAGCAAGCATTTGACCAACTCCTAAGCATACATGCAACTCAAGGCAACCAAGAAAACTCATTTAAAGCAAGTCGAACATTCAACGAGGCTAAAAATCAACAAAGCAAGATTTAACATAAACAACCAAACATGCTTAACATTCTCAAAGGGTCAAAGGCCAACCAAAGCATACTTCAACACTTTAAACATGATAACAATAATAACAAAAACATAGGAGTTTGGACACCAACTCCCTAACACAAAAGTCTAGCATTCTCATTGCCTAAGTATTATTACAACCATGAAAAACCCATACTTGAGCTAGCAAATGAACTCCAAGATTCCTCATTTACCCACTTGCCTTTCGAAGCCACTAACGATCTGCATTGTTGGAAAAGAGAGCGTAAGCTTAATACCTTAGTGAGCGGAGCTCAAAATCACAACAACAACAATGCAGTTCAAAACATGTATTTAGTTTAAAGACAAAATCTTTAGAAAGGAAATACGATAAACCGAAAGCTTAAGACAAAACCATGGTTTGTACATGCACAACCATTCTCGGTGGTACTACACATCACCATTCACAACAACTAGCATATTTCTGGTGGGACTGCACATCACCGTAAGAATCTACTAGTCACTTCAATGGGACTACACATCACGATATTCAACAACACACTTTCCACTAACCATCGCGTGAGGCTTTGACAAAAACTACGCCAGCATAACAATCATTAAAAAGAAGGTAAACGCAATTCGTATTTCACACAACAACACGTATAAACACACATACACCAACAACCAACGAAACAAGGCAAGATATAAACAAACTTACACTTGGGTTTAGGTTGGCCCCTAAGGCTCCGCCCAAACCCCAAGAAAACCTCTTTGAAACATTTTAAAGCTTCAAAACAAAGAACAAAGAATTAATACACTTTTCAAAAATCAAACCCACTAAAATCAACACTATCAAAATCCGACAACATCAAGTTTTCGATTTCTATCTAAAACTACCCAAAACTATCCTCATTCCTACTCTAACCATAAATCAGCCATAACTCATTCAATCTAACATTCAAAACATGCTCAAATACTTCCAAAAACATCAACCCAACACCACCCATCCATTAGAAGTCTTTCTCTACAATTTTCAAGCCAAAACCCCAAATATTCCATATCCAAAAATTACTCATTTTCTAAATTCCGAGATTTCTTGTTAAACCCATTATCTTACCATCACTTTACACCCTAAATATGATTTACAACTCACACAAAACATTGTTTTATCAACATTCACTTAAACCCTTCAAAAACTCATTTTCTCCCAAATAGAGGAACTTAAGAAATCTTTCAAAGTTTTGCAAGGAAATTAATAGAAAGTAAGGAAACGTGTAGGAAAATTAGAAATAAAGCTCTTACCTTGATGAATACTTAAAAATAGTGAAGGTTTGGTGGAGAGAAAAAAAGTAACGTGAAAATGGTTTATGGGGAGGAAGAAGAAAAGATGAGAAATTTTGAAATATAGTATTTTATTTTAATTTAAAATCTATCTCCAAAAACCTACTCGTCCCCATTTTACCAAAAAAAACCCTTTTAAAATATTCCATTTTTTTCAAAAGCTTTAAAATTTGATTATTTAAACGGTTTCCCCCAAATTAGCTTATCCTGAACCGGCTTAACCAAACCCGACTATCTCTCGGGCCTCAAATTCGGGCGTTACAATTCTTCCCCACTTAAGAAATTCTGTCTTCGAAATTTACCTTATGCAAAGAGATACGGGAACTATTTCTCCATGTCATCCTTTCTCTCCCAAGTGGCCTCTTCCACACCTCGGCGTCTCCACAAAACCTTGAATAACTCGATAGTTCTCTCATGCAACACTTTACTATCCGTAGCAAGAATCTCAACCGGTTCTTCATCATACGACAAATCTGGGTTCAACTTGATATCTTCCACTGGCATTACATGGGACAGATCTGATCTATACTTTCGAAGCATCGAATCGTGGAACACATCATGAATCTTTTCTAACTCGGTCGGCAATCTCAATCTATAAGCAACGAGACCAATTCTCTCAACTACTTCGTAAGGACCAATGAATCTCGGACTTAGCTTACCCTTCTTACCAAACTTCATCACCTTCTTCCAAGGTGAGACTTTCAAAAATACTTTGTCGCCCACAGAATACTCTATCTCTCTTCTTTTCAAATCGACATACGATTTCTGCCTGTCTGAAGCTGCCTTCAAGCAATCACAAATCAGTTTTACCTTCTTAGTAGTGCCCTTAAACAAGTCTGGTATAGGTACAAGCTTTTGTCCGGCCTTGGCCCAACAAATAGGTGTTCTACATTTCCTACCATACAGAGCTTCATATGGTGTAATATGAATACTAGCCTGATAATTGTTATTGTATGCAAACTCTACTAGCGGTAGATGTTTTTCCCACGAACCCTGAAAATCGATGATGCAACACCTCAACATGTCCTCTAACACCTGAATAACTCTCTCTAACTGACCATATGATTGTGGGTGATATGAAGTACTCAAGTTCAACCAAGTTCCCAAGGCACGATGCAAACACTCCCAAAATCTAGTTGTAAACCTCAGATCTCGGTCTGACACAATCGATTTCAGTACACCATGCAATCTCACTATCTCACTGATGTACAGATCGGCCAACTTGTCTAAGGTGTAGGTAGTATGAACATGTATGAAATGGGCACACTTAGCGAATCTGTCAACTATCACCCATATTAAATTATTCTTCGAAGGAGTCAACGGTAAGCCTGACACAAAATCCATAGTAATTCGTTCCCACTTCTATTCCAGAATCTTCAACGGCTATAAAAAACCTGAAGGAAATTGATGCTCGACCTTAACTCGGTGACAAACCATACACTTACTCACAAATTCGGCCTCATATTTCTTTAACCCATTCCAGTATTACTCATCCTTCAACCCACGGTACATCTTCGTACTTCTCGGATGTATAGCAAAAGGACTGTTATGAGCTTCATTCAAAATAGTACGCCTCAACTCGACATCTTCTAGAACAACTACCATGTCCTTGAAACATAGGATTCCATTCTCACCAAAGCAGAAATCTATGGGTTTACCCTTGGTTATATCTTGCATGTGAGGTGCCAAAGATTTGTCTTGCAACTATTTCTCTCGAATCAACTGAACTAACGAAGGTTTAACCTGTAGCTCGGCTATCAAATCGCCATCCCATGGCACACTCAATTTCGCAAACATAGCTCGTAGTTCAATTGCCACTTTTCTACTCAAAGCATCAGCCACTACGTTTGCTTTACTCGGATGGTACTCTATCGTGAGGTCGTAGTCCTTAAGAAGCTCTAACCACCTACGTTGTCTAAGTTTCAACTCCCTCTGAGACATCAAGTATTTCAAGCTCTTGTGGTCGGTGTAGACTGTGCATTTCTCACCGTAAAGGTGGTGTCTCCAAATCTTCAAAGCAAACATTACAACAACTAACTCTATGTCATGAGTGGGGTAATTCTTCTCGTGAACCTTCAACTGTCTCGAAGCGTAAGCTACAACTTTTCCCCCTTGCATAAGTACACAACCTAAACCTACATACGATGCATCACTGTAGATTACGAACTCTTTCCTTGGTTCAGGCTGAATCAAAATAGGAGGTTGTGTCAATGCTTTCTTCAACTTTTCGAACGCTTGCTGCCTTGTATCTGTCCACTCATACAAAACGTTTTTCTAAAGCAATTTGGTCAAAGGTGCCGCAATCTTCAAGAATCCCTCGACAAATCTTCAATAATACCCCGCCAAGCCTAGGAAACTATGGATTTCGGTCACTAACTTCGGTCGATTCCAATTTACTATCACTTCTACCTTCTTAGGATCTACACTAATCCCATCGGCTGAGATCGCATGACCTAAAAAAGACTACTTCCCTAATCCAAAACTCGCACTTACTCAACTTGGCATACAACTGATTTTCAAGCAAAGTCTGTAGCACCAATTGCAAATGCTCATCATACTCTTCCTCGGTTATAGAGTACACTAAAATGCCATCTATGAACACTACTACAAATCTATCCAAAAACTCATGGAACACTATGTTCATCATGTCCATAAATGCAGCTGAGGCATTAGTCAAACCGAAGGCATTACCAAGAACTCATAGTGCACATATCGTGTACGAAAGGTTGTCTTTAGTATGTCCACAACTTTCATCTTCAACTGATAATAACCGGATCTCAAATCAATCTTCGAAAATATTGTAGCACCTATCAACTGATCGAGCAAATCGTCGATCCGCGGAAAGGGATATTTGTTCTTTACTGTTACCTTGTTCAACGGCCTATAATCTATACACATCCTCATATTGTCGTCCTTTTTCCTTACAAACAAGACCGTAGCACCCCACGGAGAAATACTAGGCCTAATGAAACCTCTATCTGATAGTTCCTGAAGTTGTGTCTTCAACTCTTTCAACTCCTTTGGTGCCATTCTATACGAAGCAATAGACACGAGAGCAGAATCTGAATACGTCTCAATAGCAAACTCAACATCCCTATCTGGAGGCAAACCCGACAACTCTTCTGAAAAGACACTCGAAAAATCACAAATTGTTCTAATGTCTTGCGGTCTAACCTCACTCATATTCGGATTCATCACACAGGTCAAATACGTTTGACAACCCAAATCCATCAATCTTTGAGCTTTTAAAGTAGAAACAACATTGGACAAGAACTTAATGTTCTCACCAACTACTACAACCTCAAGATCATCCGCAAGTCTCAAGGAAACTCTATTGGTCTCAAAGTCTACTCTATGCTCTACAAGCCAATCCATGCCCAAAATCACATCGAAACCATAGAACGACAATTCCATCATATCGACCGGAAACACATGACCCTAAATCATCAAAAGACACCTCTTATACATTTTCCTAATTACCACGGTCTCACTCAAAAAAACTAGTAACATTCACACCTACCTCTAACCACTCATACGATAAATCTAAAGATCTTGCATGCTCACCCAAAATGTATGAATGTGTCAAACCTGAATCTATCAACGAAAGCAAGGATAAAGATCGTAACAAGAAATTACCTACGATGAAATTCGTGTCATTCCCAGCCTCTCGTTGTGCATACACCCTATTCGGACCTCCACCCTCGGGCTGAACTACTACCACATGAGGTACATTTCTCTGACCATCATTCTTTGGCTGAAAATTACCTTGACCGCGCCCACGACCCTTCTGGTGCTCAAAACCTCTAACTGGAGCTTGTTCGCCCCTAGCCGGGTGAGGACAGTTACGCCTCAAATGATCTTGGGAACCACAGTTCCATCTTACCCCAAAGGTACCTATACACTCGCCCGGATGGCGTCTTCCACAGCTAGTGCACTCGGGCGTGTGAACAACAGCTCCTTGGCCCTGATGGCCACGTCCCTGGTTACCGCCCCTATGTCTCGAGTCGGGTTGATATCTTCTATCTATGTGCCTCTTGGCATGCTCTCTATCCCAATCTGCATATCTTTTTCATGAATCGGACCCACTAGCACGAGTGTTCGAGCCTAAACTCTGCTCAATATCTTTGGTCATATAGACCAAAACATCAAACTTGGTGTAATCAGAAGCAAGCATATAAGTATTCACATCTCTAGTCAAACCATAATGGAAGCGCTCACACCGTTCTCTCTCATTGGGAACCAACTCGAGAGCGTACTGACTCAACCTCACGAACTGTATCTCATATTCTGACACCGTCTTACCACCCTGAACCAAAGCCATAAACTATCTCTTCTTTTCATCCTAATATTGGGCTCCAAGGTATTTATTTTTGAAACCCGTCCTAAAGAATTCCCAAGTGACATCCGCCTCCGGCATACCCAAAATAACCGTAGTCCACCAAGCATATGCATCTCCCTGAAGCAAAGAGACAACACAACCCAACTTACGAGTGTCTGAGCACTCCATCTGACCTAAGATTCGTGTAGTGCTCTCGAGCCAAGCCTCGGAACCCTCGTAAGCCAAACCACGGAACTCGACTTCGTCCAAACTACGAAGTCTCTCAAGGGGTAAACCAGTCCCCACACCCTGAGGTGGTGCTGCAGCATGTATACCGGCTAAAGATGTCTGAAAAGCCACGGCTATGGTCTGAATCAAATGAGTCATGTCCGCACCAGCCTGACCCTGGCCAACATGAGGTCCATTACCATCACCTCCAACATTCGCACCAGCCTGAGGTTCAACACCTCCGACATTTACCCCATTACCATCGGGAGCAGGAGGAACATGAGGCATATCTCCGGGTGCTTGGTCACCAGCTCTAGGCCATCATCTCGGTCTTATCATAATGAAGATAAAATCTAAAAAAAACAAACATAACACACAAGAAAACATTGGGTCAGCAAGGGCAAGGATCCAAGTGCTCAAGCTCTTTTAACCAAAACCATTTTTCTAATAACAATACTTAGCAACGGGGACGCTCGACTACACTTCAACCAACAATAAGAACTAGAAAGCATGCTTTCACAAACCGTGCAAGGGGAACAAACCAAACAAACCAACTTACCTGACTTACCTTCCTGGGAGACCTCGAAACCTAGGCTATGACACCACCAAATGTAACCCCCTCGTCCTGGCCTAGCCACCAGACCGAACCGAACAGGTTACACGGGGAAAACCAAAGCGAAACATGTTAAGGTCTCACTTCGATTAGCAACCCTAACTTTTTTTAAATTAATCTTGTCTAAATGCTTTATTTGAATCTATGTGAGGAAGCAAACAACGAAAGAGCAAACATGGATACGAACCAAGCAGATCAGACAATTAAAGACAACTTTTAGCCATTTTACCTCAGGCCGTATCGATACGTCTAAGGCCCGTATCGATACGCCTTCAACAATCAAACTCCCCCAAAGTCAACTTTGAGAGGCAGTATCGATACCCTCCAAGACTGGTATCGATACACCTTTAACGGTTAAGTTTCCCAAAGTCAACTCCAGGACCGTATCGATGCGCCTAAGGCTTGTACTAATACCCTAATTTCTCGTCAAATTATCTGATTTCAAGAGGGCAAAGAGGGTATCGATATGCCCCCCGCGTATCGATACGATGGGCTTAAAATAGGGGACTGTATCGATACTACCCTTGAGCGTATCGATACTGCCCTTGAGCGTATCGATACGCCCTACACAGAAAGACAAGAAATTGCAGTTTTAAGCACAATAGGGCTAACTTAAACACCCTAAGCAAGCATTTGACCAACTCATAAGCATACATGCAACTCAAGGCAACCAAGAAAACTCATTTAAAGCAAGTCGAACATTCAACGAGGCTAAAAATCAACAAAGCAAGATTTAACATAAACAACCAACCATGCTTAACATTCTCAAAGGGTCAAAAGCCAACCAAAGCATACTTCAACACTTTAAACAAGGTAACAACAATAACAAAAACATAGGAGTTTGGACACCAACTCCCTATCACAAAAGTCTAGCATTCACATTGCCTAAGTATTATTACAACCATGAAAAACCCATACTTGAGCTAGCAAATGAACTCCAAGATTCCTCATTTTCCCCACTTGCCTCCCGAAGCCACTAACGATATACATTGTTGGAAAAGAGAGCGTAAGCTTAATAGCTTAGTGAGCGGAGCTCAAAATTACAACAACAACAATGCAGTTCAAAACATGTATTTAATTTAAAGACAAAATCTTTAAAAAGGAAATACGATAAGCCGAAAGCTTAAGACAAAACCATGGTTTGCACATGCACAACCATTCCCGGTGGGACTGCACATCACCGTTCACAACAACTAGCATATTTTCAGTGGGACTACACATCACCGTACTCATCTACTAGTCACTTCCGGTGGGACTACACATCACCGTATTCAACAATACACTTTCCACTAACCATCACATGAGGCTTTGACAACAATTACGACAACATAACAATCATTAAAAAGGAGGTAAATGCAATTCGTATTTCACACAACATGTATAAACACACATACACCAACAACCAACGAAACAAGGCAAGGTATAGACAAACTTACACTTGGGTTTAGGTTGGCTCCTAAGGCTCCACCCAAACCCCAAGAAAACCTCTTTGAAACATTTTAAAGCTTCAAAACATTACCACTCACTAGCATAATACTAAAACAAGCTAACGGTCCACCTTTAAGTTTCCTCAACTCCCGGTGTAGCGTCCGAAGAACCCAAATCCTTATCTGCTGCTTTTGCCCAAATCAAAACAAAGAATTAATACACTTTTCAACACTCAAACCCACTGAAATCAACACTATCAAAATTTGACAACATCAAGTTTTTGATTTCTATCCGAAACTAACCAAACTATCTCCATTCCTACTCTAACCATAAATCAACCATAACTCCTTCAATCTAACATTCAAAACATGCTCAAATACTTCCAAAAACATCAACCCAACACCACCCATCCATTAAAAGTCTTTCCCTACCATTTTCAAGCCAAAAACCCAAATATTCCATATAAAAAAATTACCCATTTTACAAATTTCGAGATTTCTTGTTACACCCATTATCTTAGCATCACTTTACACTCAAAATATGATTTACAACTCACAAAATATTGTTTTATCAACATTCTCTTCAACCCTTCAAAAACACATTTTCTCCCAAATAAAGGAACTTGAGAAATATTTCAAGGTTTTTGCAAGGAAATTAATAGAAAGTAAGGAAATGTGTAAGAAAAATTAGAAATAAAGCTCTTGCCTTTATGAATCCTCAAAAATGGTGGAGGTTTGGTGGAGAGAATAAAAGTAACGTGAAAATGGTTTTTGTAAGGAAGAAGAAGAGATGAGAAATTTTGAAATATAATATTTTATTTTAATTTAAAATCTATCTCCAAAATCCTACTTGTCCTCACTTTACCAAAAAAAAACCCTTTTAAAATATATATTTTTCAAAAGTTTTAAAATTTGATTATTTAAACGGTTTTCCCTAAATTAGCTTAACCCGAACCGGCTTAACCAAATCCGACTATCTCTCGGGCCTCAAACTCGGGCGTTACACACACACACGCACGCCCGCCCGCACGCGCACGCACACACACACATACATACACACACATACATACATACATACATACATACATACATACATACATACATACATACATACATACATACATACATACATACATACATACATACATACATACATACATACATACATACATACATACATACATACATACATACACATATACATACATACACGCACGCACGCACGCACGGGCACACACACATACACACGTACATACATACATACATACCCATACACGACGTTAGGCCAAACGAAACTCGCCATACCCATACAACGAGATCGGTTTAACCCTTAATTAATCATCTGATTACGATTTAAATAAGATTAAAGGAAAAAAATAAAACTTGTCACGGCGGGACGACGAGTTTGAAGAAAAAATTATTTTTTTGAAACTCGTCGTGGTAGTGCGGCGAGTTTACTGTTAGGGTCCTATATTGGGCATTTTGCGATTATGGATCCTGTAAAGGGCAAAATAAGATTCAAAGATCCTATTTTTACCCTTATCCCGGTTTTGACAAATGAAAGCAAGTCCACTTAGATGAAGAAAAAATTTATAGATTTCGTGTAAATTTTACAGGTGCTTGTCAAATTTAGTGATTAAGAGTTAGTTTAAGTTTTAGAGTTTTAAAACTTAATGTTAGAATTTTAGATATTAAAAAAGAATTGTGTATTTTTTTATACAAAATGTGAATTAAAATATAATCTAAACTCTAAACTCTACCCTAAAAATAAATCACCTTAAAATATGAAAATACCCTCAAGTGGGGAAATACTTAATTATCCTCAAATTTGATAGTTATCGAAGAGACATGAAGACAAAACCATAAACAAGAAAATTACAAAAAAACATTAATTAGGGGGAAAAGTGAAAATTCATAAAAAAACGGAAAATATCATAAATTTCCAAACAAATCCTTAAAAAAAATCATCTTTCCCATGCCACTGGAAACTCTGGAACTTAAAACCTCCCCAAAAAAAAAACCTTTCGTCTCTCTCAAAAGCCAACCGTCGCTTTCTCAAACAGAAAAAAAAAAAATTCTTGAAACAAGACTCTTCCTTTTCCATCCCCTAAAACCCTCACTTTCTAACCCTTCTTTGTGCCTTGAAATGATGTCAAGTAGCAGAGAAAGAGAAGACTCATTAACTTTCCCAACAAACCCATCATCGTCCTCTTCTCCAATCACAGTTTCCGACCACCTTGACGGTTATCTCCAAGACCCAACTTCCCACATCGGAAGTGCTGCTGGGAGTTACTCAAACGAGGGTCTTCTAGCTGCTGAAACAGCTAGTCCCAGTAACAGTGATGCCGAGTTTGGTTTCTCGAGGCCTGACTTTAGACAACAAAGTCCAATCTCCGGCACTGTCCAGTTCTATGAACGCCATGTCTTCCTTTGCTACAAAAGCCCATCAGTTTGGCCTCCAAGGATTGAGGCTGCTGAGTTTGATCGGTTGCCTAGGTTGTTGTCTGCTGCTGTTTTGGCTAGGAAGACTGATATGATTAAAGAGGTTGGTTTGCTTTACTTTTATTTAAATTGGTTTGTTATTCGCAAGATCTCAAGCCCTGGTTAGTTCTTTTAGCTTCAAATGTGTTAACTTTATACATTTGTAGGTGAATCTTAGTGGGTTTCTGTTTTTCCCCTTAATTGGTTTAATCTTTTGAGTGATCTCAAAATGCAGAAACCTGTTGTTATTTTATGATTTGAATCCCATTTTTAATAATTAAATTGGGTTTTAATTGGTTCTTTTTTATATGCCTCTATGAAGTATGAATAGATTTGGCTTTAGATTTTGGAGCTTTGGAAGAACGCAATTTGCTACCTTTTTAGATGCAGTTTTGACATTTTGGTGTCACATTGTTATGTTCTCTACATGTTCTTATGAAGGGAAATGTGATCTCTTTTGTTGCGTTTATAGTTCGAACTTCACCTTTTAAACTTAGGTTTGGTTTCGATTTTATTAGATTCATACATGTTTTCAATGGTTTGTTAAGTAGCTGTGTTTAGTAGTGATTTGGAGGTCTGCAATCTGCCATTACAAACTTTATTGGGTTTCATTATACAATCCTGTTTCCGAGTTTGTATGTGTAAGGAATTGGTTTGACACTCTGCAGTCTGATTTTTTTTTTCAGCTTCATGTTTTTCATTTGATGTAGACTTGGCATTTCTTACTGGTGATTTATGAATCAGAATTATTTGGATTTGATTTGTTATATTAAGTTTGGATTTGATGTTCTTAATCAACATAATCCTATGAATCATGAAGGAACTAAATAAATGTTTTCTTTCGGTTTGTATTGGATTGTCTTTAACCGTTCAAAGTAGTTTCCATCTTTGAACATGTGCTCATTTTAACTTTCAATATTCAATGTCCGTGATGCATCTGTAAAAGCATATCCATACAGGGATGCAATGCTGGTTTTAGGTCATTTAGAATTACTTTCCCCTTGTATTGTTTTAGGACAGAACATTGTGCCACAAAGGTGTTCCCATTTGGTTACACTGTGAATCTTAATCTACACGAACCGATATATTTGCCCTGAACATCACCTAAATTTTTGAGTTTTTCCTTTACAGCATTTCTTACTTTTATCTATTTCTGCTTGTCTTCTTATAGACCTGCTTAACAATATGTGAGGGGCATGATGGAACTGAGACGTCAAATGGAGATGTATTAATATTTCCAGACATGATTAGATACAGGTCTATTGCATCTCCATTGAGGTTTCTGTAGATGCTTTCGTTCATTTCCTTTATTTTCAACTGATCACTGTTTTAGCTAAGGATGCAGGAGATTGACCCATTTCGATGTTGACACATTTGTTGAAGAAGTGCTTGTCAAGAACGGTGAGTGGCTACCTGGAACCCCTGAAAAACTACAGGGGTCATTTGTTTTTGTTTGTTCTCATGGATCCCGAGATCGCCGTTGTGGAGTTTGTGGACCTCCACTGGTTAGCAGATTCAAAGAAGAGATAGTTCTGCATGGTCTTCAAGGTAGAGTGTCTGTTAGCCCATGCTCGCACATTGGAGGGCATAAGTATGCAGGAAATGTAATCATATTCGGATCAAACATCAATGGAGAAGTCACGGGACACTGGTAGGAATGATCTCTTTCCTGTTGCCTATTTTGTTGAATCTCCCATAATTTGTTAATTAAGCTAGCCTAATTCCTTTCCTTTATGTAAATCTTCTACTGGATTGATAGCCGGGCCATTTTTTAATTTCATAAGTATTTTCTGCAGGTATGGGTATGTTACTCCTGATGATGTACCTACACTGCTAGAGTGGCATATTGGGAAAGGAGAAATTATTGACGCGTTGTGGAGGTGACTTTTTTGTGTCGGCTTGCTTATAGGCTATTATTGATCCTTCTTTTGCTGTTGGTTTCATGTGTAGAATATATACAAGAGTATTAAGAATGCAATATGCAAAAACTTTAGTCTTTAAGGTGGGGGGACCATGAAATAGAAGTTGCAGTGGGTAATTCGACTCGAAACAGGATATATGCATGTAAAACGGGGCTGAAAGATGCTCAAAATCTTCACCTTGGCTATATTCTTACCGAACAAGAAATATGCTGATTGTAGACAGAATTTGGAGCGCATATTATGTATTGACAAGGCATATAAATTGCTTATTTCAGGGGTCAGATGGGTTTATCCGAAGAAGAACAGAAGAAATTTCAAGAACTAAGGCGTCTAGCTAACGGTGAGACTACTGTAGAAGGAAGCACTAAAGAGGCAATACAAAGACAAATGGATGAGATGAACACAATTGCCTGTCGATCGCAAGATGAGCTTGTAAGCTGTTGCCAAGGAAACAGCATTGCTTGTTGCCACGACCCTCAAAAGTCGGATATTGTGGACACTGATGAAGGGGCCGTGAAGTTGACACCCGAAAAGAAAAAAGGTGGAAAGAAACTTATTTCGATGATCAATAGTGGAAAACGTGCTGGTGTTCGCAAGGTTTGTGCCAAGCCAACTTGGTTCGAGAGCTGGGAGCGTGAAGATACATATGCGGCTCTTGCTGTTGTTTGTGCCGCTGCATCAATAGCCGTTGCTTATAGCTGCTATAAACAGCCAAGTTAGGAATGTCATATGATGTTTGCATTGTTCGTATTAATGATGTTTTGGATTTCCCTAAGTTTCTTCAAGAATTGTTTGGCATTTGCCAAAATCCATGTTGCCGTGGCCATATTCTGATTATCATCTTCCCCGGTTAAGGAAGGAAAAAGTTTTCAGTTGGCTGCTATAAACAGCCAAGTTAGGAATGTCATATGATGTTTGCATTGTTCATCAACCAACAGTCCATCTTAAGAAAATTATTCAAGAAAGCTGCATTTTGTAGAAGAGGGAGGGTTTGTTTCATTCAACATCTCATAAGGCAAATGGCAATGCGCTATTATCCACAACAAGCTGGCATGCCAAGTTACACCAAATTAGTTTGCCTACCAAATCTGCATCGAGCTGATGCAAGAGAGCTCTGCTATAACATTTGATGATTGAAATACAAGGCCTCTCATTCTACAGTAGATGAGTCCAGACACTTTGCAACACATTGGTGACAGTTACGTATTCGTTATTATCTAAAATCTAATTACCATTTACTTTAAGGCCATTGATGGAGTTGCACAGGCCATTACGGTCTGCAAGCTTGTGAAACTCGGATTCAATTGTCAGTGCAATTCTGGTATCGTCTGGATCTGGCTCGGGAAATTCTACGTGAACTGACCCCTCTTTGAGCGGCGAACCTGTCTCTTTAAGTGTAGCTTGTTGCTTTACGTAACTGTAAAGCTGTTGATGGTAGGCGTGATCCAACGAGAAACAATTATCTCCGGTTCCATTGCTGCCACGACGTGCTGATCCAGAGCCTTCTTTTCTACAAAAATGTGGGAGGGATGAATAATCCATTATCTGCAAGGTTGGAATGAACATGTCAAAAGTCGGAAATAATCCTAACAAAGCTGGATCAAGGAGAAAAATAAATCATGCCAAAGCAAGCAAAACTTCATTCAATACGATGCATCTATATATTTACAAGGATTATTATCCCATACACAGGCAGTGGAAACATAAAATGATAGCATGAGCAAAATGCCTTGAGCCACAAAATTGCACAACCGAGTGAAGAACACCTCATTCTTTGCATTATACATATGGATTAGTTATCTGAAGAAGAATGAATACAAACAAGAGACTTACTCGAAAACCAACGTGCAGATTTTTATCATAAGTTCAAAGACGGTGCATTTGAAAGAACAATAACTATTGGTGATATTTGAAAAAGGACAACGAGCTTTCGAGAGAGTTTTACAAATATGGATGGAAGGGTATTCTTACTTTAAGTAACTCATCCTTTCCAGAACCTTGAAGCACCTGAATTTTCCTCTTCGTTCTTTCTTGCAAGAGAGGTTTTACAGCCTGCCAATACTTGCAGATAAGCATTAGGGTTTCTTTTCATAAAAATTAGCCGAGAGAAGTGGAATTAAGAAGCATTAAAACCTTCCAACATGCCGAAAATATATATGGTGCGTTGACGATATAATATGTCTGTGTCTTCTCAGGATAATTCAGGTCATCAATGGTTGATATAGTGGTAAGTATCTGCATTAGAAATAGGAGAGTTAGCACGGTAACGAGCAGAAAATTCTTTCATTTCCATGGATTTACTTTATTGGATGCTTTCCTGTGAGGAAGATGAGAGCTATAATATCAGGTCAAAAAGCAATTAAAACAACTTGAAAAGGATTCCCAAGTCGAAAGCATAGGAGAAAAAAATTAGACTTCCGTATAATTCTAGTAAAACAAGAAGAGATAAAATGCTTCACAAAGATCAAATTACCATATGAAATCAGGTGGTGATTACGTTGATGATAAACGGGACCATATTGAAAAAAAGAAATGCAGTTAAACAGAGTAATAAAGAGGGTTAAATGATACTAAAATGTACCTTTATTTGATTCAGTGCTGAAAGCTTCAAGCCAGTCATATCCAAAACCTTCAGACATGTGCTGATATGCCGTCCATATTTTTCTGTGGCCTTAGGCTATAACAAAAGCAGCATTTTAGAATACTTGAAAAGTAAGCAAACAATTATACGATTGAAAAACATCACATTGGCAGAGCCCCTACTCACCAATAGTACACGATCTCGATATTCGTTCATCTGAATGTGTGACTGTACATAGTAATTCACCTAGAACACAAAGAATCACAGATTTTGTCATAGAAATAACTCCATACAATGCAAGCTGAAGTACATGCAACTTAGAGTGGTAAAAGATGCCTTCCACCCAACCACAACTACTAATCGCTTTCCCTTTCTAACATAATAAGTATCCATCAAGTCACCTAGCGTAATCAATAAAACATGTCCATGAGAAGGACAAAGGCATAATGAAAGAGGAAAAAGAATGCAGTTATGGTCAATCTCCAGGAGAATGTGGAGAAACTTCCAAGTAATTCAGTCCCTCAATTAAGCTCTTGAATTTGTTCATTTAAACATAGAAAACAACTTACTTTGTCCTAATAAATTATACAGAACACAAGTTACTTTTTTGTGTGCAGAAAAGCATATTGTCACTTAAAAGCTCGAAAATAAGTCTTTGTATGAGTTAGTTTCAAACGCCACACAAGACTCTAAGGCTGCAATGCCACAATTAGGAATAGAGTTAGAACGAGTAACAATCTCCTTACAGATGCCTTATCATATGTGCTAAGTCCAACACCAATAGCAATGACAGGAAGACCCTGTAAATGTTAGAAGGAATTAGACAGTTAGTCACCATGGAAGATCTGTTGAATGAAACAAAAGTTTTTGACCCTAATAGCAGTATATTCTACATATTGTCACATCAAAACAAATTAATATGAATATGAACATATTATCTTAATTAAACAAGTAAATACCTCTTTTGAGTAGCCCGACAATCCTACAAGCTGAGAATCTCGGACAGCTCTATATCTGTCAATCGGGACAATTGGTTTCTACATAACAAAAAGTAAAAAGAGTGATCACAAGAATCATCAACTGGCACAATAAACTTTTTTGTTTTATCAACTCCAGCTGAAGCTATTTTTCTTTTGCAGCAGAGCCAATTCCACAAGTCAGTATGATCTCTATAAGTGTAATACACAAGCACATGGTTTTACATATTAAAAATATACGAGGAATCAATTAAGGTTTAATGAGAAAACTCACAGCTAATATGTTGTCAATCTCATTCTGTATTCTCCATTGTAAGCAATCAATTAACTGGAGCAAGAAACAAATGAGAATTCAATAAACAAAAAAATTGGTATATTGATTTGATGCACAACATTTTGTTATGCATGAGTGTAACGGGTGAATCTCACCATTTTATGGGCTTTCTGAACATTCCAATCTCTTGCTTTGAGAAACCGCACTAAAGTTTCAGTTGGATACCCATGATGCATGTTCTGCAGACCAAGAAAATCAGCATTAAAGAAAATTTCAGCAGGTCAAAGTATAAACCACATGTAAAACACCGTATTCATCCGTCCTATCCACACAAGTGAATAATAGTAGGTTGGTATACTGCGGTAAACCAAACTGCACATGCAAGTCATTTAACTATACAAAGACACATATACTTAAAACACCGTATTCATCCGTCCTATCCACATGCAAGTCGTTTTAAGTAATTTATTCATCCACACACCACACTTAGCTCTAGATACTTTATAACACCACAAAAAATTCGACATATCCAGCTTGTATAGTTAATATCCGTAGATACTTTATTTTGGGTACTAATGTTTCATCTCTTCTTAGATATAAATAATTTTTTTAGCAGGAACTTTTATAGGCAACACAGAAAAACTAATCTACAAATAATTTAAGATGATCTTACATGTCAATTGTACCACCTAACTGTTGAACAGTCACTAAATCGGTAGCAATATGTTTCGGAAACTAATCAGAAAGGCCATACTAGTAGCAGGAAGTAATAACTAAACTTTTTTGTAACTATTTGCCATGTTGCACAACTATGCAACTATCCCCATAAACTAGCAAAATACTGAGAAAGAGACAAAGTTCCAAACTGAGTCAAATACAGCTTCACAGAACCAAAAAGCTTTATAATTGATATAAATCAAGCAAAGAGATAGATCAGAATCAACACATACGAAATTGCATGCAGCCAAGCAGTCGGATCAAATCCACAGCAGAAGTTCTAGCAATTAAAATAAACTTGCCAGATGTTGCCAAAAGAGGAAAATCTAATGTGTAGCTATTCTTCAGCTCCTTATCTCAGCAAACAAGTATAGAAATTTAAAATAAAAATAAAAAAGCTAACCTGAAATGTGGCCTTCATCTGCTCATCAACTGTTAGTCAAATTTCCCAAAAGGAAAATTGTTAGCAATGTGCAGATCAAAAGAAAAGAAACCCAGAGAAGAAAATATAAAAAAGAATCGATTTTTTTCAATATTTAATCTCACCATTTTCCATCAAAGACAGGAATTGCTTGATAGCTTCTTGATGAGCATTGCTCATTTTGTCTTCCTTCTTCAATTTCCTTTCTCACAGATAACAAAAAGGCAGTAAAGAACAAACTTTGATAACTAAAAACAAAAGCTCTCCAGTGCTACTCAGTTATTGATATTGCTCTCTTTATAGCTTAGGTTTGAAAATTTAAGCTAACAGAGATTTAGAAAAAGCAGAAAACTTTTTAGAAAGAAATTAAATAAAAATCGAAACCATTGAAATCTGGGTTCCTTACCTTCTCTCTCTCTCTTTTTTTCTTTTGAATGCAGCTGCTTTAGAAGAAATTATTAAAGGAAAACATGAATGGTTAAAAATGAATGGCTTTACGAGGCTAGATCCTTAAACAAAGTCGAATTCGAATTTTTATCTTGTAAATAAAAAAATTATAAAATTATTTTATATATATTTTTTTTTGGACCAAATAACTTTCATATTAAAATAAAAACGAAGGTGGGCCCCACAACCATGCAGGGGCCATGCATGAGAAAAGACAACAAAAGAGCGTGGAAAAACCTTCCACCAACCAAACAAGACCAAACGTCACAACATGGGCAACAAAACCCCACAACACGGCCATGCAAGGCCATGCACGAGGCTTGGTCAGCCGTCGTCCCAACACGGCCAAAACATCAAGAAAACAAAAGACGAAAACCAGATGAAAACCAAAAGCAACAACACGGCGTCCCTCAACAGGTAACGCAACAATCTTCTTTTTCCCCTGGGGAAAGGTAGAAGAAACAACACGGATAACCCACTTACATAACGGCAGAGGATCAAAACGAATTCTCATCCAAAACACCCATCGAATCTTTGCTGGCATTGCGCCTGAGAGCTCAGAAAAGAGGCAGGCTTCCGATGGCATATCGGCCCTTATCAAGGCGGCGGCAACAAAGGACCAATGGAGAATGGTTTGCAAGAAGACAGGATCCCTTACCTGTAACCTGGCATCATCCAAACCGAAGCAAAAAGTCATTAACGAAAAAACAGCATCAACACGACGAACCATCCGATCATCAAAGACCCCCCTGGAGACAATGATCCAATGGGAAGGTTTACACGTCCATATAACCCAGTCAACCTTCCTAAGACTGGGCCCGGACAAGGCGAACCCCATTAAACATCCGAATAACTCACAAAGGAGTTATCCGTGAAGTCATAAGCAGACGAGCTTGGGGACGGTGGTGCAGGGCCTTGCGAAGCAGCAGAATCTTCATCACTAATGAGGATCTCCTCATTCAACATGAAATTGTCATCAATACACATGGTAGGAATATGTGTAATCCTTTTTCCGAAAGGATCAACTCCTAATTCAATAAGACCTGCTTCATCCACCAGCATTCTGGTATATTCCATGTTGAACTTTCTCCTTGCTGCTTTCTTAATGAGTGTGAGCCGTTTGACACCAAAAGTTCTTTTTTTTGCACGCTCAACCCTCTGTATGATCCTCGAGGAGTTAAAGATTGATTCAGGAAAGAGTGCTGCCATAATAAACTCATCTTTTGCAGCTTCGTTTCTTTCTGAAATACACCAATTCTGCTTGTCAACTTCAACTATTGTATTAGAGACCTTCTCCCACAGTTCCCTCCTTTTAACTGGGCCGAAAAGTTCGAAGTTTTCACCCTCTCTCTTCCTTTTTCGTGGGCCTGAAACCTGCATGTTATCCAGGCCCGACGCAAGGAAATTACCCCACACCGTTTCGTTCTGATTATCCAGGATCTGAGGAGGGGATTTGACGCAGGCACTAGGACCCATCTTGGATAGAGAGCCTAGACTGCTATCCTTGGATATCTCCGAAACGGAGGGACAGACTATACTTCCTTTCTGAAACCCACTTTCCCCAGTTTCCTGGAATGGGAAAGTGGGGTTGACTTCTGCAAAGGAGGAAGTGACCTTCCATGCCACGTCGACTTCTGTAATCTTATGGGAGATTTTGTTCTCATCACCGCCTTCAGCTTTGTGTCCGAGGATAGCCAGCTGTTTGGCTTTTCCTTTGTCGTTTTGCTTGGTTTGTCTTTTTTCATCTGACTTGGCATTGTTGCTGGCGTTCCTCTGTGTGGCATTTCCCGTGTGTTTCGCCTTTCCTCGGAAGGGAGCGCGCAACCACGGTCCAAATTTTCCGGTAAGCTTGAACAAGGAAGTATCAAAGCTGCAGTCCCTTTCAGCATGGCCAATCCTCCCACAATGGAAGCAGAATTTGGGTAGTCCTTCGTACTTGAAAGCCACATCAAGTGGTTTATCTTTCTTTCGATTTAAAACAAACCCTGTCTTCAACGGGTCCTCCACACGGATAGCAGCCTTGATACGCAGCGTATCAATCCACGGACCTTTCTTATCCTCGTCCAGGTTCGAGCCATAGAAGAACGGGAACAGCTTGCCGATCCTCTGAATGTTTTCCGGTGTTCTTAGGCCTATGGGGAGGTGATGCACTTGTATCCAAAATTCCTCAGTGGAGAAGTCGAGTTCCTCTAAGGCTTTCTCCGGTTGCCAGTCTTTAAGGATTAAGAGAGTGTCTTGGACTGACCAAGGTCTAGACCCCATAATCCGAAGCCTATCTTCCGTTGACTCAAACAGGAACAAGTAGAAACATCTTCCGAGTTCATGACATTCTAAATTCTCACATTTCCATGCTTTTTTTAGAATAGCAGTTAATGCAAGAATCCGTATGGGATGTGGAGCAAGGAGCTTACCAACCACAGCAAGGTTCTTCAGAACAGCATTAACTTCACTGTCTTCATTCAATTCCAGCTCGTCCATGAATTCTTGGTTGATCCCATTTACGTCAGCGGAAGTCTGCGCAGGGTAGTTATTGACTACACCAGTGCTGAGCGAGTTAGGATTGTTTTCCATATTAAGAGTGAAGCGAAAAGGAGAAAGTTGAGTTATGAAGACTGGCTCTCACAGGGAGAAAGTTTAGAAAAAAGTATAAAGGCAAGGGGGAAGAAAAACCAAACAAACGTAGCAGGGGCCCCTAACCAGCTCAACTACTTAACACTCACACCATCAAGTTTGGTATCTCAGTTGCAGAAGGAGAGCAAAGGAGATGAACATCAAACAAGGGTTGGGCAAAACCAGTTGAGAGAGCTTGCTATAAATTATTTTATATTATACTTATTTAAAATTTAATTTAATTAATCGATTAATAAATTAAATAGGATAATTAATAAAGTATGGAAGAAAATATTTTATAAAAACCATGCACATATATAGAGTATTTATGCCTTTAATTTTTTTTTTTTGACGTTAGATCTCTCTCATTATAAGCAGGGGTCATGATTAAATTTAAGATTGGGTCAAGTCATATTAAATTTTATTTTGAATATTATTATACAGTTTGAACTTTGAAATGTTATTTAATAATATAAAACTTCTATTGATTAAACATTAATTTGGTTGATAAGTTTATGTTATAATATTACAGAGTTCGTAAATTAAACATTAATTTAAGAGTGGGCTTAAATGTAATTATTTTTAATTTAAAGTATTGTAATTTGTATAGAATATATATATATATATGATCATTTTTATCATTCAATCCAACAATAAGGATATCTTATGTTTTCATTTTTAACAAAAAATAATAAAATTAGGCATTGTTCACAATTTAACCCTTGAATTATACCTTTTTTTAGTTCTTAATTTTTATGTGTTCTTTTTTATACACAATCAATAATTTGGATTCTATTTTAACCAAAAAATAATGATAGATACGTTGTATGTGTCATGTTTTTATTAATATTTTATATATTTTACGTAAAAATTAATACAAAAATGATATTTTATGAATAAGATTAAAAAAATAAATACCAAAATAATATATATATGTATATAATTCGGATACCAAATAATAAAATTAATACCTCGTAATAATTCATTATTCATATACCTCTTGCTTTTATTTAATAATTGATGGAACTTGACCTAGACCTTGGCACACCTAAAGGGACGTGTTCCTATTCTATTTGTTTCTAGTTCAACCTTGGTACACATGGCTGGCCCTGTACCTCATCCATAGGTGATAAAAATCATATCTTTTTCATATCTTTTTTTTTTTGCATCTAAGTCCCCCATTCTTGTAACTATCGTTGATTTGTCTTTATCATTTGTAAATCAATAAGAATGGTGATGAAATTTAAGCCATGCAATTATATCTAAAGTTGATTCTCAATATTGGTAACTATGGATTAGATCATAATCAGGGACGAAGACAATGGAGACGGACAGGGAGGGGCCCTGGCTCTCTATTGATTGAATGGGAAATTTATTTTTCTAGTCCTCCCAAATAGAAATAATATAATTTAAGTCTTTAAGTCAAGGACGAAGTCGGGATGAAAATTTAAGGAGTCAGATATAAATAGTAATAAAATTATGGTTAGGGTCTAAGGTGCTTGATTTTGAAATTGATAGGTATCTAATAAGTATTTAGACTAAAAAACAGTGGGGATGCTTAATTTATCTAGTTTGAAAATTAAGAAGGGCCTAAAAAGTAATTTGACCAAAAATAGGGAGCCAAAGCCTAGTTTGTCTGGTTTCAAAACTAAGAAGACCCGAAAACAAATAAATCCGAAAGATTGGGAGGCCAAAAGACTTATTTTATCTAACTTAAAAACTAAATGGATTAAAAAAACCATACATGTTGCTGCATTTAGCTCTTTTTCTAAATGGAAATTTTATATTCATGGCCACTCCTAAAATTTTAATGATTTAATTTTAGTCTTTTTAAAATGAAATTTTCAACTTTGACCCTCTAAAATTTTAGAAATTTATCTCGCCGTGCATATTTTTTGGTTCCGACTGTGGTCATAAGTATCATAACGGGATTAAAGTAAGGATAAAAACATAAAGATTTAAAGTATAAATAATTTTCATATGAAGGATTTATAAAATATTTTTATTAATTTTTAATAAAAATATTTTCACAAATTAATTTGGTTAATCCATCAATAAACAAGTTTTATATAGTTTAAGGTGATTACAAGGTAGTATTTGTTCAAACCTTAGGGATGAAGCAAATTGAACATGGGTCTCCTATGATAAATAACATCCTATTTTTCGCTGGGACCACTCGTTGAGTTATCATCAATAAACAAGTTGAATAAGAAAATATTTGTTTGAACAAATAAAAAATACTTTATTTAACTAATGTATATGATATTGATGTTACAAACAATATATTATTTTCAATTTTGAAATATTATAATTAATGTTGTATGTGAAAATGTTTGTAACAAAAAAAATGTTAGTATATGTATCCTAACAAATTACAAACTCTATAAAAGTCAAAACTAAAAATTTTGAGGTCTTCCATAATTTATCATATATATGATCATAATCATGGGTGGAGCCATTTTCAAAGGGGTGTATTTTTTTGGAAACTAAAATCTTTTTAAAATTTATATAAAATATTAAAAATAAAATTAATGCCGTTTTAAAAGAATATTAACAATTTAACACCATTAATACCTCATAAAAATTTGACATTAACTATTTATCCTCGTCTACTTAAAAAATTTCAAAATTCTTTTAAAAAAAAAGTTAAATTCTAAACATCGCAATCTGATGACATTAATTGAGATTAACATTAAGAAATGATGAGAATTTTACGGGACAAAAGAAGAAGCGGTTAACTCTATACACTATACTACTATATATTATACTAGATTTTTTCACACTCCTGATTAAGGGTGAGCATTCGATGGAGTCAAGTGAAAAAATTTCAAGTTATTCAAGTTGACGCGTCATATTTTACAACTCAAATTTTATTTGAAATTTTTTATTCAAGTCGAGTTTATAAAATTCGAGTTGAGTTGAGTTTTCGAGTTCCTATACAAATTTAATTGTAATTATTTATCATAGTATAGTACAACTTGATTCGAATTTAAACGACCTTCTCTAATCATATAAGATATGCATATATGTTTTATCATATTTTTTCATATGTGACATATATTTCTTCATTTTTTATTTTGGTATATATATCAAGAAATTTTGAGGAACTCGAATTGGACTTAAAAATCAATTCACTAATTACTAAAAATTCTGAGTTATTTGAATTTCCATTTTACAACTTAAACTTTATTTGAAATTTTTTCGAGTCGATTCTATGTAATTTCGAGTCGAGACAGAACAAGTCGAGTTTTTTCGCCTCGAGCTGATTCGAAAATTTCAAATTTTTCGAGCCGAGTCGAGTTTTGCTCACCCCTACTCGTGATATGGGTAAAAAACGTTTTCTAAAAGAAGGCCTAATGACATTTTGGCACTAAATTAAAAAAAAACATTTTAACCCTTAAAATTCTGTTTTGTCTGTTTTAACCCTCAATTTTTTAATTTTTGTCAAATTGAACCTATCGGCGATATCTTTAACCCTTAAAATATAAATACGCGTATATTGAATAGTTTTATTATGCATAAGGAATCATCATCAATCCTTCACCTATTGCATGTCCGGGAAGGAAGTTTCTTTGAAGTCTCATTCATTACATGTTTTTTATTTTTATTTTTTTCTAATTAATTCTGTTGCTTTGAACATAAATTGATCTGATTCTGTCTACCAAACAAGATAGAGAAAGAGAGATCGATCCAAGGAAAATGTCTGGATCAAATCACCAAATCTTGAGAAAACATGAATATTTTTTTAGTTTAATTACTTGTATTCAATTTATTGGTCGAATAATTCGGATCAAGTTTTACAGAGGTTTAATATAAGATAGTCTTTTCAACCCAATTTTCTCTATGACAACGTAAAAGTTTAAATCTTTGTTTCTATTTAAAAGATCTAGTATCTCGTCTCGTTAGATTAACTGATTGAAGATGAAATCGAAATTTTTTTAATATAGAAATAAGGTAGATGCTTACACTAAGTTTTGTTGCTAATTATACACACACAACTATCTATAAAATAAAGAAAAAGGAACAAGTTCCAAGCCCAATAATTAAGTTTACTAGCAAGAATGTTCCCATGTGTTGCTTGCTCAAACATGAAATCTCCACATGTATAGTTTGGCACCATGTGATTATTATACAATTAATATATATATATATATATATATATATATATATATATATATATATATATATATATATATCTGAAAAATCTCTTAACCTACTTAATATTTTCTAAATGTCCATGTGACTATAATTTACATCCATTGGACTCAGAGACGGTGTTACATGTAGTTTGAGAGGGTCATTTATTCCCACACATCAAAAACTTTTTTTACATTTGTTTTATATATATATATATATATATTTAAATAAATGGACTAATTATAAATTTGTGCTTCCCTCACTTTTTAAATTTATATTTTGTCTTCTAACCTTCAATTAGGGGTGAGCGTATAATTGGGTCGAGTTAAAAATTTTAAGTTATTCGAGTTGACGCGTCATATTTTACAATTTAAATTTTATTTGAAATTTTTCGATTCGAATTTATGAAATTCGAGTCGAGTTTGATTCGAGTTCCTATACAAATTTATGAAATTCGCGTCATATTTTACAATTCAAACTTTATTTTTCGATTCCAATTTAAATGACTTTTTATAATCATATAAGATATTAATTTATATTTTAACATATGTGACATATATTTCTTCATATTTTTATATTGGTACATATATATCAGGAAAAATTGAGGGACTCGACTCGAACTTAAAAATTAACCCACTAAATACTAAAAATTTTGAGTTATTCGAATTTCCATTTTATAACTCAAACTTTATTTGAAGTTTTTTCGAGTCGAGTTAGAATTAGTCGAGCTTTTCGCCTCAAATCGAGTTGAAATTTTTAATTTTTTGAGTCGAGTCGAGTTTTGCTCACCCCTACCTCCAATCGTGATTCCGTCCCTGATTAGACTTACTAGGGTTCCACGCATGTTCTCCACCAATAATACATGTCACATATGTAACATTAGGTAGGGAGGTTTGAATGGAAACCCTAAACCTATGATCATATTAGGGTTTTTCACTATTGAGAAGAGGATACAAATACATAACCAAGGACAAGACATCCTAATCACAAAGAAACATGACTAATCATTAGATAACATAAAATCAAACATAATTTAGGTCAGAATAATTTTGCAAACAATTCACATAATGAGATTTAAATCACAACAAATATAGTTCATACATGATTTATAGAGAATAAAATTACAATTTCACACGGGCAAATAAAAGATAAATTCAAAAATAAATTAATTTGTAAAGAAATTTATATAAAAAAATAAAATTAATTTTTTGGGGACAAACTTACAATAGGGTTCGAGGATTGTGCCCCAAATTTGTAAAGAAATTGCCCCCCTCCCCCACCTCTCACATACATTCGTCACTGCACATGGGACGAACCTACAGCAGGGTTTGGGGACTGTGCCCCAAATTTTTTTATACTAAAAAGTATAATGAGATCTTTACATGTTTGGACCTCCAATTTTCAACTCATTAGAACTTTTCTCTCTCGTTTTTATAATTAATTATACTTTGTCCTATAATCTTGTATTTCTGACTCGGTCAGTAATTTCGCATATTAGCGTTCACTTAGAAATAAAATATGAATGTTTGGTTATTTTTTCTAATCCATGAATTGCATGCATGTCATCAACCTCTATATCAATAATTGATTCTGATTTGCATATGATAAATGAGTAGGTCCATGGTACTTTCTTCGTGCCAAACTTAGGCATCGTGCCACTTTTGTTCCCTCACTATCTTTCTTCTTCTTTTTCACATCAATGGCATACATTAAAAGTTTTGATTCTTCCCTTTAGGATTAATTAAATAGCTAGGGGTTCATAGATTAGGGAATATTGAGCCTTAAACCAAAGAATAAAAACTTGAAAAAGTGAGCTAGTTTTTTTTTTACCCTAGCTATTTAAAAGTGATAGCTAGTTGATTCTTTTGTTTTACGTGCATGTAATACCCGAACGCGTATACTAAAGAGATTCCTTTCTTTATATATTGAAAGTCAATAAAATTGGACAAAAGTTAAAAATTTTGTGTAAAGAATCGAGATAGAATTGTAAAATTTCGAGCTAAAGTTAAAAATATTATTTTGGAGTTTATATTATGATTTTTTTAATCACTAGTATGTAATCTATTTACTGACTAATTCGAATTAAATATTGTAAAAAATTTTATGGGAGAGACCTTGTCAACCTAATTGCTCATTTCACAACGTCAAGATTTGAACCTTTATTTTTTTTGAAAGCTAAGGTGATTACAAGTAGTATATGTTCTACATATACTATACTCTCAACCATTTGAACCTTTAATTTTATTTAAAGAATATAATGTTTTATTTTATTAGACCAACTTATTATTAATAATTAAATATTTGATTTTCATAAAGAGACAAAAATTCAAATAAAACATTGGATAAAAAGTTTGAATTGAAGTATTAATATTTGAGAGCACGTAACGTTAAATTTAACTTTAACGTTTATAGTTTTTATCAATTTGATTCGTATTTTTGCTAAATTAAATTTAGTTTTTAAATTTTCTTTTCTAGTTAAATGTGTCTGATTTAAACTGAAATGGCTATGAAGCCATTATTTTTTTCGTGTACTCTTTTTTTTTTGATCAAAAGAGACTTTCATTAAACACGATAAAAGAACAACATGAGACACGAAATAAAACCAGCGACCGCTGGGAAAAGGCCAAAGAAAGCCAACAACAAACAACGAGCCACGCAGGGCCTTACAAAGCTTGAGAAACAAGTCGAAGCAAAATCAACGTAAAACAAAGACAAAGCCCAAAAGGCCATACAGAGCCCAACAAAAAACACGCACATAACCATCGAAACAACACCTGAGATATCCCAGACAGACACTTCCAACGGCTCAACCGTGGATCGTGTTATCAAGACGACAAAGCCTGGACGATACCGGAAAAGATCGCAAGGGAATCTCCATGAACTCTTCCCGAGAACAGCAACCGTGCCTGAGAGCTCTATCCAGAGATAGGCTTCCAATGCATAGACATTGGTCCTTATCAAGGCATCATCCGCTGAACCCCGGATGTGAAGAAAACATGAGTCATCCGAACCTCTTCCCAATCCTGACATGTCGCGAACATAGAGAAAAGAACAAGACAACCTACAATAAGACCCAACTCTACCGAAAAGCGAACACCACGATGAAGGGCAAAAACACGCTGCTACCAACCGCCCATTCCAAAAGTCAATAGCGGGGACCAAAAGCATCATTCATGATGCGGATAGCTCCTAAAAGAGCTATCCGCGTTAACATAACCGAAGGCTGAAAAGCTGAACAAAGCTCGACTTAATATCATTAAGCGTATCCCCCACTTGACAAATTTTGTGGACTTGAAAGATATCATCCTTAAATCTGGGCCAGAGGACGTTGAAACAGAGGATAAAAGCATTTGACCCAGCTCAAGGCCCAGTTTGACTTGGGGGACCATATCCCGCAAAATTCGTGATAGATCAGCTGGATTTGTACGGTTTGGTGGGCTATCCAAAGTGTTGCAGAATACCAGATTGCATCCGGAGGAAAAGACCGAAATGCCCTTGTCAGAAAAGCCAACCTCACGAACCATTTGGGCTGTGACAACAGGGAACCCCTCGAAAATTTTCCGGCCGAGCCACCAATACCATTCCAGGGTCCTGCTGCCGGGCTAGGCGAAGAAGCTTCAGCGGCCACCCCGACCCCTGAAACTTCCGGCTCACAGATTATCCACCCTATTTTCCACACCCAAAGTTCGAGCCTTTCCCCTGTGGTCTTGACCACTCCGACGATCGTGGTCCCTAAAGGATTCTACCTGGCTTGGCCTCTTGCCATCACCGACTCGACGGAGAAAAAATGGCTACCCTCGTCGCCACCGCTCCTACAAAGCTCCACCTCGAAAACCCGCAGGAAACCACCAAACCGGCGCGCGTCTCTGCAGATCCGGCACCGACGCGCAAATTCCGGGAAAGACGACGCGACCACCTGCTCGCAACGTGCGACTGTCGGAGGAGAGACAAAACCGACACCTAATTTGAGCCCACATCGAACGAGAAAGAGGCTTTGTGGGGAAGCGCGTGAAAGCGCGTTCAATAAGTCAAAGGCCATTTTAAGAACATCTCTCTCTAGTTCAGCGAAATCTGGGGTGTATTTTTTTCGTGTACTCACTTGACAATTTGCAGAACAATTCATATGTACTTCTAAAGTGACAATACATTGTTGACGTGATAATCTACGTTGTTTTATATTACTTTATAATAAATTAATTCTATAAAATTAAAATTATTTGTTGATATGGTATTGTGGTGCAATAACAATTAAGTAAAGGTGGATTGTCACATAGGTAACAATGACAATTGTATGAAAAATAATTTCAACTAAATCATCATTTTCAGTAAAATCACATTATTTGATTAAAGAAAATGCTAAATATCAAATTTAACTAAAAATGACAATATTAACATAAGTGTAAAATTTAAGAACTCAATTTATCATTATGTCTATTTTTTAAAGAATATCATCATGTCTATTCAGAAGAGATTAAAAATAAACTTTAATTATTAAATTAAGATGATCAAAATGACTTATTTCCTTTTCCCTTTTATAAATATTTTAACCAGGGGCAGAAGGTAACAGAAATAAGTGACGTTGAAAAATTAGAATTTAGTATCTCAGAATTTTTAAAATTTTAATTTAACCTTTCAAGAATTTTAAAATTCTTACTAAGCTTTATTTTTTAAAAATATTTTTAATTAAATATCCTCTCGTTATTTTTAAAAATTCTAAATAAGCTTCTCAAAATTATTAAAAAAATTAATTAAACCCCAAACTATTTGAAAAATATAAATTAAACCCTTCAAAAAAATTGAAAATTTTAATTTAAATATCTAAAATATCTTTTAAAAATTTTAAATTTACCCTCCAAATTCTTTGGTCAAAATATAATGACAAGATTATTGTGTTACATGACATGAAATTTTGGATTTTATACCTAGTAAACCTTATCCCCGTATCAAAAAAATTGTTTTTAATCGTCCATGGAAGAGATTTAAATTCAAACTTTCTCAATTTTTTTTTACATTTTTCTAAAAAAAAAATAGACGTTTAGTAGATGATCTAAAGTTCATATTCGTTTTGAGATCCTTAATTAGTTAGGAGGCAGTAAGCATCAGAAAAAGGTCTTAGAATTCTAAATTAGTGGTTGATTAATTCTATTTAGAGATGTTAATAATATTATAATTTTTTAATAATTTTTAGTATCTGATCTATTCATCGAATTTGATTAAATATTATAAAATTTTATTATGAAAATGATTCTCTTAACCTAGTTTGATACATTTGTAACGTATATATTAAGAACATGATGATTTTTTTTTTTAATTTAGTTAATAAAATTAAAAGGCTATACAACCAAAATATTGAAAATTTGTATTTTTTCTATATATTTTGATATACAAGCCGTGTAAAAGAAATTTACACAACACTTTATATTTAAATTATAAAATTTAAAATCTAAATTCTTAACCTTAACACCCTAAATCCTAAACTCTAAATTCTACACTCTACAACCTAAACTCTAAATCCTAAACCATAATCTAATTTTTAAAATTAAAGGACTTGTATAAACTAAAATTTACAAAATTTATGTATTAAAATATTTTCTAATATATTTGGATAATATGTCATCCGAAGAAGATGGTGGAATAATTTTAAATTGTATGTGTTTGTTGACATATTGATGGGATCATAGTGGCCTGCACTACTAGATGCTAAGATAATATTGATATTTGCCCAATTTTTTCCACATCATATTATGTACACTTTTTTTGCATTTAAAATTGAATAATAAAATACAAATAGGTGTCCAATGACGAACAATGTGTTAAATACAAATATTTTAAGATAGGTTTAATTGTCTTTTCAGTCCATGTACTCTTTGTATGTTTGAAAGTCACTTTCTATATTTAAAATAATTCTTTTACTCTTTTGATTTAATGATTGAAATCCAATTAATAACATCATAACAGAATTTTCATCAAATTGGATTATGTGATGTTTTAAAATTTAAAAAACATCTCAATATTTTAAAAATAGGTTTAACTATGTTTTCAATCCCCATATTCTTTGCATATTTAAAATTTTATCTTTACCGCTTTTTAAAATAAAAAGTTCATCTACTCTTTTAATTTTAATAGTCACTTAAGGGTTACTTTTGCCCCTGTAGAATGTAATAGTTCTAATTTATCGATCTTTTTTTATAATATTTTTATATCAATTTGGCCCCTAAAGTAGTCAAATTACATCACTATTTGCTCTTTGACTGACACTCTAACCATAATTTCTAAATCTCAAACCTTAAACCCTAATCTCAAATGTTATCAATCTAAAGTGATTACGAAACGTAAAAGTTTTCCTAAACCCTAAACGGTGATATAATTCGACTACTTTAAAGGCCAAAGTAATGCAAAAATACCATAATGACAAAATTAATAAATACGAACTACTACAAAGGTAAAAGTAACCCTTAAACCTAAATCTAATCGATATAACACCATCAAAGAACTTTCGTCAAATTAAAGTATGTGGCATTTTTAATATTACAAGCATATAGAAGGTTAGATAAGTAAATAAAAATTTTGAATCTAGGTTTGTAAATTTTTCTGATTATGAATCTGGGGTTCAAAAGAGTAGAGGGATTAAATTTAGAAGGCACAATTTTACTGAATAATTATTTTAGTTCCTATTTTTTTAAGTAAAACCCTCAATGTTTTATTTTAGATCAAATTGATTTTTTGTGGATAAAAATTGTTAGTCAATTAAAGATAAATGGCTTAAAATGGCGTGGCAAACCTACATAAAAGTACACTTTGACATAGCAATGCCATATAGACAAAGATGTTATCTTCACAAGATGATACATCAATCAAAAAATAATTTTATAAAATTATATAAAATTATTTTTTTGTTGACGTGTCATTCTGCATGTCATTTTAAGCTATTTATTGTTAATTAACTAACAATTTTTAACCTTGGAAGAGTCATTTTGATCCAACAAAATAAAACGATGAGGGTTAAATTGTTTCAAAAAAAGAATATAACCCAAATGGCTATTCAACCATAGGTTGGGAGCATTTTTTGACATTATGCAAATTTAAAATATGCAAAGAGTACAAGGATTGAGAACAAAATTAGACATTTAAAATATTCATATAAATATTCTGATAATATAGCATATGCCACCTTTTTGTCCTTGTGTTTGTTTTTTAAATGAACGAAGTACAATTAAAGAGAAAAACTCTTTTATAAATGATTGGTTTAAGTAAATGTGAACAGGATGTTGCTTTGCTTGAATTGAAAGTTAGTTTCAATCAGTGCTTTTTTCTTGTTATTCGTCAAGACAATTTAGTTTCTCGGTAAATTTAACGGAACTATTATCTTTTTCCTAAAAGATATTTTTAATAGAGTGTGCAATGTTACCGTTTTTATATTCTTTCTTAAAAATATACCTAATAAAATGTATTATGTTATTGTTTTTATATCTCAATACTTTTCTTTTTTTTCCTCCGACATGAATTAATATCTCTACCTCTTTTCAATCACGACAATAGAACAAAACCATGTGCGCTAAAACTGAAATAAATCATTTTCAGACATGAACATAAATCCAAGCTTTTTAAGCTTAACATTAATCTAGCAAAAACCCATGTCCTGAAAGTTTCAGACCTTGAGATGATTCAAGCTGTCTCAAAATGGGCTGGTTAAGGAGCATGGCCCCAATAACAAAAATGGAGCAGTGTGTTATTTTTGAAGCAAGAGTTTGAATATTTGTATGTTGTTGTAATTTTACATTGGCTGAGAATGGCGATTGTATATTCGTATTGTGCCATGTTTATGTCTGTAATTATCAAATTTAAATTTGACCCTTTTTAAGACATCTAAGCTATGCTGCAACTCTAATGGAAAGAAGGGAAATTTTGCAGAACAAACATGACGTTTTTTTACTTATGCAGATCCATATTTGAAGAATAAGACATCAAGCATATGATCATTTGTCATTCTAGAAATCTTAATCTGCAGATCATCAACATCGATGAACTCTACATTTCTCTCGAATCGAAAAAAGGAAACATACAAGAAAATGGTTATGAGAATGATTAAAAGATATCAAATTCCAGATAGTTTTTCTGATCCTTGGCAACAGGAACAGCAGGTTTAGCACCAGCTGATGATGTGGGGGCTGGGATCCGTTCAATCTCGACCGGTCTTGGAATCTCCGGGGGGCTTGCACAACGAATTAAAGCCCAGTTTATGCCTTCAAATAAAGGGTGTTGCTTGATCTCGGTTGCGCCTCGCTTGTAGGCCAACCTATGCTGTGGCTCTTTCACCAGCAGACCCCTTATCAAGTCTCTTGCTGCAAAGCTTACTGCAGGTGATTCAGGAAATCTCAAGGGTTGCCCTACAACATTGAAGAGCGTTGCTCGGTTCCCGGATCCTTTGAAAGGAGTTTTACCGAACAATAGCTCATACAAGAAGATCCCGAAAGTCCACCAGTCGACAGCACTTCCGTGTCCCTCACCTTTGATAATTTCAGGAGCCAAGTACTCGTGGGTTCCCACGAAAGACATGGAGCGAGCATTGGTCGGCTCAGCAATAAGCTCGGGGAGTGGACTGACTTGGTTCCCCATCTCATTCTTCGGCTTGCTGTCTTTTTTGGATTTGGATTTTGATGAAAAGAAGCGTGGTGAAAAACATGTAGTAGGTACCACACATGCTGGCTGGATGCAAGCTGGTTGTACACAATAAACCGGATTCTTTCGCAGGGGATCAGACTCGGGTGTGGATGACTTGACTAGTGTTGGGCTGACGGCACAACGGAGTGAAAGATCAAAGTCTGAAAGCATTATGTGTCCATCTTCTCGAACAAGAACATTTTCTGGCTTGAGATCACGGTAAACAATACCGAGCATGTGGAGGTATTCCAAAGCAAGGAGAACCTCTGCTACATAGAACCTGTATGTCAAAGGAAAACATAGCAATCACTCAGAGTTTGGTTTCAACCTATCGATAATCATCTTAAAAATAAATCAGAAACGTAAAGTTGTTCTTAAATTCAAATTTTGAATCGATTTTTCGAAGAAACAGATCCATGCATACAAAGGAACTTAACGAAGTCTATGTTAGTATGGTCCGTCAACCTATATGGCATATGCTGATTCCATCCTATTTTCATCAATATATCGGTTCATATACCTGTAATGCAAAATGGCAACACAATAATACTAAAAGTAATATGAATAACAATAACAATTAAATGTTCGAGAAACTCGATCCGAATCTAACTCAATAGATGTTTTAAGTAGGAGGAATTCTCATACTTCACTGCTAGCTCGGTAAAATGCTTTCCTGGTTGTCTCTGTCTTAGTGCATGCAAATCACCCCCAGGGCAGAACTCCATCACTAGACATGAAAATTTATCGGTCTCGAAATGGGTATACAATGTCGGGAGGAAAGGATGGTCCAGGGATTGTAGTATTTCTCTCTCGGTTTGAGCTCGAAGAAGTTTCTTACGACTTGCTAACGATGCTTTATCCATCACCTTCATTGCGAAATAACACTTCGTTCCACTTAACTCCGAAAGATAGACGCTTCCAATATCCCCACAGCCTAATCTCTTCAGTAATCTGAAATGGTTCAAACCCAACACACCGTCTTTTGCTCGGACAACCTGTATGGCTTCCCATCTTATATCATTTGCCTTATGAGGTTTGTTGATACTACCACTTAAGCTACTGCATGTGCTTTCATCGCTCACATCACTGCTCGTGCTACCTCTGCAGATACTGCTCTTACCGCTCTCGATACAATCGGGATGATCACCAGCTTTGGCACTTCCACTAGTCATAGCAAGGCTGGTGGCACCATCACTAGATTTAGCTGAAGCCGAATTAATTCCATGTTCCGATTCTTTCTTTTCTTGTTCACCGGAACCTTCAGGTAATCCATCATTCTGACTCACTTCAGAACTAACATGATTTGGAACTGCTTTCGGGTCACTCAGGGATAGACCCGAATCTACCTTCTTCGTCAAGGAATCAACAGACTCTACTATCCTTGGAGTAACTGGCTCCAAATTGCTTGTCTTTGTGATCTGTATAGGAGGAGGCCGACAAGAATCCCCTTTGGCAGCTAAGCTACCGGATGGCTTCTTCGGGTTTTCCGGGGAAGGTCTGTCACCGGATTTCGAGGCCATCGGAAGAATGCAAACTTGTTACACAGATTAGACTATACAAATTAGTTACCTCCACCAGCAACCCTAGTTACTTTCCCCTTCAAATCCATCTAAAAACTGATTTTTACAACTGAAAGAACACAAATTTACAACCTGCAAACAAAGTTTGCACAATCATAAGATACTAATACATACATACATACATAAATGAAAGTCTACAAACCACAAGTAGCTTGATTTATTACATCAAAACTTAGGAGTTCCACGAATTAAACATCAAAACCAAATCATTACAACAGCCTTTTAAAGATTAAGCAAAGTACCACACCACTGAAAATCCATATGAATTCAGGGATAAACAGAAAATCAAATGGGAAAGAACAATGAAAAGTGGCTAAAAACAGAGAGAATTGCATACAGAACCAGATCATCTCCAAACAAGGGGGACTCATTGTGGCAAAAAAGGAGAGCAAAATAAAGGGTACAAGAAAACAATAAAATCAGATAAAAAAATGTAGTCATTCATAGCACTCTCAAAAATAAGTTCTTACAGATCTCTCAAAGAAACAAAAGGCCCACCTTTGGATCAAAAATCCCACAAAGGAAATCACAAAACCAGCTAAAAAACTAAGCAAAACCAAAAAAAAAAGATGATACCTGATATATAGTTTCAAAGATCAGAAAGGCCTTTCCTTCAGCAGTGGGAAAAAAAGAGAGCAAACTTTCTCTCTTATAAACTCACTAACAACTACTGAATAGCGATTAAAGAAAAAAGAATTAAATTTAATAATAGCTTGTCTTCCCATAAAATATGTGGAGAGAATGTAAAAGAAAGGAAGAGAGAAAGAGAAAGACTTTATGATATAGAAGGGGAAAAAAAGCATTTAGATAGAGAAAGAGCATGTGGGTCTGCCATTAAAGGAGATAGGCAGAGAAGGGTCAAAGCTAAAGCAAGAGTTTTGGGGTTTTCATTGTTTTGGTTGATTCAAAAAAATATTTCAATGCAGGTATTTTGTATTGTTCTTATAAGAACAACAAAGCTCTTATAAGAATTAAAAGGCTCTCCGACTCCAACCAGTCATCTCTCATCTGCAATCTCAAGCATTTTGTAGGATGTTAGGTGTATTGTAAATCAGATAATTACATTAAATTTTGATTATATTCAAGATTAAACTAGTGTAAAGTTATCTACTCAAAGGCTAGGGGTAGATGTAGACTAGGGTGTCCCCTTGTGTGGGACTCCTTTAACATTGGTGGTCCATTCCATAAAACAATAACAGCTTACAGCCTTGCTTTTAGCCTTTTATGGTTGTAGTTTTTTGTTGATGATATGGTGATGGTGATGATGATGAACAAAAGTATGGTATATCATGGAGCTTCACTTGATTGCCTTATGATGAATCAGATCATACGGCTAGGATTCAGATGAGGTGCCCCCTTTTAACTATTGCAAAAATAATTTAGGTAAAATACACCATAGGTTTAGTAACAAACATGTCACTAAATAATAATTCAGTCACACAATTATAGGTTTAGAAACAAATAAGTTATTTTTTTTTTCTTTCTAAAAGTAACAATTCAATTACTCAATTATAGTTTAGTAATAAGTATGCCACTCTATTAATATTTTAGTAATAAACATGTCATTTATGTCATTAAAATTAAAACAAAGGCTTGTTATAATAAAAATTTTAGTCATTGAAACTTGTGCATTCGATTCATTTGGTCATCATTCAAAATAATTAAATAAACTTAATATTCATAATTAAAAATTTCGACACTGCACAATCCTGACACACCCTCTAACCACTTATCACACTCTATGATATTGTCCATCAGTCCGATAATCAACATGAGTGATAGTTCGACAGACACAATCGCTTCACTACTAGACAATTGATAGACTAATGAAATAGACTCATTATGACCTTAACGCCGCGTTCTAATAGACACAATCACTTCACTAATGATTTTTTAAAAATATGAAGGTTAAGTTTATTGAGTTATTTCGAATTAGGACCAAATTAATAGAATGGATAAGTTTCGAGGACTAAAATTATTAATATATCAAGTCTTTGTTTCAATTTTAATAACGGAGTGACTTTGTTGGTTACAAAATTTTAATTGAGGGACATGTTTGTGTTTAAGCATATAATTGAGTGACGAAATTATTACTTTTAGAAAGAAAAAATATGTTATTTCTAAACCTATAATTGTACGATTAAATTTTTACTTTTATAAAAAATGACATATTAATTACTAAACTTATAAATAAGTGACAATCACTTATAGCATAAATTGCCTAAAAATTTATGGGTAATTGTTCTATACACAAGCGCTTGTGGAAACTTTAATGTAAGGTATATGGTTAGAATTTAGATTTTATGGTAATATGATTAGGGATTTAAGATTTAACTCATAAACTCTAAATTTTAACTTTAAACCCAAAATTATATCAACAACTTCTAAATTAAAAATATTACACTTAAACCCTAAACGATAAACAAAATCCCTAAAACCGAATATTAAGACACTTATGTAAACAAAATTTTCATGAACGGTCGTACATGCAATAATTATCAATTGTTACCTAATTATGTCGCCACTAAAAACGCAAGAAGTAGACTTATCATTTCATTGTTAACATCTAACTTATGTATCTATTTGATTGTCTTTATCCTCTTTTATTATCTATGTTTTTAGTTGTTTAGTCGCGTTGGGTAAGCTCAAAGAAATGTAAACTTTTTGTCTTAGCTCATTTGGTTTTATAAACCTTCATCAATTGTTTTGTTTTATACAAAAAGAAAAAGAAAAAACTCTAAAGACTTTTGGATGGCCATAGTTCAAGATTTTTTTAATAGAAGTGATTAGTTTTATTGAAAAGATAAAATATTTATCAAAGGTTGATTCAAGTGATAAGTAACTTGGTATCGTTTAAGCAAGTCTCGGATTCGAGGCGTTGTGTATGTAAAAAATTCTCGCTGGGAGACTCACCCACTAAAACCAGGTGTGCAACAAAAAAGAGAATATTTAAATTAAAATAAGGGTTTATAATCATAAACATGACATTTTTTCAATAACTAATTACATAAGATACTAACCACTCTAGGTCATACAAAGAAGATCAAACTACTAAAAAACCACTAACAAATGTAAATCAGAGCCAAGCGTCATGAGAAAACCACCTGCAAACGCAAACCGCATATTCAAATTCAATTTGAAGGTCCAAAGTAGGGAAGATAAAAAAGATAATCAAATAAGCTTCATCTTGATCAATTGAGGCGATATTAAACCCAACTCTAAGATTCTTCTTAATAAGAACAATAAAAATAAAACGACCAAACAATCGTCAACAGAGACAGAAAAATGTGTCGAAAGGCAGAACAAGACTGCCACAAGATAAAAAAAAATGTGCCAAAAAAATTATTCTTAATAAAAATTAGAAAAAAAAAACATAAATATAATATAATAAAAACTATCAAATAGAAGAAATTTTTTTACAGTGATCGATAGTCCACCAAAGTTAGAATCGCCTCGATGGCTAAATAAGATAAAAATTAGAGATTTTTTTTTATAAAAAAAATTCTAACCGCGAAAGAAGAGTTTTGGAGTGAAACAAAAATTATTGTTTTTGTTTGAATTAAATGGTATTTTGACCTTTTAAAATATATTCCATTATTATTTTTGTATCTGAAGAATTTTGGGTTGAAATTTTCATTTGTGATGCATGTTATCTCAACTCATTTTTCATTACAAAAAGTATGCATAACACCCTAGGAACGTGTCGCGTGGTTCATAATGTGTGTTAAATTGAAAATTTTAAGAAAAATCATAAAAAAATCTTTAAATCATTTCAGAAAAATATGTGAAATAACTTTAAGATATTTTAAAATTTTAGGATTTTTTTTAGTTTTTTCCTTATTTTTTGTTGGAATTAAAATATATAACTTTTCTTGATTTTTTTAATTTAATAAATATTATGTGTCATGTGGCACGTTTCTAGATTTTTTTAGTAATGAAAAATAGACCGGGACCACGTACATCACAATTGAAAAGTTTAGAAATCAAATTAAACAAAAAAATTTATGAAGTAAAGCGATAATAGGGACCAAAATACTATTTAATCCATTTTATTTTTGAAAGGCTAATATACTAAATAAGCCCTTGATCTTTATCACACTAGCTGAATAAGCCTTTAACACTTTTTTACATCCAAATAAGCCCTTGACCTTTAATTTAAGATTTAAGGGCTTATTGGGATGTATTAAGATTTTAATTCTAAGTTTTAAAGAGTAATTGAAACATTGAGATAAGAATGGAAATGAGTCCATTCAAAGTGGTCCAATGGACATTGATATTGTCTAGGTTTGTCTTTACATTCTTCACATTATTGCATACGTTTCTTTCCTCATCCAACACCACATAATCATATATCATTAAAGTGCATGAGAAATACTTATCCAATTACATACAATGTTGTAAGGATCTTAAGTACATACTTGCAGATGTATTAAAAGGTTAAGTCAAAAAAACAATTGGTGCTGATCATAATACATAATTGAATTTTGTCTAAAAAGGATAACAAACAAAAATTTGATCAAAACAAAACAAAACTCAGATTAAATACTGAACAAAGCTTCATGCACTCATCCGGTTATCATTTTCCAGTCTTCTTCTCTTCCCTCGGTTACTTCCTTTTTTCCCTCATTGTTTTTCTCTTCTCTTCCCTGCAAGGATTTCAGACAGACATAAACAAGGTTTCTCATCATTCAACATAAAACCAACATTGAGGATTGAATTGGTATTGAGACAAGCCATCTACCTCGCTTTCGATATTTCCTCTTTAGAAGGAAATTTTCTTTTTCTCTTTTTTGATGTTGCCAGGGATTCTGCCTTTCCATTTTCTCTTATTTCCTTGTTTTTCAATGTTGAAGGTGATTCAACCTTTCCATTTCCAGGTAAGCCATTCTTCTTTTTCCTTTCCGTGCTTTGTTTCTTTATCGGTAGTTCGAGCTCATTGTCCTTATCACTATGGATCTCCACTGGCCTCTCAGACTGCTCTACTGTTTCTAAATCGTCAGAACTTACGGGATTCTTCTTTGTATTGCTCATCTTCTTCAACTACATAAAGTTGAAGAAAGAAAAATAAATAAACCGTGCATAAAAAGTGTTGGTAGAGAGATCACCTAGGGTGAATGCTATCAAAGTTTGTTAAATATACCTTGGCCACAAAAAATCCATCCATATTGTGAACATGAGGATAAAATCGCCTTGTGTTTTCTAAGGATGTATGAAACCGATGCTCCCTAAATCGGATATACCTGGTTAAAGGCAGAAAACAACATTAGATGAAATCGGTCTGGTTCAGGAGAAAGTTGAATGAATAAAGAAAAATGATCATTACCCTGGACACCCAAAGTCAAGTCCACACGGTACTACTTTGACATCTCTCTTCTTGAGTGCATAGTCAATGACCGCTTCGTTCTATACAGATACGGGTCACAATGAGAAAAAGAGTGGACAAATTTGAATGGTAGGAAAACCAGAAGAGAATTCTTAAAACAAACCTCTGAAACCATCATGGAGCATGTTGAGTAAACAATGTATCCACCGGATTTGGAATTTGCATCAACCATGTCAATAGCAGCAAGTATCAATTGCTACAAACAAAAAAGATTCAATATTGCATGGATTAATCTCTTAGCATATGAAAGATATAAGAAAAGGATCAACTCAGCCCTTTTTATGCTGACTCTGAACTTAGGACTTAGGAGCACTATTGTAGTTCCCAAATACAACCAAAAAAGCAAAAAGCTCATAGAAATAACATACCTTCTGCAAATGGGCACATTTTTGTATGTCATCTAAACTTTTAGAGGTTTTAACAGATGGGTCTTTAGTTATAACCTATACCATAAAATAGAGATCAATCAGTTCAAGCAGAAAACATCGGGCATTCCAACAAATGAGGAATAAGGTTACGATAGATGCTTACTCCTGTACCACTACAAGGGGCGTCCAGCAATACTCTATCAACAGAATTCTGACCCAAAACCTTGGGAAGCTGAACATTAAGACAAAGGATTAGAAAGTGTCCTTTCCATCCACTCAGTGCATATGATCCATAAGAAAATATGAAGAACAAGTTCATGCAATTCGTTTTTGACCTACAGCTAATATGAGACACCACAAAAAAGCACTTAAAGAAAAGGAAAGAACATCGATGGATTCAACACTTCATGTTTTTGATGCTCTTGAACTGGGAACATCACACTCATCAAACTTAGTATTGTATACTTATGGGGGCAGAAGATGCTAACCTCCCTCCCATCATAGTTGCAAACTATTGTGTTTGTCACCCCCATGCGATGCAAATTTGCGGTAAGTGACTTCAGCCTTGCTTCCCTTATTTCATTTGCAAAAATTAAACCTGACCACGATATCAACAAAATATTATAAAGGAATTTGGAAATAACTGTAGAAGACATTGAACAAAGAGCATGCCACAACTATAAAAAAAATAATTATGTATGCTTTATTCAACTAAATTATCCTTCCATACTAAATATTGAACATGGGCAAGCAAATCACAGAAGTTAAATAAAACAAAATACAAAATCACAAAGAGCCAAAAACAAAATTTAACAATTTGAATGAAAAATAGACTAACATACCACTATTTTTCATGAGAGCAGCCACATAAGTTGTTTTACCACCAGGTGCAGCTCTGCAACAGACACAATTATAATCAAAAGGGAGAAAATGGTGATCTTGAGTAAAGATGGGGTTTTATTTTTATGGGTGCTTGCATCAGGAAAACACAGTGGAAACAACTTATCCTAATTTAATATAAATGGGGAACACAACCGGCATCATGGCTACAGAGAGAGAACAAACTAGTAGTTAGAAGAATTTCGGGATTTTACAGTAGCCAAGTATACATTACATAGCGTGTAAATGAATCCATCATATGATGCATCTAAACTTTGAGTTTGAGGTTAAACTTATATAATCAACATGACTGTAAACAGTTATGAAGCACCTAAAAGCAATTGATGTCAATTAGTGTCTGACCCCAACCACAAACTTTGTCATGGTGTAATCAGTTTATTTATGCTTATTAAAAGGATTGTCCTCAAAATGCATTACAAGGTCAAAATGTAATGTCTGAAAATCTTATCAGCTTAAAAAACACAACTCTCCCAGCACAATCTGCAATACATATATTGCAAAACATTATGAATCCCCAACATCAGTTTTCTAGAATATGGTTCACATGGAAGACTTTCTTCCAAAAAGGAAATAATGAAAAAGAAAGGAAAAGCAATGATAAGTGATATCAATAGTGTAGAGAATAGAGTAACTCACGCCATATCAACTACTCGTTCCTTTTCCTGAGGAGCAAGAGCCATAACTGGCAAAAAAGAGCTTGCACCTTGTATCTGTTGGTGAAAAAAGAAAAGTAACTGAAAGTGCCATAACATTTTACTTGTACAAAATAATTACAGAAATGGGATGAAAAACGTATAATGAAAGAACACATACATAGTAAAAGCCAGCCAAATACTCTGGAGTGGCACCAATGGGCACATGTGAATTATACACCACCAATCCAACCTAAAGATTGAAAATCAGTGTTTCTTTTGTACTCCAATAGTTTGAAAAAAAAATGAAAATTTAAACAAGGTAACTCTTACTTTTGACCACTTGCTTAATTGGTCTAGCTCTACTCCTCTTTTGGAGAGAGTATCAGCCAGATCCCTCCTGCGAGTCTGCATATAGGAGATTATGGCTATAAGTGACCAGAGAATGCACAAGTAAAAATGAAGACAGAAACACAGAAAAGTATATTCACCCTTAATGTGTTTGTCCTAATACATGTAGGCCGAGGCTTTTCAAAAGCTTCAATGAGTTCCATGAGTTCAACAACTTGAAACATCTGAAAAATAGATGGCAGGTATTAATAGAATAATTGATCAGCAAACTTTGATCCCATAAGAACCCTTCCCCCTTCCTCTCTTCAGAAATGGGAAAAGGAAGAAACGTTTAGTGGAAAAGGACAAAAGTGTTGCAGACAACAAAAAGCAGAACAAGATGATCGTTACATCCACCAAAACCCCTATCAGGAATTCATTGTAGCCATAGTAAGATCCCAAATCCATCTTAAGTTGGTCAATATAATCCTTCCTTGTGGCTCCTTCTTGCCTCAAATCCTTAAAATTTGAAAGCACTCGAACAACTACAATAAAGGAACGAAATCTTAGCAAATTAGATGATAAATTCTAACCATGAAACAGATAATTAGTGCAAAAACCACTGACTATCTTTTATTCTCATCTGAAGATTTGCAAGATCAGGTGGACGCTGTTGCTCAGCTTCAAGTTCCTGAGTGGTATCACATGAAAGGAAGGAAATATAAGTACCTTAACATAACTAATAACTACAGAAAATAAAATTAAATTCACAAGAAGACCTCTTTTGTTGGCAATCTGAACTCATCAGACTCTTCTTTAATGTTCATCTGCATTTCTGCTTGTGCATCTTCTTCTTCCCTCGCCCTTTGTTCATCAATCGCCCTTGACTTCTCCTCAATATCAGATTCATCTGAATCGGAACCCGAACCTGATGTAGAATCTGAATCTCTGTCTGCAAAAAAATATGATGGAACAATAACCACTACCAATCAGATAGCATGAAATGTGATGAAATTTATGGAACGTGCTAATACTTGAGCAATTTTAATGCCAATGTCCACTATAATATTCAGTTCGTAATACATAACTCATCAAGGTCAAGAGCCATTACTAGGCAGTAATTCACAAGAAAACCAATGCTGCACCAACAAGAAACTATGAGCTGAAGCTCAATATTATATTAACTATCAACTATTAAGGCACTAAATTCAATCTAAGCAGTGTAAACAAAGAATTTCCAGAGAACGGAGAAACGGGTACCTTCATCATCATCATCACCTCCTTGAAGGAAATCATCAGCCAATGGAGCATCGTCGTCGTCTGAAACATCAGAAGCATCGCCGAAATCAGACACTTCCTCATCCCCATCCAACAATTCTTCTGCAGCTTCTAATTGTTCTTCTTCACTCTGGTTATCAGAAACATCATCAAAGGCCTCATCTTTTTTGGTGGGTCGTTTTTTCTCAGCGAAAAGATGGCTTCTTTGCTTCTTTTTTGGAGGTGGGTTCTTCGATTTTGCTCCTTTGTTTTTATTAGCTGCCATTTGAAGCTGGAAAAAGAAAGAAGAAAACGCACGGACACAGAGGAGTTTAAGGCTTTAAGCTCTTCTACTAAAGAGCAATACCGAAGTTCTGCCTCAAAATTAGGGGTTTGCAATTTTGAAGCCTCTCTAGGGTTTAAGCGTTATATGCATAACGACCATTGAAATGGAAGCAGACGCCCTCTTTTTTTAGGGCTGAAATTGGGGCAGCCTAATTTTAATGTTTGGGTTTTCAAAAAAGTATTCATAATTTCGGCCCAATGATTATTTTAGAAAATTAACAAATTCCTCTAAAAAAAATAATAAGGTCATGTTTGGTAAATAATTTTTAAATTAAAATTAAAGGTTTGATGAGTCAAATTTGTTAGAGGATTTAATAAAAAAATTGTAAAAATACTTTTTATCCTTGAGAATTACAAATTTATTTTCTAAATATTTTTTGAATAACTAATAAAATTAAAAAGACAATTTAATAAATAAGAAATTCATGTATACATCTAAATTTAATAATTATTAAAATTATATTAGAAAGATAATTTTATAAATAAAAAATTAATATATACAACTTCATATATGCTTGGTGATAATATTAAAAAAATATTTTTTATAATCAAATTAACATTAATAAATATAAAATATTAATAAGTAATAAATTTGTTTAAACAAGTATGTAATAAAATTATTTTCTTATATGTTATTTTATTTGTTTAAATAATTAAACAGTTATCAACTATCAGTTAATTATGTCAAACACTTTTGTACAACCAGCTAATGTAATCCACTAATCAATGAAATCTGTTATCCGCTAATTGTTAAACATGCCAAAGAATAAGTTTATATATATATATATATAGGGATGGACCGAGGGGGTACTGGTGGGTGCAACTGCCCCCCTAAAATTTTGAAAATCATATATGATTTAAAAAAATTTTAAAATTTTTCTATGTATTTTCTATTAAAAATCTATTTTCACCCCCTAAATTTCTATAAGTTCTCCCCCTATATATATATCATGCGAAACATTAATGTTTCTCACTTATCCATTTAGCAGCAATGTTAAACATGCCAAAGAATAAGTTTATATATATCATGCGAAACATTAATGTTTCTCACTTATCCATTTAGCAGCAATGTTATAAACGATTCAAACATTCAGTTAATTGTTTGTGAACCGTCCGGTGGGAAGTTCATTTATGTTCATTTATTTATTAAACGAATAAATATGAACAATATTTTATGTTCGTTCAATTAAATAAACGAACACGAATAAAAGACTTGTTCATTCATTTACATTCAGTAATATATTCGTTTAAATTTATTCACATATATCTATTTATATTTATTATTTTTTTATAACAAAAGTATTATATTTAAAAAATTCAATTTATTCACGTATGTTCGCTCGTTTAAATTTATTCACGTATGTTCGCTCGTTTAAATTTATTCACATATGTCCTTTTATGTTAGTTTATCATTTTAACGAACGAACATGGACAAGCTACGTTCCTTAACAAACGAATACGAACAAAAAATTATGTTCGTTTAGTTGTTCGCATTCATTCATTTGTTTGGTTAAAATTAAACGAACGAACATGAACATACCCTCTTTTATATTCGTTCAGTTCGTTTATAGGCCTATTTAGCGGTTTAAACAAAGATTAATCTTATTAAGTTTAGTAGGATCATAAGAGTAGTAAAACTTTCATATCAAATATTTAACGTTATTGTCTTAGTTAATTTGAAATAATCTGATGCCAGTGATTCAAACACATTATAATTATTTGGGTAAACTATGTCAGACACCACTAAACTATTGGTGGTGACTCGTTTTTAGCATCAATCTTTCAATTGGTCCAAATTTATCACTAAAATTTATTTTTCGACTCGTTTATACCACCGCGCAGTTAAATCCTTAACGATGTGATAACTTGGATGCTAGACCGAAACGACTTCGTTTCGGTGCCGCTATTTTAATACTAAATTGCCCAAAATGGCGTCGTTTTGTTAGAAGAAAATATATATATAAAAAAATATGCACTAAATGAAATTTGAATCTCAAACCTTTAGAATCAAAGTCAACCTTTTAATCACTAAGTCAACTTAACATATTTATGTTGTTTCCAACACAAATAATATATATATTTCAAATTGCAATTAATATTAATTAAACTTATTTTATTAGATAAATAATATTACTCTATATAAACAATGTTAATATACATATAATAATATATTAATATATATAACTAATAAATAAAATATTTATCTTAAATAAAAAAATTACATTATCAATAATATTAAATATATAAATAAAGAATATATTATTATAAAAACTAAAAAACTAATTTAAAAAATCCCAAAATCCACCGAAACATAAAACTCTATCCTATAAACCTTAAAATCCTGAATCTTAAATCTTAAAACCATAAACCCATCCGCATTCAAAATTGATGGATTTGAGGTTTAAAGGTTTTGATGAATTTTTTTTTTGGAAATTTCAAAATTTTTTAAATTAGTGTTTAGTTTTTATAATAATATATTATTTGTTTATATATATTAATATTATTTGTTTATGAATAAAATTTTAGGGTTTAAGGTTTATAGTTTAGGGTTAGAGTTAGGGTTCATGGGTTTAGATTTTAAGGTTTTGTTGGATTTGAGACTTTTTTAAAAATTTCGAAGTTTTGAAAATTAGTTTTTCTGTTATAAATAATATATTTATCTATATATATAATATTATTTATAATATAAAAATATTTAGGGTTAACTACACCGGATACCACTAAACTATAGCCCATAAGTCAAAAATACTACCGAACTTTAAAAGTGTTCAAAATTAGCACTAAACTTTAATCTGTGAGTCGAAAATGCTATTACCCCGTTAAAACCTAAACGCTGTTATGACTTGTAACCCAAAACCATTGACGACGCTGATGTGAATTATTTTTAATATTTATTTTCCATGTCATTTAAATGAACAACCTATTTATAACCCCTCAATTCTGAAATCTTTAATTCCTAATTTAGCGTCTTTCTCTATCATTTCCCTGTATATTTTTGTCGAACAAAATGAAAAGAGTGTTTCAAAGGGCTGCAACACGCATGGGTGAAATGGAAGTGGCCATTGGGGTTCCGATCTGTGGGTGTGAATTGTCGGCGCAGTTGAGAATATCATGGTCTAATGACAACCCTGCAAGGTTGTTTTTTGGCTGCAAAAATCATGGTAGTTTGGTGCATCATGCTTGTCATTTTTTTTAGTTGGTTTGAACCTCCAATGAGTCCACGTGTAAAAGTTGTTCTTCTAGAACTGTTGAAGAGAATCAGAGCAAATGATGTCCAAAGAAAGGAGGAGAGAACTTGCTAGATTTTTATTTTGATTTTATGTGTTGTATTGATCTTGTACTAAAGCTTTCATTGTAGTACTGATCTGGTTGTTGGTTTTTGGTGGGTTAGTGGTACTCATATAAGGTTTAGTTATGAATGTCGTTTGTTGGTAGTTTTAGGGTTTAGGTTTTGATTAGTGACTAGTTTTGTCATTATTTTTGTGTTAATTGTGCTTAAGTAGTGGCTTTGTGATGAAGAATTGTGGCTCATTACGTGGTTTACTGTGCAGGACCTCGCCTATGCAAAATGTTACGAAAAAGGCTGAAATCTACAAGTTTTATGGATTCATGGCCGGATTAGTGGGCATAAATTGGGGCATGAATACACTAACTCGGTGACACGTCAGCAGCACGAGAGGATGATGTCAGCAACAGTACTGATCGAATGATGACATGGCGGCAGAAGTGAGAGCTTATCAGGACATTCTGATAGCTTATCGAATTCGGGATGATAGCTTATCGGCCAGAATTTTGATAAAGACTTGAGAATTATCTCTTTTATTTTATTTTAAATATTTTTTAGGAATTATCTCTTACGATTTATCTTTTGTAATTTGAATATTATATCATCTCTTAGTATTTTTAGGGTTTTTGAGGACTATAAATACCCCATTGAGGTAAGCCTCAAATCATCTCATATCTCATCATTTGTTCTTCACTTGTTTTTATTTGGGTTTTTATAAAATTTCTTTTCTCTTTCGACTTTCAATTTTCTTTACTTTATTCTCTTTTGAAAATGATGCTAAGCATGGTTAATTCAATAATCATGCAAAGCTAAATCTCTTTTAATCCAAAGGCTTAAGCAATGATGCGTTCACAATGCGAGGTTTGAAACAACACTTCAAATATTTCGGAAGTCTTTTCTCAATTTCTTCGAACTTCGTTCTTAAATTCAAAATGATTTTTCAACCCAAAGATTGACCTTGGTCAATAAATTGTTTTGATCTATCTACTGGGAGGAAGGATCGGTTATAGAAACAAGTCCGACTTCCAGGGATCACACTTAGTAAATTGTTTACTAAGGGAAATTGAGATTGAACTTTTTTTTATAGAAATAACATTTTGAGTCGGTCACGAGCTTAAAAGATTTTGTTTTCTCAGCATTGAGTTGGTTTAAACAAATGCTTAAAACTGAAACTAAAAATTGAGTTTTGAAAATTCAGTTTACAAACAAAAACTCAAGGATAGATCCTTGTAGTAATTTCACCGACATGATTTCTGAAGTTAAAATCTTTACCAAGGAACCGAGTAGAACAAGTCAACGCGAAAGCCCGAGGTTGAAAATCTCTATATTTACTTTCAAATCTTTTAAAATCTTTCTTTTACTCTCTTAAACAATTACATTTCATTGCAAACAAACCTCCACCTAAATCACATCAACATAGCTCCATCAACAACTTTTGGTTTAGAAACTACAAAAGCGCGACAAGGAAAGTTCTAAGTCCTTGTGGGTTCGACTCCTACTTCCCTATCTACTTTTAATTTCTTTATTTATTTTATTATTCAAAAGAAGGAAATTATATTATTCTTGACATGTAAACGATGCGTGTCAAAATTGGCGCCGTTGCCGGGGACTTCGGCAACTTTTACTGTTTGTTTTTTATTGTTTATGACCAGGAGAAATCTGGGAGAACAAATTGAATTCATTCCAGAAATTGAACCATTTGCGAGACGACAAAACGCACAGCGAAACCGAAAAAAGCAATATAAGTTGCATCAACGACGATTCCAGCAAGACCTCGAATCATCCCAACCCGAAACACACTTTGAAGAACGAAACCAAATGGGAGACAACGAACAAACAATCCAGCAACTGATCAGGGCACTAGATGACAATCAGCCCTTGTGCATAACCTTCCCGAATGGTGCAACGCCGTTCCAACTAAAAACGGGCTTGATTCATCTCCTACCAACCTTCCACGGTTTGCCCAGCGAAAACCCACACAAAAACCTTAAAGAGTTCTACATGGTTTGCTCAACTACAAAACTACATGGAGTATTTGAGGATCAAATTAAACTTCGCGCCTTTCCCTTTTCTTTATCTGATATTGCTAAGGATTGACTTTATGATTTACCTTCTAACTCAGTTACTACCTGGATTGAAATGGCTCACTTGTTTCTTGACAGGTTCTTTCCAACCGCTGAAGTAAGCGAAATGAGGCAAAATATTCTAAGTATCCGACAAAAGGATACTGAAACACTTTACGAATATTAGGAGCGCTTCAAGAAACTATGTGCAAATTGCCCACAACACGATTTGTCAGATCAAACACTTATTCAATATTTTAATGAATGAATAACCCTTACAGATATGAAAGTAATTGATGCAGCTAGCGGAGGAGCCCTATTAAATATGACTCCGACGGCAGCAAGGACATTGATTTCGACCATGGCAGCCAACTCACAATGCTTCTACCAATCAAGTGGACCATCTCGAAGAGTTAATGAGGTAGGTATCGTTTCATTAGAAAGCAAGATTGATAAATTAGCTGACATTGTTCAAACTTTGGTTGCAGATAGAAAGATTGTTTTTAGGCTTTGTGGGATATGCACAAGCCCCAAACACCCGACGAATTATTTCCCTATGATCCAAGAAGAGGATTCCGAACAAGTGAAAGCGATGGGGAACTTTCCGGGATCCCATCAAAAGCAATACTACCATACTACCAATTAAGGGTGGAGAGACCAAGGGTTTGCGCAAAACCAAAGACAACAATTTCAGCAAAGGCAGCCTAACCAACAATTTCAACAAAAGTCGAACCTAGAGTCCATTGTAGAGCGGTTGGCTATGTCTCTGGAAAAATTCCAAAACCGCACGGAGGCCCATTTTCAAGAGATGAACAAGCAAATAAGTCAAATAACCCAACGATTAGGAAGAATGGAGTCACAATGGAGGTTACCTTCTCAGACAGAGTCTAACCATAGAGAAAATTTAAGTGCAATTACTCTATGCAATAAGACCGTTATAGCATCGAAAGAGCCACCAAAAGACAACAATCCACCCACAGAAAAGGTAACGAAAAACAAGGTAACCCTTTACCACCATCTTTTACTTCTTCGTCACCCCTTATAGTCGCACCTCCTTTCCCATCATGATTGGTAAAACATGACAAAAAAGCCGAAGAGAGGGAAATCATTGAAGTGTTTTAAAAAGTTCAAGTAAACATTTCCCTCTTAGAAGTCATTCGACAAGTGCCAAGGTATGCTCGTTTTCTTAAATAGCTCTGTACAACCAAGCGAAAACTCACCAGGCACGAAAAGGTAAACTTGGGAGAGCACGTTTTTGCAGTTTTTCAACGTAAGTTACCACCCAAAATGAAAGACCAAGGTATGTTTGTTATACCCTGTCAAATTGGTAAAATATCTATTAAACGTGCAATGTGCGATCTTGGAGCTTCTATAAATGTAATGCCGCTTTTTGTTTATAAAAAATTACTAACTATCCTTTAAAAGAAACCAGGGTTACGACACAGTTGGCGGATCGATCGATCATCTACCCGGAAAGAGTGTTGGAAAATGTATTGGTAAAAGTAGATGTTTTATTCTTTCTTGCAGATTTCTATGTGATCGATATGGCTCATGATAGAATAAACACTTGCTCCAAAGTGTTGTTGGGACGACCATTCCTTAGCACATCAAATACAAAAATAGACATGAGGAACGATCTATTGTCTATGGAATTCGACGGTGAGGTAGTAGAATTTGACGTTTATAAGGCAATGAGGTACCCTCACCAAGTTGAAAGTGTTAATTCAATTGATATTATTGATCCTTATATAGAAGAGTTTGCGGAAACTAATGTTTTTGATAATTTCAGCATGGATTATGAACTTTGCGACAATGAGAAAGAAGGGGAGAATGGACTTATTTCTTTTAGTAATTCTGATTTGATTTCAACTCCCTCTAAGACTAAACCTTTATCTTCTATCTTGCAGGCTCTAGAGTTAGAATTGAAGGAGCTCCCATCTCACCTTAAGTACGCATTTTTGGGAGATAATGATACCTTACCGTTTATCATTTCGAATGAGTTGACCGGAGAGGAAGAAGGCGACCTTGTGACAGTCCTGCACCAATACAAGGAAGCAATCAAATGGACGGTTGCGGATATTAAAGGACTTAGTCCCTCGACTTGTATACACAAGATCAAAATCGAGGAAGAGGCAAAGCCATCTCGACAAGGTCAACACCAATTGAATGATCCAATGATGAAGGTAGTGCAAACGGAAATTCAAAAACTTCTAGACGCCGACATAATATAACCAATTTCGGATAGCGAGTGGGTAAGTCCTATTCATGTCGTTCCTAAGAAAACTAGCGTCACGGTAATCAGAAATGACGAAGGTGAGTTAGTTCCAACTCGAGTTTAGAATGGATGGTGGGTTTGCATAGATTACAAGAAGTTGAACTCTTTAACCCGAAAAAATCACTTTCCGTTACCATATATTGATCAAATGATTGAAAGATTAGCTGGTAAATGTCACTATTGCTGTCTCGATGGTTTTTCAAGATTCTTTCAAATCCCCGTAGCTCCTGAGGACCAAGAGAAGACTACATCTACAAACCCTTTCGGAACCTTGGCCTATCGACGAATGTCGTTTGGACTATGTAACGCACCTGCTATGTTCCAACGATGTATGGGAAGTATATTTTCGGATTATGTTAAGAAATGGATCGAGGTATTTATGGACGACTTCACTGTATATTGCAATTCGTATGGTGAGTGTTTATTAAATTTAACTAATGTCTTAAAACGATGTGTAAAACCTATGTTTGATTTTTACATAATTAAATTGATAAGGATCAAATTGAAAACTTGAAATTGATTTCTAAGTCCCCTTAATAAGTTTTAAATCACCAACACTTTAAAACTGATTTGAAAAACTCAAACTCCAAATATTTTCTAAGTGTTCCAAAGCCAAAGTATTGAAAACCGTCCAAGTGTATCGATACGCTTCCAGCCGTATCGATACATTTTTTACAAAGTTGGCTACTGGAAAGACGCGTTTCGATACGGATCAAATTGATAAGGATCAAATTGAAAACTTGAAATTGATTTCTAAGTCTCCTTAATAAGTTTTAAATCACCAACACTTTAAAACTGATTTGAAAAACTCAAACTCCAAATATATTCTAAGTGTTCCAAGGCCAAAGTATTGAAATCCGTCCAGGTGTATCGATATGCTTCCAGCCGTACCGATACCTTTTCTACAAAGTTGGATACTGGAAAGACGTGTTTTGATATGCCCCTCACCGTATCGAAATAGCGTATCGAAACAGATTGCATCTGTATCGATATGCCCCTCTGTAAAACTGAAGGAGTTTGAATGGTGTACTGATACGGCTTCACCCGTATCGATACAATTTTAATAGAATTTTTAATTTGAAGTGTTTTAAATGTTTTCGACCGTTGGTGTCAGTTGTTATGTAACCCCCTCATTCCGGTCTGGTCGGATGACCGGTCCGAGTAGGCTACACAGGGAAAACCGAAGAGAAACCCGTTAAGGTCCCACCTCAGTTAGCAAACCCTAGAAAATTCCTTTTAATTTAATCTTGTCTAAAGGCATATCGTTACTTAAGTGATAACGATAGCGGGAAACAGCAAGGAAGAAACACAACCGAACCCAACACAACAAGTTAAACAACCCATTTTAAAGTTACAAGGCAGGCCGTATCAATACACCTGTCAAGGGTATCGATATGCCTTGGCCAGGTCAATAGCCATCAGACAACACATGAAGATCGTATCGATACAGCCCTTGAGCGTATCGATACACCCTTCTCAGTCAATATCTCGTGGTCAACGAGATAAAATCGTACCGATACGCCAAAGACCCGTACTGATACGCCAAAGTCTCCTGAAAATCTAAAAATTCCAGTGAGCTTTGGGCGTATCGATACACCCCTGAGTATCGGTACCCCTAGCCAATTATGTGTCCCAAAGTGTAGGACCGTATCGATACGGCCCTTAGGCGTATCGATACGCCCTGCACTGCAAGACACTAAATTGTAGCAAAACAACACGAAACTCAACTCTAAATGCATTTTCCCTAGCCACACTCAAACATACATACAACACCTATCAACCAAAATCTAAGCATACGAGGCACCCAACATGAACAAACATCATTCAACCAAGGAATTCATGTATTCATTCAAAAGGAGGCATACATATCATATATGAGGTTCATGCCTTAGCAAACAAACATAAAACATTCATATAAGGCAGTCTAAACATGGTTTTACAGGCCAAGCATGGCATCCAAAAGCCAAAGCAACACAAGCATTTAAAGGAGTCTAATATGCTCCTAAACAAAGCAACACTCAACATGCTTCAAAGGCATCACACCACAATTACATGTCCCATTGCTTGACCATTACATCATAACTAAAATATCCATACTTGTTAGCTAAGATAACACCACAAGGCACACTGGGAAGCCCCTTCTTGCACTAGCAACCCACAAGCTACTAATCTGTATTGTCGAACAAAAGAAAGCGTAAGCATAAAGCTTAGTGAGGGTAAGCTCATTAAAAACAAACCTCGACAATGCAGGGTCCAAGCACGAGCACAACAAGGTAAATGCATGATCTTACCTTCGATCTACAAGAGCCGAAATGTCAATGATGCATGAACAATTATCCAATAATATGTCATGCTCAACAAGTTCAAATCCACATCATATGTAACACATATAATAGTCCAAATAGGAAAACACATTCCATATCATATTGATCACATAGCAACTCATATTGGCACCTAGCTATGACTCGAATACGCGGATAAACACGTTGGAATTCAAATCCAACAACTTTACCTCACGGTGGGATTACACTCATCACCGTTCTCGCGGAGGGGATTCCACTCAACCTCACGCCCCGTCGATGGGATTACACTCATCACCGACTATCATATACATAAGAAGGATTTCCGAGCGAACCCGTACTCCATCTTGATGACTACCATCATCAAGACCACGCACGCATTTGACTCACGTGTGCACACTAACATCCTAATGATCGATCATTTGTACTCAAGCATACTAGTGCCAACATTAAACCAAATCCACAACATCTCATAACACTTCCGTGCTTAGCACGTACTCACCATGATCACAATCATGAACAATCCACATGCATATCACAATGCATCAATATCACGCCTCAACATATATGTATAACACATTTATACACAACCATCACCAACACAATCATCATGAGGCATAAACACTAATTAAAGAGTGCAACCAAGGTATCTAATTAAAGCTTAGGATTAGGCTACCACTCTAATCCTAACTCTAGATGGGTTTACCAAGCCCAACCTAGTCCACATGCTTGAACCAAATACTTAAAACCATTTTTAAAACATTAAACCACTCACATTCACTTCCAAGCTCAACTATCAAGCAACCAACACCTTCAAGCTTTCGGATTCACTCCCGAGGCTTCACCAACACACGTCCTTGTCTCTAAACAACTAAACACAATCCAAACAACCTCAAATCAGCCCATACATCAATGTAGCTAACCTAGAATACTATTCAAACATCAAACACAAGAATTCAAGCCATAGACAACCCCAAAACCACAATCTCGAGCAGCTAACAACCCTCAATCAAAACTTATGATTTCAACACTTTTAACACTTCCAAATGATTCCAAAACACCCCCAACTATTATACTAACCTCAGCCCACAATTTCCAACACAAACCATACCCAAAACTCACCCCAAAACCCTTCAAAAACCCCTACAAAACCCAAATCTGGGAATGTTTATAAACCATGTAAAAATCATATATGTTGGACCATTTGGGTTGCTATTAACATAAATACTAATAAGGAATCAAAAACTTCAACATAGAACAACAAAGCTTGGATTTTTAACTTAAAAACTCAAAAACTCGAATTCTAAAAACATGGATGAAATTGGAAAACTAATTGTACTTCCAAAGAGAGGAAGATGAGAGCAAAATGAAAACATGATTACCTTTCAAAACCGAGCCAAAATGAAGATGGGATGAAATGTAATAGTAAAAAGGGGGATGGGAGCTTCACTTGTCGTTGGGTTTGGTGTTTTGAAGAAGTAGATGATGTAGTTTTGGTTTATTTGAATTATAATGTAATAAAAATAGATTTTATTTTGTAAAGACCAATTATTCACAAAAATGCCATTAATGAATGGCCAAAACCCACATCTCTTAAAGTCCATAGATTTTGGACTCCAGAGATAGGCCCAACATAGCCTTAATTATTTTGAAATCCCGAGGCCCATGAAAAATATTTTATTATTTAATTAGAAAACCGAGACTCAATATATTATTTAAATATTATTCTCACCCGACCCCTAAACCTGGGTGTTACAACTCTCCCCTACTTAAGGAATTTCGTCCCCGAAATTACCTGACGGAAACAGATACGGAAACTGCTCAAGCATATCAGCTTTCCTCTCCCACGTGGCCTCTTCCACACCTCTATGTCTCCACAACACCTTGACCAACTCTATGGTCTTGCCACACAACACCTTGCTATCAAAAGCAAGTATCCCATAGGCTCTTCATTGTAAGACAAATCCGGATTCAACTCTATCTCCTCAACAGGCATAACGTGAGAAGGATCTGATCTATATCTCCTAAGCATCGACACATGAAACACATCATGGATCTTCTCTATCTCAGAAGGCAATCTCAAACGGTAAGCTATAGGCCCAATCCGCTCAATTATCTCATACGGACCAATAAACCTCAGACTCAGCTTGCCTTTCCGGCCAAATCTCATTACCTTCTTCCACGGAGATACTTTCAGAAACACTTTCTCACCCACTGAGAACTCAATCTCTTTTCTCTTCAAATATGCATAAGACTTCTGACGATCGGAAGCTACTTTCAAACGGTCACAAATCAACTTCACTTTTTCTTTAGTCCCCTTAAGAAAATCCGGCATAGGTAACAATCTCTGACCTATTTCAGCCCAACAAATCAGAGTCCTACATCGTCTACCATACAAAGCCTCATAGGGAGCCATCTGTATACTAGCCTGATAACTGTTGTTGTACGCAAACTCAACTAAAGGTAAATGCTTCTCCCAAGAACCCTAGAAGTCAATCACACAACAACGAAGCATATCCTCTAGAATCTGTATCACTCGCTCTGACTGCCCATCGGACTGCGGATGATAAGAAGTACTGAAGTGCAAACGGATACCTAGAGCACTATGCAAACAACCCCAGAACCTCGAAGTGAATCTAGGATCTCTATCTGAAACAATAGACTTCGGAACTCCTTGAAGTCTCACAATCTCACGGATGTACAAGTTTGCCAACTTGTCTAAAGAATCTGTAGTGTTCATTGCTAAGAAGTGAGCACACTTAGTGAATCTATCCACTATCACCCAAACAAAATTCTTCTTCGAAGGAGACAACGGTAACCCCGACACAAAATCCATGGTGATCCTCTCCCATTTCCATTTCGGAATCTTCAAAGGTTGTAACAAACCTGAAGGAACATGATGTTCTGCCTTCACTCTCTGACAAACCATACAACGACTCACATACTCGGCTACATCCTTCTTCAAACCAACCTAGAAGTAATCATTCTTCAAGTCACGATACATCTTAGTACTACCCGGATGCATAGAAAAAGGACTCGAATGTGCTTCACTCAAAATCAGACATCTCAACTCAACATCTTCAGGCACAACAACTCTATCTCTAAAGCACAACACATTCTCACCACTGAAACTATACTCGGTCGGTCTACCTTCGGCTATGTCCTGAACATGAGGAACTAAAGACACATCTTGCAACTGCTTCTCTCTAATCAACTGAATCAAAGAAGGCTTCACTTGCAACTCGGTTATCAAACCGCAATCATCGGATACACTCAACCTAGCAAACATAGCTCTCAACTCAACTGCAACTTTTCTACTCAAAGCATCAGCTACTACATTTGCCTTACTCGGATGGTACTCTATGGTCAAATCATAATCTTTCAACAACTCAAGCCATCTTCTCTGTCTCAAGTTCAACTCTCTCTATGTCATAAAATACTTCAAGCTCTTATGATCGGTGTAAACTATACACTTCTCACCATACAAGTAATGACGCCAAATCTTCAACGCAAACACAACTGCGGCTAACTCTATATCGTGAGTAGGATGGTTCTTCTCATGAACCTTCAATTGTCTCAAAACATAAGCAACAACTCTTCTTTCTTACATCAAAAACAACCTAAACCTATGTAGGAAGCATCACTATAGATCACAAACTCTTTACCTGAAACTGGTTGTATTAACACTAGAGCATTTGTCAAAGCTTCTTTCAATTTCTCAAAGGCCTTCTGTCTTGCATCTGACACTCAAACTTAACTCCTTTTTGCAATAATTTAGTCAAAGGAGCAGCTACTCTAGAGAAACCATCAATAAATCTCCTATAGTAACCAGCTAATCCTAGGAAAATCCTAATCTCAGTCACAGACTTAGGTTGTTTCCACTCAACAATAGCCTCAATCTTCGATGGATCAACACGGATACCTTCGGTTGAAACAACATGGCCAAGAAATACAACCTCTCGAATCCAGAACTCACATTTTCTAAGCTTCGCATACAACTGATTGCTCAACAATCTCTGTAACACAAATCTCATGTGCTCATCATGCTCTTCTTTTGTCTTCGAATACACAAGGATATCATCAATGAAAACAACTACAAATCGGTTTAGGTAGTCTCTAAAAATTTTGTTCATCATATCCATGAATGTTACAGGTGCATTCGTGAGCCCAAACGGCATCACAAAGAACTCACAGTGACCATATCTAGTCCTAAAAGCTGTCTTCGGAACATCACACTATTTCACTTTCAACTGATAGTACCCTGATCTCAAGTCTATCTTCGAAAACATTGAAGCACCTCTCAACTGATCAAACAAATCATCTATACGAGGCAACATATACTTGTTCTTCACAGTCAACTAATTCAACTGCCTATAGTCAATACACATACGCATACTGCCATCTTTCTTCTTTACAAACAACACATGAGCACCCCAAGGAGAACTACTAGGCCTAATGAAACCACGGTCTAATAACTCTTGCAGCTGACTCTTCAATTCTTTCAAATCTTTCGGTGCCATACGATACGGAGCTATAGAAACTGGAGTAGATCCTGAAACAGTCTCAATCACAAACTTAACATCTCTGTCAGGAGGCAAACCTGGTAACTCTTCAGGAAACACATCCGGAAAGTCACAAACTGTTCTAATATCTTTCGGTCTAGCCTCACTCATATTCGGATTCATCACATAAGCTAAGTAAGCCCCACATCCGGAATCTATCAACCTATGAGCCTCTAAAGCTGACACAACATTAGACTAGAACTTAATGTTCTCGCCTACTATTACTACCTCGTAGTCATCAGAAAGTTTCAAAGAAATCCTCTTCGTCTCAAAATCCACACTAGCTCGGTGCTCAACTAACCAGTCCATGCCCAGAATAATATCAAAACCATAAAAAGGAAGCTCCATCATATCAACAGAAAACACATGACCCTGAATCTTCAGCGGGCATCTACTATACATTCGTCTAACTACAACTGTCTCACCAAAGGAACTAGTCACATGCATACCTACATCTAAGATCTCAACAGGTATATCTAACTTCTTTGCATGCTCACTTAAAATGTAGGAATGTGTAGAACCTGAATCAACCAAAGAAAGCAAAGACATGGACTGTAACTCAAAATTACCTGCTATCACATCAGTGTCGTTCCCGACCTCTCTCTGAGCATAGACTCTCGCTGGTCCACCTGCCTCTGGCTGTACTGCCACAACATGAGCAAGGTTCCTCTTAGCATCTACCCTAGGTGTATTAGCCCTAGGCTGGAAGTAGCCATGACCGCGCCCACGACCTCTCTGAAAATCAGTCGCTCTCGTAGGAGCCTGAACTATGTTCGGTGCCTGTGCCGTCTGATGTGGACACTCCCTCCCAAAGTGGTCCCTCGAACCACAGTTCCAACAAGCATGGAAGTTACCCCAACACTCACCAGAATGCTGTCTCCCACAACGTGCGCACTCGGGCAAACACCCTCCACCTCTATGGCTCTGGTGGCCTCTACCATGTGGCCACTACCACGTCTATGGTCAAACTACTGTCCACCGCCTCTATGCCTCTTGGCATCCTCACGGTCAAAGTTGTTATGTCTCTTACCAGAAATAGATCCTCCAGAACGTTTGGTCAGCCCCAAGCTATGCTCGATGTCCTTGGCACTAGCAACCAAGACATCAAAATCTGAATAATCTGAAGCTAAGGTGTACCTCTTAACTTCCTTATGAAGCTCATATCTGAAACGGTTACATCGGTCCCTCTCAGTAGGAACTAACTCTGGAGCATACTGACTCAAACGAACAAAGCGGATCTCGTAGTCAGTCACAGTAGCATCTCTCTGAACAAGAGCCATAAACTCCCGCTTCTTCTCATCTAGATACCTCGGACCCAAGTACCTTTTCCAGAAAGCAGAATCAAAGAAATCCCAACCAATCTCTGCCTCTGGAACTCCGGTAGTAATGGTGACCCACCAGGTGTAGGCATCACCCTGAAGCAAAGAAATCACACAGCCCAATCTGCGAGCACCCACACAACCCATCTGAGCTAAGATGCAAACTGTCTTCTCTAACCACAACTTAGACCTCTCCGGTGTAGATCCTCTGAACTCTTCAGCCCCTAGGCTACGAAGCCTCTCCAACGGTAAACTAGCATCATCGCCCCTAGGCTGAGCTGCAGCATGTGCTCCGGCAACTGCGGCCTGAAACGCTCCCGCTATAGCTTGCACAAGCGGAGCCATATCTATTCCAGCAAGACCTTGGCCACCCTGAGGTCCCTCTTCTTCAGCTCCACCCTCGCCTCCAACTCCAGGCTGAGGAGGTGGTGGTGGTGGTGGAGGAGCTCCAATTCCAGCAGCAGGCTCCACTATATGAGCCTTAACTCCAGCCACCGGCTCAATAACAGGAGCCGCAACACGTGGTTCCTAACGAACCACCCTCGGCCTACCTCTCGGCTTCGACATCGCTCTTACAGATAACAACTACAACCATAACAACAAAACATACACGATTGGGTTAGCAAGGCAAGGCTTCCAAGTGGCTCAAGTATGTTCCATCACTTTAAAAATCCTTTTTCCGATGTAATAGTTTCAATGGGACTCTAAACATCATGCTTAAAATAAAACAATAAGCATACTTGCTAAACACGCAAACATACATCGAGCATACTTGACAAGCAAGCAACCACCGTGCATATCAAAACAAAAACTTAACTTACCTCACTTACCTGTCCAAGGTCTCGGTAACCTTAGGCTCTGATACCAACAAGTGTAACCCCCTCGTCCCGGTCTGGTCGGATGACCGGTCCAAGTAGGCTACACGAGGAAAACCGAAGAGAAACCCGTTAAGGTCCCACCTCGGTTAGCAACCCTAGAAAATTCCTTTTAATTTAATATTGTCTAAAGGCATATTGTTACTTAAGTGATCACGACAGCGGGAAACAACAAGGAAGAAACACAACCAAACCCAACACAACAAGTTAAATAGCCCATTTTAAAGTTACAAGGCCGGTCGTATCGATACACCTGTCAAGGGTATCGATACGCCTTGACCAGGTCAACAACCATCAGTCAACACAAGAAGACCATATCGATACAACCCTTGAGCGTATCGGTACGCCCTTCTCGGACAACATCTCGTGGTCAACGAGATAAAATCGTACCGATACGCCAAAGATCTGTACCGATAGGCCAAAGTCTTCTGAAAATATCAGAATTCCATGGAGCTTTGGGCGTATCGATACACCCCCGAGTATCGGTACCCCTAACCAATTATGTGTCCCAGAGTGTAGGACCGTACCGATACGGCCCTTAGGCGTATCGATATGCCCTGCACTGCAAGACACTAAATTGCAGCAAAACAACACGAAACTCAACTCTAAATGCATTTTCCCTAGCCACACTCAAACATACACACAACACCTATCAACCAAAATCTAAACATACGAGGTACCTAACATGAACAAACATCATTCAACCAAGGAATTCATGTATTCATTCCAATGGAGGCATACATAGCATATATGAGGTTCATGCCTTAGCAAACAAACATAAACCATTCATATAAGGCAGTCTAGACAAGGTTTTACAGGCCAAGCATGGCATCCAAAAGACAAAGCAACACAAGCATTTAAAAGAGTCTAACATGCTCCTAAACAAACCAACACTCAACATGCTTCAAAGGCATCACACCACAATTACATGTCCCATTGCTTGACCATTACATCATAACTAAAATATCCATACTTGTTTGCTAAGATAGCACCACAAGGCACACTTGGAGGCCCCTTCTTGCACTAGCAACCCACGAGCTACTGATCTGCATTGTCAAACAAAAGAGAGCGTAAGCATAAAGCTTAGTGAGGGTAAGCTCATTAAAAACAAACCTCGACAATGCAGGGTCCAAGCACGAGCACAACAAGGTAAATGCATGATCTTACCTTCGATCCATATGAGCCGAAATGTCAATGATGCATGAACAATTAGCCAATAATATGTCATGCTCAACAAGTTCAAATCCACATCATATGTAACACATATAATAGTCCAAATAGGAAAACACATTCCATATCATATTGATCACATAGCAACTCATATTGGCACCTAGCTATGACTCGAATACGCGGATAAAAACGTTGGAATTCACATCCAACAACAACTTTACCTCACGGTGGGATTACACTCATCACCGTTCTCGCGGAGGGGATTCCACTCATCCTCACGCACCGTCGATGAGATTACACTCATCACCGACTATAATATACATAAGAAGAATTTCCGGGCGAACCCGTACTCCATCTTGATGACTACCATCATCAAGACCACGCGCATTTGATTCACGTGTGCACACTAACATCCTAATGATCGATCATTTGTACTCAAGCATACTAGTGCCAACATTAAACCAAATCCATAACATCTCATAACACTTCCGTGCTTAGCACGTACTCACCATGATCACAATCATGAACAATCCACACGCATATCACAATGCATCAATATCACGCCTCAACATATATGTATAACACATTTATACACAACCATCACCAACACAATCATCATGAGGCATAAACACTAATTAAAGAGTGCAACCAAGGTCTCTAATTAAAGCTTAGGATTAGGCTACCACTTTAATCCTAACTCTAGGTGGGTCTACCAAGCCCAACCTAGTCCACATGCTTGAACCAAATACTTAAAACCATTTTTAAAACATTAAACCACTCACCTTCACTTCCAAGCTCAACTATCAAGCAACCAACACATTCATGCTTCCGGATTCACTCCCGAGGCTTCACCAACACACGTCCTTGTCTCTAAACAACTCAACACAATCCAAACAACCTCAAATCAGCTAATACATCAATGTAGCTAACCCGAAATACTATTCAAACATCAAACACAAGAATTCAAGCCATGGACAACCCCCAAAAACCACAATCTCGAGCAGCCAACAACCCTCAATCAAAACTCATGATTTCAACACTTTTAACACTTCCAAATGATTCCAAAACAACCCCCAACTATTATACTAACCTCAGCCCACAATTTCCAACACAAACCATACCCAAAATTCACCCCAAAACCCTTCAAAAACCCCTACAAAACCCAAATCCGAGAATGTTTATTAAACCATGTAAAAATCACAAGTGTTGGACCATTTGGGTTGCTATTAACATAAATACTAATAAGGAATCAAAAACTTCAACATAGAACAACAAAGCTTGGATTTTTAACTTAAAAACTCAAAAACTCGAATTCTAAAAACATGGATGAAATTGGAAACTAATTGTACTTCCAAAGAGAGGAAGATGATAGCAAAATGAAAACGTGATTACCTTTCAAAACTGAGCCAAAATGAAGATGGGATGAAATGGAATAGTAAAAAGGGGGAGGGGAGCTTCACTTGTCGTTGGGTTTGGTGTTTTGAAGAAGAAAGATGACGTAGTTTTGGTTTATTTTAATTATAATGTAATAAAAATGGATTTTATTTTGTAAAGACCATCTATTCACAAAAATGCCATTAATGAATGGCCAAAATCCACATATCTTAAAGTCCATGGATTTTTGACTCAAGAGATAGACCCAACATAGCTTTAATTATTTTGAAATCCCGAGGCCCATGAAAAAAATTTTATTATTTAATTAGAAAACCGAGACTCAAAATATTATTTAAATATTATTCTCACCCGACCCCTAAACCCGGGTGTTACATGTTAGGTAACCAACATTTAAAATGGTAGTTGACCCGTATTGATACGGTAAACCCTCGTATCGAAACGGAAACTTCCAGTGAGCTAAGTTAAAAAAAGGTATCGATACGGTCTTATCCGTTTTGATACGCTCCATGTCCCGTACCGATACGCTTACGTGTGTTTCGATACGCCCTCTTTATTATGTACAACAACTCTTTCTTTTTTGAGACAGGTATCAATACGGCTCCCAATGTACCGATATAGATAGCTGCATAAGTGCATTTATGGTGGAAAGAGAGGGTTCCAACTGCTCTAATCAATTCACTAACCACCCAAACGGCTAGAATGGATAGAGGAGGTATAAATTGAATCTCTTTGAAGACCAGCAACAACTATTGCATTAAAGAAAAACATCCAAGCAAAAATCCAACCTCAAGTGTTCTTATTTTCCAATTTCTTGTAATCCCCAATTTGAGTTGTATCCAATTCTTATTCTATCTTCAAATTTGGGTTGAGTGTTGTACTTCAAGGGACAAAATTGTATTTGAGAGATATACTTCTTGTCCAATTTCTTCTTTGTTCATTTGTGAGGGTTTGGTCAAACTTTGGGTAGAAAATTTGACCGGTTGTGTAAATGTTACCTCCTAAACCTTGAAAAGGGGAAGAACAAATAGTGAATTGTTGCAAATTCTTAGTGGTAGCTAAGGTAGTGGATGTAGAGTTCATTTGGAACTTGAACCACTCTAAAATCCTTTGTTCTTCATTTTAAATTGTGCATTCACTCCCACAAAGTTTTAAAATACCAATTCACCCCTCTTGGTCTTGATCATTCAATTGATCCACTCGACAATTGGTATCAGAGCCTACCTCTTTGAAGGATTCACAACCACAAGAGGAGTTCCTAGGAAGAGTGTGATCAACTAAAAAATCAAGCCATGACATCTACCTCCGGATCAAGTATGTATGAGTCACAATCCACCACAAAGCCACCATTCTTCAATGGTGACAACTATCCTTTTTGGAAGAATAGGATGCGCCTCTTCATCAAGTCAAATGACTACTTGGTTTGGGATGTCATTGAAGACGGTCCTTACATTCCATTGAAGCAGTATAATGAAGGAAATATGGTGTCGAAGAAAAAGATAGAGATGAGTGAAAATGAAAGGAAGAAGATTTAAATAAATGACAAAGCTCTTCACATGCTCTTTTGCTCCTTTGGACCCGACATCTATTCCAAAGTCTCATCCATTGAGAGTGCCAAGGAAGTATGAGATACTCTTGAGACCACCTATGAAGGAACCAATGATGTGAAGGAAACCAAGATTGGAATTCTCAATATTAGCTATGAGAATTTTAAGATGGAGTCCGACAAAACGGTGTCCAAGATGTTTGATCGCTTCTCAACCATTGTTAACGGGCTCAAAGGATTTGGAGATACTATTCCGAAAGACAAGCTTGTCCAGAAGCTACTTTACTCACTTCCCGAATCTTGGGATGGGAAGAGAACCACCATCATAGAGGCCAAAAACTTGAAGACTCTAAAGCTTGATGAGCTAGTGGGTTCTCTCCTTACTCATGAAATTATGAAGCAAGGAAGGGAAGAAGAAAAGAAGAAGGAAGAGAAGAGTGTAGAGAAGCTAGAGGTGGAAAAGAAGAAGAAAATGGGAATAGCTCTCAAAGCTTCATTACTTGAGGAGAGCTCTTCTAGTGAGGAGGATGACCTTGAAGAATTGTCTATGATTGCCAAAAAGTTCTCTCGATTCATGAGGTCCAACCGTGAAAGAAAAATTCAAAGAAAGATGGACTTCAAAGGTAAAAACAAAGAAGAAGCGAGGGATCAAATCATTTGCTTCGAGTGCAATAAAGCCGGCCACATTCGTTCGGAGTGCCCTCAACTCAAGAAGAAGGGCTTTGAGAAGAAGAAGAAGCTCAAAGCCAAGCTTGCTACTTGGAGTGATGAGGAGTCATCCGAGGATGACGAAAAAGAAGTGGCCAACCTTTGCCTCATGGCACTTGAGGAAGATTCCTCCATGGTAACCTCTAACTCATCATCTTTAGATTTTACATATGATGAATTAAATGATGCATATGATGAGTTGCAAGAGGTCTATGATGAATTAGTTGAGAAATACAAGGAGTCGGTCATTAGGAATAAGAAAATTATTTCGGAATTAAATGATAAAAATGACACACTTTCTCAAGCTAATTTAAAATTTGAGAAAATGATTTTAGGTTTGAAAGATGAACTTAAATTCTTCCAAAATGAAAATATAGACCTAAATAATCTTCTTTCTCAATGCAATAGTGAACACTAAAAGGTGTTAGGTGAGCTTAACAAGCTCAAAGAGTCTTTTAAATATGTTGGTAGTGTAAAACATGAAAAAGGTGAATCTTCTAAGACAAACCAACCTAGGAGAAAGACTAACAACTACAAACAAAGTAGCTTTCCTAGACATAGTAGAACTTGTAAAATCTAATAATATTGTTGCTATGTCACCTTGGATTCCTAAGGGAGCCAAGCTATTGGGAGCTAACACTCATGGACCCAAAATGATTTGGGTACCAAAAACAAAAGTTTAATATCTTTGTTTGTAGAGGGAGCATTGCTACAAGGCCAAAGCACAAAGTTAAAACTCATGGTACCTTGATAGTGGATGCTCAAGGCATATGACCAGAGACAAAAGTAGATTCATGGATTTAAAGCCAAAAAGTGGAGGAATGGTGACAACTCCAAAGGCCACATTAAATGTATTGGCTCCATAGGTAATCACTCTACCATTCTTATTGAAAATGTCCTGTATGTCGATGGTCTTAAACGTAGCTTGTTGAACATAAGTCAATTGTGTGATAAAGGATTTAATGTTTTATTTGATAAAAATGGGTGCAAAATTGTTGACATTAAATCTAATAATATTATGCTCATAGGTCATAGCATAGGTAACATTTACATGGTGTATCTAGATGACATACATACATCTCATGCATGTTTAGTAGCTCAAAATGAAAATGATGCATGGCTATGACATAGGAAAATGGGACATGCTAGCATTAGTGTTTTAAGAAAATTAGTTTCCCTTGATCTAGTTAGAGGTTTACCCAAGATTAAGTTCTCAAACGATAAAATTTGTGATGCATGCTCTAAGGGTAAACAACAGAAGTCTTCCTTTAAATCCATTAATGATGTTTCTACAAGTAGGTGTTTACAACATATCTATATGGATTTATTTGGGGCAATTAGGACTATGAGCTTGGGTGGTAAATCTTATGCATTTTTTCTTGTTGATGATTTTTCTAGATTTACTTGGGTTCTATTTTTAAGTACTAAAGATGAGGCTTTAGAAAAATTCATCACATTTTCAAAAATAACCCAAAATGATCTTGAACTTAGAATTTCTCATATCAGAAGTGATCATGGAACCGAATTTCAAAATTTAGGGTTTGAAGAGTTTTTAAATGAAAATGGTATTAGCCACAACTTTTCGGCTCCTCGAACTCCTCAACAAAATGGGGTAGTTGAGAGGAAAAATAGAACTTTACAAGAAATGGCTAGAACAATGCTTTGTAAAAACAATTACCTAAATATTTTTGGGCGGAAGCCACAAACACCGCTTGCTACATTGTAAACCGAGTAATGATTAGGCCAATTTTAAAGAAAACACCTTATGAGATTTTAAAATCTAAAAAACCTAACATTAGCTACTTTCATCCATTTTGTTGCAAGTGTTTTGTTTTAAATAATGGAAAAGACAACTTAGGTAAATATGATGCAAAAAGTGATGAAGCTATTTTCATAGGATATTCTTTAACCTCTAAAGCCTATTGTGCATTTAACTAGAGAACTTTAGTAGTAGAAGAATCTATACATGTTGTATTCGATGATAACTTCTTCCAAGGAAGGATTCTTGTGATGATGATGATGTAGGAATCATAAATGCCTTTGATGGAGGACAAACTTTAAAGGAGGATGAGATTCCAACAAAAGAAGGGGACACACAAGATCCACCTCTTGAAGCCTTGAAGGACTTGGCTCTTGAGGAAAAGGAAGTGAGCTACCCAAGGGAGTTCAACTATGTCAAAGATGGTGAAATCTTGGGTGATCCATCCAAGGGGGTAACCACTAGATCTTCTCTCAAACTAATGAATCATGTTGCATTTATCTCATGCATATAGCCTAAGAATATAAAAGAAGCATTGGAAGATGATTTTTGGATTATGACTATGCAAGAAGAGTTAAATCAATTTAAGAGAAGTAATGTTTGGACATTAGTTGATAGGCCTAGTAATCAATATACTATAGGAACTAAATGGGTGTTTAGGAACGAACTAGATGAGAGTGGTAATATTGTGAGAAACAAAGCTAGACTAGCAGCACAAGGTTACACTCAAGAAGAGATAATAGATTTTGATGAAACATATGCACCCGTAGCTAGAATGGAAGTCATTAGGATGTTGCTTGCATATGCATGTTATCATGATTTCAAGCCTTTTCAAATGGATGTTAAAAGCGCATTTTTAAATGGTTTTATAAATAAGGAAGTGTATGCGGAACAACCACCGGGTTTTGAAGACTCAAAATTTCCAAATCATGTTTTCAAACTCACTAAAGCTCTTTATGGTTTAAAATGAAAGACTTTCAAACTTTTTAATTGAAAAAGATTTTGAAAAAGGTAAGGTGGACACTACACTTTTCATAAAAAGGTATAAAAATGACATTTTAGTAGTACAAATTTATGTTGATGATATAATTTTTTGTTCTACTAACGAATGTCATTGCAAAGAGTTTGCTAAGCTAATGTAAGGTGAATTCGAGATGAGCATGATGGGGGAGCTCTCATTCTTTTTGGAACTCCAAATCAAGCAAAGAAAGGATGGCACCTTCATCAATCAAGCAAAATACATCAAGGATATGCTCAAGAAGTTTGTCTTGGAGAATGCAAAGCCTCAAGCCACACCTATGAGCTCATCTACAAAGGTTGACAAGGATGAAGGAGGTAAATGTGTTGACTCTAAGCTTCACCGCTCTATGATTGGATCACTGCTTTACCTTACCGCAAGTAGACCAGATATATTGTTTAGTGTTTGCTTGTGTGCTAGGTTTCAAGCTAGTCCTAGAGAGTCTCACCTTATAGCCGTTAAGAGAATCTTTAGGTACCTTAGAGATACTCCTTGTTTAGGTCTTTGGTACCCTAGAGACTCCACCTTCAACCTTCATGCTTATTCGGATGTGGATTATGGGGGATGTAAAATCGATAGGAAGAGTACTTCGGGAACTTGTCAATTCCTAGGTAGTATGCTCATATCTTGGTTCTCTAAGAAACAAAATAGTGTAGCCTTATCTACCACCGAAGCCGAGTACATATCCTTAGGTAGTTGTTATGCTCAAGTCCTTTGGATGACATATAGAAATAAGGCATCATTTCATTAGAGATCATGTCCTTAAAGAAGATGTTGTTATAGAGTATGTTGACACATTGAATCAATTAGCGGGCATCTTTACAAAACCTTTAGATAAAGAGCGTTTTTGGTCCCTTAGGAGAGAGTTAGGTCTAACTAGCCTATCTTGACCTTTTAGGATCTCTTTTGTGCTTAAAATTGCTTGATCTTGTGAAATTGCATGTTTGTGTGTTGTAACTCTTGAAAATATCCATGCCTATAGCTAGGGGGAGTATATTTCTGTGAATATATGCTTAGAACTGCTCATTCACCATTTGCATACCTTTAGAAGGTGCTAGAATCAAGCTTTTGGTTGTTCTTTAGGCCTAAAATGTATTTCTAGGCTTAGGGTATCGACACGGCCCTGCGCGTATCGATATGTGTACTTTATTAGTTTCCCAAACTTCATTTTGCCTTAAACGGGTATCGATACGGTTAAACCCATTTCGATACGAGCTACAATCGTTTCGATACGGATTGCATCTGCTTCGATACGATCCTTTAACGGACATTTTTATTGGAATTACGTTTTTACCCCCGTATCGTTACACCCTCAGGCGTATCGATACGCGTTTGCGCAGACTGTTTTAATTTGGCATTTAAAGTGTTCAACTTTTACCAAAACTAAAATTCCTCAAAACTCTAAAAACCCTAGCCGTTTTCAGCCTATAAATAGCCTCTTCCTCCCTCGTATTTTCACACCACAACTCAAAAACATCAAGAGGGTTTCAAATCAAGCAAAGCTCTAAGGTTTTTTCATCAATTTGGTGCTAGGCTTTTCTTTCATTCCTCTCTAATCACTATTAAGGTAAAACCCTTTCTTTTTCTTTTTATTTTCGTTTTCAAACCTTTTTGTTTTGTTTTTATTTTTGTCTTCTTAACCAAACTTGGTTTTAAAATTTCTTTTCAAAATTTTGTTTTAAATTTTTTTTCTTTACCTTGATTTTTGGTTTTTCAACGAGTTGAATGAAAAGATCTTAACACATACATTTGTTTTCTAGTTCATGGCCCCTTCTAGGAAGAGATCACGTCTTAATGAAATCGGTGAATCATCCAATACCGGAGAGGGTGCTCGACCGAATCTCACTCAAATCTATCAACACTCATTTCAATCCCAAGGAGCTCTCACCTATTTTCGTCAATTCCAAAACTACAAGATCCGTCCGGAAAGGGTAATCTCTATTCCTTTTCTTGACTCAGAGCGATTCAAGTTTACATATCTACCTTTGCTCCAACAATGGAAGTTTATGGATTTTCTCTCCATTCCCGAGTTTTATTTTCGTATTTTGGTTTTAATCTTTTATGCTAATGCCAAATGTTGTGCTAATCGTGATGGGGTTGTTACCGCGATTAATTCCTATCTTATGGGTAAGAAAGTCACTATAGATGTCAAATCTATTTGTGAGGTCTTTAAGTTGGAGGATGAAGGCCTTGACGATGAGAATGCTCTTGGCCATGTTCTTAGTGGTACCGTCACCGCCCTAAATGCTCAGGATCGGATCCTCCATTTGATGGTCTCTTGGTGGTTTAGGCCCTTCGGAGGGAAGTACTCTACCATCCGTCAAGTGGATGACTTTTGGATTCGATGCTTCCGTGACTGACAACGTCCGAACCTTACTCGTATCATGTTTACGGAGATCGTCTATCTTGTGCAACATCGCCACACCACCCTTGTCACTTCCTTCACCTATGGTACGACCCTAAGCTACTTCTTCCTACAAAAAGAGATTGATTGCTCGCATGACTTCCCATCTCCCCTCACCGATCCCATCGATGAACGCTCCCTTGTAAGGGGTAAGTTCCATTATTTTAATGGTAATTGGTTACGTCTATCCGAGCTCCCTATCGAGACCGCGGAACAATTTGTTAATCCACAAGTTGAACAAGTTCCTCAAGCTCCTCCTCCTTCCATGGATGCTCTAATGACTTTCCTCAATGAGCAATTCACGGGATTGTGTACAGACATGGCTTCGGGGTTTACCACGATTGATACTCGTTTCACAAGCCTTGAAGAACGCATGACGAACGTGGAAAATCGTCTCACCTATCTTGAAAGCGGTCACAATTCTATAAATATCTCTCTCACCGCTTTCCATGATGAGTGGCGTAACAGCATGAGGAATGATGATCCAATTGTGGATGAAGATGATGAAGAAGGCGATGATGATGCATAGTAGCCTCTCTTTGTATTCCATGCATATCATCTAGGATATTTTATTTATGCACCTTTGCTTCATGTTTTTAGGATTAAGTTTACTTTATTTTAAACATATGCTTTGATTTTCTGTTGTTTTGGATTTTTATGTTGATGTTATGCTTTATTTGAACTTAATGATAATTATGTTGCTTGCCTATTTATACCTTTTTGCCTAAGTTTATGGACTTTACATTGTCTTAATTATTTCTGATCTAACAAAAAGGGGGAGAGGGAAGCTCACAACACTTAAAATTTTTGATTTTCAACTTAAAAGTTACCTAACTCATATTAAGGGGGAGTTAATTTTGCAAGGTTTTTCAAAGTGTCAAAAATTTCAAGTTTTGGTTTTGTTATATCAAAAAGGGGGAGATTGTAAAACCTATGTTTGATTTTGATATAATTAAATTGATAAGGATCAAATTGAAAACTTGAAATTGATTTCTAAGTCCCCTTAATAAGTTTTAAATCACCAACACTTTAAAACTGATTTGAAAAACTCAAACTCCAAATATTTTCTAAGTGTTCCAAGGCCAAAGTATTGAAAACCGTCCAGGTGTATCGATACGCTTCCAGCCGTATTGATACCTTTTTTACAAAGTTGGCTACTGGAAAGACGTGTTTCGATACGCCCCTTACCGTATCGAAACAGAATGCATCTGTATCGATACGCCCCTCTGTAAAACTGAAGGAGTTTGAATGGTGTACCGATACGGCTTCACCCGTATCGATACAGTTTTAATAGAATTTTTAATTTGAAGTGTTTTAAATGTTTTTGACCATTGGTGTCAGTTGTTAGGTAACCAACATTTAAAATGGTAGTTGACCCGTATCGATACGTTAAACCCTCGTATCGAAACAGAAACTTCCAGTGAGCTAAGTTGAGAAAAAGGTATCAATACGGTCTTATCCATTTCGATACGCTTCATGTCCCGTACCGATACACTTATGTGCGTTTTGATACGCCCTCTTTATTATGTACAATGTCTCTTTCTTTTTTTGAGACATGTACCGATACAGCTCCCCGTGTACCGATACAAATAGCTGCAGAAGTGCATTTATGGTGGAAAAAGAGGGTCCCAACGGCTCTAATCAATTCCCTAACCACCCAAACGACTAGAATTGATAGATGAGGTATAAATTGAAGCTCTTTGAAGACCAGCAACAGCTATTGCATTAAAGAAAAACATCCAAGCAAAAATCCAACCTCAAGTGTGCTTATTTTCCAATTTCTTGTAATCCCCAATTTGAGTTGTATCCAATTCTTATTCTATCTTCAAATTTGGGTTGAGTGTTGTACTTCAAGGGACAAAATTGTATTTGAGAGATATACTTCTTGTCCAATTTCTTCTTTGTTCATTTGTGAGGGTTTGGTCAAATTTTGGGTAGAAAATTTGACCGGTTATGTAAAGGTTACCTCCTAAGCCTTGAAAAGGGGAAGAACAAATAGTGAATTGTTGCAAATCCTTAGTGGTAGCTAAGGTAGTGGATGTAGAGTTCATTTGGAACTTGAACCACTCTAAAATCCTTTGTTCTTCATTTTAAATTGTGCATTCACTCCCATAATGTTTTAAAATCCCAATTCACACCCTCTTGGTCTTGATCATTCAATCGATCCACTCAACACGATGCATTGAATTTAACCTTGTGCTTATTTATGAGAAATGTCACTTTATAGTTAATAAAGGCTTAGTGTTAGGACATATAGTTTCTTTTAAAGGGATTTCTATTGATAAAGCTAAAACGGATGTTATACGCTCACTCCTATACCCCACTACTGTGAGGGATATTTGCTCTTTCCTTGGTCATGCAGGTTTCTACAGACGGTTTATAAAAGATTTCTCAAAGATAGTGCATCCACTGTATCAGTTACTGCAAAAGGATGTAGAATTTAACTTTACCTCAGAATGTAGGAAATTGTTTGATACTATTAAAGAGAAATTTGTATCCGCACTGATAGTACAACCTCTTGATTGGAACTTGCTGTTCGAAATTATGTGCGACACCTCGGATGTTAGTGTTGGAGCGGTACTCAGTCAAAGAAAAGGAAAACAACCTCATGTCATCGCCTACGCATCAAGAACGCTTAATCCAACATAACACAACTATTCGACTACAGAAAAAGAACTATTTGATGCAGTTTTTGCTTTAGAAAAGTTCTGTTCTTATTTGTTTGGAACTAATATAGTTGTTTTTTCTGGCCATGCAGCTTTGCGGTATCTTATGAGCAAGAAGGAAGCAAAGTCGAGGCTAATTCGATGGATTTTACTCCTTCAAGAGTTTAATCTCGAAATTAAGGACAAGAAGGGTAGCAAAAATTTACTGGCTGATCACCTTAGTCGAATCCCACTTACCATTTCGGACTCGCCCATTAATGACGAGTTTCCTGAAGAAAACTTGATGATGGCACGAGCTTCCTCGCCTTGGTTCACGGACATAGTGAATTATTTGGCAACGGGTAAATTGCCCCACGACTTACCGAGGTTAGAAGTTAACCGGATTAAGAAGGAATCCAGGTTCTACATTTGGGATGATCCCTACCTTTGGAGACATTGTTCCGATCAGGTAATACGACGATGTGTAACCGAATACGAGGTAAATTCCATCCTTAATTTCTGTCATTCATATTCATGCGATGGGCACTATGGACCTAAAAGGACAGCTCACAAAATTCTTGAATGTGGACTCTATTGGCCTAATATTTTTCGTGACACATTTTTTTAGCAAATCATGTGATAAGTGTCAAAGAGTTGGTAACTTAAGCCGACATAATGAAATGCCCCTAAATCCTATTCATGTTTGCGAAATATTTTATGTGTGGGGGATAGATTATATGGGGCCATTTGCATCATCATTTGGTAATTTTTATATTATTTTAGCTGTTGATTATGTTTTACGATGGGTTGAGGCGAAAGCTACAAAAAATAATGATGCTAAAACAACTTTCAGATTTCTGAAAGATTGTATTTTTTCTAGGTTTTGCACACCAAGAGCGCTGATATGTGACAGAGGGAAACATTTTATCAATCAAGTCATCGATGCGCTAATGAAAAAATTTGGCGTCACCCAACGCATCGCGACATCGTACCATCTGCAAACGAATGGTCAGGCGGATGTATCAAACATCGAAATCAAGGCCATTCTTGAAAAGATCGTGAAACCCGATCGGAAGGATTGGAGCGTTAAACTGAATGACACATTATGGGCATATCAGACAACGTATAAGGGTCCTATCGGGATGTCTCCTTATCGCCTTGTTTTTGGTAAGCTGTGTCATTTACCAGTCGAATTGGAGCACTGCGTGCGTTGGGCAGTTCAACATCGCAACATGGAAATGGATCTAGTTGGCGAAACGCGCAAACTCGATATCCAAGAGTTAGAGGAAATTCAGAAAAATGCTTATGACAGTTTGAAAATTTTTAAAGAAAAAAATAAAGATTTTCATGATCATAATATTGCAGTTAAATCTTTTATATCGGTCAAAAAGTTTTATTGTTTAATTCTAAGTTAAAACTTTTTTCAGGAAAATTACGATCAAAATGGCTCAGACCTTACACGGTAATTGATAGTTTTCCACATGGTAGGATGGAAATCAAAAGTAATTCCGGAGAGAAATTTAAAGTTAACGGATAACGGCTCAAACCATATTATGAGAATGCCCCGGTTGGTCTAGTTGAAGAAATTCATTTGGTTGAACTAGTCATTTAAATAAGGTCACCGAGCTAGAGACGTTAAAAAACGCTTAATGGGAGGCAACCATTTCTTTTCTTTTACTTTAATTATTTTTAATCGAATATTTTTATTTATTTATTATTCTTTTTTATTTTCTCTTATTTCAATTTTCTTTACATTTATTCCTGTCATTTTATTTCAAATTTATTTTATCATCTCCTTTTATTTTTCTTATAATCCCTTGCTAATCGAATTTTTAGTTGATTATGTGTAGGAATTTAAAACACAGTGGCAAATCCCTTGGACCATGGCTTATCATCTTATCTCAATCTCCAAAAAAAAGCCATCCCTTATCACTTTGTTTTTCTTGTTTATATCCAAAATCCTTTTTCTCTTAATTTTTAAACCACATCCCTTATCCTTATTTTAAAAATAAAAATTTTATCATGTTTGATAAAGGAAATCTTTTAACAAATTTAAAAAATATAGAAAATTTTTATCACGTTTTTAATTAGGATTTAGTTCCCTTATCTGGATTTTTTTTAAAACCAAATTTTAATTTTGATTTAAAACCCTTTATCCTCTAGTCAAAGGTGATAACCCATCCCCTTTTAAAATATTCCGTAAACCTCACCTCCCTTTTCACTTTCCCGTTAAATCACCCTTACCTGCCGTTTTTATCACCTATCACATCCCCTCTCTTCTTTATTTATATTAAAATATACCCCCACATATTTCCAGCCGAACCCTAGTCATCTTCAACCTAGCCTTCATCTTCAGCACCATCGACCAACCTTCAGCACCCGATCCACCACCATGGTTCGAAATCGGGAACAAGCTCATCGCCTACCCAACCGGCTGAAACTGCTCGTCGTCGGTGGACGTCGGCACATGCTTCCATTGAATTTTGTGGCCCTCCAAAGCGACTAAGACTCACAACCAACTGCACCACCGTCACCGTCACGTCACATCGGTCCACTAGACACATCCAACCACTCCAATGCACGACCGTGGCTGACACTAGCTCGGGGAGTATTCCTTTTCCCTCTCTTTTTACTTTAATTTTGATATACATTTTTTGGGGGGGGGGAATGACTTAAGTGAGGGGAGTAAGAATTTGGGTCAAATTCTTTTTCTTTGTAACCCCCTCGTCCCGGTCTAGCCGGATAACCGGTCCGAGTGGGTCACATGGGGAAAACCGAAACGAAACCCGTTAAGGTTCCCCCTCGGTTAGCAACCCTATTTTTTTCCATTTTAATCTTGTCACGTTCGAGTATTAAATTCCAAGTGATCAAACAGCGGAACATACCACACGAGACACCATTCAAACCCTCAAACCACATTCAAACATCCCAATTTTAATCTTGACTAAAGGCATCTTAGTACCTATGTGTTTTTCTCTTCAAAGAGGCCAACAAGGGTCAAACAGTGCAGTTTTGGGTCAAGGTTTCGAAACCTTTGGGGAAGGTTTCGAAACTTTGGCTGGCAGTGACCTCTGGAACTCAATTTTCACCAAAAGTTTCGAAACCTTGGGTAAGGTTTCGAAACCTTTGACCAGAAATCCCAAGATTTGCAAAGGTTTCGAAACTTTACCCATAGTTTCGAAACCTAGGTGCATGGGAGCACTTACTGCTTAACTCTAATGACTTCCTAACTATGAAGAACACTAAGATCATGCATAGACACAAATAAAAGCTTAAAAAGGACCAAAGGCATGAATTAACACTCATAAGACTTGCACATACTATCATTTAAACAACCATACATGAACCATAGATAGCAACCAAGCAATTAACAAGGCATCCATACATAGCATTCATACAAAGAGCAATTCATGCATATATGGACATACAAGCATTTAAGATTTCATGCCTTAGCAACCATAACACGTAGACATTCATGGCATGTAACATAAGCAATATTTACAATCAGACAAGGCATCCACTAACCAAGCCAACAACGATATACATCAAAGCTCAAATCAATAACACCTATCCCATTGCTTAACTATTACAATCTATTACTTAAAACTCATACATTGAGCTCACCAAAAGCAACACTTGGAGACCTTTCCTTGCCCTTGCCACCCACAAGCTATTTATCTGCATTGTCGAACAAAAGAGAGCGTAAGCATAAAAGCTTAATGAGGGTAGCTCATAAAACAAACCTTCGACAATGCAGGGTCCAAGCTCGAGCAACTATCATGATATTATACATGATTTTACCTTCGATTCACATGAGCCATAAGTATAGGTGATGCATGAACATATTACCAAATTCATGCTATGCTCAACAACTTAATAGTTCAACATACAATGATACATAACTCAATGTATTAACCACATCATATATCGTTTCACATTGAAATTCACATTTCATATCACATTGATACACATCTCAATTCATGTTATCATGTATGCATAATTTCATATTGGCATAAACATACTTTCTCTTATTGGCACCTAGCTATGACTCGAATACGCGGATAACATGTTGGAACGCATTTCCAACAACATTACCTCGGTGGGATTCCACTCATCACCGGTCCTTGCATGTGCGGGATTCCACTCATCGCCACATGCCCTACGGATGGGATTCCACTCATCATCACGTAGAAATATATAAAAGCTTCCGGTGGAATATTACATCACCGTACTTCTCCTTGGTGCCTCAACGCCACCAAGGCCACGTACGTTTTGACTCAATTTGTGTGCACACTCACCCTAATGATCGATCATTGTACCCAAGCATACTAGTGCCAATTAATCAAATTTCACAACCTTTGATGTTCAAGAGTCATAATATGGCATCTTACATCATATTAAGCTCAACATCAATTATCTCAACAACATAATATCATAATGTCATGTACAAGAGTAATAATATGGCATCTTACATCATATTAAACTCAACATCATCATACACAATTACAATCCAAACCACATGCATAACAATGCATCAAACCATGTCTCAACAACATGTATAACACATTATACATACACAGATAATCATGAGGCATAATATCAATTAAAGAGATCATCCAATGTCTCTAACTAAAGCTTAGGATTAGGCTACCACCCTAATCCTAACTCTAGGTGAGTCTACCAATCTCAACCTAGTCCACATGCTCGAACCAATTGCTCAAAACCATTTAAAATATTTTAACCACTCACCGACTACTCCATTAGCACAAGCCGACAAGCCTACCAAGCATCCAAGTTTCCAGATTCGAGCCCGAAGCTTCACCATTGATTTCTCTTGCTTCTAACCATTCAAAAACAATATATGTTAACCTCAAAATCAGACACAAACCCAAAGTTTAACATCAACACACAAATCCACTTCAATTCTCACAATTCAAAGCCAAGTTCATTCTTCAATTTCTCATTTTCGCACTTCCACTAAAACCCGTCAAAAATCAGAATTGTAGTCATCCAAAACACTCTTAAACATGTTCAAAACACTGCCCAACTATAGTATAACCATCAACCCCCAATTTCCAACATTAAACACACAATTTAAGCCATAAACAATCCCCAAAATCATCAAATCCGAGCAGCCATGAAAAACAGTCCAAAACTTGTGATTTCAACATATTTAACACATTCAAACACTTCCAAAACAACCCCCAACTATTACTCTAACATCAACCCTCAAATTCCAACATAAATCATACCCAAACTCATCTAAAAACCTTCCTAAAAAATCCACCAAAACCCAATTTCGGATTTTTACCCAAAATTACTCATTTTAACATATTATGTGTATTTTAACATGATTAAACAAAGCCCCAACTCAATTTGTCAAAACAAGATGAAAACCCCCTTAAAAATCCAAACTTTGATATAAACCCTAATTTTCTAAAGTTCATATTTTTAAAATCTAAGACCATCTATGAATAGGAAATGGAAAGGAGAGTTCAAATATGTGATTACCTTTCAAAAGCCCCTTGAACTGATGAAGAAATCGAATGAAATTAGAGCTTGAAAATTGAGAGAGTTTGGGGAATGGGGGGTGTTTCTCACGTTGGGTATAAAATGAAAAGGGGGAAGAAGATGACAATATGAAAGTTGTCATCTTTTTTTAAAAGCTTTTGGGCAAATTACAACATAAGCCCTTCCCTTTTTATTAAAGTTCAATTACACCACATTTTAGGTTGATTTGTTTTAATTTAATTTTATTGACTCGAACTATAAACCCGAATAACTCCTAACCCCAAAACACGGGTGTTACAACTCTCCCCCACTTAAGGAAATTTCGTCCTCGAATTTCATCGAACAAGAAGAGTCACTGAAACATGCTCCTCCACACATTCCTCTCTCACTACAACATACTAACCAACTCGAAAGATTTACCACGCAACACTTGCTATCTTACACTATGATCTCAACTGATTCTTCGTTGCGCACAATTTCAAACTCAACTCAATCTCTTCAGCAAACATAGCACGGAACATGTCTGACTCACACTCCCGAATTATAGGTTCACAAACACATCACAAACCTCTTTCTAGTTCTGGTGGTAACCGCAACAAATAAACAACTATACTAGCCCGATTCACAAACTCATACAATACTGCTTGAACACTTGACTCATAACTTTCTCTGACTGATCCTCTGTCTTCATCAAGTAACCAGACACTATACAAACGTCTTCAAAAATAATCTAGTTGAAATCTCGAATCTCTATTACTCACTTCCATTAAAAAATCTTCCGCAAACGTAGCAAACTAGAAGAAAACTGAAGCTCAGTCTTGACACGCTGGCAATTTACATACTTACTCTCATACTGAACCACATTATTCATCCACTCAATTCAGAAGCATTCATCTTCAACCCACAATACGTCTTCATACTACTCAGATGCAATACAAATGAACCACCGTGCGCTTCGGCCAAAACAATACATCTCAAAACACTAGGTCAGTCGGTACAACTATTCTGTCTCTGAAATGCAAAACTCTATCATCTCTGAAACTGTATTCTGAAGGTCTTCTTTCTACTATGCCTCGCACGTGAGGTGCCAAGAATCTGTCTTGCAACTGTTTCTCTTCAAGCATTCTGACTCAATGTAGGTTCAACATGAAACGCGGCCACAAGAACACTGTCATTCGGCAACTGAATTCGGAAAATACAACTCGCAACTCAACTACTAATCTAACAACAATTTCAACTCGGAACATCGGTTACTACATTGACTATCTTCGGATGGTACTCACTCTTGATATTACAGTCTTCAAGCATTTCTAACACTTATGCTGTTCAAGTTTCAACCCTTCCTAAGTTGTCTAACAATTCAATTTCTGATAATATGTACGTTCACATTGTGCATTCTTACTATACAAGCTTTGTCTCTAAGTCTTCGAAGCAAACACAACTGTAATTAACTCTATGTCTCATATCAGATAACTCTTCTCACGGTCTTTCAACTATCTTGATGAACAAGCCACAATCTTCTGTCTTGCATAGCCACACAACCTAACCCTACATGTAACACGTCACTACAGTTCACAAGCTCTTTCTCTAGGGATCATTATCTCGCCTTTAACCACACAACTGAACATTCTTCTATAGCAATCTATCAATGGAGCAACTATCTTCAAAAGACCATTTACAATTCTCTGAAAGTAACAATGCTAGACCTAGGAACTATAGATATATGTCACAGTCTTCAATTTCTTCCAACTCGTGTCTTCTTTTGCCTACTTGGGATTCACCCTAATACACTCGGATGATCTGCATGTTCTAGGAGAACATCTTCATTAACTCGAAGTTCATGTTGCACAACTTGGTGTACAATTAATTCTCTAATAGAATCTACCATACTAACTTCAAAACTTGTCATGATCTTCCTCGGTACCTGAATATACTCACGTGACATCTAGAAGAGCTACTACAACTGATCAAGAAACTCAGGAAAATATTCTGGTCAACATTTCTATGAAGGTAACTAATACACTAATCAAACAAAACGACATAACTCAGAGCTCAAGGTAATCACATCTTGCCCCTAAAGCTGTCTTCGGTACTTCAAATTTTCTCACTTTCAACTGGTAGTAAACGAATCTCCAATTAATCTTCAAAAAGACTGAAGCACACACTAGCTGATCAACAATTCACTGACACTCAGAAACGGATACTAATTATTCACTGTCACTTGTTTCGACTGTCTGAAATCTAATCACATTCTTGTATTGTCTTCTCTCTTCTTCACAATTTGTACTGTCATACTCTAAGATGATGCACTAGGCCTAATGAGTCTAAGATCCAACTAACCTCGAAGTTATTTCTTCAACGTTCTCAATTCTTCCGGAATTCATAAGTTACAGAGCAACAAAACTGAAGCAACCTCGGAGATGGTCTCAATAACGAACTCTTCTTCTCTATCAAGAGACAAACCGGGTAAGTCTTCCAAACACTTCTAGGAAAACACAAACTATTCTAGCATTCTGCGGTCCAATCTTCATTCAAAATCAAATTCATCACACTTGCTAAGCAAGCCTGCCAACTAAACTCAATCAATCTTCGACCTCCAAAGCTGGATCAACATCCGACAAGAAGTTCACATCCTCACTTACCACTACAGTCTCACAAAAATCTGCGTCTTCAAAGCAACTCTCTCTTTGTCTCAACGTATACACTAACTCTATGCTCTTCAAGCCAAACCTTGTCGAAGGGTATATCAAAACCGTAGGAAGACGATCGCTTCACACCTACGAGAAACTAGTAACTCTAAACCACCACCAACATCTTCTGTACATCTTTCTGATCACTACTATCTCCCAAAAAGGCTAGTCACATGTGTCCCTACATCTAAGGTCTCAACAAGGATATCCAATTTCTTACATGCTCACACAAAAGGAGGTATTCGCAGAAATTGCCACTTCACATGTGCACAACTGATAGTCTTCTGTCCTCTTGTTTTCAGACTGGTTCTTCAACAAAATCTGAATCTTCTAAACTGTTCTTAGAGCATCTCGTAACTTCAAGACTCAATTCTGATCGCAGACAAACAGTCTAGCTGGACTTGTTCTACCCCTACCAAACAATCCTGAAGTCAAAGCTCAAGGCTCCCTTCTCGGCTCAACTATATCGGAAGTGACTTCATCTCTTCCGCTTGCTGGAAAACAACTCAACGTACACTGACCCAATCACACAAACTAACTCCCACTCACGGACACTGATCGGTTGTCTTGCATTAAAATCATTGGCCAAACCCCAACGGTCACCAACTAACACTTCACCAGGCATGTTTAACTTGCATACTTGCTAACGATATACAAAAGCACGGATTGAGAATCAACTGGAGGAAACCAACTTAATACTATTCCAAGGGCTCATTCGATAAAACATCGACCCTACTCTAACCCCCACTCATAGGCCTTCACTTCTTCTTACCAACTAATGCCAGAGTTGATCACACCGTCCCTCATCCACATGAATCAACCCACATACACACTGTCTCAAACGGACAAATTGTACCTCAGTTCTGGTACAACCACACCTCTCTAACTAAGGCGATGGACTCCCTGAACATCGTCCACCCTTTCAGAAACTACGACTTTTACTTACCGAAAAGCAATTAAATCAACAACAATATCAACAGTAAAACATACAAGATTGGGTTAGCAAGGCAAGGCTTCCAAGTGGCTCAAGTATGTTTCTCTCACTTAAAAATTTCTTTTTTGATGTAATAGTAGCAATTGGACTCTACTAAACATGTTTCAACCAAATCAACACACATACATGCTCAACCAAGCGTATAACAAGGCTTACTTGCTAAACAAGTAAACATGCGCGTACAATCAAACAACATATACTCTCAATCAAACAATCATACATTACAACATTCACGGATAACAAGCAACATGCTTACATGGCAAGCAAACACCGTGCATATCAATCACAAAACACGACTTACCTCACTTACCTGCCCAAGGTCTCGGAAACCTTAGGCTCTGATACCAACAAATTACTCATTTTTACCCAAAATTTTCACCAAAAGTTTCGAAACCTTGGGTAAGGTTTCGAAACCTTTGACCATAGTTTCGAAACCTTCCCCAAGGGTTTCGAAACTTTGGTTGGCAGAATGTCCAGAAATCCCAAGATTTGCAAAGGTTTCGAAACTTTACCCATAGTTTCGAAACCTAGGTGCATGGGAGCACTTACTGCTTAACTCTAATGACTTCCTAACTATGAAGAACACTAAGATCATGCATAGACACAAATAAAAGCTTAAAAAGGACCAAAGGCATGAATTAACACTCATAAGACTTGCACATACTATCATTTAAACAACCATACATGAACCATAGATAGCAACCAAGCAATTAACAAGGCATCCATACATAGCATTCATACAAAGAGCAATTCATGCATATATGGACATACAAGCATTTAAGATTTCATGCCTTAGCAACCATAACACGTAGACATTCATGGCATGTAACATAAGCAATATTTACAATCAGACAAGGCATCCACTAACCAAGCCAACAACGATATACATCAAAGCTCAAATCAATAACACCTATCCCATTGCTTAACTATTACAATCTATTACTTAAAACTCATACATTGAGCTCACCAAAAGCAACACTTGGAGACCTTTCCTTGCCCTTGCCACCCACAAGCTATTTATCTGCATTGTCGAACAAAAGAGAGCGTAAGCATAAAAGCTTAATGAGGGTAGCTCATAAAACAAACCTTCGACAATGCAGGGTCCAAGCTCGAGCAACTATCATGATATTATATATGATTTTACCTTCGATTCACATGAGCCATAAGTATAGGTGATGCATGAACATATTACCAAATTCATGCCATGCTCAACAACTTAATAGTTCAACATACAATGATACATAACTCAATGTATTAACCACATCATATATCGTTTCACATTGAAATTCACATTTCATATCACATTGATACACATCTCAATTCATATTATCATGTATGCATAATTTCATATTGGCATAAACATACTTTCTCTTATTGGCACCTAGCTATGACTCGAATACGCGGATAACATGTTGGAACGCATTTCCAACAACAACATTACCTCGGTGGGATTCCACTCATCACCGGTCCTTGCATGTGCGGGATTCCACTCATCGCCACATGCCCTACGGATGGGATTCCACTCATCATCACGTAGAAATATATAAAAGCTTCCGGTGGAATATTACATCACCATACTCCTCCTTGGTGCCTCAACGCCACCAAGGCCACGTACGTTTTGACTCAATTTGTGTGCACACTCACCCTAATGATCGATCATTGTACCCAAGCATACTAGTGCCAATTAATCAAATTTCACAACCTTTGATGTTCAAGAGTCATAATATGGCATCTTACATCATATTAAGCTCAACATCAATTATCTCAACAACATAATATCATAATGTCATGTTCAAGAATAATAATATGGCATCTTACATCATATTAAACTCAACATCATCATACACAATTACAATCCAAACCACATGCATAGCAATGCATCAAACCATGTCTCAACAACATGTATAACACATTATACATACACAGATAATCATGAGGCATAACATCAATTAAAGAGATCATCCAATGTCTCTAACTAAAGCTTAGGATTAGGCTACCACCCTAATCCTAACTCTAGGTGAGTCTACCAATCTCAACCTAGTCCACATGCTCGAACCAATTGCTCAAAACCATTTAAAATATTTTAACCTCTCACCGACTACTCCATTAGCACAAGCCGACAAGCCTACCAAGCATCCAAGTTTCCGGATTCGAGCCCGAAGCTTCACCATTGATTTCTCTTGCTTCTAACCATTCAAAAACAATATATGTTAACCTCAAAATCAGACACAAACCCAAAGTTTAACATCAACACACAAATCCACTTCAATTCTCACAATTCAAAGCCAAGTTTATTCTTCAATTTCTCATTTTCGCACTTCCACTAAAACCCGTCAAAAATCAGAATTGTAGTCATCCAAAACACTCTTAAACATGTTCAAAACACTGCCCAACTATAGTATAACCATCAACCCCCAATTTCCAACATTAAACACACAATTTAAGCCATAAACAATCCCCAAAATCATCAAATCCGAGCAGCCATGAAAAACAGTCCAAAACTTGTGATTTCAACATATTTAACACATTCAAACACTTCCAAAACAACCCCCAACTATTACTCTAATATCAACCCTCAAATTCCAACATAAATCATACCCAAACTCATCTAAAAACCTTCCTAAAAAATCCACCAAAACCCAATTTCGGATTTTTACCCAAAATTACTCATTTTAACATATTATGTGTATTTTAACATGATTAAACAAAGCCCCAACTCAATTTGTCAAAACAAGATGAAAAACCCCTTAAAAACCCAAACTTTGATATAAACCCTAATTTTCAAAAGTTCATATTTTTAAAATCTAAGACCATGTATAAATAGGAAATGGAAAGGAGAGTTCAAATATGTGATTACCTTTCAAAAGCCCCTTGAACTGATGAAGAAATCGAATGAAATTAGAGCTTGAAAATTGAGAGAGTTTGGGGAATGCGGGGTGTTTCTCACGTTGGGTATAAAATGAAAAGGGGGAAGAAGATGACAATTTGAAAGTTGTCATCTTTTTTTAAAAGCTTTTGGGCAAATTACAACATAAGCCCTTCCCTTTTTATTAAAGTTCAATTACACCACATTTTAGGTTGGTTTGTTTTAATTTAATTTTATTGACTCGAACTATAAACCCGGATAACTCCTAACCCCAAAACACGGGTGTTACATTCTTGCTTATCCGTTTGGTTTCTCTCTGGTTCTATTGATTTTTATCCCATTTATTTGATTGTTTTTTTATCCTCTATATTACCTTTTCCTTTTGATGCCGTTATAATTTTGTATCTATTTTGTTAGAAAGGGTAGATTACACTTTAGGCCATGGCATGATTATTTTGTTTCATGACATTCCTTCATAATTTGATTCTTTATGCCAAACTAGTCTTAGCATTCATTAACTTGTTTTGAAATACTTGTTGAATTTTTTTTCATAAATGCTAGAGGTGTCTATCACTGGCTCTAGCAGAGAAAGAAAAAGTTAGAGGTGCCTATCACTGGCTCTAGCAGAGAGAAGTGAAAAATGGCTCATATTAACAATGAAGACTAGGTTTTATTTACAAGTTTATGATATACTTTGCCTAGGTTGGCTTAACTTATTTTGTTGGAATGTTTGTAATAATTTTGTCATTTATCTATTGGTTTCTTTTCTTTCTTTCATTTATAAATATTTCATCATTTTTGCACATTAAGGACTTCGTGAAATAGAGAATGAGAACACGAGATTCAATAGTTTAAATTTTTGATACGTGAGGACAAACATCAGATAAGTGAGGGGAAATTTGATTAGTGACTAGTTTTTTCATTATTTTTGTGTTAATTATGCTTAAGTAGTGGCTTTGTGATGAAGAATTGAGGCTCATTACGTGGTTTACTGTGTAGGACCTCGCCGCTGCAAAATGTTACAAAAAAGGCCAAAATCTGCAAGTTTTATGGATTCATGGCCGAATTAGTGGGCATGAATACACTAACTCGGCGACACGTCAGTGGATGACATCAGCAACACGTGTGGATGACATCAGCAATAGTGATGATCGGATGATGACGTAGCGGCAAAAGTGAGAGCTTATCAGGATATTCCGGTAACTTATCGAATTCGGGATGATAGCTTATCGGCCAGAATTTTGATAAAGACTTGGAAATTATCTCTTTTATTTTATTTTAAATATTTTTTTAGGAATTATCTCTTAGGATTTATCTTTTGTAATTTTGAATATTATTAATCTCTTAGTATTTTTAGGAACCCCAAACCCCACCTATATAACTAAATCCTAATTCCCAAAACTCTAAATATTATTTATAATTTATATTACAAATCCTTATATATTATAAATAGTATTTTAATTTTAGGGTTTTGTGTTTGGGAATTAGGATTTGGTTATATATTTAGGGTTTGCTATTTTAGATTTAATTATATATATTGGGTTTAGGGTTTGTAGTTTAGTTGGTTACATAATGGTTTAGGGTTTTGGGATTTAAGATTTAGTTATATATATTTAGGGATCGGTTTTTGGGATTTCAAATTTAATTATATATACTTGGGTTTAGGGTTCGTAGTTTAGTTAGTTACATGTATGGTTTAGGGTTAGGGGTTAAGGTTTAGTTGTATATATTATAAATAATATTTTAGTTTTATAATATAAATTATAAATAAAATTTATTTATAAAGTTAATATATTTATAAAATTATATTATAAATATTATAAAATTATATCATGAGATAAATGAAATTAAGTTCAACTGCAGTATTATGTATATACTATTTTCGTTAGGATTATATCAAGTCTTTAAGTTGGCTTAGTGGTTCAGTGTAAACCTTTCATCCTTGAGGTTCTTGGTTTGAGTCTCCCCAAATGTAGTGTTTATTTAATTTTTTTAACAAAACGACACCATTTTGGCATATCTTAGGCATCAAAGCAGCTATACCAAAACGACGTTGTTTTGTATTTAACATATCCATTACAATTTTAACAATCGAGTGGCATTTCGTGTAGTTTATGATAGTTCAGTGGTATAATAGTATCAATTTTTAGTTCATCACCTTACATCAAAGCTGTAACTGCCCTTTGTTCGTCGTTAGAACTTTATTGTTGTAAGGTGTGTTTCTTCCGGTGCTATAACTAAATTATATGTTATTTTTTTATGTGTTGGTGTTTTACCCTTTATGTGATTATTTATATGTATTATGATTTTTATGGTTCACATCACATGCATACGTTTTCAGAATATATTTTACTATGATTTACGAACCGTAATTTATGGACTATGATTTATGAAGTATGTTTACATAATATCAAATTTATAAAACTTTTTTATGAAATTTGATTTCTAATCATCATATCACTGTATGAGCATGGGTTGGGATTTGTTCGGGGAAGTTTAGTGGTTTCACCATTCGGAATTAATTCCACTTTGGATTGGTGGTTGTAGTGAGGAGTTCTGGGGAACTTTCCTCTTGGCGGTTGTAGTTGGGTGTATTGCATTGCGCTTTTGATTTATGTGTTATGCTTTAAAGAATTTTAAGAAAATATTACTATGTTTTTACGACTATGATTTTCTTTCACTTTAGAGACACACTAAGCTCTTTAGCTTACTCCCCCATAGTTTTTCTTTTTTTCAGATATCCTGGACTCTAGGTGACTTAGTACTTGGAGGAACTCTTTATTTTATGGCTTTAACGTCAAATAGGTGCCCAAACTATACCCTTTTTTCCAGTTAGGTGCCTAACGTTTGTTTCGGGCCACCTAGGTGCCTAACGTTTCATTCCGTAACCCATTTAAGGTTTTAGCCGTGACGGACGTTAAAATTTTCCGTTAAGGGACACGTGGCACATTTTTAGGGCTTCTGATATTAAAAATAATAAAATAAATTAATTAAATTAATTAAATCCCTTAAATCTATTTTCTACCCTATCAAACCATGCCACGTGGCCCCATCCCCTTTTTAGCTCACTGACTCAGCTCTTGCTGCATCCTTCAACCTTTCTTCAACGTTCAACAATGGCCGCCGCAAACTTCATCTTCCTCATTTTCTCTCTAGTTGTTGTTTCAGTCAATGCCCACAATATAACAGCCATTCTCGAAGGTTACCCGGATTATTCTTCGTACAACAGTTTCCTCTCACAGACAAAATTAGCCGATGAAATCAACACCAGACAGACAATCACTTGTCTTGTCCTTAACAATGGAGCTATGTCGGCCCTCACCGGAAAACACCCATTGTCGGTCATCAAAAACGTCCTTAGCCTCCACGTTCTTCTAGATTACTACGACCCTCCAAAGCTACACAAAATCTCCAAAGGCACTACACTTACCACCACGCTTTACCAGACCACCGGAAATGCCCCCGGAAATCTTGGAAGAAAGAGAACCTGGGTTTAGGTCGGTGATGGCAGCGAAAATTGAGTGGAACTCCTGCTCCGTTAGAGGGCCGCGTTCTAGAAGCGATTGAATGAGCGTGTGGTGCTTCCAGCTTAACACCGCCATGAAACTGAGCGCTTGGATGCTGGGAAATTTAGAGATTAGTCGGGAAAATAACGGGAGTTAGGGTTTATATGGCGGGAAATAATACAAAGGTTTTCAATTTGGGTATTTATATTTGTCCCGATTGGGAAGAATATGGGTTAAGGGTTTATACAGGGATGGTGATGAGGAAGAAGATGGGTTAAGGGGATGGTGATGGGAAGAAGATGGGGCCACGTGGCATGGTTTGATAGGGTAGAAGATAGATTTAAGGGATTTAATTAATTTAATTAATTTATTTTATTATTTTTAATATCAGAAGCCCTAAAAATGTGCCACGTGTCCCTTAACGGAAAATTTTAACGTCCGTCACGGCTAAAACCTTAAATGGGTTACGGAATGAAACGTTAGGCACCTAGGTGGCCCGAAACAAACGTTAGGCACCTAACTGGAAAAAAGGGTATAGTTTGGGCACCTATTTGACGTTAAAGCCTTATTTTATCGAATCTATTTTACCTTCAGTATGGATATACTTTACTTTCGGGAGTATTATATTATTAAGATTATTTTGGGATTTTAATGTAATTTCGGATTTGAGACTTATTATTTTTTTACATGCGTTTTCAGACTTAAAATTTAAATGTTTTATTTAAATTATATGATTATTATTTTAACTTTTTAGTTTTATAATTATTGAGATATTTTATAATATTATTAGAAATAATTTATTTTACGCTATTTTAATATATCATAATTGGAATTGGTTTCTTAAGGATAAAGTTTTCAAACGTGACTTCCTAAATTCGTCTTCTAGGCCGAGTTTAGGGGTTATAGTTCCAAAACTAAGTAAGTTGCTATGAGCAACATTTCTGTTTATAATATTAGATATAAGTGTTGTAAATATACTTTTACCCCCGATATTTGTAAACTACTATTTTCTTTCTAATTTTTATTCTCACATATCTATATTCTATTTAAATCACATGCTTCTGAAGTAAAAAGTATTCTTCTGTATAATTAAATAATTGTTTTCCTTCAAATAAATGAATTTAATACATATACAAATATACTTCTAATCATTTAATAATATATTCTATTTAAATCACGCTAGTTTTATTGAACATGAATATATCCAAAATTATAATAAAAGTTTACAATTTAGTAAACAAAAACATCTAATCCGGACATATTCTTATAACCATTAAAACAAGAAACTAGTGTCTCGAGATCATAACAAGACCATACAAGGAAAAAGGTAAAAATCTAACCCAAAGATTAGAAATAAAAAATAGATACAAACATGACAAAATATCAATGATGAAAACATCACCAAAGATCAATGATGAAAGGTAAAATCATCAGCAAACAAAATAAAATGCATATTACAATAAGCCATGTTGACAACACTGTCATTACCGCAATTCAACCGCGAATAAGAAACGATATTGTGAGCGCATATCCAAATCCTATTAGAGGATCCAAAATAAGAAGATCAGTCGTGGCAACGTCAGATCCAATCCTAATAGAAAATCAAATGAAAGAACGACCAAACAACCTATAAAAAACGTGCCAAAAAATATAAAAACGTACCAAAAGGTAAAGTAAAGCGTGCCACAATGGTAGAGTTATTTATTAAAAATAAAAAAAGAAAGAAAAATAAGGCAAACGATGAGAAATAGGAGAACAAAGGACGTGATAGATCTGGGGCGGTTGACAACCAACACCAAGGCTTAATAATACCATGACTATATTAATATACAAAAAAACATTGATAAGCAAAAAACTTTTCAAACAAGTATCGAATATAATCATTTTCTTATATGTTATTTTATTTGTTAAAATAAGCAAACAACTATCCACTATCAGTTAATTTTATCAAATGTTTCTATACAACTAGTTAATGAAATCAATTAGTCAAATCAATTTATACAATTCACTATCATTTATCAGTTAATGCAATTTACTATTAACTATTCGTTAGTTGTTAATCAAGACCTATAAAAATGGACAAATGGAGAAATAATAAGAGAGATATATAGTTTTTAAGGGTAATTATAACATGCTCTGACGATGATTTTTTTTTGTTTTCACAAGCGCCCTAATTTTAGAGTTTGGGGATCTATTTTAGGGTTCATGGTTTAGGGGTTTAGGTTTATGTCCTTAGAATTTAGGGACCATAGTTAGAATTTAGAGTTTATAGGTTAAAACCAAAATCCCTAACCTATTACCCTAAAACCTAAATCCTTGACAATTGACATAATACCCTAAAACCTAAACCTATCCTAACTCTAAATTCTTATCCCCTAAACTCCAAATTTTAACCACAACCCCTAGATTCTAAACCCCTAAATCAAAACCCTTAAATCCTAAAGCCTAAGCTAAATTTCTAAATCTTAAAATTTATTACCCTAAAACCTAAATTATGATTACAAGATAATATATGTTCATATTTATTTAACCCTTTGATAAGAGATACACACCAAAATCAAAACCTCATCCTATTAAAAATGGACAAAGGGGGAAATAATAAGAGATATGTAATTTTTTAATAGTCTTGAGGCGATAACAAGACAATATATGTTCATACGTTTTTTAAACCTTTGATAAAGTATACACACATTACAGAAAAAGCTGCTCGAACTCGAATCTCCTAAGATAAACATCATTTTTTTACTGGAGTACTACTAGTGTGAATGAATATAATTGTTACCCTTAAAATTAGGAATAGGGAATCTTTGTGAATCAAGATCACTAATTTAATTTGGAATCAAAAGAATCTTGAATGTAATACGACCATTAGGCAGTTACATTTGTAATGGAAACATAATCCTATCTACTTATAAACAACCAAGACTACAAAAATAACGTATATAAACTAGGATAAGTCTACCACGTGCGACGAACACTATTGAACACCAATAACGCTAAATATCGTATCGATACACGGGGAAAACCGATGTGAAACCCGTTAAGGTCCCACCTCGGTTAGCAACCCTAGAAAATTTCTTTTAATTATATCTTGTCTAAAGGCACATTTACTTCCTAAGTGATCACGACAGCGGAAAACATCACGAGATAAAAGCAACCAAGCCAAACAACATGTTAAACAGCCCATTTTAATCTTACACCACATGCCGTATCGATACACCAGTCAAGGGTATCGATACGCCTTGACCAAATCAACTGCCTTTAGTCAACTCAGGAAGACCGTAACTATACAGCCCTTGAGCGTATCAATACACCCTTCTCGGTCAACATCTCGCGGTCAACAAAACAAAACCGTACCGATACGCCTAGAGCCCGTACCGATACGCCAAAGACTCGTGAAAATCTCAGAATTCCAGTAAAGATTGGACGTATCGATACTCCCCCAAGTATCGGTACCCTCATCCAATTCTGTGGCCCAAAGTGTAGGACCGTATTTATACGACCCTTAGGCGTATCGATACGCCCTGCACTACAAGACTTCAAAATGCAGTAAAAGACCCTCAATCAAGACTCTAGATGCATTTAGTAACTCCCCTATCCACATTCAAGCATTCATACAACATATCACAACCAAGAACTAGCATGTAGAACAATTCCGATGAACGTCAAGGCATTTACAACAAGGCATTCATACAAAGAGGGATATTGCATTCCAAGGCATACTTAAAAAGCCAAAAAGGCACATGTCTTCACACAAGGTTTACATGCTCATCCAAAAACAATCCATAGCATCCAAAGGCATAACCATTCATCATGGTTTACAAAGTCGAAGCATAGCACGAACATCATTCAACATATGAGTCATACAACGCTCATACAAACACATAGCGACACCATTGCTAAACTACTACTTTATTTACTAAACAATACTTGAGCAACTACAAAAGCTTGGAATGCCCTTTTCCTTGCTCCTTGCTAACTCCACGCTACTGATATGCATTGTCGAAAATGAGAGCGTAAGCTAGAAGCTTAGTGAGGATGCTCTAAAACCAAAAACAACGAGAATGCAGGGTTCAAGCATATAATCCTTAACATCACACACAACATACATAAGCATCAACATAGCAATCTAGCTTGCAACACAATAGACAATAATATGGCATCTAACTTCATACCAAGCTCAACAAGCTAAAGCATTTATCTAAGCAACATAACCACATGAACAAGCATATTAGCCACTATTAGTTTACTCGGATACACGGATTACACTCAACAACAACATTACATCGGTGGGATTACACTCATCACCGGACCTCGCATGGATGGGATTCCACTCATCATCACATGCCCTACGGATGAGATTCCACTCATCATCACGTATAATATAACATTTCTGGTGGAATATTACATCATCGTACTCCTCCTTGATGGCTTCACGCCACCAAGGCCACACGCGAATTTGACTCAACCCTGTGCACACTAATCCTAATGACCAATCATTTATACCCGGTAAGTTAACTAGTGCCAATCATACTATCAAAAACACGTCATAAAAATCATCATTTATAGCACACATCCATCATCTCACACATCAATGTATACTCATACATACACAATTCATGCTTCACAAGAATAGAATAGGCATAAACATTTAAAGCTTGTAACACACAAAAAGTTAAACTACCAATTTTACTTCGACCTTGGAATGGCCTACCAAGCACATACCTAAACCTCATCTACACACACTTGAACCAATTTAAACAAGTTTGAAAGTTTCACTCACCACCCTTCCTTAGCAAACCAAGCAAAGCCACTCAAGCCTCCGAATTTTCCAGAATCGATCCCGAACCTTCTCCGATGTTTCCATTTGCTTCTAACAATTCAAAAGACAAGGTATAACTCACCAAATCAATGCTAAACTCAGCCACAATCTCAACCCACAATCACAAGCTAAAACTTCATAGTTTCAAACTCAAACTAACCACAAAACTCACATTTTCGTACTCCAATAATACCCAGATGAAATCTACCATTTCCAACACCCAAATTACCTCTAAAGACTTCCAAAACACCTTCCTAACAACCCTAAACCATCAGCCATTCAACCCAACACAAAACCACACCAAAATCTCAAGTTTTGACACCTTCAAAAATGCCCTCAAGACCCATTTCGAGATTTTTAACAAAATCCCTCCATTTTAAGATATTAGGTGTATTAAGATGAGGTGAACTCAAAAATCAACCAAACAAACCAAAAAAATGTAAAAAATCCAATAAAGCTTCATACTTTCTTCAACTTTGAAAACTTGAAAAACTTAAAATATGATCTATTTTGAATTCTAAAACCATGAAAATGATTGGGATGGAAAGGAAAATTCAAAAACGAAATTACCTTCAAATGAGCCCTTGAGATGATGGAGAAAAGAGATGGAATAGTGATTTTGGGTTTTGGGGAGGGCTTTCACGTTAGGTTGCAAAATGAAGAAAAAGACTTCTTCTTTTTTTCTTTTAATTTGAAAAAGGCTCATATTTTCCTTGTTTTGAAATAATTACAAAAATGCCATTACTTTAATTTTAATTAAAACTAAGGCCTAAATAAATTAAATTAAACCGGTTTTGACGACTTGAACCTAACACATACATCGAACTCCTAACCCCAAAACACGAGTGTTACAACTCTCCCCCACTTAAAGAATTTCGTCCTCGAAATTACCTGACTGAAAGAGATAAGGAAACTGCCTTTCCATATCCTCCTTCCTCTCCCAAGTGGCCTCGTCAACCCCTCGACGTTGCCACCACACTTTTACTAACTCAATCGATCTACCCCGCAACACCTTGCTGTCTGAAGCTAAGATCTCTACTGGTTCTTCGTTATAAGTCAAATCCTGATTCAATTTAATCTCTTCTACAGGCATAACATGTGACAGGTCTGACATATACTTACGGAGCATCGAAACATGAAACACATCGTGTATCTTCTCTAGCTCGGATAGCAAACGCAACTGATAAGCAACTATACCAACCCTTTTCACAATCTCATACGATCCTATGTACCTCGGACTCAACTTCCCTTTTCTGCCAAATCCCATCACTTTCTTCCACGGAGACACTTTTAGAAACACCTTCTCACCCACTGAAAACTCAACTTCCTTCCTCTTCAAATTGGCATAGGACTTCTGTCTATCCGAAGCTGCCTTCAAGCAGTCGCAAATCAATTTCACCTTATCGGTTGTCCCCTTAAGCAAATCTGGCATAGGTAACAACTTCTGTCCCACTTCAGCCTTACAAACTGGAGTTCTACACTTTCTGCCATACAAGGCCTCATACAGAGCCATCTGAATGCTCGACTGAAAGCTGTTATTGTAAGCAAACTCAACTAGAGGCAAGTGTTTCTCCCAAGTACCCTGAAAATCAATGATGCAACAACGCAACATATCCTCTAAAATCCGTATAACCCTCTCTGACTGACCATCTGTCTGAGGATGATATGACGTGCTGAAATTCAAACGGGTACCCAAAGCTATATGCAGACACTCCCAAAATCGAGCTGTAAACCTCGGATCTCTATCGGACACAATAGACTTCAGCACACCATGTAGTCTAACAATCTCATCAATGTACAGATCGGCCAATCTATCTAAGGTATAAGTCGTATTGACTGCCAAGAAGTGAGCACACTTCGTGTACGGTCTACAATAACCCAAACTGGGTTCTTCTTCGTAGGAGTCAAAGGCAAGCCCGAAACAAAATCCATGGTGATATTCTCCCATTTCCATTCCGGAATTCTCAACGGCTGCAACAGACCTGAGGGAACCTGATGTTCCGCCTTCACTCTCTGACACACCATACACTTACTCACGAAGTCGGCTACGTCTCTCTTCAAACCAACCCAAAAGTACTTATTCTTCAAATCTCGGTACATCTTCGTACTTCCAGGATGCATAGAAAACGAACTACTGTGCACTTCAGTCAAAATTGTATGTCTCAAGTCACTGTCTTCAGGCACAACTATCCTATTTCTGAAACACAAGACCCAATCGGTACTGAAACTGTAGTCTAAAGGTCTACCCTTGGCTATGTCTTGCACGTGAGGTGCCAAAGATCTATCTAAGAGCTGCTTCTCCCTAATCAACTAACCTAGAGTAGGTCTAACCTGAAGCTCGGCCACCAAGCCACCATCCCCGGACAAGCTCAATCTAGCAAACATGGCTCTCAAATCTACAGCTACCTTTCTACTCAAAGCATTGGCCACTACATTGGTCTTACCCGGATGGTATTCAATCGTAAGATGATAGTCCTTTAGCAACTCTAACCACTTACGCTGTCTGAGATTCAAATCTCGCTGAGTCATGATATACTTCAAACTCTTATGATCCGTATACACTGTGCATTTCTCACTGTACAAATAATGCCTCCAAATCTTCAGAGCAAATACAACTGTAGCTAACTCTATGTCGTGGGTCGGATAGTTACGCTCATGAGTCTTCAACTGTCTTAAAGCATAAGCCACTACTCTCTTGTCTTGCATGAGAACACAACCTAGGCCTACATAGGAAGCATCATTGTAAACTACATACTCTTTCCACGACTCTGGCTGAATCAAGATCGGTGCTTGGGCCAAAGCTTCTTTCAACTTCTCAAAGGCTCTCTATCTTGCATCTGACCACTCAAACTAAACACTCTTCTGAAGTAACTGTGTCAATGGAGCGGCTAACTTCGAGAAACCTTCTACGAATCTTCTATAATATCCAACTAAGCCTAGAAAGCTACGAACATCTATTACTGACTTCGGTTGCTTCCACTCAACAATAGCTTCTATCTTCTTCAGATCAACTTTAATCCCATCGGCTGATACTACATGCCCTAGGAAGACTACCTCTCGGATCCATAACTCACACTTACTCAACTTTGCATACAACTGATTGTCTAACAAAGTCTACAAAACTAATCTCAAGTGTCGGTCGTGGTCTTCCTCGGTACGCGAATACACCAATATTTCATCTATGAAGACAACTACAAACTAATCTAGGTACTGATGGAAGATCCTATTCATCATATCCATGAAAGCAGCCGGTGCATTAGTCAACCCAAAAGGCATGACTAAAAACTCATAGTGACCGTATCTAGTCCTAAAGGTCGTCTTCGATATATCAACCTCTCTTACTTTCAATTGGTAGTAACCGGATCTCAAGTCGATATTCGAAAAGACTGATGATCCTCTTAACTGGTCAAACAAGTCATCAATTCTCGGCAACGGATACTTGTTCTTCACTGTTAATTGATTCAACTGTCTGTAATCTATACACATTCCCATGCTTTCATCTTTCTTCCTTACAAACAAAACTGGAGTGCCCCAAGGCGAAGAACTCGGTCGAATGAAGCCTCTATATGTCAACTCTTGCAACCGAGTCTTCAACTCTTTCGGTTCCATACGATACGGAGTAATCGAAACAAGAGCTGAATCTAAATAAGACTATAGAAAACTCTACCTCTCTATCAAGTGGTAAACCCGACAATTCTTCCGGAAACACACTTGGAAAGTCACACACTGTCCGAATGTCTTGAGGTCTAACCTTACTCATGTTCGGATTCATCACATAGGCCAAATACGCCTCGCAACCCAACTCAACTAGCCTTTTAGCCTCTAAAACTGAAACTACATTTGATAAGAACTTCACGTTCTCACCCACCACCACTATCTCATAATCATCCGTGAGTCTCAAGGAAATCCTCTTAGTCTCAAAGTCTATCCTAGCTCTATGCTCAGTGAGCCAGTCCATACCCAAAATCACATCAAAGCCATAAAATGGTAGCTCTATCATATCCACTGGAAACACATGTCCCTGAACCATAAGCGGACATCTTCTGTACATCCTCCTAACTATTACCGTAGCCCCGAAGGAACTAGTAACACTAACTCCTACCTCTAATATTTCACAAGGCAATTTCAACAACTTTGCATGCTCACTCAGTATATAAGAATGTGTAGACCCGGAGTCAATCAAAGAAAGCTAACCCAAAGACTGTATCGAGAAGTTACCTGCAATCACATCTGTGTCGTGCTGACCCTCACGCTGAGCGTAAACTCTGGCCTGGCCTCCGCCCTCTGGCTGGACTGCAACTACATGCGCTATGTTCCTCTGGCCATCATTCCTCGGCTGGAAGTTACCTCTACCGCGCCCGCGGCCTCTCTAAAAGTCATTAGCTCTAGCAGGAACCTAAACTGGTGCCTGCCCCACCTGATGTCGACAGTCACGCCTAATATGATCTCTAGCTCCACAGCTCTAACACGAGTGAAAATTCCCCCAACACTCACCGGTGTGATTCCTCCCGCAACTAACACACGTGGGCAACCACCCACCTGCCCTCAGGCCCTGATGGCCCATACCGTGGTTACTTCCACCACGTATATGGTCATAGTGATGCCTGTTGTCCCGATGCCTCTTGGCATCACCTCTATCAAAGTCACTAGATCTCTTCCTAGAGCTACAACCACCAGATCGTTTGGTCAAGCTCAAACTGTGCTCTAAGTCCTTGGCCCTCGCGACCAAGACATCAAAATCTGTGTAGTCAGAAGCTAAAGTGTACCTCTTGATCTCTACATTCAACCTATAGCGGAAACGGTTACAACGTTCCACTTCAGTAGGAACAAGCTCGGACGCATACTGACTCAGTCTAACAAATCTGATCTCACAGTCTGTCACTGACATACTCCCCTGAAGCAAAGCCATAAATTCCCTCTTCTTCTCATCGAGATATCGAGGACCTAGATATTTCTTACGGAAAGCTGACTCGAAAAACTCCCAAGTAATCTCAGCCTCTGCCACACCCGTAGTGATGGTGACCCACCAAGTGTAGGCATCACTCTGAAGCAGAGATATAACAAACCCTAGTTTGCGTTCCCCGATACATCCCATTTGTGCCGAATACAGACGATCTTCTCAAACCAAGTCTCGGACCTCTCGGGTGTCGACCCTCTGAACTCTTTACCTCCCAAACTGCGGAGCCTCTCTAAGGGTAAACAAGTACCCTCTCTCTGGGGTTGTGCCACTGCCTGACCGCCAGCCACTGCAGCCTGAAAAGCCCCAGCTATCGCCTGAACTAGAGGAGCTAAATCTATTCTGGCCGGTCCTTGGCCAACCTGAGGTTCTACGCCCTCGGCTCCCGTCTCGCCTCCCTCTTGATGAGAAGGAGGTGGAGGAGGTTGAGGAGCCTGCACCTCACCAACAGGCTCAACTCCTGGAGCTGCTTCCCGTGGTTCCGGTTGAACCATCCTAGGCCTACCTCTTGGTCTCATATTACAGCTAGCAAGATAACAACTACAACAAACAAACATATAAGGATTAAGTTAGCAAAGGCAAGGGTCCAACTGTGCTCAAGTATTTTCCTCTACAAAACTTTTTCAAATTAAGTAATAGTAGCAATGGGAGCTCGACACTATACCATACACAACAATCATGCTTCCAAACACCATACGAGTGAACAAACAACAAGCATACATGGCATAGCATTCACCGAGACATAACAATTGCTTAACATATTAAACTTACCTCACTTACCTGCCCGAGGTCTCGGTAACCTCAGGCTCTGATACTAACAAATGTAACCCCATCGTCCCGGTCTAGTCGACTGACCGGTCCGAGTAGGCTACACGGGGAATACTGATGTGAAACCCGTTAAGGTCCCACCTCGGTTAGCAACCCTAGAAAATTTCTTTTAATTATATCTTGTCTAAAGGCACATTTACTTCCTAAGTGATCACGACATCAGAAAACATCACGAGATAAAAGCAACCAAGCCAAACAACATGTTAAACAGCCCATTTTAATCTTACACCACAGGCCGTATCGATACACCAGTCAAGGGTATCGATACGCCTTGACCAAGTCAACTGCTTTTATTCAACTCAGGAAGACCGTATCGATACAGCCCTTGAGCGTATCGATACACCCTTCTCGGTCAACATCTCGCGGTCAACGAGACAAAACTGTACCGATACGCCTAGAGCCCGTACCGATACGCCAAAGACTCGTGAAAATATCAGAATTCCAGTATAGATTGGACGTATCGATACGCCCCCGAGTATCGGTACCATCAGCCAATTCTGTGTCCCAAAGTGTAGGACCGTATCGATACGACCCTTAGGCGTATCGATACGCCCTGCACTACAAGACTTCAAAATGCAGCAAATGGCAATCAATCAAGACTCTAGATGCATTTAGGGACTCCCCTATCAACATTCAAGCATTCATACAACATTTCACCACCAAGAACTAGCATGTAGAACAATTCAGATGAACATCAAGGCATTTACAACAAGGCATTCATACAAAGAGGGATATTGCATTCCAAGGCATACTTAAAAAGCCAAAAGGCACATGTCTTCACACAAGGTTTACATGCTCATCCAAAAACAACCCATAGCATCCAAAGGCATAACCATTCATCACAAGCATTCAACAAAACATAACATGGTTTACAAAGCCGAAGCATAGCACAAACAACATTCAACATATATGAGTCATACAACTCTCATACAAATACATAGCAGCCCCATTGCTAAACTACTAATTTATTTACTAAACCATACTTGAGCAGCTACAAAAGCTTGGAATGCCCTTTTCCTTGCTCCTTGCTAACTCCACGCTACTGATCTGCATTGTCGAAAATGAGAGCGTAAGCTAGAAGCTTAGTGAGGATGCTCTAAAACCAAAAACAACGATAATGCAGGGTTCAAGCATATAATCCTTAACATCACACACAACATACATAAACATCTACATAGCAATCTAGCTTGCAACATAAGAGACAATAATATGGCATCTTACTTCATATTAAGCTCAACAAGATAAAGCATTTATCTAAGCAACATAACCACATGATCAAGCATATTGGCCACTATTAGTTTACTCGAATACGCGGATTACACTCAACAACAACATTACCTCGGTGGGATTACACTCATCACCGGACCTCGCATGGATGGGATTCCACTCATCATCACGTATGTAAAATCGAAATTGATTTTGATATAACACATAAACTTAAGGACCAATTTGCAAAACAATAAATTTTTAAGTACTCTTTAAAGTCTCACAATTGACAAGTATTTTTGAACAAAATAATATTTAAAGACCTGCTCTTAAATCATATATTTCCCTAAGTCTTTTCCTATGCTTTTCAAGCCTAAGTATGCAAAAACGCCCAGGCGTATTGATACCCTCAGCGTATCGATACCCTATTTTACCACTGGAATTTTATTGAACTTACCGTACCGGTACGCCCTGCAACCGTATCGATACGATATAAATCTGGGCAAATGTTTTCATGAATCTGTACCGATACGTCTAGCAACCGTATCGATACGATATTCATCTGGGTAAGTGTTTTCATGCAACCGTACTGATACGCCTAGCAACCATATCGATACGATAAGCATGTCTTTGAAAAATCCGAGCATTTAATTATTTGACTGTTACTTGTCAGTTGGTTGGTTTCCCAATTTTCAAAAGATCGTTATATCGTACCGATACGCTTGGTATGCGTATCGATACACTTTTTATACAAACATAGCTTGGGATTCCAGTAACTTTGGACCGTATCGATACTGACCTTCGTATCGATACGCCCCTTAAAAACGTACCGATACGCCTTCTACGGGTATCGATACGCTCTATTTTCAGGCACAACGACTCTTTCCTCTTTTGATGCAGGTATCGATACGCCCTTCTCGAGTACCGATACGGTAGGCTGCAGAGCTGCATTTAATGCGGGAAAATGTCCACAACGGCTCTATTGATGATCCCAACTACCCAAACGGCTAGAAATCAATGCAAGGATATAAAAACAAGCTTCTATTGACCAAGTAACAACAATTGAACATTCAAGCATCATCAAAGCAAAAAATCCAAACCCTTGAGCTATTCAAAGTCATATTCTTGTACCCCACTCTATTGTCTTTCAATTGTCAAATTGTATTGTGAGTTTGGGGTTGTTGAAATTGTAATTGGGTAGACAATCATCCTTTGAGAGGAAACATTTGAGTTTACCAAAATCTTTGTATTTGAGTGGATTAAGCTTTGGGTAGAAAGCTTAATCGAAATTGTAAGGTTTCCTTCTCATCCAAGAAAAGGGGACGAATTCAATTAGTGAATTGTTTGAAAATCCTTAGTGGGAGCTAAGGTAGTGGATGTAGAGTTCATTTGGAGAACTTGAACCACTATAACCCCTTGTGTCATTTTTATTTTCAATCTTTTTCTTCACCAAAATTTTAATTGCCAATTCACCCCCCTCTTGGCCATTTGCAAGTGTTCGATCAACTCAACAACGTATAATATAACATTTCTGCTGGAATATTACATCACCGTACTCCTCCTTGATGGCTTAACGCCACTAAGCCCACGCGCGAATTTGACTCAACCGTGTGCACACTAATCCTAATGATCGATCATTTATACCCGGTAAGTTAACTAGTGCCAATCATACTATCAAAACCACATCATAACAACCATCATTTATAACACACATTCATCATCTCACACATCAATGTATACTCATACATACACAATTCATGTTTCACAAGAATAGAATAGGCATAAACATTTAAAGCTTGTAACACACAAGAAGTTAAACTACCAATTTAACTTCTACCTTGGAATGGCCTACCAAGCACATCCCTAAACCTCATCTACACACACTTAAACCAATTTAAACAAGTTTGGAAGTTTCATTAACCACCCTTCCTTAGCAAACCAAGCAAAGCCACTCAAGCCTCCGAATTTTCCGGAATCGGTCCCGAACCTTCTCCGATGTTTCCTCTTGCTTCTAACCAATCAAAAGACAATGTATCACTCACCAAATCAATGCTAAACCCAACCACAATCACAAGCTAAAACTTCATAGTTTCAAACCCAAACTAACCACAAAACTCACATTTTCGTACTCCAATAATACCCAGTTGAAATCTACCATTTCCAACACCCAAATGACCTATAAAGACTTCCAAAACACCTCCCTAACAACCCTAAACCATCAGCCCTTCAACCCAACACAAAACCACACCAAAATTTCAAGTTTTGACACATTCAAAAATGCCCTCAAGACCCATTTCGGGATTTTTAACAAAATCCCTCCATTTTAAGATATTAGGTGTATTAAGGTGAGGTGAACTCAAAAATCAACTAAACAAACCAAAAACATGTGAAAACCCCAATAAAGCTTCATACTTTCTTCAACTTTGGAAACTTGAAAAACTTAAAAGATGATCCATTTTGAATTCTAAAACCATGGAAATGATTAGGATGAAAAGGAGAATTCAAAAACGAAATTACCTTCAAAGGAGCCCTTGAGATAATGGAGAAAAGAGATGGAATAGTGATTTTGGGTTTTGGGAAGGTTTTCACGTTAGGTTGCAAAATGAAGAAGAAGACTTCTTTTTTTTCTTTTAATTTGAAAAATGCTCATCTTTTTCTTGTTTTGAAATAATTTCAAAAATGTCATTACTGTAATTTTAATCTTATTTAAATTAAAACCAATGCCTAATTAAATTAAACCGGTTTTGAAGACTTGAACCCAACACACACCGAACTCCTAACCCAAAATACGGGTGTTACACGATCCCCTTGGCCGCCGCCGCTGCCGCTGCGACTACCGATGTTAATTGAGTTTGGTCGATATATTGGAACCAATTTAAGAGCTTAGAATTAAAAACTTTATTAATACCAGACTTAATGTCATTTCTCGCTTCCAATTTCTAAAGTTCTTAATGCTGACAAACACCACTGAAAACAAAGTCATTTCCTGCTTCCAATATATCGAACAAAGAGTACTCTTTGGTGCTTTGATTCTGAAAAGTGAGTAATCTTTGTTCGATGTGTATTCATGGATGAGAGTGGTAGCACCGGCGGCGGAGGGGACGGTGCGGTAGAAGGGAAATAAAAGGGTTGTTTTAGGGTTTTTTTATATTAAGGAGATTTTAGTATATTTAACTTGAATATATCAATTACAAATAATATAAAAAATATAATAAATTTTCTTTTGAAATAATTTTAATTATAAGCCCAGTCCTTAAGGTTTTTAATCTTTATTAATTAATTTATTGGTATTCAAAAGCGTTCATTGTTAGTGGTATTCAGCGATGTGCGACGACGGTTGTAGAATTTTCCCTATAAACTATGACAGTAATATTTAGCATCCCTATTTGTAATATAAGTAAGGGTGAGTCTACCACGTGCAACGAACATCGTTGAACACTACTAACGTTGAACACCGCTGAACATCATTAAATTGATTAGTAAAGATTAAACAATTTAATGACTAAACATACAATAATTATTTTTAAAAAGTTTAATTAAATTATTTTTCATATATATTAATTTTTTGATTTTTTAATAAGGTAAACTTTATATTTAACACCTCAACTATTTTTGTGTTTCTATTTTGGTACCTCAAACTAATTTTTTAATAAAATAATACCTAATATTAGGTATTGGTTCTATTTTGATATCTAATTATTAAAAATAAATGGAAACAGTGACGATTGCTTGTCAAATAACTATTATTTTTAATAGATTGTTTCTATTGCCCGGTGATTCTTTTCCTCCATGGCTTCCCGGAGCTCTGGTATTCATGGCGTCACCAAATCTTCACTTTGTCTTCAATGGGTTACCGTGTCGTGGCTCCCGATCTGAGGGGTTTCGGCAACTCGGATGCCCCCGACTCAGTCGCCAGTTACACTTGCTTCCACATAATTGACGATTTGGTTGAGCTTATAAATGTGGTGGCTCCCGATGAACACAAGGTGTTTGTTGTAGGGCTTGAGTGTACCGTTTAGGCCTGACAAAGTGAAAGTTTTGGTGAACTTGAGTGTACCGTTTATTCGTTCAATCGGAAAATTAAGCTCGCTGATGCCTAGATATCTTATTATGGCAATGATTATTACATCTCTAGATTTTAGGTAAATTCGATATTTATCTTGACTGACCGAGATTCTCACATCTGCAATCATAATTTAAATCTTGATTCTTGGGTTTCATTTCGATTTTCCATTAGATTTGAATTAGAACTGAGAATCGATGTTTATCTTAATTAAAGCATAATTTAAATCCAAGTTTCAATTCACTAAGATCTGGCTTTGTATTTGGCTAGGTTTTACCATAAATGTGTGTATGTATTGCTGAAACCTGGAGAAATAGAAGTTGAATTTGCAGAGATTGGTACGGACATAGTTGAGAAGGAATTGCTGACTGATTTTTTTAGTTTTGTTGCCGAAAAGGAAGTTATTCAAACGTCCATTAGATGAAGAGATCACATTGCCTTGTTGGTTGTCGGACGAAGAAGCTAAACACTATGTCACTAAATTTCAGAAAACCGACTACACCGGTGGACTCAACTATTATCGAGACTTAAAAATGATGTTTAAATTGATAATTTTCTAGACTAAATTGATAGATTGTAGAAGTTATATGACCTAAAACTGTTATTTGACCAAGCAGTATTATTGTTTCCATTTATTTTTAACAGTTATGGTACCGAAATAGAAACAATATGTAACGTTAGGTATCATTTTGCTAAAAAAAACTAGTTTAGGTACCAAAATAGAAATACATAAATTGGTGAGGTACTAAATATGTAGTTTACCCTTATTAATTTTTTTAATATATATATATAATTTAATTGATTTTTTAAAATAATTATTAATTGTATGTTGAGTCCTTGAAATTTTTAATCTTTATTAATTAATTTAGTGGTGTTCACCAATGTTCAACGTTAGTGGTGTTCAGCGATGTTCGTCGCCCGTGTAGAATTGTCCTATAAATAAATGGTAGATTTGGTTTATATATTTTCAGTTCATGTATTTTTTAAAATTTGATTTTTCAATCCTACTTAAATAATTATAACTATTAGATGTATAAGTCAAAATTTCCTATTATTTTTAGTTTTTGTTCTTCAATTTTATCATTTTAAGTCGATGTAAGTTAGTTATATAATATATTGTTTAAACAAAGACTGAAATTTAAAAGTTAAAAAAGAATAGGGACTGAAATTGACCAAGTTAGAATATATGAACTAAATCTACAATTTAAGTATAGTATAGGGATTGATGACATAATTTGACATATACTAAATCCAAAGAAATATTTTGAGTATTTAATTTTAAATGCGTTGATAATCCAGAATAAAAATCATCCTATAGAAATTATTTTTCTATGAAAAAATGTGAGAAACCATAAATATATAAGAACCTATTTATCACTTAAAGGATAATTTTTCAAATAAATATTTTGTTTTATTTTTTCTTTTAACACTATAATATTCTTTAAATTTTACGTTTATCAAATTATTTAATCATATGCGGTACTTAATTTTAACTAATATACCAAACATATTTTGTAACTTAAATCTAATACATAATTTTTCAACTTATAAACAACACCTAATATTAAGCAGATTTATTTTTAAAAATATGAATGAGCGCTATAATCTAATTCATTAATCATGCATAAAATTATAATGTGCATTTTTTTAAATAGTTTTAGGTGATTATAAGGTAATATTTATTTATATTTTTAATCTTTTAATAATATACACATACCTTGCAGACAGAGCAACTATTCAAATTCGAGTCTCATTGAATTAATATCATCTTCTTTTCACTCACCACTCGTTAAGTTCTATATCGTGTATAAGTCTACTCTTCAATAATGAATTTTCAATATAGTAACATTTTAGTAATTAGTAGGGTTGGATTCTTGTGAATTAATACAAGTGATATTGCATGAATTATATAAAACTAATATTTTACTTCGAATATTAACAATTAGTTGGTCTAATTATAAGCAGGGGCGGACCTACCTTAGTGCAAGGTAGGTCCGGTGACCTACTATTTTTTTTTGAATAAATTATATTTGTGGTCATCAATCTGTTTTGGTCATCGAACTATTATTTTTGGTAAAATCTTACTAAAATAATATTTTGTCACAGAAATATTATTTTTTCGTTAGTTTTTTAGCGATGGATGACCAAAACTGAAAAAACGTAATGTTAGTGACGCTTTTTCAAAAAAAGTTCGTTGATCAAAATATGAAAAGAGATATAAGTTAGTGATCGCAAGTATAATTGATCCTATTTTTTTGTTTAAATTAAAATCCAGACAATAAATTTTAATTTTTTATTTTAAACTTTAAATTATATTTTTATCAAATAATACATTTGATAATCATGTCAATAATACATTAAATTTCAATTTAAATTAAAACTTAACTTCTTAATATGTCATTATTACAACGATGTAAAATGATTTTAGATTATTACACTGGTTGGTGAACTATCAAGATTAAAATTCTAGATCCGCCCCTGATTATAAGATAAGACATTAAATTCCTTAAGGAAGTTCAGGGGTTTGTGAACGGAAAAAATTGAATTGAGAGTGTCACCCCATAATAGATTTTTACAATACCCGATCTGAATTTTTTTTTTTTGAGTATCCGATCTGAATTAGTTAATCAATGAGTTAGATACCGATATTTTTTTTAAAATACAGGTAATTAAACAAAAACAAACATTGTACTTTGAATATTGTAAGTATTGATTGGATTTTCTGTTATTAACATACTAGCATTACTAATGTTGGATTTTCAAGCCATAACCAAAAGTTAGGCTGAGCAAAGGAATCGAGAAAATCGAAAATGGTAATAAATCGTGGTATTCGGTTTAATTTCATTTTGATTATTGTTTAAATATATTTGGTTCGATTGGATTTTTAGTTTACAAATTAAAAAAAAAGTTAATTGTACTATATGGCCTCAAACTATGATCTTCTTCAAATTGGTCTCCAGACTTTGAATGTTCAAATTTCATCTTTAAACTATAACTATCATAATAAATTGGTTCATAAACTTTTGGACATTTCATTTTCACTCTCAAACTATGTCCATCATTTTAAAATGGTCTCAAACTTCTGAACGTTTCAATTTTATCCCTAAAATTTATCATTATATGCCACATCATATTACAACATCATTTTTTACTCGACTACAGTGTGAACGAATATAATTATTACCCTTAAAATTAGGAATAGGGAATCTTGTGAATCAAGATGACTAATTTAATTTGGAATCAAAAGAATCTTGAATATAATATGGCCATTGGGCAGTTACATTTGTAATGGAAACATAATACTATCTACTTGTAAACAACTAAGACTACCAAAAATAACGTCTATAAACTAGTATAATAATCTTTAGTATCCCTATTTGTAATAAAGTACATGGTTGATTTTGTTTCTATATTTGGGAAAGTAGAAACTCACCCGCAAGTTGTTCGAACTCGAATTTTTTAAGATAAACATATTTTTTTACTAGACTACTAGTATGAATGAATATGACTGTTATCCTTAAATTGGAGATAGGAAATCCTTGTGAATCAAAATCACTAATTTAATTTGAAATCAAAAAAATCTTGAATATAATATGGCCATTGGGCAGTTACATTTGTAATGGAAACATAATACTATCAATTGTAAACAACTAAGACTATCAAAAATAACGTCTATAAACTAGGATAGTAATCTTTAGTATCCCTATTTGTAATATAAGTAAATGGTTGATTTTGTTCCAATATTTGGGAAACTAGAAACTCATTCGCAAGTTGTTCGAACTCGAATCTTTTAAAATAAATATATTTTTTTACTGAATTATTAGTGTGAACGAATATGACGGTTACCCTTAAAATTAGGGATAGGGAATCCTTGTAAATAAAAATCACTAATTTAATTTGGAATCAAAAGAATCTTGAATGTAATATGGCGATTGGCCAAAGGGAAATTTGACCGTTGGGGTAGTTAGGCGTATCGGTACGTGATACAACTGTATCGGTAAGCGACTAGTCGTTGGGTTATTTTAAATCACACCGTATCGACACGGCTAAGCGTATCGGTACGAGTTTTGACTACTGGAAAATTTTTGTAGTTGAAACCCTAGGGCGTATTGGTACAGTACCAGACCGTATCGGTACGATTACTTGAATAGCTCGGTTTTGACTACTTTAAATGCACTTTAAATCATTCCAAAGCCTTGTAAAACGCTTAAACATATTTTTAAGTTGTTTTTGACTAAAAACATATTTTAAATTCTTTTCAATTTAGTCCAAAGTATTTTTCAAATATTATATCATAACACTTAGTTCTACCGACCCTTTTCTAAATTGGTTCCTAGACTTTAAATGTTTCAATTTCATCTCTAAACTATAACTATCATAATAAATTGGTTCCTAAACTTTTGAACATTTCATTTTCACCCCCAAACCATGTCCCTCATTCTAAATTGGTCTCAAACTTCTAAACTTTCCAATTTCATCCCCAAAATTTATCAGCACATCATATTATTACATAATACACATCAATGCTTACACGACAGTTGACATTTTTTTAAACTATTTTATTAACAATGGATATGATTATTATATATTAATAGTTTTGGGGTGAAAGTGAAATGGTTAAAAGTTTAGGGATTAAATTAAAATGATGATTATAATTTAAGGATAAAATTTGAACGCTTAAAAGTATGAGATCAATTTGGAATGAAAATTACAGGTTGGGAACGTATAGTGCAATCAACTCATTAAAAATTATAATTATACAAATCAAATTATATTTTTATTTAATTTATAATGAGTTTTTTTATATATTATACAATAATTATTTGTATATATTAAATTAGTGAAAAATCTTCACATCACTATATAAAAATTTAAAATACAGATAAAACTAATCACGTTCGATTCGGATTTAAAGAAAATAGAAGCATTTTCTTTTAAATAAATGTAGATAGTCTTTATAAAAAAACAGAATACTAAATCAGAGAGTAAAAAGTTGGAATCTATACTACATTTAGATTCTAGCTATCATCATGATACCCTTAAAATTAGGAATAAATGGATTTTGAGTAGAAAGAATCTCGACAGTAATTAAGTCCCTGTGCAGTTACCTTTGTAATATGAACTAATATGGTAACATAGTTGCTGTAAACAATGTTTACAAAAATCAAAATGAAGAGATCAGCTATGTAACTAATATGGTAACAGTTAGTGGTGTTCAGCTGTGTGGTACACTCATCCTTAATCAAAATACCAATCAAATTTATTATTTAAATTCAACCTTCAGTATTTGATTTTTCTCAGTTTATCAAACAACTCACAGGGACTTCTGATCCTTTGTAATACTACTGGTAAAAATCTTTGAGTTTTTGTGTTCATCATCATTGTATTTTATTTCTTTTAGTACTTTTCATGTTGGTTTTATGTTTATATTCGAGATTCGTGTTTGCCCCTTCCTAGAAACGTCTTGATTGTATGCAAAATTCAACACCAAATTGTTTATTATTATAAAATCTTCAGTCTTTCCAGAATTTGTGGAGAATTAGGAGAAATCTTCAGACACTTGTTAATGAAGTTAAACGATTCTTGTATTGTGTACATTGCAAATAAAATTATAATATTGCAACATGTTGCTTTAAATAGGCAGTAATGGTGTGTGTGAGTGTGTGTGTGTGTATATATTGAGGTATTGCTTTTGGATCTTGCAAGAGAGAGATGGCGGCAATGGAGGTGGAAGTTAGCATGGAGAAACTTCAATCTGCAACCAATGTAGAAGGTATATGTATATGTGTGTGCTTGAATGTTATGAACTGGAGTTGTATCTGATGAGTTGTGTTGGTATTTTTGTTCTTTTTGCAGAAGATGAAGTGGATGACAATCCCATTGAGCAAGTTAGGCTAACGGTTCCGATTACGGATGATCCGACGGAATCGACCTTGACATTTCGCACATGGTTTCTCGGCTTAATATTTTGTTGCTTTCTATCCTTTGTCAACCAATTCTTTGCTTATCGTCAAAATCAGCTCACGATCGGGTCAGTATCGGCGCAAATCGTTGTTCTCCCTATAGGGAAGCTAATGGCTGCAACTCTGCCGAAAACCAAAATTCGAGTCCCGTTCACCCCTTGGTCGTTCTCATTGAATCCGGGGCCGTTCACTCAGAAAGAACATGCGCTGATAACCATATTTGCCAATTGTGGAGCAGGGGGTGTTTATGCAGTAAATATCATCACAATTGTCAAGGCCTTTTATCACAGATCATTGAACCCAGTTGCAGCCATGTTGCTTGCACAAACTACACAGGTACTTTAAAATTGCATTTCATTTTCATTATCATTGAAAATGACACCAATTAAACATTATATTGGATCAGTTGCTTGGATATGGATGGGCTGGTGTGTTCAGAAGATTCCTGGTTGAATCACCTTTCATGTGGTGGCCAAGTACATTGGTCCAAGTTTCTTTGTTCAGGTACTTCTAAACACAATTATAGGCCAAGTTTATTTGGAAAAACTTAATTGCTTGTCAATTTAAATTGTAGGGCTTTGCATGAGAAGGAAAAGAGACCAAAAGGTGGACACACAAGGCTACAGTTCTTCATTATGGTTTTCATATCAAGCTTTGCTTACTACATAGTACCGGGCTACCTTTTTCCTACATTATCGGCTTTCTCCTTTGTTTGTTTGATCTGGAAGGATTCCATTCCTATCCAGCAGATAGGATCTGGCCTAAATGGATATGGCATTGGCTCTTTTGGTCTCGACTGGTCCACTGTTTCGGCCTTCTTGGGAAGTCCTCTTGCCACACCCTTATTTGCCATCTGTAACATACTCTTTGGGTTCTTCTTGTTCCTCTATGTTCTTATCCCCATTGCTTACTGGTCCAACGTATATGATGCTAGAAAATTTCCCTTGATTTCTTCTCATACTTTCGATTCTGATGGTCAGACTTACAACATTTCTAGAATTCTGAATCAGAAAACCTTCGACATCAATCTTACCGAATACAACAATTACAGCAAACTCTATCTGAGTGTTGCATTTGCTTTCCTGTATGGATTGAGCTTTGCAACGCTCTCGGCCTCCATTTCCCACGTCTTCCTATTTGATGGAAAGTAAGCACCTGCATCCACATATACTTGTCTTATCTATATATCATATGTTGTGATAATTCTATTTCTTTGCTTTTGTGTTCTAGATCAATCTGGGAAATGGTGAGTAAGTCTAGAAATGCAGCAAAGGATAAGTTTAACGATATACACACGAGGCTAATGAAGAGAAATTATGATGCTGTCCCCCAATGGTGGTTTTACACCATCTTGGTTTTGGTTGTGTTGCTTTCCATCGTGGCCTGTGAGGGTTTTGGCAATCAACTGCAGCTCCCTTGGTGGGGAGTTCTGCTAGCCTGTCTAATGGCATTTTTTTTCACCTTACCTGTTGGGATCATTCTAGCCACGACGAACATGGTCTGATTCATTCTCGAAACAAATGACATTGGTTTCATCATGAATTCTCTAATCACGCTCTTACAAACGTGCAGGCAGTGGGGTTGAATGTGATTACTGAGTTGGTCATAGGGTATTTGATTCCTGGCAAGCCTCTCGCAAATGTTACTTTCAAGACCTATGGCTATATCAGTATGGTACAAGCTCTGATGTTGCTTTCGGACTTCAAATTAGGCCATTACATGAAGATCCCTCCGAAATCGATGTTCATCGTACAGGTGATTCATTCATTTTCTCTCTTCTTATTGGAACTTTAAATTTCTTCCTCCTAATTTGCCTTTTTTGCCTTGCCAGCTTGTTGGAACCATAGTTGCTTCAACTTGCTACTTTGGAACTGCATGGTGGCTCCTATCCAGTATCGAAAACATTTGTGACCCTGATTTATTGCCTGAAGGAAGTCCGTGGACCTGCCCCGGTGATGATGTATTTTACAATGCTTCAATCATTTGGGGTGTCGTAGGCCCGCTCCGAATGTTCACTAAATACGGGAACTACCCTCAGCTGAACTGGTTTTTCTTAATAGGCTTCCTTGCCCCCGTTCCAGTGTGGTTGCTATCACGCAAATTCCCGGAGAAGAAATGGATCAAACTGATACACATGCCAATGATCTTCGGAGCAACAATGGGCATGCCACCGGCTAAAGCCGTGCACTACATTTGTTGGGGAACTGTTGGAATTTTCTTCAATTGGTATGTTTACAGTAGGTACAAGGGATGGTGGGCAAAGCATACATATGTCTTATCAGCTGCTTTGGATGCCGGTGTTGCTTTCATGGCTATTGTCTTGTACTTCGCCCTCCAATCCTACGACATTGGCGGTCCGATGTGGTGGGGTCTCGACTCCTCCGACCATTGCGAGTTGGCACATTGTCCCACTGTTCCCGGGGTCGTTGCTGAAGGTTGCCCTGCTTATTGAAACTCCTATGCATTGCCTAAATGAAAAGTGTGATAAGCTTTTATTTTCTCCATATCTGTAATAGAAATGACACTGCTCATTATTTTAGAGTTTAGCATATGCACCACGGTCATTTGTTTCTTTAAATATGCAACCTCATACAGGATGATGTTAAGATTATTGTTGTTTGAATTTAAGATTTTATGGGCTATGGTTATTTCACATTATATATATATCTTTCCTTTACCTTCATTTTCGCCATTGTTCTTGATTGAAACAATAATGAGTGAAAGTATATAAATAAAACAAGAATCTAAATTTATACCAGAGATTTTTGTTTATGGCACTCGGGATTATCCATGCGAAGGCGATACATGCACCGAAAGCATTGAACTCTAAATCTGTTATGGTGGCTACCGTTACACCTGCATAGACAACTGCTAGAGCCAAAACCTGCAACACCATGATAACTGGATGAGAAAACCAGATAATTGAAGGGACTGTTTTCCTTGAGCCAGCTATCACCTTTATGAACGAAATGGGTCTCCTGAAGAGAATAGTTCCGCGAGAACAATGGTCGGAGTGACCGCAATTTTTGCTATTTGGTAGCAACCAACACTGCAACATAAGCTAACTTGTGAGGAATTATTGTTTCATAACTCATAAGGCAGGTGAGGCAAAAGCGGACCTGTTAACCTTTAGGCTGGTATTGGCAAGGCCAGAGGCAAACGCCATTATAGCTCCCAAAGAGACGAGGGAGGAGAGCGGTAGTTTTCGAGGGAGGTGAAACCGGAAGCAACGACATTGTCTTGAAAAATGCTAGTAATATCCATGCTATAGAGTAATGTATCAAAGTTAGGAAAATTGGGAAACTGAATCCAACTCTCCCCATCACCTGTAATGGATCATAACACGTAACAACTCAATTACAAGACCCTTATCAAACATTGATGTTGCTGTTAATGACCTGCAATGGAACATAACACAACAAGATAAAAGGGACTAACTAGTTTTTTTTTCAGTATAATCCCAACAGAAACAAAGAAATTGAAGGACATCGCGGCCACGGGTCCACAAATCGTTGCTGTTACCTGCAGAAACAAGAATGGAACTTTTGAGAGCTAAACTAATCCAACAAAACATGTAAAAAACACACAGACACCGCCATTGACAATGACATTGATGTTGGAACAAGAACAATTTACAGGCTGAGAAAATCATTAAAAAAACTTGTTGTCTTTAAAGAATGGAAGACATGGTTATGACAGTGGAAGTTTTATTTAAGGATTTCAGACAAACCTGCTTCGCCTGCATCACTTTCTTTCCTTTTGACAATCTTTATTTAAGGATTTAGGCCCTATGTTTTAGTTTGAATAATTTAGTCCTTTATTATATAATCCCATTAAAAATTTCCAGTAAAGAAATGACCTTAGCTCCAATGCGGAGAAGCAGGATGAAGGAATAAGTACAAACTGGAAAAGGACAATCTTATACATTTCTCACCATTGATGGCTCCACCATCTTCCTTTACTGTTCCATACTACTAATCTCAATTAACTTGCACCTTGATTCCTTCAATATTATTATACTTGGTGGATCTTTGATTACGAATATGAAAGCAATTACTTAACACAAATCCGTGTTGAGTATTGACCCAGAGAGTTCCTTCTTTTCCCCCAAATAATATAATAATATTTATTTATAACCATTAAGCATTCTGATCAAGGAAATAATCACCCACTTTTCTTTGTTTTAATCCTACTTATCTTACACAAATCTGCAACTTCTGAAATAAGAAATTTAACCCTTTTTTTTCTTATTTTTCTAACAAAGGCTATAAATAAGGAAAGTAAGAGTTAAGTTAGAACTGGAGAGGGCAGGGCACATGCAAAATAATTGCAAATACAGGTCAAGAATAAATCCTATGTGAATTGCAGTTTTGGTACATACATATAATATGAGTATATGGATGTACATCGCCACAAGCACAAAGCCCTTCAAATCCTCCATGAAAAACTGAATACATCTTAGTCCAAAAGTCACCGACACCATAAATAAAGGCTGTCAGCCAATCTATTTCTTATGTTTTCAATCTGTTGCTTCAGTGTCAGTTCCTGATTGGTTCATAGTCTCTCTCTCTTATCTTTCTCAAAAGAACTGTCTTTTTTTCATCTTTCTCTCTCTTCTGCGAAAAGACTTGATCTTTCTGGGGAAAAAAACTGTTCTTGAAAATGGAGTTGGTTCCATATTCAAGTGAACCACAACCGAAAACAACCTCCACAACACTTCCGTGGCAAGACATGTTCCGATCTGCATCGATAAGGAAGCCTTCCCCGGCCCCAGGGAACAACGACGCGCCTCCAAAACAACCCCACGCGCCACCCCAGGAGCAAAACCCCACCGACCCAGATCACAGAAACAGCCTCTCCGGTGATCCCCAGGTACGTCTGGCTCTTTACATAGCCATGGCTCATGCTGGCCTGGCCTTCACCATATTCATCTTGTATGCTATTTGCAAGCTCTTGCAAGAGTATCTCCGGCCAATCCAGTGGGCAATCTTGTGTTCGATTCCTTTGAGAGGCATACAAGAAACCCTTGTCGGATTCTGGAGTGAACCGTTGAGACTTGGCCTCACTGAAACTGTTCTTGCCGTCCCTGTTGCTGTCTTTAAAGCTTTTATAGGTACACTCGTTGATATTAAGGATGTTTGTCTGAGGGTGTTCCTTAAAAGACCAAAATCTGCTCTTTCAAGGCGTACTAGAAGTGGATTTCCGATGTTAGTCCGGTGGTTAGTAGCTTTTGCTGTGTTTGTGATTGCCTATGAGACAATCGGTGGTGTCGGGTCATTGGGGATAATTGTGTTGGGGTTTTTGGTTAGTAATAAGAACATAGATTACACAATGTCTGCTGTTTCGTCATTTAGGAGTAGCAGTTTCAGGAGAAGTGCAATTAGTGCTTATTTCACTGGTGGGATATTGAAAAGGTTGAATACTATCGCTGCTATCGGACTCATAATTGGTATGGTCGCGGGGTTCGTTGCTGGACCGATGTTCTTCTCGTATAAGATCGGTGTCGAGGGAAAAGATGCCGTGATTTCGGTGAAAGCTCATGTGGAAGAGAGCAACTATGCTGAGAGGATGGGTGTTAAGAAATGGATGGAAGAGAATGATGTCCCTGCAATGGTGGATAAGTATACTACACAGTTCTATGAAACGGTTTCCGAGCAGATGGATAGTTTGGCAATGCAGTATAATCTGACAGAGTTTGTGACCGGGATTAAGCATTTTGTCGTAACTTCAACCACTAGTTCGTCTACGCAGTCGACGACCTTGATGACACAGTCTCCTTATACGGAGAAGCTTTTGAGTTTGAAGAAGAGGGTTAGAGATCGTGAATGGGGACTAATTTACACCGAAGTCGATGCGATTTTCAGAGAATTGATCATCACACGGGAGGATTTGGTGGAGAAGGCTAAAGGGTTTGCTGTTAAAGGGGCGGATGTTTCGCAACGGGTGTTAGCAAGCAGTGCGTCTGTTTTAGGTGGAGGCGCAAAAATCGTGTTCACTATTGGCAATTCCATCATCTATGGAGCTGCTGAGGTCTTCAACTTTGTATCTCAGTTGATGGTGTTCTTTTGGGTTCTATATTACCTTATCACATCAGAATCCGGTGGAGTAACAGAGCAAGTGATGTCAATGATTCCAATATCGAAATCGGCCAGGATTAGATGCGTTGAAGTTCTCGATAATGCTATTTCCGGCGTGCTCTTGGCCACAGTTGAGATTGCATTTTTTCAAGGATGTCTTACTTGGCTTCTATTTAGACTATGCGACATCCACTTCGTGTACATGTCGACGGTGCTTGCTTTCATCAGCCCCTTGTTGCCGATCTTTCCACCTTGGTTTGCAACGATTCCTGCAGCCATCGAGCTACTGCTGGAAAGTCGATACGTGCTAGCAGTCACTTTTTCCATTATCCACATCTTGCTTATGGATTATGGTGCCACTGAAATCCAAGAGAGTATACCCGGTTACAGCGCGTATCTTACAGGGCTTAGCATCATCGGTGGAATGACATTGTTCCCTTCTGCAGTTGAGGTAACTTTCATCAACTGAAAACAGCTTCTAACGAGACTTTCATGTATTTTTTGATGCCTATATTGTTTGAAATTTGAACTGGATGTCTCCTTTTCGACAGGGAGCGATTATGGGACCGTTGATCACGACGGTTGTGATTGCTTTGAAAGATCTCTATGCCGAATTTGTTCTGGAAGAACCAAAGAAAACGGACTAGAAGAAGTGATGAAGAACATCTCCTTCAACAGGTTTGCTTCCACTGGGGAGAGATTATGTACATTAGCACCACTGGTTTCCAACAATTTCAAAGCACAATTCTTTGCCAGTCCAATAGTGTTTCAATCTGCATGCTGTATTTACACCATTTTTTTATATTGATCCATTATAGTAATTATGATTAATTAGATTGGCACTAGGAAATTGGTTGCATTTTCTCGAGAAACAAACGACAGTTATGTATTCATCGTTGTCTGTATTTAAAGTTTAAACATGCAAGAATTGGTGAAACCAGTGTGTTCTCGTTGGTTAAAGTTGGCCCGTTTTTCCTATTTTTTTAGTTCACCATCTTTAAACATTTTCCAAGCTTAACAACTATAAGCCCAACATGTTTTTGTATAACATCATTACTTTAATTGTTTTTTATTAATCAATTAATTAATGAACTATATATCTATATATTAATTGTTAAATAAATTTAAACCAACATTATGTTCGCCAACCATCTATTAAATTGTTTTTTTTCTTATATTTAATAGAATTTAATGCAACAATCCCTAACTCATGTACTGGAGTTTAAATTTTCATTTACTGTATATTAACCAAGGAAAATATAGGATGCATTAGTGGTGGAATCTAATTTAGGGCTTTAGATTTAAGGGTTTAAAATTTAGGGTACGTTGTTAGAATTTAAGATTTAGATGTTAGGGTTTAGGTTTTAGGGAAATATGTTAGGGATTTAGGTTTTTACCTATAACCCCTAAATTCTAATTCTAAACTCTAAATTCAAACCACAATCCCTAAATTTTAAACACATAAACCTAAATTCTTAAACTATAAACCCTAAATTAAATCTCTAATCCCTAAAATTAGATGTGCATTGTATAATTTTTTATAATTACCTTATTAATAAGGATTAATATCCTATACACTGGCGGTGGAAAGTTTTTATTTTCACAAGCGCCTCAATTATAGGGTTTAGGGTTAGTGTTTAGGGTTTAGAGTTTAGGGGTTTTAGTGTAAAGGTTTAGAATTTAGGGTTCATGTTTAGAATTTAGGAATTAGGGTTAGAATTTAGAGTTTAGGGTTAGGGTTTAGTTTTAGGGTAATATGGGTGGGGATTTAGGTTTTAACCTATAAACCCTAAATTTTAACCCTAAACCCAAAATTCTATCAACAATCTCTAAGTTCAAAACTACTACACTTATACCCCTAAATTTTAAACCCTAAACGAAGTCCCTAACCCCTAAAACTAAGGCGCTTGTGTAAAAAAGTTTCCACAAGCGCTTGTGTATAGAACAATTACCCTATTAATAAAGCCTAAAAGTCATTATCATGAACATTATCATTTTGTAAAAAAATAATAATAATTTTGGTATAAAATTGTCCCTAAAATAATATATATATATATATTAAAATAGAGAAAAGAATAGGCATCCTAATCTTATTGAACAAAAATTATTTTGTCTTTTTTTAGTGCACCTATTTATGTTTTAATATTAAAAAATTTAAATTATAAATTTTAAAACATGCACTCTAATTCAAAATTTTAATCATAAATGCTAAATCTATTTTTTTAATATTAATACATAAATAAGGTCGACGATTTTTGTTCAATCTGATTATGCTATATTTTAAAAGAAATAAAAAAAATGGGAAACACGAATGAACGAATATCCACTCGACACCTCAGAAGCTTTGAGTCAAATGTCTGAATTCTTGTAAATGAAACAGAGTATGAGTTAAGGGTTTGATTTTTCTTATATAATTAAGAAAAAAGGGGATAATGAGGTGTTGCTTCAATAACATGCCTAAAGGGTTCTTATCTCTTTGTGTTAATATATATTAATCACAACATTAATTCATTAATATTTCTAAAAGCTTGGAGACATAAATATTATAAACTTTTATTGTATAATATTTCGGTTGGTCAAATTATGGTTTTGATCCTTTTACTATGTTCTAATTTAGGATTTAGTCCCTATATTTGTAAGTATACATTATCATTAATCAATCCCTATACTTTTCCAAAATACAATTATACATTTCATAGACACTTTAAATTTTATAAGAACTAGAATCAAAATTTTACCATTTTAGAAGGATCGTGCATGACTCTTGTCAATCTCTAACCCTGACCTTAGTCCTTAACAATTTAACTATGTTTTTACAATACTTTCAAACATGATAAGTGCAATAATTCATGATATTAAATATAAGGTTGACGAATGATATTATAAAAAGTAGTCGATACAAATTATATCTAATTAAAATAAAAAATGATTGAGTTCCAAATTTAGGCATAGTAAAAAAGCACCAAAATCATAATTTAACCTATTTTATCAATGACTCGATCATTTAATTTGATTTAAGTTAATAAATTGAAAGGAAAAAAAAAACATAACAAAGGTAGACAGTTACCTACTCAGATTTGGTGGTTTGGAAGGTGCAACAAGTTTAACTTCCGGTTCCAAGCTTACATTGATATTGATTTTGAAGAAAAATAATATTAAACACTAGAAAAAATAATAATAAAAAAGTGGTCAAAGTCCATGGTCTCTTTCGGCCATGGCCTCACCAGTGGGGCTCCCTTGTATCAATCACATATCACATTATTATAAACAAAGATTGGATTATGAGTACATTATCGTCTCTCGGTTGGAAGCTCAAACAAGGCACCTTTGTCTGCCCAAATCCAAGTTTTCACCATTAAACATTTGCCAACATCATAAACCTAGGCTTTTCTATGCTCTACTCATATGTTAATGGTTACATCATCTTGAAAAATTACAATTAAATACATGAATCTGATAAAATTTAACGAGTGACTTCAGTAAGCAAAAGATGATGTTAATCTTAAAAAATTTAAATTTAAGTACTTGTATATATACAAAATATATGTGTCTTGTCACAGGACTAAAAAAATTTTAAACAGGCACTACCATGTATATTAAAAAAATACATGAATTTGATGGGAAGAAAAAAATATCTAGAAAATAAATTAGGTTGAAGGTAAAGAAAATGACTGTTTTATAGATAATTAATTATGGGTTATTATTCCATGTGCTCACAGTAAAAAAATATATTCTATAAGCATGTATAATTTACTTTAAAAATTAAAATTAAAATCCTTAATTTTAAAACAAAAACACTAATCCTTCAATTATAAATTTTAAATTTTAACTATAAGCTATAAATTTTAAACGCTAAAACAAATTCATGAGCTAAACCTCTAAACTAATTAAACCATGATGAGAAGCTCTGACAACTAGACCATCCTTGCTTTTTCTTCGGTAAACAATTTTAGTCTCATCATTTATCTATAATTGTCTACTTAAATATTTTTTTGATAAATTTTAATTCTAATCTAAATTTTATCTAGAAAAGACGGGAAAATAAAATTCTAGAGGAAGAAAGGAGGGGCTACTAATGGGTCTAGAACACATGACTTAAGAGAATATGAGATAATTCAGATTGACAGTTTGGCCAATCAATCAAATACATTTATTTATTTAAACATTTATTAAAATTATTATTTGATACACCTAATGCATTAAGAAAATGTAACTTTGATAAGCATGCAAAGATTAAGAAATCATATATTTCATATAACTTTCATGTGTGAAACTGATTTTCATGTCTCATAAGCCAAATTAAGAAAATAAAATAGTGGGGGGGTTCTCCATTGCTACGTAATTAGCTAAAACTAATAAATAAATAAAAATTCAAGATTCATGAAGTCATGTTGTCTCTTTAACATAATAATACTATAACTGTAATAGGGATTATGGAAATGGAACAACTCGGTTAGATTTGGTGACCAACTGCCCAACACCACTATACCCGCCCTAATTCAAAACTGTTTTCTATGTCATTTTTTATTAAAATTTTGCAAACAAATCAAAAGAAAATTATTGTATCACAAATTAATATTCAAAGTATTTACATTCATATTTAGAAAATGTCTTATTGGTATATAATTTTTTTTGTTGTTGATAATTTACATTCTTAGATAAATTCTAAACTCTTGAAAATTTTCAACTTCATGCATATATCAAATAATTATTTTTTTAAGCTGATTTTTTTTTGTTTTTATCATAATTTTAAGCAGTGACGGAACTTAGTAGTTCATGGGAGGAGGGGCTGTAACCCGTAAGGGGAATATTTTTTTTTAGCCTTTAATTCTTTATATTTTTTTAGAAAAAATTGGGATAATTGTGAAGTTACCCCATCTTTTAAAATTTATGTTTTGCCTCTCAACTTCAAATCCTGGCACTGTCCCTGATTTTAAGAGTAATTATTTCATATACAACGGTGGAAACATAAAGTTTTCACAAGTGTTATAGTTTTAGAATGTAAGGTTTAGAGGTTATGGGTATAGATTTTAGGGGTTGTGGTTAAAATTTTAGGTTTGAAATTAGAACTTATAGTTTATAGGTTAAAACCTAAATCCTTAACCATATTACTCTAAACTCTAAACTATATTATCTAAACTTTAAATTCTAACAATAACCCTAAATTCTAAATCCAACATTTAAACCTTAAATTATATCTCTGAACCTTAGATCTTAAGTGCTCTTTAAAATTTTTTATTTCCATCAACTGTATCGAAAATAAATCAATTTAAAAAATAAAAAATAAAAAAGGGAAAAAGATTTGCAGTTAAAGAAGCAGTTGTTGATGTTGTGTTAGCTTTGCTTACTAGAGACACAAAAACCTGAGGGAAGTTAGGCCAAGGGTTAGCCTCTCTCCAAGTTTCCCCTCTTTCTCCATTCACTTGGAATCAAAGCAAAGGTTTTTTTCAGCTGATTCTTGGTCACCATCTCTAACCCAACTTCACCTTCCTCTACACCTCAATCCCTTCCTATATCTACTTTCATTTTTTTCTCCATTCATAAACCCTGTTTACTTAAAATACCTACCTTGGGTTACCTCTTTTTGGGGGTTTAAGTCCTTGTATTCGTGTGGTTCTTTACTGGTTTTGAGCAGCTGCAGATACACATGCTTCTGGTATTTGTTTCTCAACTACTTCATATGTTTGTTTGTTTGTTCATGGAAGTCTTGTGATTCATAAGTTTTGTGTTAAGGAGCAAAATAGTTGTGGATATATTGGTGTGCTACTAGAGTGGACTGTAGGAGTAGTTTGTTCATTTATGTTTTGGAGTTTGTTTTGGAATCATGAATACTCGTGTCCCGGATTCGAGTGCTGCGGTTTCGTTCTCGTCTGATCCTCCTGAGGGAGAAGATAGGACGGCTGCTGCGGGTTCGCGGAACCGGTCTCCTCGTGCTGCGTTGTCTTCCTTCTTGATAAGGGCAGTGATAAGGATGTCTAGAGCGAGGTGGTTTACCTTCTTGAGAAGAGTCTTTCACTACCAAAACGGATCGAGGTCCGACCTCGGGTCCAATCCTTTCAATTCCGGTACTTGGATAATGCTAGAGTTCATGGCTTTGGTAATTCAGATTACCATCATCACATTCACTTTGGCCATTTCAAACAAGGAGAAACCTGTTTGGCCTATGAGAATATGGATTGCCGGCTACGATATTGGTTGTGCCCTTAGTTTGTTACTTCTTTACGGGCGCTACCGTCATCTTCACATCATTCAAGGAGACGGTTTTGGCCTTTCCGACGTCGAGCAGCAGAGGACGAATGAGGAATCGAGGTAAGCATCTTATCACTTGATTCAACCTTGCTATTGTGCATGTCTCATTAGGCCATAACATGTTAGTGTTGGAACTTGGAAGATATATGCTGAAACACCAAATTAATTTAGATGTATTATGTTCAGGTGCTCACATTTGATGAACAAGTGCCGAACATCGCTAGAATTGTTCTTCGCAATATGGTTTGTGATGGGAAATGTATGGGTGTTCGATTCTCGATTCGATTCCTTCCACCGAGCTCCGAACCTTCACGTGCTCTGCATCTCCTTGCTAGCTTGGAATGCTCTGTGCTACTCTTTTCCATTCCTATTGTTCCTACTCCTATGTTGTTGTGTGCCACTCATTAGCAGCCTCCTAGGCTACAACATGAACATGGGTTCCACTGATAGAGGGGCATCCGATGATCAAATCTCCATCCTGCCTAGTTGGAGATACAAAGCAATCGCCACCAACTCGGAGCTCGACCACGACTCCGACCTCGACCCGAGCCGTGCAAACGAAGATGCAGTAAGTCACATGGATTCCCTATGTCGAAAGTTCGAATATATGATCTCGGTTTCTAATGCCTAATGGTGTTTATATTTGTCCCGTTGACAGGAGTGCTGCATTTGCCTAGCTAAGTACAAAGACAAAGAAGAAGTGAGACAATTGCCATGTTCCCACATGTTTCACCTCAAGTGTGTGGATCAATGGCTCAGAATTATATCCTGTTGTCCACTCTGCAAACAAGAACTGGAGAGATAGAAACAAAGAAAGCAATCCCACAGCTGAAAAAAGCTCCCTTTTTTCATATTCTTCTCATCCTTTATTCAACTATGGTGTGATTTATTTTGTTTGTATAATCACAAAGGTTACTTGAGTGAGTTCATTGCTTTGTACAGTGGATGCTCACCAGTAACCAAGTTTTTTTCTTTCTTTTTCCTGGAAAATTGTATACTGTTTCTGAGAAAATGTATATCAGATGGCAAAAAAGATGAGAACTTTATTAATTTGGTTAATACCCCCAAACAATTCTACCTGAACTAATCAATTTTAACCTTACTGGCTGACTAATGGAAAGTGGTCTATTTTTAACTTGATAACTATTGGCATTAATCTAAATTCAGATTTGGAGTGCAGAAAAGTTTTGGGTTTGGACCAGAAAATCAAATATAAAGAAATTGGGTCCACAATAGCGGCAAAATCTGATGCACCAAATTTGTTGTTTTTGGCAGAAATGAGAATGGTACGGTGCAGATCGAGAGGTAAACTACCCACCAAGAAAGCGCAGCCGCTGCCATTTTTCCTACCCACACCAACCTTACTTACATTGTCCAAATTGTTTACTACTTCCTTTTCCTTTATATCTATAACCCCACCATCGCCGTCGTATCTTTCACTTCAGTTTAGTTTCTGCTCCTCCTTCATCGGCCGAGATATGAGTGACCCAAAACCCAAGTTTTTGGAGGTCTACACTGTACTCAAGTCGGAGCTTCTTGATGACCCGGCTTTTGAGTTTGCTGATGATTCTCGCCAGTGGGTAGAGCGTGTAATTCTCTCTCTTTTTTTTCTTGATGACCCAAGTTTTTATTTGGAATTTTGGATACTCTTGGTTTCATAGATTAAGTACTAGAGTTCTCTTTTTTTTGCACCATTAATTCTATAGATGTGTGTGTGTAAAAGATGTTGGGAAGTTCATCAAGTTGTTTGATTGAAGCTTTTGGTGAATTTATTGATCTGTTAGTCCCGGAAGGTTGAGATTTTTAGGTGGAAATGGTTTCTGTTTCATGATTATTCAAACTCTGAATTTATTTGAATAGTTTCTGTTTCACGACTTCTTGTCATTCCTCTTCTTTATCCTTGAGTAGTTTATTCATATAATTGTAGATCATGATAGTCTGTCTCTTCTCTTGTTGCAGATGCTAGATTACAATGTACCTGGAGGTATGGATTTAGTCATGGTTCGAAATAAAAACTGATAAGTGACTGGTATTTTTTTATATCAAGGGTGTTCACTGGTTTTGTTGCTGACAGGAAAGCTGAACCGAGGGTTGTCCGTCATTGATAGCTACAGGTTGTTGAAAGATGGGAAAGAGCTGAGTGATGATGAATTGTTTCTTGCTTGTGCCCTTGGTTGGTGCATTGAATGGGTGTGTTTTAAGGATACATTAATCTTTACTGCTATTTCTCCTCATATGCATTAATAGTTCCAACTGTTGTTTCGTTTTCGATGTACTGGAGTCGAACTTTTTCTTTTGTTAATAATTGAACAGCTTCAAGCATATTTTCTTGTTCTTGATGATATCATGGATGGCTCTCACACACGCATAGGTCAACCGTGTTGGTTCAGGCTTCCTCAGGTATGATTTAACAAGATCATGTTAGTTCTTTTGTGCTTTCTAGGGATACATCCGTTTGCGAACCGATTGAGCCTGTCAATGGAGTTAGAAACTTGATCTTGCGGAAATTCTAACTTCTGAAAGTTTCATCATAGATTGGATTGATTGCGGTCAACGATGGGTTAATTCTGCGTAACCAAATCTTCAGAATTCTGAAGAATCACTTTAGAGGAAAACCTTATTATGTGGATTTGCTAGACTTATTCAACGAGGTGAGTTTGTTGTTTGCAGTGGCTGCAGACTGCCGATGTTCACTCACTTTTGATATAATCAGGTTCCGCTGGTGTATCTGAACTGTTTTTATTTAGGTGGAATTTCAAACAGCCTCGGGGCAAATGATAGACTTGATTACCACACTTCAAGGAGAGAAAGATCTATCAAAGTACTCATTGCCAATGTAAGATTGTATTTGAAATTGTTGCATTCATTGTAACTTTCAGTGAAAATGGTATTCCTTTTAGCACTATTAACACATCAAATGGTATGTTTCATGCAGTCACCGCAGGATTGTTCAGTACAAGACGGCTTATTATTCATTTTACCTTCCAGTAAGTAACTTTCTATGTTACAAGTCATTTCCCCCCAAGATTTGCTTTTAGCATACATCTTGGTCATTTGTTTTTTAGGCGCTTAACTTCATACATATTGTCATTTTAATGTATCAACCAATGCTTCCGTAGTTTTGGACAAGCAATAACTGCTACTAACTAAAAAGTACAGTTTGATATCAGGACATGTTTAATCTGCTTTGACATTTTGTTGCTTCTTTTCTCTCCGCGAAAACCAGGTTGCATGTGCATTGCTTATGGCAGGGGAGAATCTTGACAAGCATACTGATGTGAAGAATGTCCTTGTTGAAATGGGGACCTATTTTCAAGTACAGGTGACCGCACATTTCGAGATTAGATTTCCTGTTTGTTAATTTGACAGCTAAGATACAAGGAACTACAGAAAGCAAAAAAGTAAAACTTGGAACACTTACTGTTGGTTTAGAAAGAAATTTAGATTAATCATTCAATGGGGTCGGATACCGATGGTTATAAAAAAAAGAACTTTCTAAAATCAATTTCTTTTGAGTATCTCTGTCAACTATTAGGTAAGCAAACATCTTTTTATTGGTATTCGCCTAACGAAAATTTTCATTTTGTAGGATGATTTTCTAGATTGTTTCGGTGATCCGGAGGTGATTGGCAAGGTGAGTATCATGGCTTTGCTAATATGCGTATGTCTGGTAATGCAATTGGTTTGAATGGTCTGCTCTTTTTTTTCTCTATTAGGTTGGAACTGATATTGAAGACTTCAAGTGCTCTTGGTTGGTTGTAAAAGCTCTAGAACGTGCTAATGAGGACCAAAAGAAGTTGTTATATGTATGTATGTTTGCATGTATGTATGTATGATAGACAATAGTTCGGACTTGCTTTACCTATATGTGTTTGATTTCCAGGAAAACTATGGAAAAGCCGACCCAGCATGTGTTGCCAAAGTGAAAGAGCTCTATCAAACCCTGGATATTCAGGTTTGTCCTGGTGCAATCTGCTTTTGCCTCTGCTCTGAATTCATGTATGTGTTTGGTTTATGGATATCGGGTACTCTACTTGTAGGGTGCATTCACGGAGTACGAGAGCAAGAGCTACGAGAAGATAACAAAACAAATCGAGGGTCATCCGAGCAAAGCAGTACAAGCGGTGCTGAAATCATTTCTGGCAAAGATATACAAGAGGCAAAAATAGGAAGTTCAGCAGAGCACCAGAAGAATAAACATAGCAGACTGTGTGGTTCTAATCTATTTAGTGTTGGAATTACACTATAGGAGGGGAATAAATATGGGTCCAAGTAGCTAGTGTGACCTATTGACATGATGAATCAATCTCATGGATTTGTTGGCAAATTTCTAGAGCAAAACTAATGTTGTGTGCTCTGAAATTGATATCTCATCTGTAATTTTAGTACACGGTCATATGATGATCTTACCAAGTTCAAGGGTTAATTTGATAGAAAATAAAAGTTCAATGACCTTTTTAACAGGGGTCAATTTGACAACAAGAAAGTTTAAAGCTCAATTTGACTAAACTTGACAAGATCTTTAGTGCAGGTATGAGATTGGGCAATTGAATAGATGTCCAGTTGATTGAAGACTTGATTCAGGGGAGAACAAATGAACAAAACCAAGATAAGGAAGAAAAAATGTACTCGGAACAAACAAATATGCTTAAATTCATTGAAACTTTTTAACAAACATTAAGGCTAATGTTTTCCAAACAGCCCTTGAGCCGCTAAACACAGAAACCATGTCGAACGATTATGCCAAGCACGCAGAATAATCATTTGGAACCCTGAAAAATTTGTTAAAGAATCAATGTCGAACGAAACCTAAATAGTCATTGTATTTTAAATATACTCATATTTTAAATATGTTTGTATTTAAATTAATTATTTGAACCGATCAAGTGGTTTTTATGATTTTATACATCCCAAGTGGTTTAGATTCGAGTTCCCTTACAACCATTTTTTATTTATTTATTCCCTAGCATCACTGCATTATAAGATATATATTAATGGTGCAATCTATTTCATAAAAAGTGGGTTGATGTAGTGGTAAAAGCATGAGGTTTTCCTCCAAGATGTTGTGGGTTTAAACCCTACACCAAACACTCTTTATTCATATATTTTGGCAAATTTGGCCAAGTAAACCAATATTGGCTTAATAATTAGGGAATAGGGGTTTACTGGCCGAAATTTGACAAACTAGGCCAATTTCTACAGTGAACCAATGACCACGCCACCTGCAGAAGGCGTCCCTTGGACAACGCCACCTAGGGATGTAAAAACAGGTAAACAGTTGGGTTTCAGGTCGGGCTCTGTCAGGTCGGGTCAAATCAGTTACAGGTCATTTCGGGTCATTTTTTGTTTTGACTCGATTCAGTTCGGGTTCGGGTTCATTTCGGGTCGGGTTCATTTCAGGTCGGGTTCAATTCAGGTCGGGTTCATTTCGGGTCGGGTTCATTTCAGGTCGAGTTCATTTCAGGTCGGTTCATTTCAGGTCGGGTCAAAACGGTTAATTGACAGGCTAATTTCAGGTCGGTTTCGTTTCAGGTCGGGTTCATTTCAGGTCGGGTTCATTTCAGGTCGGGTTCGTTTCAGGTCGGGTTCGTTTCAGGTCGGGTTCGTTTCAGGTCGGGTTCTTTTCAGGTCGGTTTTGTTTCAGGTCGGGTTCATTTCAGGTCGGGTTCCTTCGGGTTTATGGTTTATTGTGTTATGTGTATTATATATATTGACGGATTATGATTTTTATTTTTAGGGTTTATGGTTTATGGTTTATGGTTAGGGGATTACGTATATGTGATATATATATATATATATATAGTTGGTACTATTGGATTTATTTTTAGGGTTTAGGATTTATGGTTTGGGGTTTAGGGTTTGGGGTTTAGGGTTTAGGGATCTTAAATTAATACAAACATACCTAAATTAATTATATATATTGATGGATTATGGTTTTCAGGGTTTAGGGTTTAGGGTTTACTGATCTTAAATTAATACAAACATGCCTACATTAATTATATATATATATATATATTGATGGATTATGGTTTTTAGGGTTTAGGGTTTAGGGTTTACTGATCTTAAATTAATACAAACATGCCTACATTAATTATATATATATATATATATTGATGGATTATGGTTTTTAGGATTTAGGGTTTAGGGTTTAGTGTTTAGGGTTTAGTAATCTTAAATTAATACAAACATGCCCACATTAATTATATATATTGATGGATTATGGTTTTTAGGGTTTAGGGTTTAAGGTTTAATGATCTTAAATTAATACAAACATGCCTACATTAATTATATATATATTGATGGATTATGGTTTTTAAGGTTTATGGTTTAGGGTTTAGGGTTTAGGGTTTAGTAATCTTAAATTAATACAAACATGCCCACATTAATTATGTTGGTGTCTTAGCTTTAAAAGTTAAGTTGCCCATAATTTAAACTTGGTTGCCATTCAAAGCTCGATGATGATATTTCTGGTAGCAAAGTTTGTAAAACTTTGTTATAAGATCTAAGAGCTTAAAGTGTAAACTTTTGTATGTTTGTAAATTTTGTACTGTGAAAGTTAAAGTTTCAGTTTGTAAAGATTATTTAGTTTGTAAGTTTCAGTTTGTTGTAAGTTTCAGTTTGTAAGTTTAAACTTTTTGTAATATTAAATAAAGTTTCAGTTTGTTGTAAGTTTTGTAAGTATAACCACTTAAATTATTGAATATAAGTCATTTATTGTTTTAATCTTCTTAAGTTTTACCTTATTCTGTTTTTTGGTTGTATCCCTGATTCCATCCAAAGTTAATGTTTTATTATATTTTAAACAAGTTAATTTAATTAAGTCATTTAAGTTAATCAGTTTTTTACTAAGTCAATTAAGTATGTAATGTTAATTAAAAAATTTCGTTATCTTATATTAGTTTAGTATACATATTTAGTTTAATAACTTCAAACTAATTTTAGTTAAGTATAAAAAAATTATTTCATAATGGTTATTCATTCAACTTATGTAATTAAGTAGTTTATCAGAATGCAACTTAAGTTAATTTAATAACTAACTTAACTTAAAATGAATGCAAGTTAATTAAGTTTATTTTTAATCTTAAGTTAAGTTAATTTAATAACTAACTTAACTTCAATTAAAATGAATGCAAGTTAATTATTTAGCATTAATTTATTCTTATAATATAAAATTTAAGTCATCTTATTTTAATTAAGAATATAGATTTAATTTAATAATTTTTACTCATTTAACTTAATTTGATTAAGTATAAAATTTTAATTTAATAATGGTTATTCATTCCACTTAAGTTAATTAAGTATAATAGTTTATCTTTGAAGTTATTTTAAAATAATAGTCAAGTTAATTAGAAATACAATTTATTAATACTTAGAATTATTATTAATTCACTTTATCTTTTAATTGAAGTTAAGTTAGTAATTTATTAATACTTGAAATTATTATTAATTTTATAATTTTTCAATACTTGACATTATTTTATATTCATTAAATATAACATCTTTAAATGTCAGATAATTATCACTATTAGCAAATCAAATAATAGTATTAGTTCAGGTTAATATTAGTTCAGGTCAATATCAGTTCAGGTCAATATCAGTTCAGGTCAATATCAGTTCAGGTCAAGAACAGTTCAGGTTCAAAACAGGTCGGGTTCATTTCAGGTCGGGTCCAAATAGGTCGGGTTAAATCGGTTATCTGGCAGGTTAGTCTCGGGTTCGGGTTCGTTTCGGTCGGGTGCAGGTCGGGTTCGGTTACTACAGTAACAAGTCAATTTCGGGTTCGGGTTCACTTCGGTCGGGTGCAGTTCGGGTTCGGTTTCTACAATTACAGGTCAATTCGGGTTCGGGTTCGTTTCGGTCGGGTGCAGGTCGGGTTCGGTCTTTGAATTCTCGGGTTAAACCAGGTTCTGACTCGATCGGGTTTCAGACAGGTTACCAGGTCGGGTCAGTTTTTCACACCCCTAACGCCACCTCCTCCTGGCGAGGTCTCTGGTGACCGGCTGGGAGAGCCAATGGCCCGGCTGCTGCAGGCGAGCTGTGGCTGGTGCAGGCTTCTGCGGCTTCACGTGGGCTGGCCTACCTCGCCCTCTCCTTATGGCGAGGTGCAGGCTGGTGCAGGCCTGCTGCTCACGGGCTGCAACATGCGGTTGCCCAATTAATTTTTTTTATATTATTTTATTTGTGTGTATATATAGATAGGTGGTGTGAGTTAAAATTTTAGAGTTGGTTATTTGTGAAGAGAAGAAGAGAAAAAAAATTGTGAAGGTGAAGAATTTTCTATATATCTTTTTAAAGATATATTCGAAGAGGGTGAAAAAAATTTTGAGTTTAAATTTATCTGTTATTTTTGTAATTATTAGTGTCCCTATATTATTTTGTGTGATTGATGATCTAATGAAATTTATTTTTTATTATTGATGAAGCTATCCTGGTTGGTTGTGATTGTCGTTTCGAACAAAAGAAACTAGTTTTTCGAATTTTGAATATGGTCTTCAGACGCACCTAATCATCTCTTTACCCGCCTCATGATCCATTTATATGATATATTTATAAATATTAGTTATATAAAAATAAATATTTTTGTATAAAAAAGTATAAAATATTTTTCATTTGGACTCCCGCCATATATGTGACATTATTCCAAATGTCATTATTTTAAAAAATAATAATATACGAATTAAATTTGATACAACACAAAAATTTGAACTAAAAAAATATTAAAGTATATTCTAAATGACAAAAAATAGCACAAATAACATGTAGAATAATATTTCAATTGTTGTAACAAATAAACAATATAGAAATAACTAAAAAACTAACAATAAAAAAACAACCTTTTAAAAATAAGAACAAGTAACGTACAATATTAGAAAAATCAAATACTTATAGTAAAGACTAAAGAAAAGAAAACAAACATTAGAAATAAGGTTCAACGTTAAGAAACAATAAAGAAGAAACCAATATATATATATATATATATATATATATATATATATATATATATATATATATATATATATATATATTGTTATGAATATTTATCTATGTGGATGTCTATCATGATTAGAACTTTATCAAAGGAGTTTGATTTATTTATCATTAGGAATATTATCTCTATGAATTAGAGTTTAATGTATTATGTACTTTTTATGCCTATAAATAGATGATTTATTGAAGACATTGTACACAATTCTATATTTGAGAATAATACAAATCTCCCTCTTTCTCTCATCTCTTTGCTCTTCTATTTCTCGTTCTTTGTTATTTTATTCACAACACGTTATCAGCACGGGTTTGCTAAAAAATTTTTGGTGCTCTTTGTTTGAATCCCAAAGTAGTTACCGAAACAAATTTGGTTCTACGTTGAACCGAAGATAAGTTTTTTCCCACATTTTTATTATTGATTGCTTTTATCTTGATATTTTAACTTGGTCTTTATTTTTGAAATAGTATGGTAACATGTTTTGAAGGCTTGAGCGAACCATGAAATCTCGCTCAATTACCCTGGTTCTTGTTGGTGATTCTCAAAAAGATTTTAATTTGATATTGGCGATCACATGTGACGATTCAATCTCGAGTATCAAGTGCTTATGGTGCTTTCCATTTTGATGTGAATTTGATCAAATAACGTTCAACCATTTTGATGTCATTAGTGTAGCATTGTTCTTTAACACCGCTTTAAGGTGTTGTGCGTACATCCACATAAGAAGTTTATAAATTGAAATATATTTTGGTATGGCTTGAATCAAGATAAAATCAAAAGAGGTACGTTTCTTCTATATGTTTATATTGAGATCAATTTTTATTTACGTTATTCTATTGGTGAAAGCTAATACTTTTAACTAGGGATGTAAAAACAGGTAATCGGACGGGTTTCAGGTCGGGTACTGTCAGGTCGGGTAAAATCGGGTACAGGTCATTTCAGGTCATTTTTCTATTTTAACTCGACTCGGGTCGGGTGCGGGTCCATTTCAGGTCGGGTCCATTTCAGGTCGGGTCCATTTCAGATCGGGTCCATTTCAGGTCGGGTCCATTTCAGGTCGGGTTCATTTCAGGTTGGGTCAAAACGGGTCGGGTCCGAAGCAGATAATTGACAGGGTAATTCGGGTTCGGATACACTTCAGGTCGGGTCCATTTCAGATCGGGTCCATTTCAGGTCGGGTCCGTTTCAGGTCGGGTCCATTTCAGGTCGGGTCCATTTCAGGTCGGGTTCATTTCAGGTCGGTTGCATTTCAGGTCGGGTGCATTTCAGGTCGGGTAGTTTCAGGTCGGATAATTCAGGTCGGGGTATTTTTAGGATTGAAATTCGTATTGAGTTTGAGTTTGGTACAACCGTATAAGTAGTCGATAGACTTTAGGTTGGCCTTCGTCAATCATCATTGATTTGGAGTTAATTATTTAAAGTCATATCAAATTAAAATGATAAAACATTGGAGTAATTAAAAAATACTAAAAAAGAGTCAATTTGGATTAAAAATAAAGTTTCACAGATTATAATGAACAAAATTATCAAATTAAAATTATAAAACATTAGACAAATTTAAAAGAAAACAATGAAAAGGGGTCAATTTGGAATAAAAATAAAATTTTGGGGACTATAATGAACAAAAATATCAAATTAAAAGTATAAAAAATAGAGTAATTAAAATAACAATAAGTAGATGTCAATTTAGAATAAAAATAAATTTTTAGGGTCTAGAATGAACAAAATTTCAAATTAAAATTATAAAACATGATGAATTAAAATATATATAAGGGACATTATGGAATTAAAATAAAGTTAAGGGACTAGAATGAAGAAAATATCAAATTAAAATAATAAAACATTTGACAAATTAAAAAAATGTGGGTCAATTTGGAATATAAATAAAGTTTTAGGGTCTAGAAGATGAAAATATCAAATTAAAATTATAAAACATTGGACGAATTAAAAAAAATGAATAGGGGTCAATTTGGAATTGAAATAAAGTTAAAGGGACTAGAATGAACAAAGTACAAATTAAAATTATAAAACATCAGATGAAATAAAAAAACAATAAATAAGGGTCAATTTGGAATTGAACTAAAGTTTAGGGGACTAGAATGAACAAAATATCAACTTAAAATTATAAAACATCGGACTAATTAAAATAAAGTTAAGAGACTAAAATGAACAAAATATCAAATTGAAATATACATATACATGTATTATGTATTGTTATAATTAATTAAATAAAAATATTACCATATTAAAAATGAATAAAATTTATATCTATATATATACACATATATATAAATATACATATATTATGATATATACATATACATGTATTATGTATTGTTATAATTAATTAAACATATGCATATATATATATACTAAAACACACATATATACATACATACTAAAATACATATATATGCATGTATTTAAGTTTTAGTAGGTATATACATGTATGTAAGTAAGTTTTAGTATGCATATATTGTTATATATATATATATATATATATATACTAGAACATACATATTTGTATGTATATATGTATACCCCTAAACAATACTCATAAACCTCAACCCTTAAATCTTATAATCACTAATAATTAGAGTACAAGCCTAATCCCCTAATCTTTAAACTAATTTCATAACCTCAAATAATTAAGTTGACACATTTACCCCTAAACCCCAAACATGAATATCTAAATCTTACAAATACTATTCACTAATAATTAGAGTGCAAGCCTAATCACATAATCCCTAAACTAATCTCATAGCCCCAAGCAATCAACTTGACACACTTACTCTTAAACCCTAAACATAAACCCATAAATCTAACAAACAAAATAAATTGAAACGTAAAAGGACAAATCTAAAAATAAATTAAAACTAAATTATTAATTAGAGCCCAAATCACAAATGAATAAAATTATTAAACCTAATTACTTACCAAATCTTTATACGAGGACCAAATTAAATTTAAAGCAAACCAAAAAGTTTAATAATTAATTAATTTATGACGCATGGCCTAATTAAATAAAATTAAAAGAAACTAAACCAAAAGTTAAGACTAAAAAAAAAACTAAAACCTAAAAAACTTAAACTCTAACCATCTAATTAAGGAAGGACCTAAAGGATAATAAACCCCTAAATAAAAAATCTCAATTGCCCTCTCAATCTTGTTTCATATTGGCGACAAATTTTCCCCCTCCCCCACCACACTTTCATATGGCGGTAAAATCTCCCCCCCCCCCCCCCCCCCCAAATTTTATTTTTGTTTGATATGGTGCCAAAACCCTCCATAATTTCCTATCAATAAAAACATTTCCCCCATTAATTCAAAAAAACTTTTCCTTAAACTAACAAATGTTTTTTTATTATTTTAATAGTTATAATTAATTTTTTTAATAAAATATTTTTTAAATTTAATGATCACCATTAATAAATTGATTTAAATTTTAAATAATTTGTTTTAAATTCATCCATCACAACTTATTAATTTAATAAAACTTTAAAATTTTTAATATTTTTAATAAATTAAATCTAAGTATGTTAATTTTTATTAAACTTCACAAATAATTTATATTGAACGAGTTAGTATTAAATTAATTTAATAAATTAATACTTTACATTTATCAACACTTTAAATTTATCAAATTGTAGACTTCTTCAACTATATATCAGGTAAATATCAAGTCAGATCAATATCAGTTCAGGTTAAAAATAGGTCGGGTTCAAAGCAGGTCGGGTCAATTAACAGGTCGGGTTCAAAACAAGTCGGGTCCAAAACAGGTCGGGTTCAAAGCAGGTCGGGTTCAAAACAGGTCGGGTCCAAAACAGGTCGGGTTCATTTCAGGTCGGGTAAAATCGGATATCGGGTCAATTCAGTCGGGTAAATTCGGTTATCTGCCAGGTCGGCTTCGGGTTCGGGTTCGTTTCAGTCGGACGCAGGTCGGGTTTCAGGTCCACAGTAACAGGTCCAATTCGGGTTCGGGTCGTTTTCAGTCGGACGCAGATCGGGTTCGGTTACTACAGTAACAGGTCCAATTCGGGTTCGGGTCAACAACAGTCGGTTACAGATCGGGTTCGGATCATCAAATCTTCGGGTCAAATCAGGTTCTGACTCGAGCAGGTTTCAGTCGGGTTTCCAGGTCGGGTCAGCTTTTTACATCCCTACTTTTAACCTTGTTTTGAGTTTTACATGTATTTAAATAACTTGGAAAGATACGTGATATAAAGGAATTATGAGAAGTTGTCTCGTTCATTTGTTATGTCTCCATCGTTCTCGAAAGGAAAATCATTATCGGTAAAATCTATTTTCCCCTTAAACTATGATTTTAAAGTGCAATAAATCATGGTGAATTTTAATCTATAAAAAGATTGTTATAAAGTCTATATTTGCTCGAAAGCAATATTTCTTCTTCGTCGAAAAACTCGACCATAAACTTCTCCCAATTTCAAGTTACAAAAATTCGTCTTGATCCAAAAATTTTATGGGAGGCATTCTCTAAAGTGAATGCAAAGCATGATGTTTGTTTCACGCGATTATCAATGATGGGACATTCCCTGAAGTGAATGCAAGCATGATGTTTATTACATGCAATTATTGGAACTATTTCATTCCCTAAAGTGAATGCAAACATGATAAATCATTATTCAATTAGAGACATAATTTCGATATAATCCAAGTATATTGGCTGGACATCCTGTTCCGCGAGGCTACTGGTCTCAAAGGAGGCTTTTAAAGGACCTTGTGAACATGTTTAACAATGTCGCGTACGAGGATTAAATCTTTGTTCTCTGTGATAAGGATATGTGAAAAAGGTTTTAAAGGCCCACTGGCTCTACTCCATTCCCTGAAGTGAATGTGAGATTATATTATGGAAGGAATAAAAACTACATTAGAAGTTGTGGTCGTGGTCGAGGCTATGAATATAGACATGAAAAATATGGCCATTTTAAGAATACTTCTACCCACCGGTAGTGAGGTTATAAGGATGACAAAAGTGATAAAGATCATTCTATTGAAGTAAAACTCTTCTTATTACCAATGCGATGTTATAAACCATTGGTCTCGTACGTGTTGTACGTTGAAAAATCAAGAATCATTGAGTGATAAAGGAAAGAAAATATAAGCAAATTTTGTTTGCGAAACATGACGAAGATGATACTGGTCTAACTTTATTTGGACATTGTTGGTCCAACTCTTTTGGACGTTATTGATTTTCTTATAACCCTCGAAATGAATAAACCATCTTCTAATTATTCTTATAACTTTGAAGAGAATTATTTATTTATTTTACTTTACGTTTATTTATTTTACACACATTAATTATTTACGTTTTATATTTATATTTATATATTATGATATTTATTTATATTGTTTAACATGATTACTTGTCAAATACAATCTATGGTGATGATTTATGCTCAACATAAACATAAGATATATTTTCCCATTTAAATGCAAGAGAATAATGTGAGTACTATATCTCAAAGTACTGAAAATATTAATGCTCTAGAAGAGCAATAAATTCTTGAGAGAACGCACATTATGAAAAGTGCAGAATTGCGAATATTGCAATAATTGCCGCTAATGGTAATAATATTGTCGCCACTATAAGTGGAAATTTTAAGAGAGCAATATGAGTTCGCAAAATATCCCTTTGGGAATTATAAATAACATATGTTATCAATTGGAATTTGAAATAAGCCAATATGGATATAAGTTCTGGTAGCCAAAAAGTTAGTTGAAAGCTCTAAAAGAGCTATACATTGCTACCAAAAGATAATTTCAATTGAAAGCTCCGAAAGAGCTAAATATATTCCTATTTAAAAGAACAATTTTGATGGACGTACTAGACATGTACGAGTGAGATTGAATTACATGTTATGGTAAACAAGAAGTTTACAAATTCAGAGATATATACATACATATAGTTGACATGATTGGTTAGACCATCCTGATTAATAATGGTGCAGAAATTATTAAGATTTACATGCACATGTATTAAAAGAACCTATAGTTCTTGTGGTGCTTATTCTCAAAGGAACGGATTAAATTACACTTATTAAAGAACGTGAAGTTCTAGTGTTGCTTAAAGGAATTGATTAAATTCCACTTACTAAAAGAACCTGAAGTTCTTGTGTTGTTTGTTCTCAAAGGATATAGATGATCCCACTTACCAAAAGAATTAGAACTTAAAGTTCTTGCACTGAAGTTGAGACTGTATGTCTTGCATATCTGAACGAAATATGGGCCCATGTATCCACAAATGTGGAAAGTTTTTATATAATTTTAGTAGATGCATCTACATTATTTTATCGACTTACAACCAGAAGTTTGTGAGATTGATTCTAAAAAGATTCAGATTATGTAGTTAGACTATTCTTCTTGAAAAGCTAGTGGGTTTATATTTTAGGCTATATCGGTTGTTACAAAACCTATTGATTATGAAAAATACGGTTTAGCAATTTTTTAATTGGATGCCTCCTATTTAATAGCTAAATTGTGAGAACAAAACATTTACTATTTATATGGTATTTCCATATAGCAACACTTATACGCTTTAAGCCAACGAGTTATAATAAACTCTCCATTATGATTTGACTTTTGGTCAGAAGTCATATTTCTCATTTTTTGAATGTGCGATATATAGTTGAATTGCTCCACCATAACGCACAAAATGGGCAAGTAAAAAGGGTTGAGAATATATATTGAGTATGAGTCTCCTTTTATGTTTAAATTCTTAAACATTAATTGGAGAATCATTTATGACATGATTTTTCTCAACATCAAGGGGAGATAATAATCAGGTGGATAGAGGAAAATGAATTATCATTATCTAGATATTCGTATATGAACTAGAAGTTCATAAAATAATTCATGTTATTACATGTCAACTGCTAGACATATTTACTGACCTAATGAGAATAATTAAGTCTCATATACCAGCTGAAATGCTCCAAGTTTAAATTACATGTTAGAGCGAGAGAATGTAAATCATGCCTGAAGCATGATAGTTGAAATGGTTCCAATGATCAAAATTCTCGTAAATAGAAAGTAATATGAGATGGTCATATATTGGAGGCGGGTGCTCCTGGAGAAACCCTAGACATAACTAATAATAAAACTCTTGAAGAGTTTCAGGTACATGAAATAAAGATTGAAATCTTGAAGAGATCTCGATGAGTTATGCCATTACGAGAATGGAACCAGAAAATTGGAAAGTTGTCGACAACAATTTTACATAAAATACTTCTATAGAAGTAAAGAAAGAAATTGAGGATCTTGTATAAAATCTATCCAGAAGTATAGATATTGAATTGATCGATGTTGAAAGACGCTTTGAACTTCTAAAATAGAAGTATTTGGACCAGCAGTCCAAACACCTAAAGGTGTAATGCAAGTGAGGCACAAATAAGTAGTCGTAAATACGACTTGAACTATGATTTATTAAAAGTTTTAATTTCTTCATGGTGGATGCAATTACTTTGGCAGTTATAAAATTTTTACATGCGTCTAATTATTTGTGGATCCATATTTATCCTTGAAGGATCTAAAATGCTATAAGCATTTGGAAATTTCCGAGGAAATTTATTTAGGCATGTCTCATGAATATTTTGGCGCATTTGGTATAATCGCCTTAGTGAATACTAATTGAGAAAATATTATAAGAATGATCAGATTTCCTTATGTATTTTATAAAGGAGTTTGGATCAAGATCCATTATGATAATTTTAGAACTCCTAAAGAGCTTTAAATTGGAAATTCATGAAGTACTTTCAATACAAGTACTTGAATCTTGACATCAAGTTTATCTCGACTTGAAGATCGAGCATTTTTATATATTTGTCCATGAATAGACATAAGCTGAAAGAATCTTAAAGAAGATTCAATATGAATAGAGCATATCTATTTAGTATCCCAATAGTTGTAAGATTGTTGGATGTGAATAAAGATAATTATATCTTTTCTTGGTCTTGAAGCACTATATATTAGTTGGTCAGGAAATATCTATGAATATACAAATATCATTACATTTAGATCTTCAAACATTCGTTGATGCCTCCTCAAATGTCGTAGAAATAATTGTTATGCACGAGGCAAGCCAAAAAATGTGTTTGGCTAAGACCATTGACCCAACATATCCAAAAGATATGTGGATTTACTTTTACAAGATATGATAAAAGCTATCTTGTGGGAAGATAATGCAAGATGTATATCTCAGTTTGAAAGTGGATACATCATGGAACATATTACTCCAAAGTTTCATCCCTCACAATCTTTAGAAAAATAATATTCAAGATTAAATTATGAAGATTCAATGATCTTCTATGATGTTTGCATGAGGGGGAGTAAATACGTGCTGCACTCTTTTTCCCTTAACCGAGGTTTTGTCCCAATGGGTTTTCCTGGTAAGGTTTTTAATGAGGCAACATGTTATGCGTATCAAAGATGTGTGTACTATTTTTCCTTCACTAAAGAATTTTTCCCCACTAGGTTTTTATCTTAGTAAGGTTTTAACGAGACACATTATCTTCATAGACATCCAAGGGGGAGTGTTATGAATATTTATCTATGTGAATGTCTATCATGATTATAACTTTATCAAAGGAGCTTGATTTATTTATTATTAGGAATATTATCTCTATGAATTAGAGTTTAATGTATTATGTACTTCTTATGCCTATAAATAGATGATTCATTGAAGGCATTGTACACAATTCTATATTTGAGAATAATACAAATCTCCCTCTTTCTCTCATCTATTTGTTCTTCCATTCTTGTTCTTTGTTCTTATTATTGTTCTTTGTTATTTTATTCACAACGTGTGTGTATATATATATATATATATATATATATATATATATATATATATATTATGTATATTTTTTTCATAAATATTCTAAGATAAGTCAATATAAATTATCTTAAACTCAATTCTAATTTAAACTGATATTTAAAAAATATTTATATATTTGATTTGATCAATCGCAATCTCAATTATATATATTGAACTTTTCAATAATATCACAATACAAGTTAATATGAATTACCTACTATGATCCATGCTGATATTATATTTTTAATAATATTTATTATAACTTATTATAAAATTTGTTGGGACGGGTGAGAATGATGCGAGGCGAGTGAGGATGGGGCGAGTACAAAGGCATGTTCACACCTTTCCCACCACCAGCGAATCTAATTTTTATGTTCATCCTCGCCTCACAACCCGCAAAATTTATAATCATCCCCGCTTAATTGAATGCAAAGTAGGGCAAATCTCCGCAAAACTCGTTCCACTGGCATCCCTATTTAATACTAATTATATTTGACGTTAATTTTTATTTTTTGAACAGAATATTTGACGCTAATTGATAGACTTAATCCTAGCCTTTAGATATTAATAATCCACGTGCCATAATTTAATTGAGTATTAGATATAAATGGATGAAACTCGGATCCTACCTTGTCAGCCATATGATTGACTTTAGCTGTACTTGTTTTACCTAGGGATGTAAAAACAGGTAAACAGTTGGGTTTCAGGTCGGGCTCTGTCAGGTCGGGTCAAATCAGTTACAGGTCATTTCGGGTCATTTTTTGTTTTGACTCGATTCAGTTCGAGTTCGGGTTCATTTCGGGTCGGGTTCATTTCAGGTCGGGTTCAATTCAGGTCGGGTTCATTTCGGGTCGGGTTCATTTCAGGTCGGGTTCATTTCAGGTCGGTTCATTTCAGGTCGGGTCAAAACGGTTAATTGACAAGCTAATTTCAGGTCGGTTTCGTTTCAGGTCGGGTTCATTTCAGGTCGGGTTCATTTCAGGTCGATTTCGTTTCAGGTCGGGTTCGTTTCAGGTCGGTTTCGTTTCAGGTCGGATTCTTTTCAGGTCGGTTTTGTTTCAGGTCGGGTTCATTTCAGGTCGGTTTCGTTTCAGGTCGGGTTCATTTCAGGTCGGGTTCCTTCGGGTTTATGGTTTATTGTGTTATGTGTATTATATATATTGACGGATTATGATTTTTATTTTTAGGGTTTATGGTTTATGGTTTATGGTTAGGGGATTACGTATATGTGATATATATATATAGTTGGTACTATTGGATTTATTTTTAGGGTTTAGGGTTTGGGGTTTAGGGTTTGGGGTTTAGGGATCTTAAATTAATACAAACATACCTAAATTAATTATATATATATTGATGGATTATGGTTTTCAGGGTTTAGGGTTTACTTATCTTAAATTAATACAAACATGCCTACATTAATTATATATATATATATTGATGGATTATGGTTTTTAGGGTTTAGGGTTTAGGGTTTACTGATCTTAAATTAATACAAACATGCCTACATTAATTATATATATATATATATTGATGGATTATGGTTTTTAGGATTTAGGGTTTAGGGTTTAGTGTTTAGGGTTTAGTAATCTTAAATTAATACAAACATGCCCACATTAATTATATATATTGATGGATTATGGTTTTTAGGGTTTAGGGTTTAAGGTTTAATGATCTTAAATTAATACAAACATGCCTACATTAATTATATATATATTGATGGATTATGGTTTTTAGGGTTTATGGTTTAGGGTTTAGGGTTTAGGGTTTAGTAATCTTAAATTAATACAAACATGCCCACATTAATTATGTTGGTGTCTTAGCTTTAAAAGTTAAGTTGCCCATAATTTAAACTTGGTTGCCATTCAAAGCTCGATGATGATATTTCTGGTAGCAAAGTTTGTAAAACTTTGTTATAAGATCTAAGAGCTTAAAGTGTAAACTTTTGTATGTTTGTAAATTTTGTACTGTGAAAGTTAAAATTTCAGTTTGTAAAGATTATTTAGTTTGTAAGTTTCAGTTTGTTGTAAGTTTCAGTTTGTAAGTTTAAACTTTTTGTAATATTAAATAAAGTTTCAGTTTGTTGTAAGTTTTGTAAGTATAACCACTTAAATTATTGAATATAAGTCATTTATTGTTTTAATCTTCTTAAGTTTTACCTTATTCTGTTTTTTGGTTGTATCCCTGATTCCATCCAAAGTTAATGTTTTATTATATTTTAAACAAGTTAATTTAATTAAGTCATTTAAGTTAATCAGTTTTTTACTAAGTCAATTAAGTATGTAATGTTAATTAAAAAATTTCGTTATCTTATATTAGTTTAGTATACATATTTAGTTTAATAACTTCAAACTAATTTTAGTTAAGTATAAAAAAATTATTTCATAATGGTTATTCATTCAACTTATGTAATTAAGTAGTTTATCAGAATGCAACTTAAGTTAATTTAATAACTAACTTAACTTAAAATGAATGCAAGTTAATTAAGTTTATTTTTAATCTTAAGTTAAGTTAATTTAATAACTAACTTAACTTCAATTAAAATGAATGCAAGTTAATTATTTAGCATTAATTTATTCTTATAATATAAAATTTAAGTCATCTTATTTTAATTAAGAATATAGATTTAATTTAATAATTTTTACTCATTTAACTTAATTTGATTAAGTATAAAATTTTAATTTAATAATGGTTATTCATTCCACTTAAGTTAATTAAGTATAATAGTTTATCTTTGAAGTTATTTTAAAATAATAGTCAAGTTAATTAGAAATACAATTTATTAATACTTAGAATTATTATTAATTCACTTTATCTTTTAATTGAAGTTAAGTTAGTAATTTATTAATACTTGAAATTATTATTAATTTTATAATTTTTCAATACTTGACATTATTTTATATTCATTAAATATAACATCTTTAAATGTCAGATAATTATCACTATTAGCAAATCAAATAATAGTATTAGTTCAGGTTAATATCAGTTCAGGTCAATATCAGTTCAGGTCAATATCAGTTCAGATCAATATCAGTTCAGGTCAAGAACAGTTCAGGTTCAAAACAGGTCGGGTTCAAAACAGTCGGGTTCATTTCAGGTCGGGTCCAAATAGGTCGGGTTAAATCGGTTATCTGGCAGGTTAGTCTCGGGTTCGGGTTCGTTTCGGTCGGGTGCAGGTCGGGTTCGGTTACTACAGTAACAGGTCAATTTCGGGTTCGGGTTCACTTCGGCCGGGTGCAGTTCGGGTTCGGTTTCTACAATTACAGGTCAAATTCGGGTTCGGGTTCGGGTTCGTTTCGGTCGGGTGCAGGTCGGGTTCGGTCTTTGAATTCTCGGGTTAAACCAGGTTCTGACTCGATCGGGTTTCAGACAGGTTACCAGGTCGGGTCAGTTTTTCACACCCCTAGTTTTACCCACTTCAATAATTAAGTATATATTCAAATATACACTTCACATTGAGAAAATAATACAAAATACGTATTTGAATAAGATTATTATCCTATGCACAGACGTGAACGTTTTTTGTTTTCACAAGCGCCTCAATTTTAGGGTTTTAGTTTAAAGTTTAGCGGTTTTAGTATAAATGTTTAGAATTTAGGGTTCATGGTTAAAAATTAAGTTTTAAGGTTAAAATTTAATGTTAGGGTTTAACTTTTAGGGTAATACCAGTAGAGATTTATGTTTTAACTTATAAAACCTAAATTTTAACCCTTAAACCCAAAATTTTATTAACAACCCCTAAATTTAAAACTACTACACTTAAACCTCTAAACTTTAAACCTTAAACAAAGTCACTAACCCCTAAAACTAAGGCACTTGTGTAAAAAAAAATTCTATAGGCGCTTGTGTATAGAATAATTACCCATTTGAATAACCTACGCACAAGCACTTGTGAAAAATTTTATTTACACATGCGCCTTTATTTTAGAGTTTAGGGACTCCGTTTAAGGTTTATGGGTTTAAGTGTAGTAGTTTTGAATTTAGAGGTTGTTGATAAAATTTTGGGTTTAGGGTTAAAATTTGGGATTTATAGGTCAAAACCTAAATCTCTAACCATATTACTTTAAAACCTAAATCATAAACCATAAAATCTAACTATGAACCTTAAATCATAAACCCATAAATCAAAACCCTTAGCTGAAACCCTAAATCTTAAAACTTAAAAAACATGCGAAAACAAAAGGTTTTCATGGTCAATATACAAGATAATAATCATTTCAACAAATGTTGAATATAAAGTGTTGTAGCAACCCTTATCTTAGTTCCCAAGTGATGACTTAACCAAGCATGGCACACTTTATCATAGTCTGAAATTAGTGATTCGAATATATTTTCTTGCAACTGCAACTAATAAATATGATATCCGGATTTGAAGTCGTGTGTTGGATTCAAATATGTGTTCGTTAAATTTGTTCGTATGCTTCCCCTGCGGTGCTTATTTTAACAAATGTGATATGAGATTCACATGTTAAGAGTATGTTTAGTTAGATAAAAAATAAAGGATTAATACAACTTTTTCTCTAAAGTATACCTGATTTTTCAACTTTCCCCCTAAATTTTATTTTCCCACTTTTTCCTTAAACAATTCGCCGTTACCTATTTTGTCCCATTCCGTTAAAAAAAATTCGGCCAATAACATCCTGCCACATCATCAACGGATTGACTAAGTCAATCCGTCTGGTTTTATTTAAATGGTAAATGACATGCCAAGTCTGTCAGGTTTTTTTTGTTCAATTTAGTCACTGAAAAGTCTATTTTTACCTTAAATTGACCCCTATTTGTTTCTAATTTTTATAATTTAGTCCATTATTTGTTATTATTCATAATATTATTTTATTAAAATGTTAATAAAATAAATAAAAACAAATATTTTAATACTAAATTAGTAAATTTTTAGATTCGAATTTCAATTAAATTCTAATTTCACTATATTTGAATTATAGTTTTTGAGTAAAACTTAAATTATATTCGAATCATATTCAAATTATATTTGAATCATCTTCTAATTATATTCGAATTATTAATTCAAATTTTGCTATATTCGAAATATATTTTTTGAGCAAAATTCAAATTATATTAGAATTATATTTGAACCATGTCTATATTATATTCGAATCATATTCAAATTATTTTCGAAATATAATTTGAATATGATATTTCGAATGTAATTCGAACATGATTCGAATATAATTCTAATATAATTACATGTTTTTTCAACTATTATATCCTAATCATGTTCATAGTATATTTGAATCATGTTTAACATGTAATTATATTCGTATTATGTTCATATTATATTCGAATCATATTAAAATTATTTTTGAAATATAATTTGAATATGATATTTCGAATGTAATTTGAATATGATTCGAATATAATATGAACATGATTCGAATATAGTTCTAATATAATTACATGTTTTTTGAACTATTATATTCAAATCATGTTTGACAAGTAATTATATTCGAAACATGTTTAACATGTAATTATATTTGTATCATGTTTAATAGGTAATTATATTCGTATCATGTTCATATTATATTCGAATCATATTCAAATTATATTCTAAATATGATTCGAATATAATACGAGCATGATTTGAATATAATACGAACATGATCAAATATAATTACCTGTTAAACACGATTCGAATATAATTTGAATATGATTCGAATATAATAGTTGAAAAAACATGTAATTATATTAGAATTATATTCGAATCGTGTTCATATTATATTTGAATCATATTCAAATTACATTTGAAATATCATATTCAAATTATATTTCGAAAATAATTTGAATATGATTCGAATGTAATATAGACATGGTTCAAATATAATTCTAATATAATTTGAATTTTGCTCAAAAAATATATTTTGAATATAGCAAAATTCGAATTAATAATTCGAATATAATTAGAAGATGATTCAAATATAATTTTAATATGATTCGAATATAATA